>CM061918.1:110892537-111109935 GCA_031002005.1 Vandiemenella viatica
ATCGGAGAGTCAGAATTCTTATCGTGCGGACTTCTCCGCTCAGAGCGTTATGTTGGGTAACTACGGAGGTTTAAAGTGCAAACACAATATTTTTAGCTGGTGCAATGTTTGTCTTTTTACCGTCTATCCTGCATTGACGTAGTTAGCAAACTCCGGCCCCACACTGAATTTATCTGTCACCTTGTGACTCAAACTGAAGACACAACCGATCACATGTTATGATGTCGGCTTTCTGGGTCATTATTGTGCAGTGAAGACGAACCAGTCAGACCCAAAAAGACCTCGAGAAGCATCTCGCGCCACCTTTTAAAACCTCGGGATCTTGCTCCTTCTCCTTGGGCGATTTTCTCTGGTCCTATCGTCGATGTAGGAGTTCCTGCCTCTCTCCTCATTGGCGGACATGAAACAACATTATACCAAAAATAAGAACTATTCTATAAACTAAAATGCTATTGGCAAAACATTCGCCCTTCCAAGCACTCTCAGGTTCAACACATCATTCCTTTGACGGGGTTGGAGGATTTGTTCGGAAACTGTCGTATTTCTTTCGTGTTCACTCGTTTTTCCTAGTTTCTCGCAGTGAACATTCACAGAATCTCTATTTTGACGTGTCTTGACCTTATCACGTATCGGCAGTTGGTCACGCAATAAATCTCACCCGTCAACGCTGTCCATGCACAGAACTGCGGCCTACCCCATACTGAGCAGTGAAAGGTCGTAAATCTGCTTTTTCTAACTGGCAAGTCCCCTTGTGTTTCCTCTTTCTTCCAGCCTGAATGGAGAATTCGCTGACCCCTGTCCTGCAGAGAGTCCAACTTGGAATTTTCGCTAAGCCAGGCCAGCGTGATGCCTGCCTTGTTTCGTTGCCCAGATACCTCATGTTGATGTGGTGTATGTCACACCACACTGTCAGGAAATTGTTTTAAATTTTTTTACTAACACAATTAAATCACCGTATATTCTTTCCTTTTTGAAAAATGTTAGTACAAATATTTTTTTCTACGATTTTCGGAACTTCTCCGTGCATATGATCATCTGATGTCATTCTTTTGGGTTGTAATTTTTGTTGGAGAACCATACGTTTTGCAGTGTCAATCAGCCTTGTAAAGTCTTTATTTTGTTTATTGTACGTGTAATTTTCTCTGTGTATCATAAATATTAATTTTTTCCTTTCTTCAAAAGTTATCTTTGTTCTTCTGTGGCCTTAAAGTGTTCCTTAGTGTTATCTTTTCTTACTTCTCAGGATATTACAGAGCGTAGTGGGTGAGTGGTTAACGCTCTGGTCTCGGATTCACGAGGACGTGGATTCGAATTCCCGTCCGGGCATCCAGATGTGGGTTTTCAATGGTTTCCCCAAATCACTCCAGGCGAATGCCGGGATGCCACCTACAGAAAGGTCATGGCAAAATTCCTTCCGGTTACTTGTCCCCTATCCTTTCCCGCCTCTAATGACGTCTATGAGACGTAAAGCCATAACGAAAAAAAAAAAACTTTCAGGATATTCCTGCTCTCCTCATTTATTAGGTGTCAGGTATTCCGGCACGTTTAATTACTGTTGCATAGTTTCTGATTTTTTCCTGATATAACTTGATTGTATTTAAGCTCGGTGTGTACGGTTTTGGTGTATAAAATTTTGTTCCAGAGATTTTCTGTCACTGTCCTAGTATCTGTTTCGTGTTTGGATATTTTAACTTCCTTGTCCCAGATCAATTCGTTCTATGTTCTTTTCTAGTACTACTTACTGTCATTCTCGTACGAACTAATCTAATCTAATAAAAATTTAAAATTGTCTGTAAAAGTCCTTCACCTTGTCGGACAAGTTAGTAGCAAAATTTTACGAAGAAACATAAGGAACAACTGAAAAAAGTGAGTGCGGAAATTATTTTAAATACTCGTCCAAATCTGCAGGAAACAATTGTTGAAGCTGTGCACGAGTTTTTGAAATTCTGGTTGTACTTGGCCTTCACATATAGAGGTTTATATTTAAAAAAAAAAAAAAAATCTAAAGATTTTATACCTTTTACAAAATTTACAGGTATTTATGGTATAGGGTCTATCTTAGTTTTTTGGATGCACATTTAGAACTGATACTGAGTTATAGAATATAGAACCCTCTTCAAAACAACACTTGGTCCGCGCGGATCGGATAAATAATCACGCAGACATGCCATACGCACATCTCGATTCCAGAAAATCGAAAATCATGGCTTAACTTTTGGCGCGTAGTCCGCGTTGTTCGGCTGTCAAGAATGTCGTATCGTTACCGACACAAATTTTTCAATCTTCTCTTTAAAACGAAACCGAGATGGTGATGATATGTTTATTCCTAGCTGAGTTACTGAAGACTGACGCCTACACAAACTTTATTTGGCTGCGATTGTCTCCCCACATCCGGCGTTGATTTTAAAGGCGTTTTCACATCAAAAAATTACGGAAGCTACTGATGGTAGTGGAAGAAATCACACCTTCCATACTGTTCCTTTTACGATGTTACACTAGCGGTTTTTTGTATGTAATCGGACCGCTATTAAATAATGTGGACTAGAGACCTGGTAAAACAATATAACGCCCCCCTTTTTTATACGTTTTATATTAGCTTGACCTGTATGAATGTAACTGAATCTTTCAACTCAATTTTCACCCACTTTCAGGATCCCGAGCTGTTTGAAATTTCCACTTGTATTAAGAACCGGTGACAATACAATAACTTCATAGCGATGTCCTGCTATTCTTATTACTTTGACAGTAACAATAGAAAAATTACTGAATTTGATGGAATTTTGCAGTTGAATTTTAACCCAATTCCAGATGTACGAATTGTTTGAAATTTTGCTGAAGTATTGAGAATCAATTACAATACAATAGTTTCATATCTATATTCTAATATTCTCATTACTTTGACAGAGACAATAGAAAAATAGTTGCCTACAATGGAATCTTTCATTTCAGTTAGCAAAAAAAAAAAAATAAGACAACTGATATTCATACAGTGGTTCAATTACGACTTTCCATCTTCTCGTCCACAGTGAAATTCAAAAGGATATGTATTATTTCACTTTGTTATGTTACCTTTCAACTACAATCTGCCAGGGATCGTTAATAGTGAGCTACATGGCAAGCTGTCCCATACTAGTACCTACTGACTTGGAACCTTGTAACGCTTACTTTCCGAGAAAGAATTTCTATTCTGTTTATCATTTCTGGATTTCGGCAGAAAATCCGCTCTCTGACCCACTTCCGCACAAGTGTTCCCTGGGGAGACTCTGGACTCAGCGTCCCTCCGCCACCTTGCCTCTCCCTCGGGCCCGTTGCGTAAGGGTCAGGAGCCAAGGTCAGCTTGGCAGGAAGTCGGCCTTATTGCATCCGGTCAGGGCTGTTCGACCAAGACCCACTTTTTCGGCGGGGGCGGACAGCTAGATTATAGCAGGTGTCTAACTCAACTCTGAAACCAGGACAATGGTCTGAAAAGTTCTCGTCCTCAGTCGCAGGAGATTGTACACGTCATGGTATACGCGTAGCTGCTAAATATATCGGTAGTTAGTGAATATTGCATTGGAGTGCATGCTGAAATGAAAGAGCATAGAGGAGACGGAGTTGAAACGAGAAGTCTAAAATGGCCTTAAAGATGTGGGTACTAAAGCTGCTGTCTAAGAAATAAATGGGAATTATTATTATTATTATTTACGCCTTGTTGACTGCTAAGGTCATTATAGGCGGGATGGGACTGGGCACAAGGAACGGGAAGGAATTCGGTCATGGCCTTTTGGAAGAAAGCATCCCGGCATTCACCCGGAGTGATTTGAGGAAACCATGGAAAACCCAAATCTGGATGTCCGGACGGGGATTCGAACCCGCGTCCTCCCTAATGCGAGATGTGAAGAAGACTGTGATACACTGAAGACAAAAATAATCAAAACAGGTAGAAAAACACTGGAATTAGACAACAGCTGTTACGTAAAACCTTGTATCCCAGAGAAAATGTTGACGTTGGAGGGTCATAAATCTGTAGAGGGGCACGTCTGTCAGTTTGAAATAGCATCATAGATTCCTAATACCGACGCAACCGGAGAAAGCACGTAGCTTAAAGACAAACAATTCCGTTACCTTAAACATTCGTAACAACTTAACGAAAATAATTTATTGCGTAATTTTTGTAGTTTTTGGCATTGAACAGATTTTTGCAACCTCGTGAAATAGTGATTTTTTTTGTCTGTGAATTGCGAACATTTTTAGGTACTATTCATGATGTGAATAATTTTGATAGAATTTTCACCTTTTGGAAGTTTCTAATTTGAATTAAAATATGCTGAGTTAATTTGTTGTATCAATACTAGATCGCGTCTAATCATAAAAAATCACACAAAAGTTTTACGAAAAACGCTGACAAAATGTGGTTACAACTCAATGTATTATATTTATATATGTCGCAAAGACAAAAATGCTATGTTACATGACACACAACATACAAAATCTAAGCTTTTATTTATTTAGTAAACAAGAAAACTTTACAAAATGTAATACAGAAAGAGATCAAATCAGCCAGCTACTTCAAGGAAATGGTATTATTTCTTTCCGATAAGTATCACAAGAAAGAAAAAAAAAAAAAAAATGTTGTTTCAAATCACAGATAGAATTCTAATCTAAAGTTTCTGCTTTATATCGATAGTGAGAATGGTTTGTTGTTTTCTTGTTTCTTGGAGAATACATCGTTCCATTTTACCATCTTGAATGAGATTCATTCTCTCAAAATTGATTTCAGCACTTAAAGATCTGCCCGTCCATTTGGTAAATTCAAATCAAACCTTTCATGGAGTTGGAAGAACTCCGGAGATAAAAAAAATAGACAGGTAAAAAATGAAACTTCATACACAACGTTTATGTTTATTCCTGTTATGGATTATTAATTGCTTCTCCAAAATAATAATATGACAATGTACCGTACATTCATTCGTCCTCCTGAGTTAAGCTGGCTTCTCATATCCCGTACCTTCGCCGGCCGAGCCGGTCCAGCTGTTAACAGCGCGTCGTGGGAAGGGAGCCGCCTCTACTGGTAGTTGGTAAACATCAAACGCCCGGGTAGCAGAAACGTGGTGAGGGCTAGTCTGTGCCGCATGCTGATTTGTACAGTTCGGCTGCATCGCGCGGCCTCCGAAACCACGGAAGTCACCATTAGGCCGCCCAGACGAAGCTGCAGACAAATGCTCGTAAGTTATTAAAAATATCCAAGATAAAAATGGAAGAAGTAGTACAAAAAGGAAATGCAACAAAGTCCAACAATGACTGTCAGAAAACTTTGAAGATGTAGGAAATAAAAATAATTTTAGGAGAAGCATAGATGCGCTACATACGATTCTCATACAGAAATATGAAACAGTAAAAAAATACATAATCGTTAAAGGTGTTGGTCCGAAACCTCATTTAATTTCAGATAAAAGGGCTGTAGTCTGCTCTATCCCCAATCCGCTGCCCCTATCCCTACATGAGAAGAGCAAATTTGTCACTTGTTTCCATGGACACAGCGGTCATCTCGTAGAGGTAGGAAAGGAATGGTTGCTGAGGTGATGAGAGGGTCAACGTGCCTTGAGCCGCATGTTCGGAGTGAACAATGTACGAGGCGTATTCCAAAAGTAAGGTCCGTTTGATCATAATAAAAACATCGTTCAGGATACAAGGTTTTTATTAACGTCAGTATGTAACTACATATCTAGTTCACTTTTCCACATAATCGCCGTTCATATCTATACACTTTCTGTAACGCTGTACCAGTTTCTTTAACCCCTCGGCATAAAAGTCTGCCGCCTGGGACCTGAACCAATTGGTAACGCTCGTCTTGAGTTCTTCATCGGTTTGAAATCGTTGTCCACCAAGCCACCGTTTCAAATGCAGGAAGAGAAAATAGTCGCTTGGTGCAAGATCTGGACTGTAAGCAGGGTGGTCTAGGATTTCCCAACGAAACTCTTGAATCTTCTCTTTGGTTTTGGAAGCGGTATGCGGGCGTGCGTTGTCGTGCAGGAGGATGATGCCAGACGACAGTTTCCCGCGGCGTCGATTTTGGATGGCACGTCTCAGTTTGGTGAGCGTTGCACAGTACACGTCAGCTGTAATGGTTGTCCCACGGTCCATGAATTCGATCAAAAGGACGCCCTTTTCGTCCCAAAACACGGAAGCCATCATTTTGCGATTCGTGTACGGCGATTGCTTACACTTTTTTGGTTTGGGTGAACCGGAATGGCGCCACTGCATTGATTGTTGTTTTGATTCTGCGTTGGTGTACGTTATCCACGTCTCGTCTCCCGTAACAATTTGGGAAAACAAACTGTCTCCATCTTGTCTATAGCGCTCCAAAAATTGTCGTGCACTATGCATTCGTTGCTCTTTGTGCTGAGCGGTGAGCAGTTTTGGCACCCACCGCGCACAAAGCTTCCGATATCCAAGCTCTTCAGTGACAATCCTGTAAATTGAGGTTCTAGCAACATTTGGGAATTCCATAGCCAGACCACTAAACGTCAAACGCCGATCACTTCGCAGTTTTTGGTTAACTTGCTCGACGATGTCGTCGGTCCGAATACTGGGCCTGCCACTCCGCTGTTGATCGTGCACATCTGTGCGACCACTTTGAAATTCTCGACACCAGTGTCGAACTTGTTTCTCACTCATTATGTTTGGTCCATACACTACACACAATTCGCGATGGATGTCCGCAGCTGACGATCCTTTTGCCAACAAAAATCTAATCACACCGCGCACTTCACAACTGGCGGGAGCTACGATTGTCGCGGCCATTTCGAACTGCTCTCAACAATAGATATACGGCTACTGCGGCACGCCAACAATACTGCATATTTACCAGGAGTTGGTAGATGGCGCTGCAGGTGGGAAACGTCATTCAGGCCTATCATCCGTGACATCTTGTACCCCGGACCTTACTTTTGGAATACGCCTCGTATATCTGAAGGCAGGGACGGGCAAACGATATACGTATCAAAAAAAAAAAATCGACATGTCGATATATCGTTATTTTTGCCTAAATCCAGTAATTAGGCCTATCTAAAAATATTCTCAAAACATGTCAAAATATTTTTTTAAAAATTAAGGAGACATGCAAAAATTACGGAAAATTTTATTAATTTATCTATTTTACAATTTATCAAGCGAGTACTCGACTCATGTAGACTTCAAAAGTCTCCCGGGGTCAATCCACTTCTGTTGTTTGGTGCCGCCAGTTAACTGTACTTGCCAATCTTTCGGAAGACACAGGAGAGGCTTGCCATATCACGTATTTCGTCAACATGTGAACTGTTATTCATCATTGAAAAACCTAGTAGAAAACAGAAACTGTTAATTTACGCCAACCATCAACGTTGCAACACGAATGCTTAGTCAATATTCTTCAACTATAAAAATAATGTAACATTCAAATATGTTGACATTAACATAAATCTGTTAAAATTTGATAGCTTTTTTAAAAATTTTAACTGTTGATGTGAAGCTGTTAAATTACGACATATTCACTTCATAAGACGCTTTAAGAATATTGGATACGCACGTATATTTATCCAAAGTAACGTATTAAATTGGATACCGATTTGCGTTCGTACAAAAAATATCGAATTGGTTCTTAAAATTGATACTCCAAATAAAATATTGATTTTTAATACATGAAGCATAAAAATGTCTACGACAAATATAGATACTTTTACGAAAAAATATCGATATTTCCATGCATCGATATACTATTTTGTCCGAGCCTAACTGAAGGAAGGGAATATCTGTTGTTTGTTGTATTTTTGTTTGTTTTGTGTTTTGATATTGTTTTAGTTCAGGCTTTAGTGCACTTCATAATTGAGGTCATTTGAGCCAGGAAAGCATGTGGAACAAGGAACGTATTATAACAACTCTCAAACCCAGACATTAAGTGAAGTTGAATTATTTGTAGCAAGCTAGGGTTTGAGTAAATATGATTTGGTATGTTTTCCTTGCAATTTATTATGAATTGGTGTAAATCGAGTTTTATTTATGAAAATAAATTATTTAAATACTATTTAATGTGTTTAAGGACAGAACTGTGCAAGAAAAATTGATTAAATGTCTGTGATTCCAAGTAATAAAGTCAATTACGATGTTTAGAGGACAATTTACGACAGTTTAAACTGATTTATGTGCATAATTTTGTGTGTAAATATCTCTAATTTTCATTTCTGTGCATTTAGTAACGACTGTAATCGATTTCAATTGTTTATAATATGTTTTTAATTGTTTAAGCATTGTTAGAGTTCGAGAAACATCTGTTGTAAGCCTTTTTAGTATTCTGGAACTTATATAAGCGACCAGCAGAGACTAGTTTTGTAAAAGTTTTTTCGTATGCAAGTAGTCTTGTAGTTCAGAACTGTGAGAGCGTATAGCAGTATTGTCTTTGAAAGCAGTATTGCGTGTAATCGCTGGAACTTCTGTTTACATGTACAACCAGTTTCTCTGGAGTCTGATGTTTTCTACAAATAAACAAAGTTAAATCTGAATATATCTTGGACTAATTATTTAACCATTATAAAAATACGAGATACCTATTCTATGGATGGAACCGTGCCAGCATTCTTCTGGATTGACTTGGGAAAACCATGGAAAACCAAAATCTGGATGGCTGGACGGAAATTCCTCCCAAATGCTAGATCCGAGTGTTACCACTCTCCCTTAAGGCCCGTTCCCACGATCCCTTGTAACGAAGGCGAGACGGGACGTGACGAATAATCGACCACACGCCATGGGAACAGGGCCGCCTCTGCTAGCGGAGACGAGACGCAGCTATCCACTCTGAGTCGGTAAACATCACAGGCGTGTGTAGCGGTGCGCTGTTGCCATCGGTTTGCAGCAGCGGTGCGCACCCCTTCTGTTGCTGTAAAGTGCTCTGAGTCAAACGACACTAGGCAACGTGGTGCGGAGGTGGCGACGATGTAAGCTAGGACTAGCCTGCGGCCCGCGGTCGTCCCTACACATCGGCTAATGAAGCCCCGTCCCGTCTCGCCTTCGTTACAAGGGATCGTGGGAATGCGCCTTTAGATGGACACATAACAAACTGTATAATGGGGATGACCTGAGCAAAATATCGTGCTGGAAGTATCGGAAAATGTCTACGATAATGGGCAAATTTGTATAGTTTTGGCCAAGTGACACCACCTCTACCAAATTATACATATGAGGTACTGATAGACTGACAACTGTTAAAAGTCATTGTGCCCAGTGATAAAGCTGAACCTCGTGTTTTCGCAGGTAGAAGATGTGTTTTTGCATCCTCTTTGATAGCCGCTGTGTCAGGCTCAAAGTCATTGCCGCGTTCACGTTATTAGCGTCGTCCTTTGTTCTCGACGGCTAATAACGGCGCCTTATGTACCAAACTGGGAGCTTAATAATTCGCTACCTGTCTGAGCGCCTCTGAAAAAGAAGAGATGCCTGCGTCACACTACAGAGGCGGTTCCATCTTGGAATGCGCTGCTGCGTCATGCGAGACTTCTCTTCCGCACAGCGCCCAGGAAAAATAAACACCGCGGTACCGGGTGTGCTATACCGCCACACTGAGTGCGTGCAAGTGAAATAATGGCCAATTAGAACCACAGATCTTCTGTTGCCGACGCAGCGAAAACACTATATAAAGTAGAAAAATAATTCAACCAGTAAAATTTCTTGCTTTTCTCAGCTTAAAATCTGCAGTAAATTTTATAACTTTCCGCGACAGGTGGATGAAGCCACCAGAACAGAGAGGCATCAAATATCATACTGCATCTAAAAGAAATACACCGTTATTAGCATCAATATACACCTACTAACGATTATACTGCATAATAGATAAAGATTCTACTTTTTGGATTCTGTTAATACAGTTTTTGACTACGTGAGTTTGGTTGTTTATATCTTCAGTTTCCTGAAATATAGTGCATTAGGATACATTAAAGACTTGGATTAAAGATTTAATTGTCATATTTATAGTAAGATAATAATAACAATCCGTGGTTCGGATTCCACGTTAAACTGTAGGTCCCAGAGGAAAGGAACTGGCCGTCCTACCTCTGACACAATGGCTTAGTATGCCTCCTTCGGGAGGATCCAACCAAACTTCGGGTTGTGGACTAAGTTAAGTTAATAATAACAACGACACTACAAAGTTTGTGCTAAATATCGATGCTAAAACGAAATCGCATTTGTGTAGAACATTTCTTCTTCGTATTAAAATGACTTTCACATAGCTTTAGGAACATTTGATTAATATTTTTTTTTTAATTTCTGTAAATTATAATTACAGTAAAATATACAGAAAAGAATATCGAATCTGTCTGATAATAATTTCAGCTCAAAATATGAACTACCAGCCTGTCTCAACTTTCTGTAAGACTCTTCCACAAACTCTTTACCTCACCCATCATTTCCAAAACTAGTTCGTTCCGTACTTTATCCATCCACTTCAGCATCCTTCTATAGAACCACATTTCAGATGCTTCAATTTTCTTTCTTTCTAGTATTCCATGCTTCGCTACCATAATGTGCTGTGCTCCACAAATAAAGTTTTAAAAAGTTCTTTTTGAGTCCCAGATCAATATTTGAAACCAAAGGATTTCTCCTTTCCATAAATGCTCTTTTTGCTGATGCTATTCTGCTTTTAACATTATTTCTGCTTCCGCCATCGGTTGTAATTTTACTATCTAAGTAGCAAAATTCACTTACTTCTTCTATAGCATACGACCATATTTTGATATTTAATATACTATTATTGATACCAATTCTGCTGTATTTTATCACTATTTTGTTGCTTTGGTTTATATTTAGATAAAAATCTTCCTTCAGTATTTTTTTTTAATGATATTCAGTAACTTCTCAATCTCCTCAGCCAGTTCTGCTAACAAGCCAATGTCATCAACAAACTGTAGCATACTGATTTTTTTCTCCTTGAACACTTTGACACATTCTAATCTTTCTTTCACTTCCTTTATTGCTTCTTCTACATAGAAACTGAATATTAATGGGGATAGACTACAACCTTGTCTCACACCATTTTTAACAGATGCGTGTCTCTCATGATTCTCTACTTTTATTAAAATTACTTGATTCTTATAAAAATAATAAAGTATTATTCGATCTCGGTATTTTAGAGCCGACTTCTTTAAAATTTTTGACACCTTGCACAACCTAACATCATCAAAAGCTTGTTCTAAATCAACAAACGCCATAAAAGTATCTCCGCTTTTCTTGATACGCCCTTCAAACATTAATCTTAACGCCAGAATCGCTTCTCTTGTACCTCGGATACGTTGGGTTATTTTTCGACACGGTTTTCATATCGGTTTAGGCACTTCTCGCTTCATGAGATGAGTTAAAATCTTCCCTCCTGGTAAAAATCCTGTTCTTGCGTGTTTAGCCACGTTGTCGCGAAGTGTTTCACCTCCTCATCTGAAGCCAATCGTCTGCCTCCTTGGTGCTCCCTGAAGTGAGGAAAAAGGTGAACGTCGCTTGGAGTGAGGTCGGGGCTGTAGGGCGAGTGGTTGATGATCTTCGTCGGTTACGTTTTCTCTACCGGCCGCAAAATAATGAAATGCTGACGAGACATTAAAAGCCTCTACGTAAACCTCTACCAGCTGGCGGTGAATTTCAGCCACGGTTACATGTTTCGCTAGCAGAAATCGAATAACGGAGCCGATTTCTTCGCGAGATCAGTTTTCCAGACGAGTCGTCATCTGTGTTTATCTACAACTAGCGCTGCAGGTTGGGGGTGGTTGAAATTCTACAAAGTTGCCCACCACATGGCTTTGAACCACCGCACACTATTAATTTCTCTATAACGGACGACACTCAAGGAATATCATCCTTGTAATCATAGTTTCTCATCACCACTCATACTTTCTGGAAACGACTCTAGTGAACCTTGTGTAGCATGGTAGTAATAGATTTGTAGAAGCGTCGCTGCAGCTAAAGCAATTTATTTCCGTCAGGCTCTGAGATCGAACAGAAAAGGAGGATGGACCGTAATGCACCTCCGTGAGCGCTGCGTTGCGAATTCAGTAAGCAGCGGAGTACAAATAGCGTGGTGCTACGTGATGAGGCGTCATTTGTTACCTAGAGAGACACCGAGTGTTTGCCCGGGACAGCCAAAACTGTGGCCGCCGCCGCAGTTATTAGCATCCGTGATTGTGCACTTGTCGGGCGTCAATCTAGCGACCCGCTACGCCGTGGCAGTCAGTGAACCCCGGCTCATTTCAATCAACACAATCGTGATTTAACGACCGCGCGAGATTGCCGCAGCGGTGGCTTTTGCCAGAAACGCCGCGCCGTAAAGGAGGCAAAAAGCGAATACTGCTGCACGGCAACCACGTCGGGTACGTCTTCATCTGCGTCACGACGGTGATCAAGAGGCTATCGTTGTCTTTTTTTTTATGTTGGTACTTTGCATAGGCTGATGCGCGAACTGTAAAGCGAGGGGACGGTATAACGCCGTGGAGCCAACTTTCTTCTACAGCCCTTGAGCTGCAGAATTCTTGATTGAAGTATTTGCCTGTTTGCCATTTCCTTCATTTTCACGTAGGGTGTTTCGATTATGGAGTTTCTCAGTATTTATTTGTCGTTTTCTGTGGGCTCATTAAATTTGTCCTTGGATTAATATTATATTTTTTTATTTTTCATTTGTTCTTTTTAGTTCTGTACTGAAGTATGTTAAGCGGTCTTTTGTGCGGTCCTAGATTCACGTCATATTGGGCGAGTGTATTTATTGTTGGGTTTGTATTTGTTTCTGCATTATTATAGAAAGCGGTTGCCAACTTCCGGTATCTATCCTTCAGTGTGTCAATTTCAGCTTCCTGGTGGAGCTGATTAGTCGGGAACATTATTGGAAGGTGCAGAGCTCTTTTCAGCGCTTTATTTTGTAATCTCTGCAGAGTGTCCAAATGTGTTGCAGCTGCGTATGCCCAAACTGGGGAAGCGTATTCCATCAGTGGTCTCACAAGCGACTTATATAATTGGATGCCAGTTCTACTGCTGAGGGTGCTGGTGTGATTGAGGACTGGATATAATTCGTCCAATCGGCGCTAGACCCTTTGTCGAACCTCTTCAACGTGAGCCTTCCAGGTCAGCTTGGTATCTAGAGTGACGCCTAGATACCTGGCTGTATTCACCCAAGGGATTTTCTCATCAAAAAGTTCCAATCTGGGTCGAGGTGGCATTCTTCTTTTTGTTAACCAGATGGCCTGGCTTTTAGATGCATTTATGCGTATTCTCCATTTTGTCGCCCAGTCTTCAATCTCATCCAGTGCGGTCTGAAGCCTCCGTCCAATCAACTCTGGGCTACGTGAAGTAGCAAAGACTGCTGTATCGTCAGCGTAAAGTGCAGTTTCAGTTCCTTGTTGCATTGGTAGATCAGCGGTATAGAGAGTATATAGTACTGGGCCCAGTACACTGCCCTGCGGGACCCCAGCACGTATTGTTCTTCGTGTGGACGTGATGTTTTCAACCTTTACTACAAATGTTCTTTGTTGTAGGTAACTGCTAATGATCTTCAAGAATCTGCCAGGCACGCCAAGGGTTGCCATTTTGTAGATCAATCCCTCGTGCCAAACCGAATCAAAGGCTTTAGCCACATCTAGGAGTACACCCCACAGTGATCACGATAGTTAAATGCACCATTTGGCGTTTCCACTAGTCGCATGAGTTGATAAACAGTTGAATGGTTAGTTCTAAAGCCATGTTGCACATCGGGTATCATGTTGCCTTCCTCAATGTGAGCTTGTAGCCTTTTGAGAAGGAGGCGTTCGAAAATTTGGCTGACTGCTGTCAGGAGACTAATAGGTCTGTAATTTTGCGGAGATTTTGGGTCTTTCCCAGGCTTAGGAACTGAAATTATTATTGCGTGTTTCCATGCAGTTGGGTTGATGCCACTTTTAATTATTCTGTTAAACGTATTAACCAATTTATCTATAACAGCAAGTGGTAGATCTTATGGCATTTAAGGTAATGATCGTCCTTATCCCTGGTCGCCAAGTAAGAGAACTAGTTGATTTCTACCCGTAATGATATGAAGTGTAAAAAAGCGAGTAACTGCGAATTTTACTAATTTTTTAATGTAAAAGTACAACTAACAGCTGTGTTATTAAAATTCAACCGTCAGAAATGAAACTTATTTTAATTTATTTTATGGTCTTCGGCTTTTGTGAATTTTGACCATCTAACAAAAGAACACTTCTTGGCATAAAAAAATTACAAACACTTATAAAAAATTATTTCGCTATCATTTAAAACATAATTTAACAGCAAACATATTGCAGCACATGTACCACATCATATCCCAACTAGATGACCAATCCGAAAATTTCGGGAATGCGATGAATAGTAAGGTTTGTGGTTCGTAATATTATGACAGAAGAACCACCTAATTTTTACCAATTATTTACTTGGTTAGTGTAGAAGTTAGGTATAAAACGTCGACTCCAGTGTAACAGTTTATTAATATCTTTGTGCTCTGAACTGTCTTATATGCGCGACATTCACAGTCATTACTTTTGTCATTTAAGTGTCAAATTCAGATAAATTTGGTGCTTAATTTATAACGTTGCCTGAGCGGAAACCTTATCCTTGGAATGATACCTGATTTATCAATTTCGCTTAGGTATCAATGGAGATAAATGGCTCGTACCAAAATAATAATAATAATAAGTTATGGAAATAAGGATATTTTGGCCTTTAAGGGTTGAATTCCGAAAAATTCCTTTCTTATGATATGATGTGACCAATGCAGAGACCATGATCTTTAAAATGATACCTCATTTACATATTTCTGTTAAATATCTTGGGAGATTAACAGCTCGTGACAAAAAAAAAAAAAAAACAAAAAAAAAAAAAAAAACAACGTTATGGAAATAATGATACTTTTGCCCTTTAAGAGTCAAAATCCAAAAAATTCCTTTTTTAATATATGATTTCACTAAAGCGGAGATCTTAATCTTTAATATGATACTTCATTTATCGATTTTAGTTAGGCATCCAGGGAGATAATGGCAGGTGACACAAAAAAAGCATTTTAGAAATATTGTCATTTTTTTTCCATTTAATGGTCGATTTTTTAAAAATACTATCTTAAAATACGATATAATCAAAGCAGGTACCTAAATCTTTAAAATGATTCCTCATTTATCGATTTCGGTTAGGTATGAAGAGAAATAATGGCTTGTGACAAAGAAAACCTATAGATATAATTTATATGATGATTAAAAAATAAATATAACTTTATTTAGTTTCAAACAAATTACCAACTTTTGTATTACTTTCTTTAGACATCGTAAAAAAAACATAATTTTTCAGCAATCAATTTCCAAAAACTTTAGTATATTAGCATATATAAACTCATATTTTTGAAAAAAATAATTAGTATCAGACATTAAAAACATTTATATTACACTATTTTACCATTATTAAGAACATTATATTGCAGGAACCATATTCATCCATTTTTAATACATTAAGCATCATTAAAAACACAGTGCCACATTGTAAGGAATAAAAAACATTACCAAACTTTTTTAATGCATTAGAAACATCTGTAACATGATATCGAGCCATCAATAAACATAAAGAAACAACTAAACAAGTTAATGAGTGTTGTAAGTTTCCTTGTATTATACTTTCATTCCGTATGATAACTATTGCGGTTGTATGCATAAACCAAAACTTTAATCCATTCAATTATTTCATTGTAGATTTGCCAGTTGTATTTAGCTACATATTTGCATACATACAGTAATTGCTTCATCTTATCGCCCTTTAATGCCGCTGGGAAATGTCATAAGCTTTCATAGTATGTAACATTCATACCTCCATCTGTCTGGAGTATCGTTTTCCTGTGTTGACTGTATTTGGGGTGTTCCGCAATAAAGTGTATACCGTATTCATATGCACAATGCGGTGATGTTCTCAAGGATAATATGAACTTTTTCAGTTTAGCATGGTGTGCCCTAATTGTAGTATGTTTTTTATTGTTATTTCATTTTTACTCGCTTTTATGTTAAACTAGGTTGATTGCATGATACAAGGCGCCTTTGAATTTGTATTTGATTTCCCCTACCTCTTCCCATTCAGTCTTCTGAAAATTTCTTATTTTACTTAAAAAGTCTCTGTACGGGTCTTTAGTCACAGATGGTTCATAATCCTTGGCTCTCCTTGCAAGGTGATCCGCTTTTCATTACTATCAACTCCTTCGTGTCCAGGAATCCACTGAAATTCTATTTCATTTCTTCAACTGTTGTGCTTTGTTTAATTTATCTTTTAGATGTCGTATATTGCGGAGTTCTTTATCTCACCTCTCGGCCCATTTTTTTAGACATTTTACCGATCTCAACGAATCAGAACAGATTAAAATATTTTTTTCCCTCATTTTTAAAGCGTATTTGACGGCCTTTAAGATTGTGTATAGCTCTGCCAAGACTTCTATTTTTTACTAAACCTGACATTACTTCTACAGTCATAAGCAGACACCGGATTATATGCATTTGCATATTAAGCTCATTTTCACCGGTTATTGCATATTTTACCCAAAACTTAATGATGATGCATGTTTTCGCTATATTTGAAATATTTTTCGGTAGTGTATGTAGTTAATAAATAAAATCTTGCGTTGTAGCCGGCAAAACCTACTAGCAGCAGAGCTCTTAGTCTACGACGACTCGCTGAAGAACTACGACCCACGTTTGAGAATGTAAATAAACTGATTTCATCAACAAAAAAAATGTTTCTTAAGGCACGTTCTTGCCCATAATAATACCCATAAAAAAATTTCAAATGTGCCTGAACCTGTGGTAACTCGATGGACAATGTGGATTGAAGCTGTACTATTTATCAATGAACACTTCGAGGCAATGCAAGGAGGAATATAAAATTTTGAATGTGGAAACAGTTTGTTTTTTCAAGAAAGCATTTAAGAATACTACTATTTGAAACATGCCTGCGAGTATTAAAAAGCTTGAAACTCAATCTACTCAGTTAATGAATAAAATCCGCACTGCCTGAGGTATACCTGTGAAAACTTAAAGTGAAGTTTAAAAATATTTTGAACAATAATCCAGGTTTTGAACCTTTGTGTCAAATTGATAGGTTTAATAATGGGACGGGTCAGCTACTTCAAGAAAGAATGACTGTTAACACAACACCTAATTTCAAATACTGCCCAGTTACATCAGTGAATGTGGAACGGTCTATATCCACTTATAAAAATATTTAGAGAGATCTAAGAAATAATCTTAATATCGAATATTTGGAACAGTAGCAGATTGTTTACGTTTACAAACGTAAAAAAAAAGAAGTTGAATAATTTTTAATTATTGAATTTATAAATATGTTATTCAACTACTTACTAATTCCTTTTTTTTTTTTTTTTTTTTTTAACAGTTTAACGTCCCTTTTTAACAACGTGGTCTTTAGAGACGGGAAAGGATGGGGGCAAGGAATGGGAAGGAATTCGTCCATGGCCTTTTGAAGGAAGCATCCCGGCATTCACCTGGAGTGATTTGGGGAAACCATGGAAAACCCAAATCTGGATGCCCGGACGGGGATTCGATTACTAATTCCATGCTAATTTTGAAATAAAAAAAAAAATCTAAATATTACCATTTTTATGTTATATAATATCTTAAAACTTTTTGACACTTTTCATGAATATTTTAAGCATTTTAATGCATATTTAAATGAATATTTCTAGCTTTTTGTGTTGCATACGATCGGGTCCCTGGTTATAAGTATCCTCGAAAGATTTTACCAAGGCATGGCCAAAGTAACTAACCTAACAACTTACACCGAAACTTAAATCAAACTTCCCTCAGCGGTAAATGAACTTCTCTACTCCTGTATTATCGGCGCGAGCGATATTTTTTATAGGTTGTCTACGTCAATATTATTAGAGACGAGGGAATATAGGGACAAGGAACGGGTAGGAATTTGGTCATGACTTTTCTGAAGGAACAATCCCGGTATTTGCCTCGACTGATTATGGAAAACCCAAGTCTGGATGGCCGGACGGGGATTCGACCCTGCGTTCTCCCGAATACCAGACCTTGGCGTTACCGCTCACCCACCATCTCGACAGATATGTCTAGGAAGACAATGTTTTTGCGTTCATTCTTTCCATTACTAATTTACGTAATGCATTAGTCAAATTAGGGGTCCAATTAGACGAATTAGACACACAGAAGATGCCGCAGAATTCATGCGTAATGTGTACTAATTGGGAAATTCGGGGCGTGAGTGGCTTCGCGGTTGGCATGCCTGACCATTACTAGAAGGTCAGAGTGCAAGGGAGAAATTTTTCACCCCTGACTCCGCATTATAGTCAAATGAATGGAAGTTCCCCACGTAGTCCTTACGTCGCTCTGATTCTCATTTTACATTGATGTAATCATTTTTCTTCTTAACATTTTTTACCAACATTTTGGCGTCGGCTGTTTTGATGAGTTTTGCCAATCGTTGCCATGAGCAAATTTTGGCTTTTGATTTCATGCCCTTGCTGACGCCAAGCATTTTACACCTACTGCCGTTGATAGTGATATGTAGGAGTAATTAAATAAGCTTTTTCGTGCTCTTGTAGAAATTGTTCCTCTTTTTTTTTTTTTTAACAAGTGTTGATGTATGAGTGGTAAAGTTCTGGCCTAGTATTCGGGAGGACACGGTTCAAATTTCCATCCAACCATCCATATTTGTATTTTTCATTGTTTCCCCAAATGTCTCCAAGCGAATGCCGGGATATTTCCTTCAAAAGACAATGGCCGATTTCTTTCCCATTCTTTGTCACCGTTCTGTCTCGCCTCTAAAGATCTCGACGTCAACCAGAAAAAAAAATTATCTCCCAGGAAGCGTTTAATCCAGTATCTCATAGATAGGTAAGAAAATTCCTTACCTACAGGAGCTACAGTTTAACTCGAAACCATCTCCAAGGAGCGTCCTGGCGTAGCTCGTATCAATAAAATAAAGTCCGCAAAAATTTCTGACCAGAACGGGATTTGAACCCAGGACCCTGAAGTCGAATTCCTTACATACTGAACTACTTTCATCTACTACTACTACTACTACTATAACTACTACGGCCCGTATCGCAATCACTCAATTTCCCATACTGATCACTTGGTCTTTTTAAAGTTTTCCCTTCCAATTGTAAACAGCCTACAATCCTAAAAGATTTAGCGGGTCTCGTCAGCCATTGGTATCTACCAGAGACTCTAGTAGACTGAGCAGGTGACTTGACTCCTGAGGAAGGCCGAAGATCTCGGTTGAAGCGTAAAGAGAAATCAAGGGAAGATTTGACGCAGTGCCCGGACCAAAGCACTTACCACAACGCAACCACTTTAGTGTCGAGATCTGTACCTCCTTCATCTCCACAACAACAGCCTAAATCGAGTATAGATCGACGACCTTCGCATTCACTTTCATCAAACAAAGATTAGTGACTTGGTATCCTACAAATGTTTTTTTTTGTCGTTTCGCCCATCTATGGACCACGCTATCTCAACTGCCCTTTAAGTTTCCCTTGCTCCTGATATTTACATTTCACGCAGTATTCCGGCATTAGTATCCAATGCGGCACCTCCTCGCTTAGCGCTTCCACGTTTTTCCAGTTTTTTGTTTCGACTTTGCTTGGAAACTGCAGTGTTCTATGGGTTTGTTCTAATACGTTTCAGGATATTTTCCAGTGCTTTCCCCACTTCTTGCGAGTCTTTCTCTACGTCATTCAACAACGCCTCCTTCCATCTCCAACTCCATCTATACTCTGCAATTCACAATTACTGTGGGTGGCAGAGGGTGTTAAGCACCAATCCTATTTTAGAGTATTCCAACCCCGAACAGAATGAGGAAAGAAAGAATACATAAATGTATCAGTACGGCTTCTTATCTTTCGAATCTTATCCCTCCTGTCATTGCGACCTAAATAGGTTGGCGGAAGAAGTATTTCGTTGCACTCGTAAATTACAGATTTTCGCATATTCTCCAACAAATTTAAACGAAAACGACGTCGTCTGTCCGCCAAACAATCCCAGCCCAACCCACGTATCAGCTCTGTGACACTCACATAAGGACTGTAACTAGCGGTCACGAATCGAGCGGCTCTCCTCTGTACTTTCTCTAACGTGTCAATCAATCCCTTGCGATACGGATCACAAATTGAACAACAGTATTCCAAATGCGGACGCACTAGTGTTTTGTACGCTATTTCCTTTGTATGAGCATTGGAGCTTCTCAAAATACGACCTATAAAACGTAGTTTAGAATTAGCTTTGCCTACGACGGAAGTTATGTGCAAGTCCCATTTCATGTTGCTTTGTACTGTTACGCCTAGATACTTCAGGGAATCGACCGTGTCAACAACTGAATTGTTAACTTTGTACTCGTGAGCAAACGGGGTCTTTTTATTACTTATTTGCATTGCCTTGCACTTTTTACAGTTATGTGTAAGCTGTCATTTACGGCACCATTCTGAAATAACATCCAGATCGCGCTGTATTTCTAAGCAATCGTCAGAGCTCCCTACTTCCCTATAAATAAGTGCATCATCAGCAAAAAAATCGCATCCTGCAATTAACGTTGTCTCCTTGTTGTTGTTGTTGTTTTTTTTTTTTTAGGTAATAATTAAGATCCTATTCTTTAGCCTTGTAAGTCTCATATGGGAAATGTGGCAATGGGGAGCAATTCTCCTCCTACGAATGGTATCTGTGATCTTTTCTACTCGCGTATCGATTTCATATGTCATGGCACTTTTTTCACATTTTATAGTCCAACTAAGTGTGTAAGGTCTTTAAGGCTGGCAATGTGCAGACACGGAGGAGCTGGACGGCTGGGACGCGTCACGGGTTTCGAACCGGCGAGCGCCCGTTTGGAATTACAGCCGGCGGACACTTGTTGGTGACGTCAGACGGTGTCCGCTATTCTGCTGCGGCAGCGCTGCGCATCTTTCACACCTCGGGGGCGTCGGTCTGTTCAGGCCGCTGGCTCTGTCCTTGAGCGCGCGACGTGTGCCACTTTATAATCCGCACTTCTCGACTCACTAACGAATTTATTTTAAACTAATATAACCGAGTGAAGTGTTTTGGGTATGGTCACGGATATAGAATAGTTCCGGTTTTTCGGGTCAGAGGCCCTAGAGGTTCTATCAATCACCCTTAGCCCTTAGGTTAAGGGATTCTTGTCAGAAGTACTTGCCGTCTTGGCATTGCCTTCTTTTATTTGCTGTTTCCGTGTATGCTTGTATTACTTTTACATTTTTCATTTCTGTTGAGCCTTTTTTTATTTTTTATTATTTTTTTATTTCATTAATTTTTTAATATTTTTTTCTTTTTTTTTATCTTTTTGTATTTAATTTAATTTAACATTCTACGTGCATCCGTTTCGCACTGTATTTGTGGTTTTCTCACTAGTTTTCTTCTGTCAGCAGCTGGAGTGGTCTTCTATGTGGACCCTCGAGTATGTCATACTGTGCTAGAGAGCGAATAAGGTGGTTGTCCAGTTTTTGGTTAAAAATGTCTTGCTATTTTTTATACCTATCCCGAAGTATAGGGATCCCCGCTGTCTCGTGGAGGATCTCATTGGCAGGTGGAGTGCTCTCTTCAGCGCCTTGTTTTCATTCTCTGCAGCTTCTCAATATGCGTTTTTGCGGCGTATCCCCATACAGGGGATGCATATTCCATGATCGGGCGCACCAGTGCTTGATATAATTGGAGGCCGCATCTGGGTGGTAGTGTGCTACTGTGATTAAACACTGGGTAAAGTTGACCCAGTCGTTGAAGAACTCTGCGTCTGACGTCTTCGAAGTGCGGCTTCCATGTTAGTTTCGTATCTAGCCATGACGGTTGACTTGATCTGGTTATAATACTAAGTCTCATCCCTCTGTAAAATTTTAATAAAATCTCTTGACTTTGAAAGTACTTACAAATAGTAATAGGAGTATTAAACACAAACGGAGACGATATCAATTAATACCTAAGAGGGCGTCCTTTAATGACGTGAGGGAAAATAGGGGGGAGGCGGGAAAATTTCACGAAACTTCACGAAGAGGGAGGGGGGGGGGGTCAACGGAAATGTCACGTCAGCTTTTGAAATTCTTGTAGAATTGTAGACCTAAAAAAGGCAAAAAAAAGTCTGCAAATGACGCGAAAGGCGATTTTTTGGGGGATTTTTGGTCCAATAACCGATCTCAGGTGGGTTATCTCCAACAGTTGCTAGGTCGATTGGTAGGGGGGGGCGGTCTCCGCCACAATCTCACGTCATATTAGAGGGGGGGGGGATCCGGCCAAATCTCACAAAGTCTTGCTGGAGGGGGAGGGGGGGGGTCCAAATTCCGGAAAATCACCTGACGTCTTTAATAGTGGTCCCCTATAGACATCAAAGTAAATAACGTAGTGAACCAGCACAATGAACACGCATACAAAAGTAGAAAGCAAAGAAAACTCAACAAAATATCCACCCACGGTTATACTTTTAATAGCCTTAACATGAAGTCTGATGTCCAATGCAAAATACCCAAACCTGAAGATCCTTACTTACTTTCCGTGTCCGGACTGTTTCAAATTGCGTTTTTCCAGAAACTAGCTGCCTGGATTGTTTTATTGTTGGCTAAGGACAGACCTTCTGCTTGGCACACGCAGGCGGCCAATCCTTCTATCACCGGACTGTTTTTTCAGTGAAAATGAGAAACCTGAAGACGACCGCGCACCGTGAAATGGAAACGACGGAAAGAACTTCATTGAATCGTAAAGCACAATTTTATTTCACATTTTTTTTAGCCGTAAAGTTGTACCGTATGTTTTTAGCTAAACTGACGTATTTAATTTAAAATGAAAAGCTTCGAAACCAAACTTAATCAAAGTATTCTGACAATACACTGCACTATTCATCTCGAATTTGTTGCAATGTCTCTGGTTGCTGTTAATTTGCGAGCGAAGGTCACCGCGTGACGTCACCCTTCTGTATCCAACAGCTATTGAAGTGAGCGAGCTTAGCTTACGAAATTGTACGAGTATTTTCCCCCTGCATCTCACACGCGAATCTTGGTGAGCGTTGGAATGTGATTGTGTTTTGTTTTTCTTTAAGTGTCAAAGAAAAAACATTTGTACTGTAGTATCTTTGTAATTTTTACCGTCAGTTAAATTTCACAGTACAGTTACGCTCTCTGGTGTGTTAATCTCTGATGTAGCGGTTTAATTATGTTTTACGCGTATTGTAAAATACTACATTCCAGGAAATATCAGAGTTTTGCGAAAAGCGTTAACTTTTTCTGTGTTCACAATCTATAGAATCAGTGGCCTGGTGGCCTAGAGGTTATGACGTCTGACTGAAGATCGAATGCTCCCAGATTCGAAAATCTGTCTCAGCGGAGATTTTAATAGGCCCGTAACCCGTCCTTCACCCTGGCATAGCTTGCTGTGTAATGTGAAGTATGCCATGGTTCGGATTCTACGTTGAATTGTAGGTATCCTGTGCCTTGTAGGACTACCAGGGTAGGTTAAGGCGGCTACGATACGGGTGGGTTGAGCCGCCAGTAAAAAATCTATCGCCAGTTCTTTACGACCACACGAAACTTTACCTTTATTCAAAGTAATAGGCCACAGATATATAAATGATCCTCTACCCCTTCCTATTCTGTTATTGGCGTACACATATACGAGTGTACACACTTTCTGCACATACATCCATCTGCCAATGAACTTTCCATTTCTACAGATCGCCATGACATCTGAAAAAGTAATCATCTTAATGTTTTTCTCTCCCATTCTAGTTTCCACATTTTCCATTGTATCGTCCTTGATTACGATGAAAAATAGTTGCGAGAGGGTACTTGTTGTTGTTGTTGTTGTTTGTTTTGTTTGTTTGTTTTTTGTTTTTTGTTTGTTTGTTTTTTTTGTTTGTTTATTTTTTGTTTGTTTAATTTTTGTTTGTTTGTTGTTTTTATTTTTAATTTTTTTTTAGCAATCTGTTCTTTCTTCCGAAAGTTGCCTGTATGTTATTCCTCTTTGAGTTGAACCGGTTAGAGTGCAATCTCATTTTATTGTATTTCCTTCTGAGTCTTGGGGCGTCAGACTTAAGGAACAGTAGTCCTCTTCAGCCCGTGGCCTGGTTAGTTCCTGACTGTCGCGACTGGCCAGTGCGGTGATTGTCCGGAGTTGTGGTGTCCTGTTTGCGGCGTGTGACCGCGCGCTCCCCACTTCCTCATCATTCACACCACGGCGTCCACTTCCCACCTCACTGGGGTCCATCCCGGACCGGACACGAGTGTCTGCCCCCGCACTCCGGCCCAAACACCGCTCTGCAAACCACTCCTCCCGTCATAAACACTCATACCAGGAGTTTACGACGCCCCACTTCCCACTTCGATAGCCTCGTCTGGGATCGGAATTGATCCTCTTTAATGCTTGTCTGGAGACTGCGCTCAGCTCAATAGATCGGCAATCTTCGGCCAGTCTCGATAATGCCCGAACTGTTAGTTACACTGCCTGCCACCACAGCGCTGCTTGGTTAACCGGAAATTTCAAATAAGTAACTGGATTTGATTTTATTTCCGTATATATTGTTAAAGGGAAGTATAATTTTCAAATTAAAAATCTAATTTGATTTGATTTC
Organism: Vandiemenella viatica; assembly: GCA_031002005.1. Classification (NCBI taxonomy): domain Eukaryota; kingdom Metazoa; phylum Arthropoda; class Insecta; order Orthoptera; family Morabidae; genus Vandiemenella; species Vandiemenella viatica. The sequence goes on from CM061918.1 coordinate 110,917,153, forward strand.
CACTTGTAATGCTAAAAGAAAGTTTAATTTCGATGCCAACTAAATGGTAACTAGTTGTTGTAGAAGTAACAGCACAAAACTACGAGAAGGGAAAAATATTAATGCGATGCAGAGATTTAAAAAATTATACTCTATGTGTAGAGCACTTTATGGTAGCGAGACATGGACATTAGAAATGCCGGAAAGAAAGAAAATTGAAGCATTTGAAATGTGGCGCTACGGAAGAATGCTGAAAATTAAGTGCACAGACAAAGTAAGAAATGAACGAGTTTTGGAAATGATGTGTGAGGGAAGAGGTTTGTGGAGGACGCTTACGGAAAGAATAGACAGCCTGGTAGGTCATATTTTGAGACATGCTGGATTGGTTAATTTGTTGGTGGAGGGTACAGTCGAAGGTAAGAACTGTAGAGGAAGACAGAGATTAGAATATATGAAGCAGATAATAGAGGACGTGGGTTGTAAGGGGTATTTAGAGATGAAGAGGTTGGCACAAGATTGGAAGGAATCGAGGATTGAATCAAGCCAGTCGAAAGACTTACGACAGCGGAAAAAAAAAAAAAAAATAAATAAAGCGGTACATTCGTTTAAATGAAAATAGTACTTTTTGTTTATTTAAAACGACTAGATGCAGAAATACGAGTAATTAGAATGGTATTCGATGCTTACGGTATATTCTTTGTAGTAGTTATTAGAACATAACCTAAAACATTTTCTGACGGAAGGTAAGAAACATTCAAGATTATTAAAAACTCAGATAAAGTTTACATGAAACGTACGTAATCGCGAAATATATCAGTTTGAAATTATGCTTATTGATAAATATCCAGCCGAATACTCCGATAATCTAACCCTACTAAGGTACTCATATCAGGAAAAATATCAGGAAGAATGATCGTTATCAGTTTTTCCTTACAAGCTTTTCCAGAATAAATTCCTGCTACCGCCGTAGGTAATACCCGTCATTTATGATGAGCGTTAAAACTAGTACTATTATAAACTTGTAACCGACTGTGTCCGTTTGTTCCAAAATCACTCAATAATTCTTAACATATTTTCATCGGGTGTTCATATTTTGTATGTTTTTGGTCAGCATGAAAAAATCATCGTATTGCTTTGCTGGCCTGGAGATTGCGAAGTATTGTTGCCAGGTGCCAGAGTATTCGATTCGCCGGGCAAAACGCTTCTTGTGGTAGACAACTAAGCTAACCTATAAATCCTACCGGGTACAGGGCACCTACAACTTGACGTGGACTCCGAACAGCGGAAGCGATCCAGCGCACTTCACTTTACTCATCAAGCCGTGCTAGAGGTGAAGGTCGGTTTCAGGTCCCATGAAAGCCAAGACTGGGATTCGAACCGGTGACCTTTCTATATTTAGTCAGACACCTTAACGGCTGAGCCAACAGGCCGCTACTTTTTGTCAGAACTAAATTGGATATTTGAGAACTGAAGGAATTTTTGTTTAAAAAGTTTTGGTCAGATCATTGCTTGCGTATAATAGCGCACTAAGGGACCCACATGTTGGGCATCAAAAATAAAGGTTTGAGTGGGATTCAAAGGAGGGCAGTATAATGTGAATAACTGATGTGATAAAGGAGCTGGATTGGGAGTCACTGAAAGGCAGGGGTGCTGGGAGTGTACAAGGTGTGATAAGGCTTAAGGTGTGTTCCCACGGCGCGTGGCATTGTAGACCGCGGCACATCAGCCGAAGTGTACGGATCAGCACGCGATACAGGCTAGCCCTCACCACGTCACCTAGTGTCGTTTCAGCTACCCGGGCGTTTGATGTTTACCGACTGGGTGACGAATAGAGGCGTGCCATCCCTGCCAGCAGAGGCAAGACCCTTCCCAAGTCCCTCTCATGGTATTTGGATCGGCCCAGTTGGCAAAAGCGCTGGCCGTGGGAAGCTAGCTTTAGAAGTATGCTGCAGTGTTGTTTGTAAGGTGACAAAGCCCCTTTCACTTTAATTTTTGTAAATATTTTTGTTTGTTAAAAGTTAATTAAATATTAGTCTAGCTTGTGTATACAAATGTGTTAAATTGTTATGAAAAAACGATAAAGATAAACGTATATTAAAGTGCCAGAATAACTATGGACAATAGTTATCTATGATTCATTGCAAGACAGGAGGAGGATGAGGAGGGTCATGGGAATGTACAGGGCATATACTGGTGATGAGGCATGGAAAGATATTGCAATAGGTATGAAAAGTAGTGCATGGAAGGGAAAAGATGACCATGACCACAAGCTGGCACTCGATTTCAGGCACAAGGGTGTGGGAAGCTTCTCTTTTTTACGTAAGGGAGTCAGGGATTGGAATGAGTTACCAAGAGAAATGATGAATAATTTACCGAAAACTTTGAAGGAATTTAAAGATAAAATTTGTGGAGGGCAAATGTAGGTGGGTGCAGGATAGGGGGAAGATGGGTGTGTAGGGATATTGCCACCGGAGCCTGTGCTCCATTGCAATTAAATTAAATTAAATGATAATGTATATCTTTGGACAGAAGACAAAAAAAAAATATGGCGAGGGTATGGATGAAAATATGGAATATATCTGGCAAGTCGTTGAATAAAAGGAATGTAAGAAGTGTGTTTTGACCCTTGTGAATATAATTAAAAGTGTTTTTTCGAGTGTTCTTCAAAGAATTCGTTGTCTAAATAATTATTATTTATATGTTTTCTGAACTGTGAATGGAAATAATCTGCCGGCTTCTGCAGCTTAGATTACGGCTTCAAGACGGGCAGATTACATATACCTAAACCTAAATAAAAGAAGAGGGGACCTTACATGTTGTAGGCCATTTTTCCACAGTTGCTCAGTAAATTAAATGATAATATGACGACAATGCAACTGTATTATGTAGCTTTATTGTCATACGCGTTTCCCTCTCATCGAGGCATCTTCAGCGACGAATCTATTTTAAAATTTACATTGGGTTTGTAAACTTATTAAATGCTGATTGACATAATTCTAAATTGATTCATTTTCTGATTATTTACAATTGCTATTTACATTAGTGGTTTTCAGATTCGTAACCACCCATCTCTTCTTTTCCTCCAAAGCATGTCCCCATTACAGACAAATAGAAAACCGCAATGAAGCTACTAATACAGTTGCACTGGCGTCATTTTATCATTTAAAATTAGAAGTATTTTGTTAGAAGAGTTAGTATTACTTCACAGAAGGGGATAGATGACTATTACCACAGCTGGCACTTGATTTCTGGTATAAGGTATCATCGAGCGTGGTGGGTGAACGGTTAACGCTCTGGCCTCGCATTCGGGAGGACGGCGGTTCGAATCCCCGTCCGGGCATCCAGGTTTGGGTTTTTCCATGGTTTCCCCAGATCACTCCGTGTGAATGCCGGGATGCTTCCTTCAAAAAGGCCATGGCTAAATTCCTTCCCGTTCCTTGTCCCCAATCCCATCCGGCCTCTAATGACCTTAGCCGTCGACGAGGCGTAAAGGAATAAATAATAAAAAAAAATATAAGGGAGTAGTAACATTTTCTTTTGTAGGTAACGGAGTCAGGGATTTGTATAAATTACTAATTACTGAAAAATTTACCAAAAATACTGATAGTATTTAAAATTAAAATTCGTCATGGGCAAGTGTAGGATTGTTGGGATTTCACACTGAAAGAATTTAATATCTACATTAAAAAATAATAAACAAGAAATCGTAAAATATGTGTAGGGAAATTGCCACAGTACCACATGTTCCGTCGCAGTTAAGTTAATTTACGTTCCTTCCGCTGAATTCTTAAGGGTTCAGGAGCAAAGCAGGAATTAATTAAATAATATTTAATTAAATTGCAATGAAGCGCAAGCTCCAGTGGCAATTTCCCTAAACACCCTTCTTCCCCCATTTTCTGCACCCACCTACGTTTACCCTTTACAAGTTTTAACTTTAAATTCTTTCAAGGTTTTTGGTAAATTACTCATCATTTCTCTTGGTAACTTATTCCAATCCCTGACATCCTCATCTAAAAAAGAGAATCTTCCTTTACCCTTGTGCCTGAAGTTTGTGTTCATGGTCATCTTTTCCTTTCCATGCATTACTTTCAATTCTTACGCCATGCCTCATCACCAATATAGGCCTTATACACTCCCATGACCCTCTTCACCCTCTTGACTTCCAACGAGTCGCAATCCAGCTCTTTTATCATATCTGTTACTGATTGCGTTCTGCAATAATTTCCAGAAACAAATCTAGCAGCCCTTCTTTGCACCTTCTCCAACTCTTGTATTTGATAGTAGAAATGTGGGTCCCATACTACACTACCATATTCAATACAATGGTCTGACCACATTCAATTCCTTTACTTCTTTCGTACATCTCCTCATCACTCTCTCCAACAAATGCAGAATGAAAGCAGTATTGAAGGAATGGAATCCAAAACGGCTGCCTTTCATGAGTTTTATTCATTGTTGCACGGTCAAATTTGAAGCTTTGATGCATGACAAGTATTTTTACCTACTGCCAGCTCGCACTGCGGACTAATTGGAGGACGTGAGGTGTTGCCACCTGTCTGGGAACGATGTAACTATGTTCTGCGTGTGAAGAGTGTATGTTGGTTTGTGAAATACGTAGTTTATGAGTCTGAACTTGGGGACCGTCCAGGCATTCTGCTCTATGATCAGGACACGTGGTGCCCGGTCCTGTTTTACCTCCCCAACCCAGCGAGCAGTGCCTCAGCGCCATCAGCCACAGTGGCGGATGTTCTGGAAGTGACGGGTGTCGGTAAAAAGCAATGGAATTACACTCGAAGTCTCGCACAGCCATGCAGAAGTAGTTTAACTTAAAAAACAAAAACTATCTTTATGCTGTAAGAGTTAAACTGAAAACGAGAATAACTCTTTGTCCGTCTTGCGTTTACCTGGTGGCTGCTTTTTCCTGAGCACTCGCCGTTTCCAGACATGTCCTTTCTCATTTCCGTAATGACTCTCATCCACTCTTAGGCCTTCTGTTCAATAATTGCCCATTTTTTGCCCGAGTTTACAAGCGTCGTAGTTACAACTTGGCGTTGCTTCATAGTTAAATTTCAACTACGGAGTGACTCCGCTCAAATAACTTTATTTTTTTCGCGTAAAAACGACGAACGTCCTTTTCTCGCTAGACTACGTGTGCTGTCTAGAAAAGAGGTGTAATGAAATATTGTGTATTACTTGCATTTTATGCGTTCACCAACAATTTCTACTCAAATTTAGAATTACCGTCGTAAAGAATTACATACTGTTGAACCAAACTGCAAAATCTTCATTAGCTTTTTTTTTAAAAATTTCTTAACGTATCTTAACAGCGAGGTCTTTAGAGACGGGAAAGGATGGGGGCAAGGAATTGAAGGAAATCGGCCATGGACTTTTGAAGGAAGCATCCCGGCATTTGCCTGGAGTGATTTGGGAAACCATGGAAAACTCAAATCTGGATGCCCGGACGTGGATTCGAACCGGCGTCCTCCCGAATGCGAGGCCAGAACGCTAACCGTTACACCACCACGCTCGGTCCCTCATTAGCAATTATGATCTTAAAAATACGGTGTACTACGAAACAACATGGTATTTCGACGATGACAGAAGGTTGCAATTAATTACTCAGTCTTTAAGTACTGAGAACTTTGTGTTTTCGAAAAAGGTTCACGAAAATTTACAGATAATTTTACGAGGTCATGAGGTGATTTTAACTTTCACCAAAGTATGTGCTGAGCTACTCATACTTGTCAATGACTGGTGGATGCTTGAAGGACAAAACCTTCTGTTAACTTTATACTGTACTTTTACCCAGTCGAAACAGTCAGAGAAACATACATGGACAAAGCATCAGAATCCTTATAAACATTTAAGTAGGAACAAATCACGTTTTAGCACTGTTCCTAGCGATTTCGTCCTCTTGCTATTATTCTAGCTTAAAAAGGGGTCATAGAATTTTCGACGCGCTGCACAAGGGTTTTGGAACGTTGAGTATTTCGGCAACAACAGAAATCATGCAAAAACAATTAAAAATTTTATAAAACTGAATTGAAATGAGTTGGAGCCCATACTCCGGTGGAAATTTCCTAGATATGTATTTACCCATTTCTTATTATTATTTTTTTTTTTTTAATTCTCTTATATACTTTCCAACTGCTCATTTTCCCCACACATTTACTTTTGGCATTTAAGAATTTGTTGAACGTTTTTGATAAGTTATTAATTAGTTCCTTTGGTAACGTATTTCAATCCCTGAAACCCTTAACCCCCCCCCCAAAAAAATAATAATAAAAAATAATTTTTTTTTAAAAAAAAATCCATTCTCCTATGCATGATATCGAGTACCTTTCCATGCACTACTTCTAATTCTTCAATCCACATCCCTCTAAACCTCATCACCACTATATGCCCTGTACATTCCTAGCACTCTCTTCGCCCTCCTCCTATCTTCCAATGACTCCCAATCCAACTTCATTATCGCATCAGTTACTGACTGGATCCTGCTGTAATTTCCACAAACAAATCAATCTGCTCTCCTTTGCAACTCATCACACTATTCTATTTGATACCAAAACTGTGGGTTCCCAAGTACACAACCATATTCAAACAATGGTATGACCAAAGTTTTTTAACTCATGAATCATTAGAAAACTTTTTAAATGAAAATATAAAATATTTGCATCTATTTGAATATCAAACTGTTAAAATTAAGCAATTCAAATCATTCCTGCTCACACAGCATTCTTGATAACAGTAGTTTAGCTACCTTTTTTTTTATCAAATCATATTTCATTTAAATGATTTCCATGCATTAAAACACCATAGGCTACACTCGTAGGAAAAATACAAAAATCTACAATTAATGACTACTTATCACTCTAAACACACATTTATTGAATTTAAAGGATTGTAATTAGCAAAATAGTGGTCTGGTAGCTCAGTGGTTTTTGGTATGTTGCCGTCTAGACTGGTGCCCTGGTCTCGCATTGTAAGGGTCACCGGTTCGTGTCTGGAATAGGGCATGGGTAGTTTTAATTAAGTGTTGTATTGTCCGCATTGCAGTGTATTGACTCACAAGAGAAATACCCGACACAATAGTTGGTACAAAGAACAAATTGGAGCTGGCAAAATGGTCACAACAGAGACCGAAGGATATATAAAAGGTGCTTGGTGCTTGCTTTCAAAAATTTATGGTCCGGTTTTTTTTTCCGTCGACGGCGTAGTCATTAGATTTTTTTTTTTTAACTGCTTTACGTCTCTCAACAGCTAGGTCTTTTGAGACGGGAAAGGATGGGGGCAAGGAATGGGAAGGAATTCGGCCATGGCCTTTTGAAGGAAGCATCCCGGCATTTGACTGGAGTGATTTGAGGAAACCATGCAAAACCCAAATCTGGATGCCCGGACGGGGATTCGAACCGCCGTCCTCCCGAATGCGAGGCCAGAACGCTATCGTGGTCATTAGAGGCGGGATGGTATGGGGGACAAAGAATGGGAAGGAATTTGGCCATGGCCTTTTGAAGAAAGCATCCCGGCATTCACCTGTAGTGATTTGGGGAAACCATGGAAAATCCAAATCTGGCTGCCCGGACGTGGATTCGAACCCGCGTCCTCCCAAATGTGATGCCAGAACGTTAACGGTCCCGTGCTTAAATACCGGTGGGGCCAGAATTGTGTTTGATGATATAGGCTACACCAGAAACTCCGTGGTTCTGATTCCACGTTAAACTGTAGGTCCCAGAAGAGAGGAGCTGGCCGTCGTACCTCTGACACAATGGCTTAGGATGCCTCTCTTGGGAGCATTCAATCAGACTGTGGACTAAGATAGTTTTTTAAATAGCTGGAATCTGGGTCATGGAGTTGTTAGAAAGTAGTGTTTGAGAACTTCAGTATATAGTATCTTTACCGCAGTAGATTTTCTTAGCAAGGCATATTTCCAAACTTCCAAATAGCCTTGTCGTTCCATCTCCTGTGGAGATATCGTAACTGCAGCTACTTGTCAATTCATGCGGCCCCATTCACGGGAACAGCAATCCGTACCTGCCAATCTCGACGCGCAACCCGTTCCTCTTTCTGTGGGCGCCCTTCTCCCCCGGGGGGAATCCCAGCACACTCCTTTCTGTCAGACAGTCATCTGCCGGCATCGACAGCTCCCACGCACCTGTCTGTCTGCCTGGAGGGGATTACCAGCGCGCTCCCTTAAGGTTTTATCTGCGTGGTGCGGTTCAGAATACACTGTGCTGGGGGAAATGAAGGCTTCTGCACGCCCGTATGCGCGCGAACACTGTGTGTTCTGGCGCCGCCAGCGGAGTGAAGACTCGGCGCCGGCGGAGGAATACAGCGGCGAAATTCGGCAGGTAAGGGAGCTTCCATAAACTACGTCCACCATTTTGACGTCTCTTTAACCCCCTACCCCTTTCCAAGTAGATTCAGAAGTGGCTTTTGCCTAGCAAACACCCCCCCCCCCCCGCCTCTCCACTCCTCCTCCGTGGCTCGTAGCTTTTTTCCCCTATTAATTCCAGAAGACATTTTGTACTGTTTTCTCTTACGTGAGGTGAATTAGGGGGTTCAACGGAAATCTGACGTGAGGTTTCTGAAATTCTTCTTGGGCAGTAGAGCTATAAAAAGGGTCTACAAATGGCGCGAAAATCGATTTTAGGGGGGTATTTCGCCGAAAACTGGGGGTGAGACCTAAAATAAAGTCTCAAGAAATTGCGAGGGACATTTAAAGGAGATGTATCTCTCGGATCAGATCTCACCAGAGGGGTGGGGGGGGGGGCAGGAGGTACCGGAAATCCGGAAAAACACCTCACGTAATTTATGGACCCGCGTACCGAAGGCCGCCGGTTCGAATCCGGCCGCGGGCATGGATGTTTAAGTGTTGTGTGTCTGTGTGAATGTCCTGTCCGTCCTGTGGCATCCATACATTCGAGAAATGCAATATATATACTGGATGACGACTTATACACTGAAAGGTATAATAATTACATTGAGCTGGCTGTATGGCCTCCGTTGCCAAATGCCATTAAAAAAAAAAAATAATAATAATTATGGACGCCCCCTTAACAGACTATCTTTAAACTTCTTGTGTATATAATAAACACAACCAATATTTGCGTTATGTAATTTTCTAGTATCACAAAATATTCTCAATGAAATGTTGACACCAGCCACTCCTGCAAATGATGAATTATTGGGAGAAACCTCTTTCTCAGGTACAGTCAGAGATCTTTTTCTCCTTGAGGTGTCACTAAAAATATTCTCCCTATCACATTCATCACTGTTCATTAATTGATAAAGTACAACAAACTATAACCAAAGTACAGAAAAAAAAAAAATCGCTGACGAAGAGCTGTATTGACGTGCTTGTATTAATCAGACAAAAGGTAGAATGGAAAACAGGCTTGAGTCACTAGAATGCAAATTTTATTTTATTATACGATGCCCAGCCAAGCACTCAAAACAATATATACATACAAAAACTATAAAGTAAAATTAAAGCTCAAGATGGATTCACATGGTCCGAAAGGCATTGTGTAATACAATAAAATTTCTATTCTGGTGACTGAAGACTGTTTTTCATTCTACCTTTTGTCTAAGAAGAGCTGCATCTTTTTATTTTGCTTAAGTTATGTCACCTTTCATTCTACATTACCAGGTAGTGATTCCTTGATGTGCTTAAAAGATTTCTGTAACCCACTGGATAACGAAAATTCTTTGTAAAAACATTTTGAATAAGCCTCGCAACGTTTATTGCATATCACCACTTCACACTACACTTTGAAATTGAAATAACACTTCAGCGACCACTGAAATTCACTTGGCAGAATAATCACACCTGCTTTATTTAAAACCTTCAAAGCAATACAGACTGTTACTGCCTTGGAAAATTCCAGGTGACGTCTGTAAGCGAACTTGAATCTAGGTACGGCATGTCTAATGCTTTTCGAATCGTAATGTTGGTTAGTCAAAATGCGCCGGACGCGTGCAACACAGCGCTATGACTTCAAGTCACACGCATGCGCGGTACCTTCGGTATATAGGATATCTAAATTACTGACTGAGACAGTTAAATGAAGGGAATGTAGATCCACATGCTGTTGTGTTCTCTCTACGTTATTTTAACTGTAACAGATTATATGAATGAAAAGCTACGTGGCTTGGCTCAGAGCTCCCCCTTCTCCCATGTAGCCCAGCGTAGCTTTCTACCAACCCCCCCCCCACCCCCCCCCAGAATGAGCCATGTAGTTTATTGATGCTCCCCAAGCTGTGGTGGTGGGTAATTAATCCACAGGAGCAAAAAAATTCAACAAACATATTTTCGGTAATGACAATTACGAGTATTTAAAGTTGTCTCCACAGTTGAACTGGCTAATACAAAAAATGACTTAAGGCCATCTGGACGCATTATGGGAAAAACGAAGAAACTATGTGTGTGTACATTCCCTAAGCCCGTCAAACATGGCGGCTCGAATCGGATGTCATTTGTTCGCAGTAGTCTAGGTAAACTGAATTGTTATGCAGTTCCTCGTTCCTTTTTTTCCGCTATCATTTATGTTCGAAAATTAAAGCTTATATCTTGCGTATCTATAAGCAACAGTAATGATTCTAAGGAAACAGGAAACGGCTTTTAGGCAATATAAATAACAAAGGATAGAGAAAATGACTCGTCATTCAGCAAAGTTGAAATCTGCGACCAGTTAAAAACATATGTGACGCACAAGAAAAAAATAAACAATATTTCGGTTTTGCCCCTTATTCATCTGATGAGCCATATGGTTCGGGAGATGCGAATGTGATAAATTTCGGAGTGTGCGCACCTCCGGAACCATATGGTTCATCAGACGAATAAGGAGCAGAACCGAAATATTGTCTGTGTTTTGTGCGTCACACATATTTTTAACTCGTCACAGCCTTAAACTTTGGTGAGTGATAAGTCATTTTCTCTATCCTTTGTTATTCATATCAATACCCAAACAATTTAACGAAAAGATCTACATAATATGTTAATGTAAACAAAGGACATACTTTTCTTTCGACGTTTCGGCAGTTCATTTCTTCGGTGAGGTATAACTAAATAACGTTAAAAACCTCTACAGTATAGTGACACCTGTGACCGTTGTTAATTCAACAACGAACGCCGAGTGCGTGACGACAGCGTTACCGACATTACTACACAATGACTGAGTCTAGCCTTTTATTAGCACTGACGTATGCATTTAATAATTGTAATGACACACTTGTAAAAATCATGCATTTAAAGTTACTGATGATTTCCAAAATCACAAACGCAAAATGCGTCTGAGGAAAAAAGAGAACATTCAACACAACGGCTGTCCAGAAACGGCAGGGAGCTAGTGACCTAGCCGTCGACGCGCTCTAAAGCTACAACAACAACAACAACAACAACAACAGATACGGCATTTTATTTAAATAACAGTATTATGGAAAAACTGTTTACTACTGCTTGTAGTAAGAATTATTCAACCAAACTATTAAAGATTAAAAAAAAAATGGTATATGAAAATATTTTTATTTTTACCCTTAATTAAGTACGTTTTTAATTCTCAATCAAAAAATTCATTAGGACTTTTTTGTTCGTACGAAAATGGGCGGGATATTAAGAAAACATTAAAAAATGGATTCATTGAATGAAACGATGTGATAAGCTCAAAATAGTGTAGTAAAACTATTTGCCTCTAGAATATTATAAAAAGTACAAAATGAATCATTACTTGAATGTTGTTGGCTTTAAAAATTTGAGAATCTAGTAACGTAATTGGACAGTTAAATTTAATCAGTTACTTTGAAATAATTTAACTAACCGTCTTCGTCCTGTTTCTTATCTTCAGTATTTCGTCAATTGATAGTAACTTTAATTTGACTGATGTGTGTAAGGGATGTAAGTTTGTATTTTTGTCACGTCATCCATTTTTGAATGCTTTATGGGCATTTTACCCACGGAGTTTTTCCTCTGAGTTTCTATGTACCATTAAGCATAATAAAAAACTGTGTTATAAGTTTGGGAGCGTCCATAAACCACGTAGCTCCAATTTGACCTCCTTTATAACCCCCTCCCCCCACGTAGCCTTACGTGCATTTGCCTCTAACCTCTCCCCCCCTCCCCCCCCTCCCCCACGTAGTACGTAGCTTTTTTCTCTATTGATTCCAGAAGACATTTTGTACTGTTTTCTCTTACCAGACTGTCGGGACCTACAGTTATTGTAGAATCGAAACCACGGAACCGTTCTGACTTACGCAGCAATGTAAAGATCGGGCTAAGGGCCTTTTGAAAATTCCAGCCGTGATCATTCACAATTAGACTCCTAAACAACTGAGTCACCAAACCGGTCAGTCTGTGTATGAAAATGCAAGCTTCAACGTTTCCAGGAAATGCCGAATGGAAGCTTGTGTGATAGGAAGTAGATATTCCAGAGCAAAACTTATCTTCTTCTTTAATTTTCCTCCCTCTAGTTTCAACATTTTCTCTTGGAACATACGCACGTACGAACATTCGCGCAAGAAGGGACGGAAGTCCTGGAACTTGAAAAAAAAATAATAATTTTTTTTCCTTGTTGATTTACGCCTCGTCGACGGCTAAGGTCATTAGAGGCGGGATGGGACTGGGGACAAGGAACGGGAAGGAAATCGGCCACGGTCTTCTTAAAGGAAGAATCCTGGTATTTGCCTGGAGTGATTTGGGGAAACTGGAACTTCAGGCCGGTCTACACGTAACGTTTTGACTAAAAACTAATGTCCACACTGTCACGTTTTTAACTTCCGTCTTTAGCTCAGTTTTATTAAGGCTGTGAATGAAGCATTACTTTTTAAGCTCATTTCTTTATATCTGGTGAAATAAAAAACTAAAATTGGCCAAGAAGACGGTTACTAAAGAGGAAAAGATTTTGTCAATTGAATATGCTTCGGGAATTACGTCATGAAGCTGAAGATTGGGGTAATTATTTACGAATGGCTACGGACATTTATTTGAAGTTGCTATCATTAATATAAAAACAAGACAAGGAGAATCTCACCCCATGAGAGACTGACTGATTCTGCTAAGATTTCAAGCATCAAGTACAAGCTATAAACATCTTGGGTTTACAACTGTAATATAGTATTTAATACAATATTTCAGCCACCTTATACCAAAAAGTTATCAGTATATACGAAATGTTGAACCAGGAAACATACACAACCACAACCTTCAACCAGGAAGACGTGTGCTTGTTCCGGAAGATGTAAAACGTGTTGGGATACATTCTAGATGTACTTTAATAATTATACTGCAGAAGACATCCCAGAACTTAGAAGAGTATTTATCAACCTTGAAAATTAAAGTTTGGAGTTTAAAGAAAACGACGAAATACAAAACAAAATTTGGAAGCTATCTGGACGAAATATCAAAAATAAAAAGACCGTAAAATTAAAAAGTAAAAAATTTCAGAACTTGAGACTTCTAGCAAAAAAAAAAAAAAAAAAAAAAAAAAAAAAAAAAAAAAAAAAAATAAATAAAAATAAAAAAAAATAATAATAATAATAATAAAAAATTAACCAATAATGTGACCGCTAAATACGAACGTTGGATACGTGAAAATTTTAATTTTTGTTTTTTCAGACAATGGCGTGCGAGGAAATGCCAAAGTCCATTGTCTTCTTCTTTGATCACTTAACAACACATCAGGAGAAGATTAAAAAAAAAAAAAAAAGACGGTAACGGCAAACCCAAAGCCTGGGAAACAGGAAAATATTTAAGTTATAAATATAAATGGCGGAGAAGCCAAGCCGAACAAGGCAGTAATGGAGAGCGAAAGGACGGCTGTAAGGGGTGGAGGAGGCCGATCAAAAAAAAAAAAAAAAAAAAAAAAAAAAAAAAAAAAACAAGGATCAGGACATTGGTCGGACAACGCCATAAATCTTTGAGGAGACTTTGATAAAAAATAATAATTTTGATTGGAATAATTATTTATCTGTTTTGTATTTGGCGCTACTACTGTCTAGCTTTTAAACAAATCTACTTTATGTTTATATGCACGTCTCTTTATACAGTTCTGTTAATTTACATCAACTAACAAACCTGAATGTTTTAATTATCCACTATATTTCTGTTTGTTTCTTTCGGGATTTATTCATAATTTAAAAATGAAAAAAAAATAGAAATTCCAGAGAGAATATTTGTAAATGTTATCGGCACCAGCACCAGAACATGCCGACTTCTTAACTTTTACAAACCCTTTATGAAACATTGAACTAAAATATATATATATATTTTTTGTATCCATTTCCTATGTGTCTCCAAGATTCATTTCCTTACTTTTATCAACCAAAGCATATGCTTGATTTTCTTGTCCCGGTCACTGCAGTACTCCTTTGACGTATCTTTCCATATGCAAGGATTTCTAGAATAAAACTCAATGAATTCCGTTAACAAATCGTGTGATTACTGTCGTAAATTCGACAAATCCACCGCGTAATTTTTTTTTTTCGAAAAGAAAAAAAAAAATAGTTATTTCAGCTACGCATAAGCTGAGAGATGATTAAATACAGAAGGGAAAACGTCAGTCAGGACAGAAAACAACGCTCCCGCCGATCCGTTTTCTAGAAATCGCGTCTTCATTCATTTCAGGTAAAACGTCTGTTTTTTTGTTCACAACAAAATGTTTTGTCTGATCAAGACCTTACGAGTAGACCGGCCTTAAGTATCCTTATCGCACACAATGATGAAGTTTCATGCAATTTCGACTAATATACTCTCCATGGTCCTTCGGGTAAGACAGGGTATGTTTCATTTTAATATGAAATCGCAAAGATGATAAATTTAACTTGAAAATTTCCGCAAATTAGTTGAACATTATTCTCGCAAAAACTACCGGTTGACAGTCAAAATGTTTATCGTATTTGTAAAAGTGGTACCGCATAATTCTGAGAAATTAAGCAAAATTTTGTTTTCCTTGCTGGTTAAGTTTTAACATTGACGTAATTGGTGCAAGAGAGGTGTGTACAATAACAGTTGCTTATAAACAAACCAGTTAAAGGGCGCAATATTTCCAGAATAATTCGCTTCTCTGGAGTAGAAAAACGAGTATAATTAAAAACATACTTTCAAATCACTCATTGAATATTTTGTTTCCAATTCATCAGGGGGAATAACTCAGTAATATATTTGAGAAAGATTGGTAGCAACTTGGTGTTAAACACGTGTTTTATCGCTTTGAAATAATATCAGAAATAAAATTTCAAAACAAATGATAGGAAGAACTGCCATACAGAAAGTAGTGAAGCTTGAATCTACGTATATAAGAATTCGAAAATTCGAGTAACCATAAAATATTAGAATAACTGTAAGTGGACTCTTTTTTAATATGACTTTATGTTTGTTCGACGTCATTAGAGGTGGGAAATGAGTGGAGGCAAGGAACGGGGAGGAATTCGGCTATTACCTTTTCAAGGAATCACCCTAGCATTCGTCTGACGTGATTTCGGGAAACCATGAAAAACCCAAATCTGGATGGCTGGACGGGGAATCGAAACCGCGTCCTACCGGATGTGAGGCTAGATCGTTACCGCTCACGCCCAGTAATAATTATGATTAGAATCATGAGATGAAAGATTATTATCTAACACGAACAGAATGTAATTAAAAAACTGAGCAAATCATCAATTGTTTATAAAGTACAAGTTAAACAAATCTCTGACAAAAATATTCGGCTTATTTGTTAGAAAAATTTTAATAACCGACTGCGAGTGTAAACGTTCTCCTATCCATGGATGTGCTTTTCTTGTAACCTATGTATAGAACTCAAAATTTCAATCCGCACAACTTGGAAGTAATCTATGGAGTTGTCTGGAAATTCTGAGAGGTGTCTGTAGTCTGGGCATGGTTATATGATTTGATTTTGATTCTTATAGATGAATTTGGAAGCCTCAGTTTCAGCATTTTAGTCACAGAACAAATCTTTTTGAAATTCCGCACTGATCTCATCAAGGCATTCCAAACTCCAGGAGAAATCGAGTAGTTTGATAAGTGGATAAGTTCTCTTGCCTAGAAAATTCGGGGGTGCTCGGTTCGAGCAACAGGGCGACCAGGAATTTATACGTGCACTGTTTTGTTGATATGAGGTTAGTTTCGTGGTTTTGAACTGTAGGTCTGGACACGGCAGAGGTGGAATGTGCCGGAGGAAAAACTGTGAGATTTGCTGTCCCTTCGAACATCGAACATTATGGCAAATGCCCGCAGATACGGCTATGCAAATCTTAACAGTCACCAAACTGCCAAAAACCCATCCCGGTATGTTGACCTACAATATTGTACGCATTTAGCTTTATCGATGAGAAATGGATTGGAAAGATTAATATTTTGTATAGTATTAATACAAAAGACACAGTTCATTACTATGCTTTTCATTAGTTAGTCGCATCATTCATTCAGCAAGAAAACAAATAATATAAAAGTTTTGTAATCCCATGACCCCTAGCTAACCACAAAGATGTTTTTTAATTGCTAAAATCATTATTTTTTTTAGAAACACACCTGTAGTACTGTGCTTTCTGGAATAGACTTTGGCAGTTGACTGTGTTAAATAGCAAGAACGGCGAAATATTCCTATAGACCTTATCAGTCTTACTGTAACCTGTATACTGATACTAAGACTGTAATCAGGCTGAAGAAATGAGTTTCCAATACTTGGAACATTCCAAAGAAGTTACATAAGAATACATTCTATCACCAGTTATACTCAGTATTGTAGCGAGATGACTAGATGGGTCATCTCGTACAATGTAAATTAATTATTGTTTGATATAGTAACATAAGAAATAATTAGATATTCTTTTCTTGAGTTGGAGACAGAAATCCGCGTCTAGCTAAGGGTTGTGTTAGCGTGAGTGACACTCTGACTGAGCCGGAAGTGTCCGGGAGGTCGTGACAATGTGGGGATTATCTCTGACAATGGTACTGTTGAGAAAGGCTGGACTCTGGGGAATTTTTCGGAAGGGATCCGTAGATGCGCCGTTCGCTCGGTATCGTGAGAAAATTTCTACATATCCTCCCGAACAATCCCGACAAAACCCGAAAACTCTTAGCAAATAAGAGGGAATGTATTAGCCAGCATAGAGGGGAGACTTTTGCGAAGCCAATCCGATGTGTTTATTTCTTCACGTGGTTGTAAATATTACAAATTTTGTGTTTTTCGTGATACTCGCCGAGGAGAAGGAGAGACGAGCTCTGAGGGGCGAGAAGAGGTCATTCCGTCCAGAACGATCGCGCTGGCAACTGCCTGCCAGAGTACTGCGGATGATTTCGTTCTGGAGGCTTCGATTACTGAGCGACTTGTCCGATCGATGTTGTCACTTCTGCTGGTTGCCGTTACGACGCTGCGTGCAGCCAGACAGACACGGTAATTATACCTCCAGAAACAGTGTGTACTCAGACGAATAATTGAGATAGCCCTTTAACGGCCTGATGAGTATGAGTTCTTATGCCGCCGGACATTAATTCCTGAGCTAGTTGTGTCTAAAAGCCGAGTGCTGTTTGGTTTTCACTATCCAGTTTGAATTGAAAGACTGATTTCCATGTTTGGAAACTTTCAATAACTATTATTTGTGGGAACAAATTAACTCCCCGGCGCCCTATGTAATCCAGTTAAATCTGATGTTTTCTTGTTATCATTGTCATACAAGAATCGCTCTCGTCATGTATAAGAGAATTTTTGCTTCAGTTGCATATGGAATTTGTAACTCTTTGTAATGTACATGTATTGCAATTTCTTCGCTTCAATTAACGATAATTGTTATTTTGCTATGTTGCACCTGTAAGACAAGGTATTGCGTTGAACTTTATTTTCCATAGACAGATGTTTAAGATTAATGGTAAATATACCTCTGTCTGTAAGCACTAATGAGTACCAAATTAACCAATATTTTAGGATCTTTTCAAATATTAATAACAGAAGTAATGGTTTCACCTCTGTTTCCTGAAATTAATATGTGTGCTTTGCATAAGATAGTGGAAGGTGGCGATTATAAATCATGCAAGGTAAGCAATTAATCTGCCCAACCTACCAATCCGCTATAGTATCTATGGAGAATATTTTTTAAACGAAAACATCTATAGGTGTTCTAGACGCTGTTTGGAGGGGGTAAATCTATGAGTTCGCGAATTCCCGTCAAGGATATGCTACGTATGACGTTGCGCATTTGACGTTTTTCTGACGGGTAAAATCTTATGAGGTCGCGTCACCAACATACTGTTGTTAACAGTATATCTGTAGCTGTATGTATGCTTGGACAACAGTGAAAGTGTAGATTATACTTGTATGTACTATGTGGAAATGTTTGTTTGTTTTTGCCAATATTCTTTATACAAACACATAGTTTTTATTAGATTTTGATGGAACTTTGCATATGTATAGGCTTCTTTAAAACAAATAGAGAAATACTGTTCGCATTAGATTTAAATTAAAAAAAAACATTGATGCCCTACTACTTTCCCCCCCTCACCTTAATTTCTGCTACCGTTGTTCATACAAACCCACACTTTTTATCCGGTTTTGACAGTAGGCCTTCTTATCAAACGTATACTTCAAAACAAGGCGGTCTGATAGCACCAGCGGTTAAGCCGCGTATTTGCGAAGTTTCTCTCTCTGGTTGCGGGTTCAAATCTCGTGGTGAGCAGGTATTTATAGGAGTTTTATAGAGGTTGTGGTTCTGATTCCCCATTAAACTGCAGGCCCGTTAGGAAAAGAATTCGCCTTCCTGCCTCTGACACAATATCTTGGTACATCTCCTTCGGGAATATTCGACATACGTTCGGGTTGTGGACAAAGTCGGATATTTAGTTTTGAAGTGAAAACTTCTATAGGCGCGTTGGACGATTTTTGGATGGGTAAAATCTTACGAGTTTGCATCACCAACATGCTAATGTTGACAGTACATCTGAAGTGGTCTGGTGGCTTAGTGGTTAAAGGGTCTGACTGGGGAATTAATGGTTCCCGGTTCGCCTTCCTGTATCGGCGGGGATTTTCATAGACCCTTGACCGACCTACACCGCTTGCGTAACTTGCTGTATAATGTGAAGTACGCCAGAACGCTTCTGTGGCTCGCATTGCACGTTAAACTGTAGGTCCCCTGTACCAGGTAGCATTACCGGGATATTTTAAGGCGGCTAAGACAGGGGCGGAATTAGCATCAGCCAATAGAAACCCTGTCACCAGGTCATTACGACCACAGGGAATTATTATTATTTTGTATATCTGTAGCTATGAGTATGACGTGTTGAGCGTATGACATTCCTAGTTTGAAGTTTTCCCTTCTGTTTAGAATCCCCAATGACCGCCAATTTCTCTTTTTTTTCCTTTTTTTTCTAGATGCCTCCAACTAAACAACTAGGACCACACGCCACTAGTCACCTGTGGTACACAGGTGACTAATGTGAATCATGAGATAGGGGAAGGACTTGTGTCCTGCCTGAATTCAAATAGGTTTTTTTGCTGCAGTCCCGCTCTGAAGTGACTCTACTACTATTGTCACTTTTTGGATGTTTTTTGGGTCTCTTTTTATTTCTCATTGGGGGTAAAACGGGCTGTGGGCGTCTAAGACGTCCTTAATTGAAATAACCCGGACAGGTTTCATATCGCCTGCTAGGAATGATTGATTGTATCAACTGTGTGAACAGATGTATGATCATTCCAAGATTGTTTTCTTGTGCCTGGGTATGACCCTGATAGTTGTGACTGTATGGATGAGCATCGTTTCTGGTCTGGTGGAGATGATTACTGCGATTGTCGAGGTTGATCTTTTCCTTGGTCGTTCCTGGTGGAATCGTGATTTTCGCTGTTTTAGAGTGGGGCGGCTCCTGTTGGAGGCCGCTTGCAGCTTCCGCCTCAGTGGACAGCCCCCATAGCTGGCCGCATGGTCCCCCGCGCAGTTGGCGCATGTTGGAGTTCCGTCGCGTGGTCTTGAGCACACCAAGACGCTGTGATTTTCTCCACAGCGGGCGCACCGGACTTGGTTCCGGCAGTCTTTCGATCGATGCCAGAATCCCTAGCATCTGAAGCACTGGTCAACTGTGGTTTTCTTCTTTTGGGTACCACTCCTGGTGGTACGGCCTTCTTGCTTCTTGGCGTGACTATTGGCAGGGTTTATAGCGTCGACTGACGTTAGCGGAGGAAGACTTCTTTCATGATTGACCTCCACGCTTCGGCTTGATGGTTCCTGTGACGGGGCGGTTTTTGGGATGCCATCATTCGTATGGAGCCCTGCGCTTCCATTAGGGATGAGCTGGAATTGTATGTTGCGGCTCTCGAGGAATTCCATAACTGCCGCTAGGTCTGATGAATTCGTGTATGTAACGAGCAATTTGCCCGGTGCGTACCTGTCAGCGTCCATGTTGCCTCTTCTTGGTGGTCTGCACAAGGCGTGACGTCGTGGTGATTTGGTGAGGTCGATAACCTTGAAGTGTCCGGTCCTTTGTGGCCGTCGGTCGTTCGCGGTTCTTGGCTGGACGAAGATTCTTGGGGATCGCAGTAGAGCACTCGGTGTACGTCCTGGAAATAGTCATCTTCTCTTAAATCCTTGCTGAAGATGATTAGGAGGTTGACAAAACGTCACCAGTGTTTCTTCTTTTCCGTGATGGGCTTGGCGAGGTGGGCGTACTTCTTGTCGCTGAGGATGGACAGGAACTTATTGCTTGGTTTATCCCATGCATACTCGTTTCTCCCGGACTTGACTCGGAGTTGAATTTTGCATGGTTGATCCTGAGCGTCGAGGTACTTCTTCCACCAGCTTCGGGATCTGTACTGTCCACTTGCCGTAAGGCTCACAGACAGTCTTCCAGACGTGCAGTGGATGTAGATCCGGGTTTCCACTTCCTCGTATTCATGGTCGTGGATCCGGTCTTCAATTCTTGGGGATGACCAACTTGTCCATGATGAATTTGCGGAGTCTGATCCCTGAGATCAACGTGGGCGGGCTCCATCATTGTTATCCGCGTAGGTAGATGTCATGGGAGTGCCGCTCGGGTATGTTCGCTCATCGCCAGCGCGACGTATCTTCAGCACGCGATATCGACACGGCTTGGCGTGAAGGTGTTGACTGCGGCGTCGCAGGACGCTGCTTCCTCACCATTCCGTCTATGAGCGAAATAGGGGTTTATTAGACCCGGCGTAATTAACCAATGGGAGCAAAGTATATGTTGCCATCTTTTCGCGAAACGTCTGACTTATTGTGTTCTGTATGGTAAGTGTATTTTTGTTTGTGAAAAATGTAGTTTACGATTTCGATATTGGGATCGTCCTAGCATTCCCCTAGATGATTGCAGGAAACCGGCTAAAATCCGCCATCAAGATTGCCGGTACGCAGGGACGAGGACTCGAACCTTCTCCCGTTGTACCGGGAAGGAATTCAGCCATGGCCTATCGAAGGGAGCAGCCCGGCATTCACCTGGAGTGATTTGGGGAAACCATGGGAAACCCAATTCTGCCTGCCTGGATAGGGATTCGAACCAGCATCTTCCCAAATACGATCGCAGAGCGTTACCACTCACCCAATACGGTCGGTCTGACACAGTCTTGTTATAGAGTATAGGTGGGTTAAATGCGTGAAATTTCAAAAATAACATTGTTTCTCTGGAATTGAAATATAAGTAGACTACAACAATTATTGCAATATTAAAAGACCTTTTTTTTTCGGAAACTCACTTTTAGGGGAGAAAGTGACTATGGACGCCATGTTTATTTATTACTAATTGTTTAATAATCGGCTGCGAGAATCAACTTATTCTCATACAGACAGACTCTCGTGCAGAAACTAATGAAAATAAATGACAATTATTTCGATTCACACAACCCGAATAGTCTGGAAATTCTTGAAGATATTTCTAGATTGGCTTTAGCTTATGTGTTCAAACTACATGAATCCGAACCGAAATTCTGGTACTTTGTTTCGTCACATTCGTCTTAAAACAACTTTTATTGTTCTCGAAAAAAGATATCTTCTCTAAGCTAAAAGGCATGAGCAAGAACTGTTCCATAAAAATATACGCCAAAGTTAGAATACTTAAGTGTTCGTGCGTTATGGCTCAGAATAATTGACCATCAATCCAGAGGACTGCAGAAGAACATATGATTTTGAGATGGCAATACTGTCAGTATCATGTATAGAGAAATGAACCAGCAACAAGACTCTAATACAACTAAATCTGGAAAAGATGTTTTCTTCCGTATTCTTCAATCTACCGGACACTACAGTCATATTGTTCAGCGACATGGAGGCAATACTGAAAAATCATCAGTCATAGAAAAGTAGATGGTCAAGAATTACGTGGACGATATCCAAAGCGATGGCTGGATCAGACTGATCAAGAGAAAAATTTAGAGCTAGCTTAATTATCACGGTGAAAGTACATCGATAAAGATGTCACTTGTAAAATCACAAATGAAATATGGACTACAGAAAAATTATTATTCTTACGTGTATTTTGTTAGTATACCCCGTTCCTTTAACAGAGGCGGCTGAAGGTCAGTCTGCTCTATCCCCACTCCGTTGCCCTTACCCCTACTTGCGGAGGGGAAAATTATCACACGCGTACATGGATACAGTGGTCAGCTCGGATGGTAGGCAATCGGAGGGGGAGGTGAGGGGAAAAACGGGTCATAGGAACAATACCTTGAGCTGCCAGTTAAGAATGAACAGGATGCATTATTTTTCATAATTCATAATAATTTGTCAAGTATTTGAAAATGATTTTATTTTCTGATTCGTATCGGATTGCCGCTGGTGGATTCCTGACAAGGAACGGAAATGTAATTCGACCATGGCTTTTTGAAGAAACCATTCCGCTATTTGCCTTAAACTATTCCAGGAAACAGTCATAAACCGAACTCAGAATGGCCTAGTCGGGGATGGAAGCCGCGTCATTCTTGATAGTGGTTCCGAGCGTCACCCACTGTAATGTTAGATTGTTCTAGTACAGTTGTGGATGGAGTTTTCACGGTCAGATTTTTGGATAGTTTGGTACGAGAGGTGGTGTTGCGAAATTCATTACCACCAGATTATGTGCCAACGTTATGGGCTAACTTCTTCACATGGAGTATCGGTATATGGCGTTCAACATTGTTGATGGTGATGTATCATCCTGATAAACTTTTTAAGCCTGTGTATGTCAAAGTACACAGTTAAGAATAAAATTCTCAATCCTCTGATTTTTATTTGTGGAATTTAACGTCCTAGAGAGCTGAAGCAATAAAAAAAGAGTGGACTTCGATGATGCTGGTAGAAAGTCAGTGTTCCTACGTTTTAATTTTTTTTTAAAATATTTTATTTTTATTTTTTTACTTATGCTTTAGCCTAGTTGACGTTGAGGTTATTTGAGGATGAATGGGACCGGGTCAAGGAACGGGAAAGAATTCGGCAATGGCCTTTTTGAAGGAAGCATCCCGGAATTTTTTTTTAAATAATAATTTTGATGCATTCGCTTAGGAGACTACACATGTAAACTTGAAACGGATGATTGTCTAACAAATTGCGTCTTATAACCCAGGAAATTAAAGAAATGTTATTTTAAGAACTATGTATAGTAAGTTGGGAGTTTATTAATTATGGTTTTGTATACTTTTAGAATAATTAATTGTGAAATTGTGTATATTTGTCATGTAAATTAACATTGTTTTATGGAGAGAAACTATGTAAATGCCACACAATAAGTTCAAGGACATTATTATGCACGAAACATTGATTAAAAGTTTTTAATTGTAAGTGTTGATGTGAGCTACAATGTTTGGAGGACAACTGATGACGGTTTATGTTGATAATTTTGTGTGTAAATGCATGTAAACAGTATTAACTTTCATATCAAGATGTTTTCTAATAATTTTTAGTGATTTTGTACAATTTGTAATTGTTTTTGTTTGGATTTAATTGTTAAAGTATTGTTAGAATTAGAGAAATGTCGGACGGAACTATTTGAATTATTCTGGATCTTTCTGTAGCGTCTATATAAATAAGTGGAAGAGACGGGTTAGTTAGTTGGTTGAAAGTTAGAATCGCTGGGATATTTGTGTTATTGTGACTAGTATCTTTCATCGTGTCGATGCCTATGCTTTGTGTACTGTGTAATGTTATTGTAGCTCTCGCGAAAAAAAAATCTATGTTAAAAGTGATTCTTCGTAGTTTTTATTTCATGCAAAACAAAACCTTATCACGGCTTCCGCAATAGAACTGAACTGTAGTGATCCTGTCAGCCGATCGACAAGAGCGGACAGGGTAAACTTCTACTGGAGCCGTGGGTAAGGATCGAGCCTAAAAGTCGACCTTGGTTCCGATATGAATATCCGTCATAGGTCCCTACTGCAACACCTATCAGGTTTTATGGCTCAGTACCTTCAGATATTAATATAGGAATGGAGGTTAAATTACTGTAAACGGCAGTTCAGATTTACAGTTATATACATATGAGCAATGACTGGTGGCATACTTGAATATTTGCAGAGTTTAATTGGGTTTGTAACAAAATCGCCATGCATTTAATGGCATCATTAGAGATATGAGTAAGGACTAGGCGAGTCTGTAACTGATCGGCGGCTTGCAGCCCAAACTAAATAGAATATTGATAATCTCTCTGTAAAGGCCCATTCCCACGGCGCGTGGTGAGGTAGTGTGCGCCTTTCATCTTTTACCGCCTGGCGGTGGGTCGAGGCGCACCGTACCTGCTAGCATATGCGGCAAAGATGAGAGGCGGCCCCTAACACGCACCGAGGGACTCGCCGTGGGAACGCACCTTTAGACTATGCGCACATTGACAGTGATCAAACGATTGACTTTATGACTATCCGCACCCCGCTATAGCAGTAGAGCCCACCTTTGCATTAGACGTCTGGCGTCATCTTCTTATTTGCGACTGCCACCCTGCCGGCGCCGGTGACGACGTCCTCGGCATCGATGTGGTAATTCGAAAGACTTTCGTAGAGAGCCAGACAGCTGCCCCCAAGGTTTAAATAGAATATCCCCTTCCTATTACCATTACTCCTCGCTAACCTGATGTGGGAAGTCATTTTACCAGCTTGCAGTAATTACTGGCACTTGCTTGGCAACTGGCAAATTGCTGTCCAGCATGCTACTTGCACTCTACTACTGCTTAACTGTTTCGTGCTTGCCCGCAATGGACATTGACTTGAGAATTAAAAGGGTTTCATGCAAGGGGGCGTCCATTAATTACGTGAGGTGAAACAGGGGGGGAATTCCAGCGAAATCTCACCAAGGGGGAGGGGGAGGTAAACGGAAATCTCACGTGAGGTTTCGAAATTCTTGTTGGAGTGCAGAGCTTTTTTTTATTTAAAAAAAAAGAATTAAAAAGGTCTACAGATGAGGCGAAAGTCGATTTTAGGGTGGTATTTCGTCGAAAAGTGGGGGTGTAGCCGGCTTTGGAAGGGTGAGACCTAAAAAAAAAAAGTTTCAAAAAGTTGCGAGGGCGATTACTATTGGGGGGGGAGGGGGTCTCTCATGAAACAGATCTCACCACAGGGAGGGAGGGTCGGTCCAGATCTCACGAAGACTCATCAGAGGGGGGAGGGGGGGAAGGGTATCCGGAAATCCGGAAAAACACCTCACGTAATTTATGGATGCTCCCCAAGTTATCGACCTCCATCACTACAGTACTAATTACGGAATTACCTATTGGTCTGATCCAAGACACGCGGATGCAGAGTTTTCGCGAAAGTAGCAAGATGCAAAACACGCCTCACGATTGGTCGCTAAACGACGTGGAATGTTCGAGGAAGATCTGAGCTAGTGTCATTACTACTCTACTATATCTGGCCAATAACAGCACTCTGTATATAGAAAATTCCAGAAAGTTTTGCACTTATTTTCTCAAGTGACTGCAATCGACCTAGTGGAAAAGAACATTAACATTGAAGTATTTAACAAAACGTGATGCAATTACTAAAGAAAAAAATATTAAAAAATGTTGAATACCAACAAAAATGCACCGAAATAATATCTGTACTATATAAGAATGAAGGCTTTACTGGTGTTCTATATAGGCCTAGATGAAATTTTCTGTTGAAAGTAGCCGAGTCAACGCCAACAATCCCTACAGTATTTAACGGTTCCGCGCGATATATAAGCAACCCCATCAACCACAGGCAGCAAACACTTGACGTCAAAAACGACGACACAGCACCGTCACTGCCTTTTCTTTGTAGGCAGGTGGAGGGTGGAGGATGCTGTCCGAAGACATTGCCTCCAGCAGTAATTAGATGTTTCAAGACATCTCTGAAGGTTCATCTTCACGGTTGTGTTAGGTTATTGGCGTAACATGTCTGGTATCCCGTCCCGACATCGCCGCATGCCCGGTAGTGGGCATGGATGTCGACCTCATGTAGACGGCGCTGGCATCGGGCCAACCAGCGCCACCACATCATAGTTTTCCGCCGCGGCCAATCGGAGCCGATCCGCCGCACATATAAATAAAGCCCGCGCAGCTCCACCCCTCAGTTCAGTGTTCACTGCGCTTTCGGTACTCGCTCTTACTGTGAATCGCCTCTCGGACTCTCACAGTGCTCGTTCTTGGCTACGTTTTGGTACTCTCTTCGGACTCTATGAACCTCACGCCGGACTCTGCCAGTGCGCGTTATTGGATTACGTTTCGGCCTGCTCCTGGGACTTGTTCGGGTTGTTCGTGGCCGTCTCCTGTGGACCGCCTTTCCGCCGTGTGACGTTCGGCCGCCGTAAGGACATAGCAACTTGTTATGGCATCCATCAGTAACATGGTTTGTTGGTGAAGCAGCTGCATTATGAAGCTTAAGATTATGCTTTTGGAGTTCGTGTAGTCCGCCTATTGTCGATGGTGGTGAGTAGCGGACTGCTTCGCCGTCGCAAGTAACTCTGGACCGGTCGCTGCAGGTTATCGACTTTCGCTGTTGCCGCTGTTGAGCTCCCCTGCATGAGTCCTCTTCTGTTTCCGCAGTTTCTTGCTTTTGTAGTTGTTGTACCACTGGGTGGCACTGCGCTCTGTATGGCTGGTTTGAAGATGACGGAGACTATTTCTCTGCTGAGGATGGCTGGTGAGAGTTGCACGATGGCGAGTGGTCTCCGCCGGCGAGGCTCTGGAGTCTTGTGCGCTTATAGTGGTCCGCCTCTTACATTGTAGCTTCCATGATTTACAACCTCTGTAAGAAGCTGCGTGCCCAGACCCGCAGTTGCAGCGTTCATCGCAGGGTTTCTTGCAGGCGGCGAGTTCGTAACAGCGAACACACCTGGCAGGTTTAGAACATTCACTCGCCTTGTGTCAGAAGTTCTGGCACTTGAAGCACTGCAGCAGTTTACGTGAGGGCGGCTGACAGCGGAGCATATAACCGCCGAAACGTAGCGTTATACAAATGTACTCACTCGGCTAGTTTTACAAGAAAATTTCATTTAAGTATCTGTACTGCTCATTAATACTGTTATATTGCAAACTGGTTTGCTTAGAAGATTTTTATTTATTCAGGGGATTTGAAATTATCGACGTCGAGGTTATCAAAGGCTAGAATGATAGAGGAACGGGACGCAATTCGTCCATGAAATTTTTAATGAAAATATCACAGCATTCGCCTGAAGTGATATCCAGAAAGCATAGAAAACCGAAATCTCAATGGCAGAACTATGATTTCAGACCATATCCTCCCATTTCCCAGCCTGGCGTCCCGTTTAAAAACGGTTTTGGTACATGCACATTGTCCTGCTAAAGAATCCTTTTTAAATATTTTTTTGTGGTTTCTGATAAGAAAATTCTTTGTTGGTTTTAATTAGAAATGCCAATAAAGAAAATGTTGATAGTATTGTCCAGTTTTAATTTATAATTTTTCATTCATTTCATTTCATTTTTTCTTATGGTTTTACGCCTAGTCAACGAGGAGGAAAGGACTGTTGACGAGGAACTGGAAGTAATTCGACCATGACCTTTCTAAGCAAACAGTCGCACCATTCGTTTGGAGTGATTTCTAGAATACATAGAAAAGCAAAGTCTGCATGACTCCACGAAAATTTCAGACCACATCCTCCCATTGAAAGGCCCAGGCTATATCGGTAATCCATCAGGTCGGGGTCTCTTACAAAGGTGGTATTGGTATTCTAGTTGAAGGATCCTTCCTAAGGTTGCAACGATATATCGGTATACCTATAATATCGGACCAAATATATAGGCACTTAAACAGATATTTTTACATATTAGATACGATAATATCGATATGATGCTGAGAAATATCGAAAAATTGAAACCCCTTAGCACTAAAATATTCTACAAATAAATGTATGTGTGGCAGAGACCAAATTCGAATATGCTAAACACTGATTTAATTCGATAACAAAGTCGATAATGTCCTTTCCTACTCTGTGGTTCTACTTCGTTTCATGGCGTTATTCGTTTCTAATTGATTTACGTTCCCCGTTTTATTGTTTAATCTGCTGCGTTATGCTCGCGCTGGTTGGTTATTGTTTCTCTCTAGGACGTCTACATCTGCACTCTGCAATTCACAAATATTATGGGTGGCAGAGGGTACTAAGCACCAATCCTAATTGTGTACATTCCAATCCCGAACAGAACGAGGAAAGAAAGAATATATAAAAGTATCAGTACGGCATCTTATTTCTCGAATCTTATCCCTCCTGTCATTGCGAGATAAATAGGTTGGCGGAAGAAGTATTTCGTTGCACTCGTTAATTAAAGATTTTCGCATATTCTCCAACAAATGCATACGAAAACGAAGTCGTCTGACCGCCAAACAATCCCAGCCGAATCCACGTATCAGCTCTGTGACACTTAAGTAAGGACTGTAACTAGCAGTCACGAATCGAGCGGCTCTACTCTGTACTTTCTCTAACGTGTCAATCAATTCCTTGCGATACGGATCCCAAATTCCACAACAATAATCCAAATGCGGACGCACTAGTGTTTTGTACGCATTACAACTTCTCAAAATACGCCCTATGAATCGTAGTTTAGAATTAGCTTTGCCTACGACGGAAGTTATGTGCAAGTCACATTTCATGTTGCTTTGTACTGTTACGCCTAGATTTTTCACGGAATCGACCGTGTCAACAACTGAATTGTTAACTTTGTACTCGTGAGAAAATGGGATTTTTTTATTACTTATTTTGATTGCCTTCCACTTTTGGCAGTTAAGTGTAAACTGCCATTTATGACACCTTTCAGAAATAACATCCAGATCGCGCTGAATTTCTAAGCAATCGTCAGAGCACCTCACTTCCCTAGAAATAAGCGCATCATCAGCAAAAAATCGCATCTTGCAATTAACGTTGTCGCCAAGATCGTTTATACAAATTAAGAAAAGAAGTGTTCCTATTACACCTGCTTGTGGAACGCTCGAACTAACATTTAACTTAAACGAGGCTTCTCCGTCAACAACGACATACTGTGACCGACCAGTTAGAAAATCGCGTATCCATTCGCAAATCTGATCCGATATACCGTGTGTTCGAATCGTCGATAAAAGTCGGTTGTATGGTACAGAGTCAAAAACTTTCTGAAAATCCAAGAAAATAGCAACAACTTGTGATCCTGTATCGATAACTTTCATTACGTCATGCGAAAATAGTGCCAGTTGCGTTTCACACGATCTGTTCTTCCTAAATCCTTGTTGGTTTGCTGTTAATAACTCGTTTTCATCTAGAAACTTCATAACGTTAGAGTATATGACGTATTACAATATTCTAAAGGGGGTACAAAATATGATCGTTTAACTGATACAATTGCTAAAATTTATCAGAGTGGATAATAGACCTTTTAATGCAGTTGAAGGAAAAGATTCTAATTATTTAATGAATCACTTAGCACAACTGTACATAGTCCCTTCCCGTAGGCCTACAAACAAAAAATCGATGAAAAAAATTCAAAAGTTGTGAAGGAGAAGTTGAAAAGTGTGAAACATTTTTCTATTTTTACGTAAACTATAATCTAGAGCAACACTGGCTATATGGAGATTAGTATATTTTTTTTTTTTTTTTTTTTTTTTTTTTTGTTTGCTGCAAAATGAATTAAAATCAATCATGATAAGTATAAGAGTTGGATTAAGAAAGTTTAAACTTGTAATTAATCATTTACTCAAAACAGCCTCGGCGGTACCTTCTCAACGCCTCTTCTCAAAGGCAGGAGCCACTGTCACTAAAAGTAGGAATAGACTTCATCAGAATAGATTGAGCAAAGTAATGTTTTCAGGATCTGCTGAACATTTGCAGACCTAACTACCTCAAGTTTATTACTTGATTTTTGAAGTGAACTACACTTAACGGTTCCTTGAAGTTTATTACTCGGTACACAATACAACAGGTAAACCATAAACAAATGTGGGTACAGTTATCAGAAGACCGTCGAGAATTTCAGCCTGGTCCTGATCCGGGGTAGAGTGACGGCTTCTACTTCTCGCGAACTTCCGGTGGTCTTCTGTAGTTGACGCTGGTTCAGCGGTCAGGCTGGAACTGGCGGTGGAGCGGCCGGCTACGCTTATATAGGCGGCCTGGCGCAGGAATTCCGTTGTGTGGTAGTACGGCGACCTCTGTAAGAAATAGTCCCACTTAGCTTCTAGATGATTCTATTTGTTTTCCTGGTTTGTTTTGATGCCTCTGCGCCTGTTTGGAGTCGTATATGTATCCCGGCGTGCAGGCGCGTTGTGTGTGAGGTCTGCCTGGCAGGGGCCTTTACTGGCAGACTGAACATACCTCCCTCCCGGGGGGGGGGGGGGAAGCGATGTCTGCGACGTCTGCGAGGTCGTCTGCCGCGGCGCCCTGGAGCAGACTATGAAGGCTACCTCCAGGGGAGTACGGAGCTGTTCCCCTGGCGATGCGTGCCGACCTGCGTCGTGGTGCAGGTTGTGGTGGAGGTACTTGTGGAGCTAACGGCATCGGTTCGTCGGCGTCGATGGCCGGGGGCTGTACGGGGGGCGCTGAAGATGGTCCCCGCAGGTGGTCGAGAGGCTGCGGCTGAAGGGTGTCGGAGCGACCGACAGGTTGTGGCGTCGTTGGTGGCGCTGTAACTGTCCCTGAGCAACGGTTAGACGGCAGGAGTGGTGGAGGTGGCAGGGAAGGAGAGGAAGAAGTGGATGGCCGTGCCGTGGTGGAAGAGGACGGTGCCGTGGGGTAGCGGGGACGTAGTTGGTTTCGATGGCGTCGCACTATCCGGCCATCCAGGCTGACGTCGAACAGTTGGCGGCCCCGGGGCCGCTGGATGACCCCCGGAAGCCAACCGGCCCGGGAGCCAAACCCGCGGGCCCAGACTAGGGAGCCCGGGGTGAAACGGAATGGGCCCGAAGGTACCTGTACTTTGGGCGGGGGTAAGAGGAGATGGAGGAGAGTGCGAGGTTGGCGGCCATGCAGCAATTCCGCCGGGCTTTTGGCCCCCACTGGAGTGGTTCGATAGGAACTGAGGAAGAGTGTCAATGCCTCTTCGAGTTTGTGACTTGTGGTGTATTTGGTCATTTGGGTTTTGAATGTTCTGACTAGCCGTTCCGCCTCCCCGTTAGATTGGGGGTGGAAGGGCGGGGTGAGGAGGTGTTGGATATTGTTGGCGGTACAGAAGGATAGGAATTCCCGACTTCGAAATTGCGGTCCGTTATCTGTGACGATAGCGTATGGTAATCCTTCGATGGAAAAGATCTTCGTGAGGGCTGAAATGGTGACCTCTGTGGTGATTGTGGAGCAACGGACGACATATGGGAAGTGGGAAAAGGCATCCGTCACTAGGAGCCACTGGTGGCCTAGGAATGGGCCAGCGAAGTCGAGGTGAATGCGTTCCCAGGGTCCGGACGGTGCCGGCCAGGAAAGGAACTTTTGAGGGGGGCGGGGCAGTTGTTGGGCACAGATGGTACAGCGCCGCACCATCTCCGTGACATCCGTGGTAAGGCCGATCCAGAATACATGGCGTCTGGCAAGGGATTTGGTGCGGGCAATTCCCCAGTGTCCTTGGTGGAGAGTTTGGAGGATTGTCGGTTGTAGGGATCTCGGAACGACGACCCTCGGGGTGGAATTTGGTTCTGTGCGGAGGAGCACTCCCTCTACTACTGAGAGCTGGTGGCGGATGGAGTAGTAGAACTTGAGGTCTTGATGATGGCGTGGAGGGGAACGTGTTTGCCACCCGTGTTGGATGTGGTGTCGGATGACACGGAGGAGGGGGTCCTCCCCTGTGGCTGCCGCGACTTTTGAGGCCGTGACTGGAAATGTCTTCAGTGCTTCTTGTATGTCATCGTCGATCTGGAACACCAGAAGTTCCGACTTGTCGAAGGCAAGGTCTGGTCCCTGCGGTAGTCTGGATAAGGCGTCTGCATTGGCATGCCTGGAGGTGGTACGGAAATGCATGGTATATCTGAACTGGGACAGGAATAGTGCCCAACGCTGGATGCGGTGGGATGTTTTGGTAGGCAGACGTGTGGACGGATCAAATAGTGATAGGAGTGGCTTGTGGTCGGTAATGAGATGAAAAGAAATCCCATATAAAAGGGAATAGAATTTGGAGCAGGCAAAAACAATAGCTAGCGCCTCTTTCTCGATTTGAGAATATTTAAGCTGAGCAGCCGATAGGGCTTTGGAGATGTAAGCTACGGGGCGTTCCGTGCCATCTGGTAATTTATGAGACAGAACTGCCCCCACACCGTAATCGGATGCATCTGTGGCAAGTATCAAGGGGAGGTTTGGAGTGTATGGCATGAGGCATGCTGCGGACTTGAGCTGCTGTTTAAGGGTGTGGAATGCGGTCTCGCAAGCTGGGGTCCAACGGAACGGGACATTCTTGCGACAGAGGTGGTACAGGGGTGCTGCCACTTGTGCTGCTGAGGGTATAAATTTTCTGTAGTATGAAATCTTGCCTAAAAAAGATTTCAACTGATGTAGATCCTGAGGCCGAGGTAAGTTGGAAATAGCGTCCACATAGGAAAATGCTGGGGAAATGCCTTCCTGAGCGATGATGTGACCCAGGTAGGAAATGGATTGTTGAAAAAATTGACACTTGGAAAGGTTGCATTTCAATCCTGCTGCACGGAGGCGGAGGAAGAGTAGGCGGAGGTTGGTCATGTGTTCGGCAGCGGAGGGTCCCGTGACGACTATGTCGTCGAGATAGTTGATGCATCCCGGAATATCCTGGAGAAGTTGTTCGAGATACCGTTGAAAAATCGCTGGAGCACTGGCCAAGCCGAACATGAGCCGGTTGAGTTGGAAGAGGCCAGAGGGAGTGTTGATGACTGTGTATTGTCGGGACTGGATATCCAAAGGGATTTGAAGGTATGCTTCTGCCAGGTCAATTTTTGTAAAGTAGGTACCTCCTGCTAGTTTACGGAAGAGGTCGTCCGGTCTCGGAAGTGGATAATCGTCTACCAGCAGATGCGGGTTGACGGTGGTCTTAAAGTCACCACAGAGACGTAAGCGGCGTCCTGGCTTCTGAACTATGACCAACGGCGTGGCCCAGGGGCTGAACCGCACCGGCTGGAGGATCCCTTCGTCTTGGAGACGTTGAAGTTCTTCCTGAAGTGGTTGTTGAAGCGCTACGGGTACCTGGCGTGCCCGGAAGTATCGAGGCCGTAC
Source organism: Vandiemenella viatica (assembly GCA_031002005.1). Classification (NCBI taxonomy): domain Eukaryota; kingdom Metazoa; phylum Arthropoda; class Insecta; order Orthoptera; family Morabidae; genus Vandiemenella; species Vandiemenella viatica. The sequence goes on from CM061918.1 coordinate 110,950,684, forward strand.
GTCCGGCCGGAGTTGGAGTGATGCTTCGAAGTCCTTTGCACAGCCGACGCCTGGTGAGAACAGGTCCTGAAACTCGGTGCAAAGGGCGTCCACTTCAGGAAAAGGAACATGCTGAGATACGAGGTGTATGTTATCCTCAATTGAAAATCCGAATAAGCGGAAAGCGTCCAGTCCAAATAAGTCTGCTGTGAGAGAACTGTTAACTACTAAAAAGGGGACTGAACGATGTACAGACTTATACATGACGTTTGCTGTGAATTGTCCCAGGAGTGCTATTTCCTGTTTGTTGTATGTCAGGAGGCGCTTGGGGGCCGGCGAGAGGGGGGGCGAGCCAATTTGCACATAAGTAGTATAATTAAGCAATGAGACTGCTGCTCCTGTGTCGACTTGTAGGCGCAGAGGCTTGCCATTGACCGTAACGTCAATAAAAAGTTTGGATGCAGTGGAAGTGTCTACCTGATTGATATCCATAGGTGCGCCGCTCAACCTGTCTTGGTAAGACCCTGGGCGGCGAGAGCCGGGATTGGCATTGGTGGTGTTGGTGCGGCAGACGGACGCCAGGTGTCCTTCCTTGCCGCAACGTGAGCATTCAGCCCAACGATCCGGACAATTTTCCCTCTCATGTGCTGAATAACAGGCGGGGCAGGAGGGTAGGCGGAGCGGGCTGCGGCGTCGGCGCTGCGGGATCCGCTGCTGCTGCCGAGACTTGGTGCCCCTGCCGGAACGGGCCGGTTCGATGTCCTTCTGAGGAAGCGGTCCCCGGTTGTGGTGTCGGGAGGAGCGCGACTGGGAGCTCTGGATGGCGGCGACGTCCTGTGTGTCCTCTACGTCGGTTCGGATTGCGGCCACATCCGCCCAGGACTCCAGGCGGCGATCTGCGGCCGTAGATATTTCGAATTTGTAGGCAAGTTCGATGACCTGCTCCAGGGATGGGTCCTCTAACTTGAGGGCGTCATGCCGGAGTGCGGCATCTGGTGCAGCCTGTATGATGTGATCACGCACCATGTCGTCGGCGTAGGATTCGTGGGAACAACGAGTTTGAAACTTACATTTTCTGCTAAGGCCTTGGAGTTCGGCCGCCCACTGGCGATACGTCTGATCGGGCTTCTTCCGGCATTGATAGAATTCGACGCGGGCCGCGACGACATGGTACCGGCGTCTGTAGTATGCATTCAGTGTCGTACAGATGGTCGTGAAGGTGAGGGTGTCGGGGTCTTGTGGCTGAAGTTTGGTGAGCAAGACATACATCTTCGATTGGTTCCAGGAAAGGAAATATGCACGTTGGTCTTCTTCTTTGGTTATGTGGTGAATTGCGAAGTGTTGTCTTATGCGCTTCTCGTAGGTCTCCCATTCCTCGACGTCGTCGTTGAATGCTGGGAACGGAGGCGGGGCCGTGGGTTGGCGGAGATTCCTGACTTCCGCAATCAGTTGTCTCTGAGATTCGAAGAACTGATGTAGAAGTCCTTGGAGGAACTGTTGCCATTCCGTAGGTGCTGCTGGCGTAGCCATGATGGTCGAGAGTTCTTATCCCAACCTTGTCGCCACTGAAGTGAACTACACTTAACGGTTCCTTGAAGTTTATTACTCGGTACACAATACAACAGGTAAACCATAAACAAATGTGGGTACAGTTATCAGAAGACCGTCGAGAATTTCAGCCTGGTCCTGATCCGGGGTAGAGTGACGGCTTCTACTTCTCGCGAACTTCCGGTGGTCTTCTGTAGTTGACGCTGGTTCAGCGGTCAGGCTGGAACTGGCGGTGGAGCGGCCGGCTACGCTTATATAGGCGGCCTGGCGCAGGAATTCCGTTGTGTGGTAGTACGGCGACCTCTGTAAGAAATAGTCCCACTTAGCTTCTAGATGATTCTATTTGTTTTCCTGGTTTGTTTTGATGCCTCTGCGCCTGTTTGGAGTCGTATATGTATCCCGGCGTGCAGGCGCGTTGTGTGTGAGGTCTGCCTGGCAGGGGCCTTTACTGGCAGACTGAACAATTTTGATTTACATACTTCTTTCTGATATCTAATGTGGTATATACAAATATCGGAAATATCGAAATCAGCCTGGCTTCGATATAAATATCGATATATTTATCAATATTGATGTAAACTTACATTCTTAATCCTTCCTTTATATTTCTGGAAATAGTGGTAAAGTTCCATAGTCAACTTAAGATAAAAGGTTTATATTCAAGAGGAGATACAAATTACCAAGAAAAACCATAACAATTTATTTTTGATCTCTATTTTATTATAACAATTTTAACAATCGGCTACGAGAATAAAAATTTTCTAATACAGACAGTAGCTCCCACAAAAATAATGTTACGAAATCATAATTTCAATTCTCAAAACTCGATCTCGAGTCGACTCGAAATTTTGAGATGTGTTTTTGCATTTGTTTTGGTTATCTGTCTTCAAAATTCGTGGATCAGAACCAAAACTTTACCACTAAGTTCCTACATTTTTCTTTCAGAACACCTCTTGTTTCAAAACTCTAAATCAGTGGTTCCCAATTAGTGGTACGCGTACCTCCAGGGGTACGTGATGTTACTCCCGGGGGTACGCGAGGTTCTCTCTTCACTGAGGTATTCAATAAGACAATTGAAAAAAACAATTATGCAAACATTACTATTGCCAAAATATATTTTAAGACAGTCAAACGGTGTGTGTGTGCATTAGATGTCCGTAATGCTGTGGTTGTGCGAAGCACTAGACTGGAATGAACGCAGAGGCAAATGTAGCTATAAGGGGGTACGCGAGGTTCAGCTCTGTCTTGAAGTGGTACTCGGGAAAAACTATTTGGGAACCACTGCTCTAAATCAACTACAAGAACTCATCCATAAAGAGACACACCAAACTCTGAAAAATTAATTCTAGTATTTTGTGTGTTTTTATTGCACTGAAATATATACCATCAAGACAGAGTATTATAAAATGCTTCTCAGATGCATGTATGTGGGTACACTTGCGAATGGATGGAGAAGAACTGAATGTGGGAAAGAGGGTGTTTTAGATAAGCTACCTTCGAATCCTATAGCCATCATCTTTGTGAAATATATAAACAATCGTAAAAAATCTTATATAAGAAACTAGCTGATACCCGCGAATTCGTACGCATGGATAAAGAATTTCTTTGCCAGAACTGAATATAGAAAGTTGTTGGTAACGAAGGATTGGTCCCAAACAACATCTAGTCGTCATACTATTACAGGAAAGCTATCACTTTATCATTCTACGTCGAAACTGTCTCTTGAAAATACTCAATTTCCAACATATTTCTGACACCATTCGATAAGTTCTCAAAATTACGTTACTACAACTGTTAATCAAACCGGAAAAAATGTCCTTTTGCCCTTCCTACAGAATTCTGATGATGGAGAAATTTCCACCTGTCAGGTTCTTGGACAGCAGATTAAGAGTTACTACTAACCAGATTGTGTACACGACTCACGGGTTAAATCGCGAACCTTTCCGCATAACATAAGGAGGGATACCATACTACAATATTGATGGAGTTTTATGCGTAACACGAAGTTTGTTAAGCCTGAGGAAGTCAACTTATTTAGCTGGATGAAAATTCTTAGATCTTTGCTTCTGTGCGAAATTTAATGTACTACAGAGATGCAAAACAATATAGCAAAATGTGTAATATGCAAACTAAATGACTAGCAGTGCGATAATTTTCCATGTTTTTCGTAAAAATAAATAAATATGAAGGGAATATATGCATAGACAGCTACTGAAAAAACCTACAATCCAATTATATGACTGACACCATTAACGTTGGCACCGGAATACATTTATTTTTATCGAACGATACTTAGTGATATACTGAAAATTAAGACTTGTTTAATTTTATTTAATTGAAATGGTGCAAACGCTTCGGTGGCAATTTCCCTAAACACCCATCTTCCCCTTTTCCTGCACCCACCTACATTTACCGTCTACAAATTTTAACTTTAAATTCTTTCAACGTTTTCGGTAAATTATTCATCATTTCTCTTGGTAACTCATTCCAATCCCTGACACCCTTACCTAAAATAGAGAATCTTCCCACACCCTTGTGCCTGAAATCGAGTGCCAGCTTATGGTCATGGTTATCTTTTCCCTTCCATGCACTACTTTTCATACCTACTCCAATATCTTTCCATGCCTCATCGCCAGATACGCCCTGTACACTCCCATGACCCTCCTCATCCTCCTCCTGTCTTGCAATGAATCCCATTCCAACTCCTTTATCATATCCGTCACTGATTGCATTCCGCAATAATTTCCAGAAACAAATCTAGCAGCCCTTTTTTGCACCCTCTCCAACTCCTGTATTTGATACATAAAATGAGGGTCCCATACTATACTACCATATTCGACCAATCGTCTGACCAAAATTTTGTAACCCAATTCCTTTACTTCTCTCGTACATCCCCTCATCACTATCTCCAACTAGTTGAAGATTTTGAAACCTTTTCCTACCACCTGTCCAATGTGTCCTGCCCAGTTAAGCTTGTTATCAAATGTAATTCCAATATATTTACATTTCAAGTCTTCAGCAAGCAATTCTTTCCCCACCTTATATTCATAATTAACCTTTTGTTTTTTATTTGTGTATCTAATTATCTAACTCGTCTTTGCATTTATCTTCATCCCATGTTTACCAACCCAACTAGATATCCTGTCCAGATCACCCTGCAACTGTTTACAGTCCTCTATCGTTTTGATCCTTTTATGCAGCATTATGTCATCTGTAAACAATCTAATTTCAGATAGTAAACAATCAACACAATTATTCATTAGAATAATGAATAGCAATGGTCCCAATACGCTACCCTGCGGCACTCCCATTTTTACTTCCACTTCTTTTGATACTACGTTTCGTACCCTAACTTTCTGTTTTCTACCCTTTAAAAATTGTTCTACCCAGAAAATCACTTTCTCATCCACTCCAATAGTTTTTACCTTATTTACTACAATTTTATGGCTCAGTCTGACAAACGCCTTTGACAGATCTAGTGCTACACTATCAATTTGGCCTCCCTTGTCCATTTCATTTGAAATATCTTGCATATATCCCACCAACTGATATTCGCATGAATATCCTTGCTTGAACCCATATTGCGTGCTTGAAAACCACTTACGTTCCTCACATATATTTTGTATGTGGCTGCATATCAATTTTTCCATTAATTTACCTACCACTGATGTCAAACTGATTGGCCTGTAATTCTCAACTCTATTTCTCACCCCTCCTTTATATACCGGTACTACTATTGCACTTTTCCAGTCCTGTGGTAAGTAGCAAGTATCCAGACTGGATTTAATTAATATTTCAAGATAAGGTACAATGTCACATCCGGCTATCTTTAAGATATCTGTTGTAATATTATCTACACCAGTCCCTTTATGTTTTTTCAGCTTTCTTATTTCCTTCATGATTTCGTCAGGATGAATTTCAAATTTTTTACTATTTTCATTTCTAATTTTGTTGTTGAGCTCGTTCTCCGAATTAGACCCTCCCGTTTCTGATTTATTGTCCCTAATGCTGTCACTAAACCAGGAGTGGAATATTTCTTGCATTTAGAACCACGCTTAAGTGATTTTTTTTTTTTATTATTATTTTTTTTTTATGATTTTTTTTTGTTTGCCTTTGCTGCTACTCCTACTTGTCGCTGTTAGAAGTTGTTGTCTTGGGCCATTCCTTTTCAAGACTCTTCTTAACACGCTGGCCTATTTGAAACTTTTTTTGTCCACGAAATATTTTTCTCGTAAACTCAACAATATAAAATATTTCCGGCCTGTGTAAATGTTCCACGATAGTCACATTTTTTTTATTATTATTATTTAGCACACATTTTTACAGCCTGGTATCTAGAAACTAAAATAGGCGTTAATTTAACACAACAGTTTTACATTTGATATTTCAACAGATAATTTCACAATTAATAATTTCAATTTTTGTTATGTATGGCTTTGGCAATATCTGTACAGTCTTTTCTTGTTGGCACGATACATACGATTGTTCCGCTGTTAACATATATTATAACTTTCTAAACTTGCTGCATTTTGTCATAATTGATTTATTACAGTTTTCTCGTTTTGTATGGTGTCTGCAGTTTCCTGTCCACTTTATGGTTAAAATTTTTAATGTTTCACTATGTCACTTCGTACGTCTACCACTACTACTATTACTAAACTATTACTACTATCTACTACTCCACCATCTAAGAAAGCATTTTCCAGCATTGGTATCGGTGCGGTAATTCGAATTCCAAATCTCCCGGAATAGCGCACGTTCTCAGTCTCTCTGGCAGCCAAAGTGACCGAGAAGGCCGCCCATCGGGAGACTGGCCACCTCCAACACTGGTTGTGAGAACTAATTTTCAATGATATATATGTAATTGCAGAAGTAAGGAGTCTTTAATATCCGGCTAGTAGGTTGTTCGTTTCACAGGTGAACTAGATTAGTTTAACATCTACTGCCGGTATTTGTTATTTTCAATATTTGAACAAATTCCTATTTTAAGATTATTGGCTACATAATTTACAACTTTTACTATTAACTAACTATTAACATTTTTACATATTTTAAGAGATAACAATGTTTTACTTCAGAAGCGGCTCGAGACTGCAACTATTATCTATTATTTGTGTTATTGCAATGTCAGACCACATTTTATCCATCGGACTATAGTTCATGTGAGCACTAGTGAATTTATACATACACTATATACTTTTATACGTGTTGATTCAGCAAGTTCTTGTTTGTAGGTAGAATCTCCAGTGGTGTTTCTGCAAAACGGTCCATTTAAAGCCTTTAATATGGTTTAAGCACTCCTCTCCGCAGACCAGCTGGTTGCGTTTTCAGCACGATATATGACTCGCTGATCGAGCGCTTAGACCCGCATTCGCTTGTGGCAGCTCTCGGGTGTTACTCTGTGACGTCATAGTCGGCTTGACTTGGCCTTCCTCTTGCTGTCGCTAAACTTTGCATGAATCTCTCCTTTTGTAATTTGGATATATTTTTCGTCACTTCGTCTAGTTTGCGCCAAAGTTGCTCATTTTTTAGTATGTCTTCCGTTTTCATGTTTCTTAGTTCATGAAATCCTTCGTTTCTGGCTTCTGCCATTTGTGTGCAATCCCAGACGATGTGTTCGGGTGTACCCTCTTCCCCGCACTAACACCAGCTTGTGTCTTTTAGTCCTCTTTTATGTAGTAGGCTGGGATATGGCCCGTGTCCAGTGATGTAATGAACAAGTCCGGTTGACGGATCTAGGTGACGAAGGTTTAATCTCTCTTGAATTGTTGGCCAAATATTGTAGGTTCTCCTGCCAGTCGTACTACGCGACCAGTGTTGTTGCCATTCTTCCATCAAGACTGTTTTTATCTCCCGTGCTTCTGTAACTGGTCTTCCTAAAAAAAATCTACTTTTTCGGCGTCACCGGTTCGTAGCCAATAGTGTGCCCCTCTGTTTCTAACTTCTAGATCAAGTGGTGGCCAAACGCCCAACGCAACCAGCAGAGAGTCGGTCGCTGTTGTGCTATATGCACCACTTAATCTTATCAGTATGCTTCTTTGTACGCTTCTTAGTGCCTGGCGAGGTTTAACTTGTCGTAACTTATGCGCCCAACTGCTAGCAGCATATCCCACAATCGAGGATAATATACTGTCGTGATACCTCCTTATTATGGACGTTGGAAGATGAAATCTTCTTTGCCCATTACTGATCAGTTTGTTCATCACTATTTTGGCACGACTGCACACCTCCGTTATATGGTCAGTAAAATTTATTTGCTCGTCTAGCGTGACTCCCAGGTATTTACAAGTTCTAACTCTTTTTATGGAGACGTCGTTAACTTTTATTATTGGATTTCGCTTGGGGCGGCCACTGAGAACCATGTATTGAGTCTTGTGTGGTGCAAGGGTTAATTTCACTTTGGAGCACCAGTTTTGTAAATGTCTTAATGCCATTCTGCTACTAGTCTCTACTTCGTCCCTTGTTCCGCCTTGTATCAGCAGTAGAAAGTCATCCGCGAAGGCAACAAGCCCCAGGATTCCTTCTTGCCCAATCATTCTTTCTATGGCCATTTCGAATGTTACGTCCCAGAACACTGGTCCACACACCGATCCTTGCGGACAGCCTTTAGTTAATTTTTTTCTCCATAGTCACTCGTGGACATCTCAGTTTGGCAAATCGGTTTTTACAGTAGTCGCGTAACGTTCCATAGAGGTTACTAGGAATTCCTATTTCTCGCAGGCGGCTGAAAAGAGCCGGCCACCATAGGTTATCGAATGCTCCAGCAATGTCGACGGCGATAGCTATTACATACTTGCTATTACTACTTTTCACTAGTTGCACGGCCTTATTTATGGCATCGTCGGTCGACCTACCCGCTCTGAAACCAAACTGACGTACACTCATACCATACTTTTTCCTGTGTTCCTGTAGTTTCCATAGTCACAATCCGCGAAAAGACCACTTGTTTGGGAGGCATGGTATATATTAACCTTTGTAGAGATAAATAAAAATTAAACATGAAATGAGCCCGCGAACAACAGCATGCGTAATTCGTTTGTAGGAAGAGTTCTGCAGCTAGCGAATGCGTCGCACAGCGACTTCGTCCGTCTTTATCCTCCCGTGAGTTTTTTTACTTGTCCTCATAATAATATTATGTATCAAATAATAGACGCACGACTACAAAGAGCCGTGCTGCTAGTAACTTTTGTCGGCTACAATGTAAGATTTTATTAATTAATTAGCTGACCCGGCAATGCTTCACTATTGCTAGACTTGAGAACACATATAGATTAAATGAATGCATTTGACAGTATGTATAAATTTTATTTACTCTTTCATTCAGTTTCAAGTTTATTGCAATGGTCTGGATATGCAATGTTTTTGGTGATTCCAATCAGCATATACACAAAAAATCTCAGTTTGTTTTGGAGATATATTCTAATCAGAGAAAAGTTGCACGCGCAAATCAATCTTAAGAGAGGTGAAACAGGAGAGCGGGTGCAGTTTTGTAAACTAAATATAAACATCGTTTTCACTTATTTTGAAGCATATTTGTGCAAACTTCGTTCGTCATCAAATAATTTGTGTGTTGTCACAAAAAACTTCAAAATAATTTTTAAAATTCAAGTTCGAATTTGTTGGTCAGCAATTGTCCGATCGTAATCTATAAAGTGCTATTCAACAGGAAATAATGAGTTCTTAAATAATGTTGCTATCTATTTTGTCTAATTTCCCCAGCGTTTTCGAGATATTGGATCAAATCTGTGGGATTTTTTATAAATTATGGGTTGTAAGGGGAAAGAGGGGGCTGGTTTTGGGGTGGAAAAAGGAAGAGGGATTTTTTTAAAAAAATTATGTCTACAGTATTTTTCTATTTTTTTTTTTTTTTTAAAAAAAACTATACTTGTGCAAAGTTCCATCAAAATCGGATAAAAAGTGTGGGTTTGTGTAAAAATTAGGGGTGGGTGGGGGAGAGGGATTGGTTTTTTGTAAAACTAATGTATACAGTATTTTTATCTTTTTTTTTTTTTTTTAAAAAGTATACGTGTGCAAAGTTACATCGAAATCGTATGAAAAGTGAGGGTTTATGTAAAAATGAAGGGGTGGGAATGGGGAGAGGGGTTGGGTTTTTGGAAATCATATGTAGGCAGTATTTTTCTGTTTGTTTTAAAGTATATGTGTGCCAATTTCCATCAAAATCGGATAAAATCTGTGTTTTTTTTATTATGGGGTGTAAGTAGAAAGAGGGGTTGGTTTTAGGGTGGAAAAGGGGAGAGGGATTGTGTTTTTGTAAAACTAATGTCTAATTTTTCTTTTTTTTAAAAAAAGTATATCCGTGTAAAGTTCCATCGAAATCGGATAAAAATTAAGGGGTGGGAAGGGGGAGAGGGGATGCGTTTTTGAAAACTATATGTATGCTTTATTTTTCCCTTTGTTTTACAGTATACATGAGCACATTTCCGCTGATATCATATAAAATCTGTGGGGTATTTTTAAATTATGGGGTGTTATGGAGAAGAGGGAATGGTTTATGGAAATTTTAATTTTTAGGAACCTTCTCCAACGCGCACTCGACAACTTACCAGTTTCATCGTAATAGGACGTACGGTTTAGGAGCGCATAGAGGACAGACAAACATACATTGATTTTTTTATATAAAACTAGGTACAGGACCTAAAAACATTGTAAATATAGCGAATATGCATCATCTCTAGGTTTTAGATCAAATATGCAACAACCGGTGAAAATGGGCTTAACATGCAAATGCATATGCAAACATGCAGAAGCGTATAATCTGGTCTTTAGTGATTAGCTGATTACCATAAAGAAATTACAACTGAAGACATCTAATCTATCTAATCATCAATTATACGAAACCTCCGAACCTTCGAGTATTTATGTTGAGCATGACAACAGAAACTTTTTTATTGTCTTATTAATTTAAAACAATTTAATAATCGCCTGCGAGAATAAACATCTTCTAATACAGGTAGGTGCACCCACAAAACAAATGATAAGAAATGATAATTTAAATACTTGCAACTCAAATTTTATTCATAGGATCGTCTGGAGATTCTGAGACGTGTTTCTGGATTGGCCTACGCTACGTGTCTTCGAAATTCGCTCAAAATTTAGGCAATTTCATAACACCATTGTATAAACACATAAAAAAATTCTTTGTCAAAACTGTAAGTCATCTGCAAGAACTAGTCTATAAAGAGAGTTGCCAAACTCACAAAAATTAAGGCTCTAGTATTTCTTATGGCGCAGAAACATGGAGCATCTAGACAGAGGATGCTAAAAAGCTTTTCAGATCAGGGCATATGGGTGAATACTGCGAATATCGTAGATGGAGAACGGAACCAATACCTCCTTTGTGAAAGAGCCTGTTCTGCATATGCTATCATCGAATCCTAAAATCATATTCTTTGGCAATATGTAGAAAATCTGAGAATATGTCACCATACCGGAAGAATCTGGTCAGCTACCAATTGGAAGATATCCATTGTGGCAGCTGGACTAAATTTTACAAAGAATAAACCTCTGATAGGTCAGATTTACAGAGAAGCAGAAGTTTGATACTGTGTCATTTAAAGGATATCAAATCGCGACGGTGATACTTGTATCACAAGATAAGTCATTATCTTGCAAGTAGTCTTGTTCGGGTTTAAATTTTAGTCCTAGTAACGCCAGAGTCAAGAATTAACCGTTAACTAACCTACGCTTTGATGGATCATTTGAATTCTGGTGGTGGAAGAAATTTTCTCCCTTCAGGTTCTTGGGAAGCGGATAGGAGAAGCGGTAATGTACAGATACTCATCACCAGATTTTGTAGCAAAGCCATGGATTAAATTGCGAACCACTCCGCAGTACAGGCAGAGTGTAGCATACGATACTGTTGATAAAGTTTTTGGCTGTCCAATGAAATCCGTTAAACGTGAGGAGGTCAACTTACAAATGTGGATGAATTTAATGTAAGGTATACTTAGCATCCGTAAAGATACTGTGTTCTATTTAAACCAATGAAATGTGTTCTTACAATTTTCATGTTTGATTTGAAAAAAAAAAAATTAAAAAAAATATTTGTTGAAAGTTTTAGAGGTTATCCGTTGTATTCGATGAATATTAAACATTTAACTGACATAATTATACTTTCATCGAACTGAATCCAGTGACTGAAGGAACATTAGCATTTGTAGAAAGTAGGCCTACGCGAAAATTATTATATAAAAGGCGCGATTTCATTTTTTTGCCTTGTGCTCTACGCCTCGTCGATAGCGATGTCATTAGAGGTGGGATGGGATTGGGGCAAGGAACGGGAAGGAATTCAGCCATGGCCTTTTTGAAGGAAGTATTCCGGCATTCGCCTCGAGTGATTTGGGGAAACCATGGAAAACCCAAATCTTGATGCCCGGACGGGGATTCAAACCCGCGTCCTCCCGAATGCGAGGGCGCGATCTCATGTTAGGTCGAAAAATAGCATAAAACCTTCCAAATAATGGCTAGGCAATGATATTACTTCTCTCCGAAATCTATCCAATATCAGCGCCAGATACATCGAAAATTCCACAAACATTCATGAAATTGTGGGAAATAATATAATCAGCCTCCCCATCTGCCGCGCGAGTCATCGTTAACAGTGCCTTAAACCAGCACTACACACACTGCGGAGAGGCTTGGAATTTAACCCAGGACTTCGATGAACAAACTTGAGGTTAGGAGCTGTGCGTCACTAATTCTCCTATCCAGTCGGCCAGATCTCATTGATTAAAATCTCTTCCTTCTCCATTATTAAGGAATAATTATGATAGGTACTAAAAACAATAAAATCGCCGAGGTAACATTTTTTGGTAGTATTATGAGTAGTTTAAACGACCGCCAAAACTAACGGGTATCAGCTATGTTAGTAATAGAAATTTTTTCCTGTAAAATTTTCTAAGAAAGAACTGATAACGACTAATAATTATCTTTTATAGGTACGTTCTCCACCCCCTCGTACTCTCTAAGGATTTATGGACAACCCTGCAGGATGCATGGTGTCAATTCCCTGCAGTGCTACTTCAGACTTCAGTCGAGTCAATGCCACGTCGTGTAGCGGCACTTCTGAGTGCTCGCTTGGGCCCTACACGATATTGGGCAGGTGTACCAGTTTCTTTGGCTCTTCAGTGTTGGCGAATGAAAAGACTCGAAAATAATGGAAATATGAAAGGTTGACCATGAACATTGAGAATTTAGTAAATTAGATGTGCGAGCATTCAAGTCAAACTGGACAGTACATTATGACAAATAGTTAATAACACTGAAATTGTTAACTTTTAACCCCAGTCAAGTTCATCATTTTCAATTACAACGGTCAGCTGATTGGTAGAAGTTTGATTGAGATATAATACACAAAAGCTTCTTAATATCTTAATATATTTATAGTAAACTCTTCTATAATCATCTGCGGGAGTTAGTAATTTCGCGCTTACGGACGTTTTGAGTAGAAAATGACTGTGAGAAAGTTGCTAATTTCAATCATCAAAACTCTTACGTAATCCACAAAGTCGCCGGGGACTTTCGGAGGTGTTTTGGATAGGCTGACTGGATTTTACTGCTGGTCCATGAATTTAAACGATTTTAGGTTCGGGAATTTCTGTTACAGAACAACACTTCTGGTAATCCAGCCAAATGCACCAAATTCCTGGAAAATTCTAATATAAACTGATGATACTGGTTAGTGTAGTTTCAGTACAAAAAGTATAATTTCTTAGTGTGCTTAGCAGTAATCACACGCAACGAACTGTGCGTGAGGTAACTAGTAACGTGAAGCTCGCATGAAGCTATCAATATATAAAGATGTATTTTAAAAATCATCGTCATTATTATTCTTTGCAAAGAGATTTTAGTGCTATTCACATTTTAACAGGATAGATAATCGAAAAGAAACATGGGTCTTTATGATTCTTGGCTGTCCGGGTGGCGCCGCGTCATGTTTATCGTAGCCGACGTTTCGACCCTCATTCTGGGGTCTTCTTCCAGGGAAGCCAAGAATCAACTGACTCTGGCCGCGGAAGCCTACGATTACATGGGTCTTTATCTTTGCGACTTGGTAATAACGACGTCATTCTAGTGGGAGGACCATTCGGGACAAGAGCCGTAACATAATTCAGTCACAGTTTTTGAAGAAACCAATCCCGACATTCACACGGAGTGTTTTCAGGAATCAATGAAAAACAGAAATCTGGGCGGTGAAAATGAGAATGCTCCAAAAAGCCTAGCCTGTAAGATAACTAGCCAGGTTTCCTTAAGTCTAATTATCTTATATCTTTTTATATATATGGTATCTCGGAAACAGGTCCAACGTTTTTAATGTTTAGATAAAGTTTTGCTTTTAAAGTTTATCTAAATAAGTGTCTTCACTGCAAAAACGCTATTTAAAAAAAAAAAAAAAAAAAAAAAAAAAAAAAAAAAAAAAAAAAAAAAAAAAAAAACTGAGTAGTTCGTGTATGTAGTATCTCGGAAACGGCTCTAATGCCATCTCGTAGAGGTTTCAGGTACCAGTAAGCCTACTGATGTTAGGTAAGTATCTCCTTGGATAGAGCAAGGAAAAATTCTTATATACTTACTGACCCATGCAAATATTTCAGTAACTGAATCGTAATATAATAATGTGGAAACAAGTAAGAGCGAGTATATTTTTAAAGAAAGGTATTTTATTTTGAACAGTAGTAGATAATAAATATTAGGTTTATTGTAAAAATTCTTTATTATAAATACTACAAGTTTCAGTGTAAAACATTTAAAAAGTAGCTATTTAAAAAATAGTGCACGTCACTACCAGATGTGATTTTTCAAACGTCTTTACTTTTTTATTTTTTAAAGAAATTTATGAGTTGTAAAACCGGACGATCTCGTTAATACCACTAGCAATTTGTATGAAATTTGGTATGTGGATAACGTTTTGCATTTCTAGTTTGTAACACGTTTTTGTAACAGCAAAAAAAAAAAAAAAAAATAGACCAATTCTTGTATTTGTTATCTCGGAAACGGCTCTACCCTCATCACGTAGAAGTTTCAGGTAGTACCAATACGCCTACCGATAATAGTTAAACTTCTCTTTGACTAGAGCAAGGAACTGTGCACTTCAAAATGACTAGGAAGCATTCAAGAAAAACGTTCAACTCCAATCAAACTTCACGCAAAATCTTGCATATTGAACAGAAATCGAAAGATACCGAGCGAAGATCGGCCACCCAGGTACTTCTATCTCAAGTTGGAGGAATAAATTTTTCCCCACCGCTACCAGTTTATTAGGGTAGGATAGGTGGTGATTCCTAACCACTAGATCGTAATGTAATTTAACTCCGATTGAGCCCACGAACTGACGGCAGTTTCCAAGCAAATCCATTTCCCCTGCCCACCCAATTTTTTTGCTTATGGCTTTATGCCTCGTCAACGTCTAGGTCATTACGAGTCGGATAGGGTTGGGGACAAGGAACGAGAAGGAATTCAGTCATGACTTAATGAAAAAAAACCATCCTCACATTCATCAGGAGAGAGTTGTAGAAACCATGGAAAACCAAAATTCGGATGGCTGTACGAGGATTCTAATCTGCGTCAGCTGGATTTTTTTTTTAACATCTTTACGTCTCTCAACAGCGAGGTCTTTAGAGACGGGAAAGGATGGGGGCAAGGAATGGGAAGGAAATCGGCCATGGTCTTTTGAAGGAAGCGTCCCTGCATTTGCCTGGAGTGATTTGATTCACTCCAAAAGCTGCGTCCCCACATCAAACCTCTGTTCCCTTCATCACTTTTCAGTTTTCCCTTCACTCTTCCCACTTATGACGGTGTCCAAGAACTTTTGACTCGCCCATGGAGGTGTCCAAGGACTTTTGACTCGCCCTGTATATATATATACATATATATATATTATTATCCCGTTTGCATTTGTCAGTATTTTATGTATCAACCGAATGAAGGTTACATTTCCATTCATCGTCTGGCGTTACCAGATACCGGAAGAGACGAGAGAGCGTGTAGCATTGTGGAGTAATGTGAGGTTAGACGCTGTCTTTCTCGATCAAGTGACCAACAGCGACGCCAGACAGCCATTGGGTGAGGCAAGCGTCGTTTCTGCGCCGACGCCGGTGACGTCACCGACGCACCGGACAGTGGTCAGCGGCGTCGCGACGCGCGTGCGCCGGCGTCGCTGACTGGACAGTGGTCAGTGCGGGGGGCGTGGTCGACGCCAAGCATGGCGGACACTCACAGTGGATTGGACACGCAACAGGTGGAAACGAGAGTACCCACACAGTCCGACTTCCGGTGTCATCTCCTCAGTAATGACCCTGAACCATTCATAACTGATATTGGCAGCTCTATCATAACTGTGCCGCTGAAACTTGATAGTGGATTTACTTATAGCTCAACGAGAAAATGAAGAATTACTCCTCGAGATTTCGACTTTCAAAAATTAGTTATTGGTGACTTGGCCGACGTTTTTATTTCTTCCCAATCATTGCCACCAGTTGTTTTAAGGCTCTAATGATCTCTATGTAGACGAAGCATAAAGCTATTAGGGAAAAAAATCAGTTTTAACACAGTAAATCTCGAGAACTAAGGTAGATACCGAAAATTTTTATTCTTTACATTCTATTCGTCTGATACAGTTGCATAAGGATCCATCTTCAAATTTGGCTTTGGCGAATTTTTTTCTTCTGCTCTAGGCCACATTTCAACCTACCCACCTCAATTTTGAGATACAATATCTCGAGAACTAAGAGAGATACCAAAAAAATTTGGTGCTCACCTTCGATTTATCTCGTTGAGTAACATAAGAATCGACTATCAAACTGGGTGCAACGGTTATAGTAGAATCCCCGTCATATTATGATGCCGAACCTGTCTTGGAGGTAACAAGGTAACCGTTGTTTATGTCCAAGTTTCCCTCCCGTATTACAGAGCGTAGTGGGTGAGTGGTTAACGATATAGCCTCGCATTCGGGAGCACGCCGGTTGGAATCCCGTTCCTTGTCCCCAGTCCAATCCCGCCTCTAATAACCTCGACGTCGACGAGGCGAAAAAAAAGAAAAACCTCCTGTATTAGTTTATAACGTTCACCCAATTCTAGAACTCTTCTTACCTTCTCCGCTTTTACTTATTTGGTGTATCACACATAACGTACTACTCCATACCGCCTGTCATTACAAATACAATAATTCACTTTACTTCTTACCGATTACTCGATACTCCGAGCAAAGGGAGTACATTTGCGTCTTCTGTTATGCATTAGACGAGGTCAGATGGGGGCTTTCCCCTCATGTATTAGAAGTTACTTTCTTTTACCTAAAACGGAAAATTATATTCCAACTTTTTTTCTCTCATCCATATTTTTTGAGCAATATTAATCACATCAAGTTTTATTCCGAATCTTTGTGTATATTATACTTTATTTAACTTATCTTTTGTACAGCCTCATCTCTTTTCTTCGCCACAGCCGTAACAATGTTTATACTATTCGTTTTTCTGACAACTTGAAGTCCAGCTGTACAACATAACATGACCGATTATCTCACAAGAAATTTATTCACTTCCAAATAGCACTTTATATTACATGAAGAAGAGAGAGAGAGAAAAAAAATGGTAGTGTTGGGAAACATAAACAAAGGAACACGTTCCTATATGGCACTTCATTCTTTAACACTATCACAAAAATTTCTGCCGAATTGTAGGATCTTAGATGCTGTTCCTAAATACTTAGGGTTGCTGGTTCGAGACAAGCTGTGGGCATGGTTAATTTTAGTTAAGTATTTTGTTCCCGTATTATGCAGAACAAATGTATTAGCAAGGGTTTGATTCAATTCTCCCTGCGTTCCGATGGTTCTGCTTCCACTTTATTACAATATAGTTTGACTATTTTACTTTCAGAGTATTACAATTTTTCGAAATTTACGTTTATCTTCATTTAAATTGCCTTAAATTTTCCACCGCAGTATGTTTTACACGAAATACTATTACTTTACATCAAGTCACAGAGTTCTGGTATATAAGGATTCTCAGCATGCACTCCTTCACCTTTCGTAACCTGACCAATTGTATCCCTTTCCCGCAGTATGGGAGAAATGTTGCCTTCCCATCACGATTTCTCAGCCAAACGACATTCAGTATGTTGTCATCCGTTGCGAAGTTTTTGAGTACGCCTACTAGCAGTTTCAAAATCGACAGTTTTCATATCGCTCATAATTCTGGAATGCTACACAGTATCGACGTCTCAGTATTATACCGCTTCTAATTACCGACCTCTCTGAGGCGTTATTCTACAAGCATATTAGGTAGAGTGGTTGTGGAATTATGGCGACCTAGATGTCCTTGCTGCCAGATTGGTGTGTAACACTTTCTCCTATACCAGGGATTGGCTCTGCAGAAGCGTTAGGTTGGTCGCGTCATGTGTGTGGTGCCGCAGCCTTTTACGACCGTGTTAACTGCGCGTTGTCCTTTGTCGTCCGCGGGACTCGAACCGCAGACCACACTGCCGCCTCTCCCACGGAACCCCGTTACATGGGCTCAATAGCCTCGGGACAATGCGCGGCGAGCCAGGACTTAGAAAGCACTTGGTATAGGGCAGTCTGCTAACAGTCAATAGTGTCACCTCGAGAGATAATAAGATCGAAGACAGAACTCAAACAAAACCTAGAAACCTAAATACTTTACCAGACGGAAGGAATTCATCATCATCATCATCATCGTCGTCATCGTCATCGTCATCATCATCAAAATCATCATCAGCGTCATCATCATCATAATCGTAATCATCATCGTCATCGTCATCGCCATCATCATCATCATCATCATCATCATCATCATCATCATCATCATCATCATCATCATCATCATCGTCGTCATCGTCATCATCATCATCATTGTCAGACGTTTCCGACTTAACGAGTCATCCAGCAAATCCTTTTCCGTGTCTGGCGGTCATTTCACGTTTATTCCTCCACCACTTGACTACAAACAGCTCCCTTAGCCTCTTCGTATTTTTTCACTTGATCCTTCCATTCTCCCCGTGGTCTTCCAATTGGTCTTCATCTCTTCTCAAGAGTACTAACTTCTTCATTCTCCCCTCCTCTATCCTGATGACATGCCACAGCCAATGCAGTCTTTTCTAACATCTCTTAGGGGTCGTCCATTAATTACGTGTGGTGAAATAAGGGGGGGGGGTTTACGTCGAAATCTACCGAAACTTCACCAAGGAGGAGGGGGTCAGTAAAAAAAAGGTCAACAAATGACGCGAAAGTCGACTTTAGGGGGGGGGGGTTATAACCGCCCTTGGAATCACGAGACCTAAAAAAAAAAAGAAGAAAAAAGGTCTCAAAAAGTTGCAAGGTCGATTATTGGGAGGGGGGAGGTCTCTGTCAAAATCTCACGTCATTTTAGAGGGGGTGGGTCCGGCCAGATCTCACGAAATCTCCCCAGAAAGGCGGGGGGGGGGGGGAGGGGGGCTCCGGAATTCCGGAAAATCGCCTCACGTCATTAATATGTTGTTTCAACTTGTAGTCCCTCCTTGATTGTTTCATTTATGATTTTATCCTTTCCTTGTGAGTTTCTCTGTCTCTCTCAAAAACCTCATCTCTGCCGCCTGTAATCTGCTAATATCCTCTATGTCTAAGTCCGGGGCCAGAGCCATAAGTCAGTATTGGCTGGTAATATACTTTATAGAGAAAACCTTTGGCTTCCTTCCCTGTGTTCCACCTCCACATTACACTCTCCACCTTATGATACAATTGTATTCACTTCCTTATTCTCTGAATCCATAGCGCTGCGAATTGATAAAAATCTCCCGAATTTACGATTCAAAATGTCGCTACTTTTGGACGTGTATGGGCACAATTCTTCAAGCGCAGTTTCAATTGGTTCAAAGGGAGAATGTATAGAATTGAATCCTCCACACAGCAATAACATTTGTCTCTGACATGTGGGAAGACGCACATCCAAATTCCTGTCCGACCATTGAAATTTCGCTTTCCGTGGTTTCCCAAACCATTCCAGGCGAGTTTTGGGATGTTTCCTTCAAAAAAGGTCATGGCCGAATTCCTTCCGGTTCCTTGTTCCCCATCCTCTGCCAACTATATGACCTCATCATCGAACAGGCGTAAAACCGAAAGAAAAAAGGCAACCTTAGAAACTTCTCAATATTTTAGCACCTTGACGTGGCTGGAACATTAAAACGAAATTTAGAGCATAAATCCGAAAAATTATAAACTATTTCGCGAACTTATGTAACAGGATGGCATAAGGTGTTGGCAGCAAATACTGTGCAGTAAATGCTTTGTGTATTAATATAATATATACAGGGCGTTCGCCGGGAAACGCAACCCACTGTTAGCGCTACAAGGAAGAAACTGCTCGCGGCGAGCGAGCGGTCAGCTCCCGGCATTGTTCGACCGTCGGCCGCGGACTATTTCATAAACTTGTATGTGCTAAGCATTTAAATGTGACGTAATTCATTAGCTTACCTTATAAAAGATGCTGGAAGTGTTGACACTCTTGTGTAATGCACATTTCACATCTTCTGAACATATTTCGAGACACACGCTGCCCTAACTGACTTAATGATTTTTTTGGGTGACTGTTCTAGTCGAAAAGCGATATCGTCAATTTTCTCCTCTGTGAGAATACGGTTGACCGACAGTCTCTTTTTGTTAAAAAATGAACCCGTTTCTCTTACTTTTTTAACCAGACGCAGAATTGTTGATTTAGCTGGCAGTAAAGCGCCAGGATATTCGCGACGAAATTTACTGCGACACTTTTTAAACGACTTCTTCTTCACATATGTATCGTAGAGAAATATTCTTTGTTGCAAACTGTAACGTACCATAATTTTACTCACACTCAAACACGGTACAGATTAGTAAGAGTATGAAGCCCCAAACCAGCCAAACCGCAAAGAAACGTTTATTCACAACACTGATTAATAAGAGACTGAAGTCACAAACTATCTACAATGCAAAGAAACCGTTCTTAACAATGTAAGGGTCACTGCACTGCACTGTTGGGGCAGCGGAGGTGTTAAACAGTGCGGTGATTCACGGTGGCGTGTGGCGGAAACTGCTGGCTCCGCTGTCCGAGCAAGTTGCCGACGGCAACAGACTGGGAGGGTTGCGTTTTCCGGCGAACGCCCTGTATAAATAGTACATGAGTAGAAACTATAAGATATTATATACTAATTTAGACAAGAGCTTTGGTGAGCGAGTGGTTGAAGTTTGGAAGAGAATGTGAGGGTAGGGAATACGGGTATACTTTTTTTACTCGTTTGAGACAATTTTCTACTTGTTCTCATATATAAACAACCACCAATTACTCTGTCCAAACACCCTTTCAGTTTTTTTTCTTGATGTTTGAACAAGGTATCTTGCTTACATCCTTTCGAATCAGTTCGTTTTTTTTATATATATACCGAGCGGGGCGGTGTAACGGTTAGCGTTCTGGCCTCGCATTCGGCAGGACGGCGGTTCGAATCCCCGTCTGGGCATCCAGATTTGGGTTTTCCATGGTTTCCCAAATCACTCCAGGCAAATGCCGGGATGCTTCCTTCAAAAGGCCATGGCCGAATTCCTTCCCATTCCTTGCCCCCATCCTTGCCCCTCATCCTTTCCCGTCTGTTAAGAGACGTAAAGCAGTTTAAAAAAATCGTTTTTATATGATCAGTAGTCGTGTATCATTTGACAGAGCTCTAAAACTTCTGTTTGAGATTCCCATACTGTATTTCCATATTGTCGATGATCGCAATTACGGGCTACCGGATGTCGGTGACTAACATGTATGGATTTGAGTCTCCACGACAACTATCTTAGGAAGTTTACCCTTGTCTTACACCCTGCAGAAATGTTCAGTATACCGCGTTCTGGATGAAAGAGTAAGGATGGGAGTAACTGAAACCCAGTATCGAAATATTTACGTCTACTTTTCAAAAATTACCTAGGCGCCGCCAAGCTTAATGTCGTCATCCGACGGATGAATCACAATCGACGGTATCGCATGCCCTCACTCCATACGTACTAGAGAGATGTTTAGGATTTAGTCGAAGATTTTGGTAAACAATCTGGTGATTGGGATCCGTGCATCACCACCATTCCTAGCCTGCCGGTCAAATCTGGATTAAACCAATTTTTTTCGCCACAGGAGATCGAATCCTCGAGCTACTCACGAATCAATTTGGTGCACAATATCATGGTGCCGTAACAGTACAGAAATTCCACTTACTTTGCAGATTTATCACTTTGTCAATGATGTTGCTACTCCCAACGTTTCGGCACCAAACCTGGTTCATTCCTCGGTCCTATTTTGGGCTGATGTTTCCGTTACTGACGACTGGCTACACGCCTTATTCGTTTTGCTGTCTGCACACAGTGTATCAACAAACTCCCCTAGTACTGATGGCAAAGTTGGTAAACCACTTCAGGGTGTGTTCAGGTGTCAGCGTCTGATACATCAGCCCAAAGTAGCCCTGAAGAATCTATCAGGATGGGTACCAAAACGTTGGCAGCGCTAAACCAAAAATTGAAGTGGAATTTTACAAACATTATGCCTGTAAAACGCATCAAGATTTATAGTATTTAAATTACCATAGTTTTGTTAAAATATACTTTTCATCTTCTCTGTTTTGCCTGCAGATATTATTGGTCAACATGTTGAGTGGAAAGTTCTAATTTTACATTTGAAATGGCACCCATGTGATATTTAAATCTTTTAGGTTATCACTAGCACCGAGAGTGGTGGTGTAACGGTTAGCGTTCTGGCCTCGCATTCGGGAGGACGGCGGTTCGGATCCCCGTCCGGGCATCCAGATTTGGATTTTCCATGGTTTCCCAAATTACTCCAGGCAAATACCGGGATGCTTCCTTCAAAACGCCATGGTCGAATTCCTTCCCATTCCTTGCCTCCAATCCTTTCCCGTCTCTAAAGACCTCGCTGTAAGAGAGGCGTTAAGCAGATAAAAAAAAGTTATCACTAGCAATATCCGTTCTATATATGGTATATATATACAGTATATTAACTGTTATCTGTGATTTGGTAAGAGTAGATTTAGAATTATATTCCTCGAATTGGATATACAAAGCCGTAAACTACATAAAAGGTGTCCTAAAAAAGCACGTAGTCGATATAACATGGCGGGGAAACCATCACCATACCATTCTACCATTGAACCTATCTCCCGATGAGAACCAATTTGCAACATGTTTTAAAATAGCAGCAAACTAAGGGAGGGAAAACGGGGGGGGGGGGGGGGTTAACTGTGACAGACTGCCTAGCACAGTTCCTCCAGCAAATTTTTGTCTGTGGTTTAAAATTTCGTTACATTGTGGGGAGATCTAATATTAATACTGTCTTGTACACAACGTTCTTTGTTTTGCTTTAATTTTCAAAGGCTACGTTGTGTCTGTACATGAAATTTATGAACAGATCATACACAAACTGACTGCGAGAGAAACAAAGCCTGAGTGACTTATGTAACACAACAGAGACTTACACACGATACCCATCTGTCTGTCACCGTTCGTTTAGTTACCAATATTTCATGTCGTTATATGTTATTTATCCCAAAATAGTATCTTATATCCTTCATAGTAATACATGGTATTTATCTGTCTAATTTTAGCAAATCGGTTTAGCCATTTATTCGTGAAAATATAACAAACAGAGTTACTTCCTCATTAATAATATAGTAGCTCTTAACTGTTAAATGGTAAGCGAGGAATTTTATTGCTAGAATTGAATATAGAAAGATACGTTAAAAGGTGTCCTAATAACTGACTGTGAGATAAACAAAGCCTGAGTGACAGATATAACATTACAGAATATAACAGGTACTTATACTCGCTATATTGTCATGAAATTTCAAAATTTCATGACAAAAGATTTTATTTACCCGAAGAAAGTATCCTGTGTCCCTCCTAATGAAAGATAGTAGTTACTCGTCAAATTTCATCAAGTTCCGTGTCACCTGACTATGACAAGGGATGACTGATATGGAAATCTTTAAATAGACTCAGATCAGGAGTGGACAGATCCAAAGTCAACTAGCGAGATGGGACTATTCTGAGATCGATAACATTAAGTGCGACTGTGAAGAGGATCAAACTGCTCAACTTATGCTACAATATCGACGGTGTCCAGCCTCCTGCACGGATGTTAATTTGTATGACGCACGGAAAATGCGCTGGAAGTGGCCAAGTTTTTGTCTAGTACAATTAGGGGCGTCCATAAATTACGTGAGGTGAAATAGGGGAGAGGGGAGGCGGGTCCGGCGATATCTCACCAAATCTCACTAAGGGGGAAGGGAGGAGGGGGTCAACGGAAATCTCACGTGAGGTTTTTTGAAATGTTTGTTGGACTGTAGAGCTCAAAATAAAAAGGTCTACAAATGACGGAAAAGTCGATTTTAGGGGGGTATAGGGGGATATTTTGTAGAAAAATGGGGGTGTAACCGGCTTTGGAAGGGGGGTCTCTCGGACCAGATCTCACCAGAGTGGGGGGGAGGAGGGTTTCGGAAATCCGGAAAAAACACCTCACGTAATTTATAGATGACCCCTTAGATGTTGTTATTGTGGAACTATGCATGTTTCCGACACGAAATAAATAAATAAAAATCATCATAGTTTGAACCGTTTAGACACTAAGACGCAAAAGGGCAAGGTTACTTTCGCATTTATAATATTAGACCCCCAAGTGTTGATGGGAAAGATATCTTGTCCATTTCTCTGTTATGTCCTTTGTTTTGGGGATATTACCTACTCATCAAGGAGTCGAAAAAAGGGGATATTAGTTAGTATTGCACCCAGAGATTAAGGACGAGAAGTAAGTAAGGCAACAACTCACTCCGAGTATCGCATTCCTCGGTGAATCGGAGCGATGTATTTCGTTTTGTTCTGGAGCGTGCTCTGTCGATTCGGAAGCTGCTACTGCATTCCCTTCCGCTTCCCATCGCCAACAAATCACATTCGCGACACCTACGAAGGCAATCTCGGATCTGCGACACTCGTTCGTGGAGGAATCCCATCGTCTCGGTGTCAACGCTAGACTGCCGTTGACGAACTCCAAGCGAAGCGTTCGGAATGCCAAATGCGAGGAGCGGTACTCTCTACAGCACAGTGGATTTAAAGGTCAAACCTATAAGCTGTGTAATGAAATTGCCAACATGGCTGCTGGGAAATGTTTCTGATGATTACGTCATCCGATAATTCATTATGGGAGAGCGGAGCGAGGTAATTCCGAAAAATTTGATGCATCTAGAAAAATTTTCTGATTGCCGGCATTTGTAACGTAGGGGCTAGAGTACTAGCTCCACATGCCTAAGGTCACCGATTCGAGTCTGGCCGCGGGCATGGGTGTTCAAGTGTTGTGTCTGTGAGTGCCATGTTCGTACTGTGGTGTGTACAACTGGTTGTACAGTGCATACTGAAAGAAACTGAAAGAACTGTATAAAATTGTTGGTGGCTTAATTAATACGATAATTAAGTAGTCCACGATACGTTTCAATTTAAACTTGTTTATTTTCTTAAACACGTCGTCAAACGATACTGTTTACATGAATACACACAATCCAGCGATTGTATACAACACTTCTTCCCCAGTTCTTGGCCGTAGTAAATTCAGTCAGTGAAAACTATAAACTAACTGTTTCTCTGTCTTGGATGATTGCTTTGTATAAACTCCACCGAAATTTCTAGAACAATTCAAAAGATTCCGACAGATATTTCTCGAACATTAACAATACTTAAACAACTCAAACATATTAAAAACAATCATAATTAATACATAATTATATACAATCAATACAAAATGGTCAGAAATGGAAATTAAAGATACTTAAACACAAAATTATTCACAGATATCATTTTAAATTGTAGCAAATTGTCCTTTAGACATAGTAACTTGCATTAATACTTGGAATTACAAACATTTAAGCAATTCTCTTGCATAATTCTGTTCTTAAACATATTAAATGACCTCTAAATAATTTCTTTTCATAAAACACAGTCAATAAACGTTGATTTATAGGAAATTTCAAAACAAACCTACCAGATCATATTCAACCAAACTCTAGCTTCATAAAATACCATTACATTTAATTTTCGGTTTGAGGGCTGTCACAACTGGATCACTCATAATCGCTGTAGCATCAGATTCCGAAAGAAAAAAATAATCTGATAGAAAGATAAACAACTTCTAATCAAGTTTGATAGTAAAATACTATGAACCTTTAGGAAGGATAAAGGTTTGATATTTTTGGGTACATTAAATATTGTAGAATGAAATTAAGAAAATTAATCAACAAGTGACAGATAGCGTGTGCAAGTGTTTGTAATGTTATATCGGTATCTCAGCCTTCGTTTCTCTCGTGCTTAGTTTGTGTATGGTTTCTTCCCAAATTTCATGCACATATACAGCGACTGTCCAACATAAAACAACTACAAATAACACAATTGGGGTGCAACGTAATAAAAGCTGTGATCGTGACTCGAGTGGTAAAAGATGATGATGCGTTGAGACATCCCAGTTTAAAAGACTACAGTTTGCACTAAAAAAAGCCTTTGGGATGATTTTTAATAAAACCCAAGGATGGACACTGAAAGTAGCAGGGATACACTAAGGAAAGACGTGTTTTTCCAATGGGCAGTTATATGTAGCTAGTTCACTGGTTTTCAACCCCAAAGGGCAATAAATCTCAACATAAGCAACGCTGTTCAAGCGATATCAAAACGCGATAATTGCTGTGTTCCGTCAGCTCAATTAGACATTTTCCAGAATGGAATTGAAGGAGTTCAAACTCTTGTGGAAGTAAAGAAATAATTTCTCTGGATCTTGCTTCAAATCGCACATTAAATGGCAAAACTTTCCTTGCTCTTCTTTCTTCAGAAATATCTGGTTAAGCAATTCCGTTTAGCCGGTCCTGGCAGTGTCGGAGCTAGTACTCTGGCCTCACATTAAAATAACTACCGGTTCGAGTCCTGCATAGGGCATGGTTGATTTTAATTAAGTGTATTCGTCTTGTGTTGTTCACACTATAGTGTCCACATCATTTCGTGAGCAAAGTCTGGTATAAGAGATACAACGCTATAAGCTAATTGGAGCTGGCTAAATGGTCATAGAGACCGAAGTCCTTTTTTTATATATATATATTTTAAAAAAAAAACAATTTTTGATGTTATCGTTTATGCTTCGTCAAGAAACTGCTAACTGCTAATTTCAACCTGGTAAAATAACCCATTTTTCTCGTCAAAGTATTCGATAAGAAGTTACAAATACGAAATACTGTAACTAAATCAAAATTCGCTGCAAACGACACCGACAAGTATGCTACAATATGAGGGCACAAGTGGTGGGATCAAGTCGTCTGTTAGTCGTCCGTAGTCGGTAGTCGGATGTAGTCGATTCCGGTGTGATACCAACGTTACACACAATCTAAAACTGACAAAAAAAGAATTCCCATGGACAGAAAATGGTTTTTAGAGTCAAATTCCATGACCTACTGTCCTAACGATATATATTATTTGTAAAGGTTTTTTTTTCACAAGCCATTGTTTCCTTTCATACAAAACCGAAATCGATAATGAGGTATCATTTTAAATATGAAAGATATTTGCTTTGGTCGCATCATACTTGAAGAAAGTCATTTTTTCCCAAAATCGATACTTAAAGGGCGAAAATGTCAATATTTCTTATTTTTTTTTTGTGTTACGAGCGATTTATCTCTCACGATCCCTAACCGAAATCGATAAATGAAGAATCATCTTAATGATTAATATCTTTGCTTTGCTGACATCACATATTAAGATAGGAATTTTTCATCATTCGCATCTTAAATGGCAAAAGTATCACTATTTCTTCAACGCGTTTTTGTGTCATGAGCCATATATAGCTCCTTTGATATCTAAGTGATATATATTAATGGCGTATCATTTTAAAAATAAAGGTCTCTGCTTTGGTCATATCCTAAGAAAGGAATTTTCCGGAATTTGACCCTTAAAGGGCAAAATTATCATTACTTCCATAACGTATTTTTTTTTTTTTTTTTTTTTTTTTTTTTTTTTTTTTTTTTGTCATGAGTCATTAATCTTCCTTGATATCCAACTGAAATCGATAAATTAAACATCGTTTAAAAGATTAAGGTCTCCACTCAGGACAAATTATAAATTAAAAACGATTCGGAATTTGGCCGCTGAAGGACAAAACGCAATAACTGTGAAAGTCGTGCGTATGAGACAGATCAGAGCCAAGCCACTAGACTTGAGATCCACAACATCCAGATATTAAACCAGCCGTGCCAGGCATTCCCGGTGGATCTATACAACCAATTCAAGAGGAACAGAAAAAACCCGCTGAAGATGCCTCTGCAAATGAAGTGAAACGTGTACGGGAGACCAATAAATACAAAAAAGTCAATTGCTTTGTCGTAATTTATTTATTAATATAATCTAGACAGAGGCATTACATACCACAGATATATTAATAAACTGCTTCACTGGCGTCGACTTTGTTACGTACTTATTTACTAAACAGATAAACAATTGCTACAAATAAGGCGGTCCTTCTTTCATTGTATTACAAATCACCAAACTTACTGTTCATCGTATTCGCGAAATTTTCTCATCGGTCATCTAGTCAGACCTATTTCTTAAGTTTGGTCAGTACTGGGTCTCTTAAGATCGACTTCAGACAAAATTGCATCTCGCAGATTCTAAAACTAACACAGATGAAGTTTTTAAGGACAAAAATATCAGTTTTTACTATCATAATTCAAGACACCGTCATCTGGTGTGATCTATTCCTTGAATTTGACCATTGTTACACCTCTTGAGATAGATTTCAAGCAAAAAATCATTTCGTAGGGTCTAAAAGTAACAAATAATCAATTTATATGGATAGAAGAAATAAGTGTTTAGAGTCACTGGTTATTACTGCGTGACGTAATCTGACTGTAAATACTGACTTGAACTTTATCTGAGTGTAAGGGTTTGCGATGAAAAATTTGAAGAATTTCTGCTGTGTCTGACGGAACTTGTATATATTAAATAGGGACAGAGAAAATGTCAGTGTGAGTAGATTGAAGTCTTAAGCATGAAGAACCGTTTTTTGGACCAAATTCCTTCGATATCAAATAGACGTCATACTCCTTCTAGCGCATTATGGATGACCTGTTTTCACGTGCAAGAACACGTCCAGGACCCAAGATGCAATTCAGTTTCGGTCTCAATGCAGCTTGTTTTTTAGTGACCACTGTGCTTTACAGGTGGCACCACAAAGCTTATTACAGACATAAGCATGAGAAAAAAAGCCACTTGTTCCGTGTACTGATACAACCGGATCCTAACTCATTTCCTTCAAACAAGTAGTTTTTAGGTAGGTAGAAACATTGTCTTCCCCAGCTTTGTTTACTTGTGGCACCAATTAAGGAAGTAGTGTACCCTGGAAGCGGAACAAATCTGTCTGTTGTTCCATTTGGTGCTGGAGTGCGGTTGACCGCAGAGCATAGTTCCATAACTTGTTAGTGACGCTACATGGAGGTCTCGTCTCTAACCGACCACGAGTGAGTCAGCTTCAGAATGTCCCGTTAGCCACAAAATGGTAAAATCTCGCTCCCCGACTCTCATTGACTCATTACCAATGGGAGAAGATAGCGGAAATTGACTGATAAGATGAATATTATCTCGGACAACCATCTGACAAAGTGTGAAATCCCTCGACGGTTCGTTGATGAACATTTCATTTACTGAGTCCTGTCACGGTCGCCATGTTAAACCACGTGAAACATAAAGATTCCAAACTGGTTTACGAAGATTTGCAGGTAACTTTGTCAAATCGGAAGCTGATTCTGACTTTCATCAACACATGTAACAAAATTCAATCAACTTTTAAGTGTCAGGTAACTTCTCGAATAATAACAGCGTCGATAATCTTTAACTTGACTTTTATAGCGTCTAAACACTCACAGAAACATACTTCAATAGGATATCAGACTTTTTCCAAAGATATAAAGCGCATTAATAAACAAATGGCATAGCATTGTGTTTGCACCGTTCCAAGTGAGATTCTCCGCTACCGATAGTCGGGAGCTTAAAAAGGCGTTTCAGAATTTTCGAGAGAACATTAGAAGCGGCGTCCCACTCTTCTGGAGCTCTGACTACAATATAAAATACATAAAACAATTAAAACTAGTGCAAAATTACTTCGAGTCATTAAATTTTTTTAAAAAGAAAATGGAAGATATTTAAAAAAATCTGAAGATCAGACGACAAAATTAATCAATTCTATACATTCATAATCCCCTTGAAGCGATTTTTGTGTGCACTAAATTTTTAATTGTAGTCTTTTAACTAACACTTCAGACACTTTACTGCTTTTAATAAAATTAAAGTCCATTCGGACAATTTTCATTCTTCAAAACACTACACATCCATAGGAAAAATACGCAAAAGTACAATTAATCACTACCTATCTGTGTCATACACGGAGGTCATTAATTTAAAGGATTGTAATTAGCAAGAAACTGGATCTTAGGGTTGTTACAAGCGATCTGAAAAAAAAGAATGTTCAGGGTCATTCTTCGCTCGCTGGTGTTAACAACTAGCTAATATACAGTCAGGAGTTAAACTACATTCGGCCCACAAGATGCCACGAGACTTTGGACGAAACGTCATCGAAAATTACAAAGGTAACGTGTCTTAACTTCAGATTGAATGGATAAATAATAAATCTTATCCTGCGAAAAGCATTAGAAGTATTTTGTTTGTACAGGGTTAGTAGTTATCAGTTGAAACGAACATCACTGAAGTAACGTTACTCTGACAGCTAAAGATATGAGGTTACTTCAGAATAAATGAAAATCAATAATAAAAGCAACTACTTCTTTCATACAAGGCGTCTTAATTTAGGATCACATCAGATAATCATCTCCAAAGATTGAACATTTTCTTCCAAATTCAAAGTAAGAACTGGACTCAGAAAGCATTAGATGGCAACAGAAATATATGATCATCAAAATGAGTTTTCTAGATTGTTCAGGAACAGAAAGTGCGCGAATAGTCGTTTTCCCTCGAATATTCTGGAAACGACACTTCTAAACCAGCATATGACAGCGCAATCTCTTACTCTACTATCGATAAAATGAACGATCAGTGAAAGGCATACACTGGAATTTCACATTGTCAATAAGCTCTGAAACAATCCATAAATTGTAAATATCAATCAATACTGAACTCAGCATCATAAATTATTTAATGTCACTAGCATTTACTTACACCATTTCATCTAACTTTGGAAATTTCATACGGGCCCATTAGTTTTGTATAGAGCAGTTTCCTTGTTTTTTGGCTAGACCAGGCGTCTCCAAAGTGGTCGATATCGACCCCTTGGGGTCGATAAGAGATCTCCCGGGGTCGATTAATACAGAGGGGTCGATTAATACTAAAGAGGATCAATTAAACTGTACAGGAAAAAATAGGAATGTTCTACTAAAAGTCCGGTCAATAAATAAAAGTAAAGCTAATCCTCTCAATTCTCGTCTGTTTGTGAAGTCATGTGAAGCAAATGATGAAACTTTCAACCAATTACTTTTGCTCACTGAGGTGATAGTTGCAGAATTGAGAGTTAAAGACTACGTTTGGAAGGTGGATCCATCGCTATGTGACAAGTTAAAACAGTGCGATAACCATCTGTTCTTTTTGACAAGTCTTTATTAGAAATTTATTCCATCTATCGATTGTTTTGTTCCTATTTTTTGAGATTATAATAATAGTGTAAAGTATCTTGTTTTTATGTTAATTTTATTGGGTGGATTTTATAAATTATTTCGTTGAGTTGTTAGGCAGGCCTCGTTATTGCTTAGCATCAGAAATGCCAAATATGATTTAATGTTTTTATTAAATACTTGTGGGGGTCGATAAGAAGGCAAATATCGTATCAAGGGGTCGATGGGGTAAAAAGTTTGGGGATCCCCGGGCTAGACCCATTTACCACCCAGTCTAGTAGATACAGTAAAAATATTTTGCAGCAACCACCACAGTTGTAATCATTATAAAAACTATAGTGTTGTATTTACATTCCTAAAATACAATAGCAGAAACCTTTAAAACCAACTAGCGGTTACCCTCTGATTCGTATATGTAACCTTAAAATTTTATAACTAGAACTGCATACATAAAGAATGTAAAACATGTAAAAGTTGTCCCAAGAAGCATCGAGTCAGAATAACATGATCAGGAAGCCATCACCATTCCATTCTACCATTGAATCTACCTCATGAAGAGAACCAATTTGAAAATAGCAACAAACTAAAAGGGGGAAGGGAGAGGGTAACTCGGAAGACTGCCTACCTCAAATCCTCCGGCAAATTAAATTTTATCACTTTCTGGGGACATCAATACCGTTTCGTACACAACGTTTTTAATTTTGCTTTCCTTTGCTATGATATATATTCTTTGGTGACTGGGAACCAGCACCATATATCTGTCCCACAACGGGGGGGGGGGGGGCACTTTTGTAAGAGTACCCCAGCTAACTTCAGTGTCTGAAGTGACTGCGAGAGAAATAAAGCCTCAGTCACCGATATAAAATTGCAGGGACCTACCTACACACGATATCCATCTGTCTGTCACCGTTTGATAATTTTTTCAGAACATAAATTATATTATTTACCCCGAGAATAAGTATGCTACGTCCTTCCCAATGATATAGTTTCATCAAGATCAGTTTTAGTCGTAATATCGTAACAAACAGACATAGAGACAAGCTTTTCTGCAGTGACAGTATTAGTGTAGATACTAACTCGTCAGTAGTTACAGATTCAGAGTGACCTGGACTCGAACCCGTGTCTCTTTGTTCGGAGCTCACAGTATCATATACGTCCCACACGGAGCGTGTATATGTTAATATCGGCGGAACTGTTTAATATTCCCGACCATGCCCCGCGTCCATTCCAAGGCGCTCCATTCTACCCGTCAGAAATGACCCGACAATGACACTTCTTTTTTCAAAACTCTTTTTTCCATCTGACCCTCTGAGCTGTGTGTGTTCCTTTTCATTGTCACTCCAGTTTTTTTGTCCCCTCTCTCATACAGAGACCTTTTTTTTCAGTTATAAGCCACAGTGGTTTTTACGCGTGACCATTCATGAATAGGCCCTGTCCCAAACATTTTTTTTTTTAACCTTCGTGTGACCCAAAGCAACAACAGCCTAATATGCCAGTATTCTCTTTTTAATTTCTCGCTGCGTGGGGTGATAATTATTTGTGGCATGATTTAGTGGCTTTGATGAAAGGCTTGGGGCGCTATTTTGAACGAGACCAGCTTAGGGACATGTTGCATGGATGGCGCGTTGCATATTCATCCGCCGGCCACTTTGTCAACCTACCGCATTGTTTACAGTAATTTATTTCACTGTCAACGTCCATGTTATGGCCTTGTGGTTATTAGTATCTATAAGATACGCTGATATTTCTGGATAACGCAAGAATATATCTAGGCTTACTTGGTCTCAATAACCGAGAAGCCCTTCCAAAAACGGGTTTCCTTGGTTTCCCTAAATCACTGTTGGCAAATAAATGGATTGTATTTATAGAAGCCCGTGGCTAAATTCCTTCCCGTTCCTTTTTCCCAATGCTTTCCCGTTTCTAATGACTTGGAATTCGACAAAAAAAAATTCTCAAAAGAATTAAAAATATCGTGCGAAGTGCTAGCCGAGCATCGCACAACTAGATTTTTTTTTCTAATTAATGGCTCATTAATCTCGTGGTCATTACAACAAAGGGAGGATGGGACAAGGAATGAAGGGAATTCGGCTATGGCCCGACATTCGATAGGAAAACCGAAATGTTGATGGTCGCAGACTGCAAAAATCAATATCAGTCATATAACGTTGCCATTCGACTAAGGAAATAGGTGAAATAGGTGAACATAGCTACCAAAAACGTCTGCTATAAAGATTGTAACGATTTATTTAGAAGTTTATCAAATACCCAAAGAATACCGCCATTTTGGGACAGAGAAATGTATTAATATTGTCCGCATTGTAAACCAATTGAAGGTGCGACCCTGTATAAAATGTCAAGAGTTATATTTCACGAAACTAATTAGGCATTAAACGACCAAGGGTCGATGAAATACTTCCTCACAGTACTTGTCCTTTGTTTCAAATATGTAAGGTCAGGTCCTGGGTTCAAGTCTCGGTGGGGTCAAGGATTTTTAAGAGTTGTGTTTGATCATATGAGCCCCGCCTGGAAGTTACGTGGTTCGGATACCGCGTTAAACTGTAGTTCCCAGAGGAAAGGAATTGCCGTCCTACCTCCGACACAATTGCTTTTGTGCCTCTTTCGGGAGGATCCAACCGACCTTCGCGTTGTGGACTAAGTTAGGCCTTTTTCTTGTAATAAATAACTGTATGGGAGATAAACAATAAATTAAATACTAATCGATTATGGATTTCACATTCTATAATTTAGCAGTAATCGCTTTTCCACCGAAGAGCCGTTAATGCAATAGTTCAACTCTAATGGTATTTGTTATTTTACTAACCAGTAGCTATGCCAGCCGTTAGCATGAAAAGCATTATGCGCTAAGACTACTTTCAATACGATATTATTACTATTCTGGAAAACGATCACGAACTCAAAAACTTTTAATAGTTTGTTCGCTTACAGCAGTACGATTCGTCATTAGGGTTTTGTTGTAAATTACATATTACACATGCATTTTCCCTTTTTTTCAGCCGTAACGCTATGGCCTCGCATTTAGGAGGACAATGGTTCAGACCCCTGACAATTATCCATATATCGTTTTTCCATGGTTTACATAAATCCAGATGAATGCCGCGACGGTTTCCTCAAAAAGCCATAATCGATTTCCTTCCCGTTTCCTTCACCGCAGCCACTCCTAACACAAATTACCTAGATGTTCACGAGACTAGAAGCTCAAAGGGGAAAACATAAAAAAATCGACATCTCAGAAATTAATCACTTCATCTGACCACGATTTAAAAATAGATGGTTATAAGCATTAGAAATTGTAAGTAATAAAAATGTCTCTACTATTTATCTGGAGGGGAGACAACTTTGTTAATCTCGCTTTTAATGTCAAAAATATTCCAAACTGGGAAACATAAACTAATTTTTCGTGATGGAAACGATGAAATTTTTACTTGATAACGCCAGAATGTTGTTAAAGAAAGATCAGCGAAACTTTAAAGTAACATACCTTTCGTCACCTATATTTATGGCACCATTTTGAATCATCTGTTATTTTGTTCACAGTGAAGTGTTTGCCAAATATTTCATTTCATCCAATAGATGCTGGCCATATTGCGCGAAAATACCATTAGTACAGTGTAAAATATTGGTGAAGCCCAACTGAATTATTCTTAAACGTTTAATCTAATGTGGAAGTAGAAGTTTCATTCCCAAATTCACTTCGTTAGACCGCCATTAATAACTCCAACGTCGACAATCTGTAAACGCTTAATCCAAAATCAACGAGACTGAAACCAGACGGGTTTGATTTGCTTGTAACGTTTCTGCTGCGATTATTGCTTATTAAATCAGTTAAAGAGGTAACCCAACCCTGTGATGTACGGGGGACGGTCCGTTCGATAATCGATTCCGTAAGCGAGCGGTCGATACCTACAGATGTTAGCATCACAATGTGACCGCGACCGTTATCCGTCGCCCAGTCGATAGCTATCGATGAGAACCACACTTTATATGCAAAGTACCCGCTCATAAATATTTCGTGTCTCTGTGGCTCGTTAAATTTGTCACGCTTGCTTTAAGTTGGTAAGCAAACGGCTCAGCTATATCACAGAGACCTTTTAAATCCTAGTGCTGTACCAGCTTCCTGGAGAATTACGGGTAAAGCACTTGTTTGGCTTTACACCTTGTCGACGTTGAGGTCATTAGAAGGGAGAAACAACTTGGGACAAGAAAGGAAGGAAGGAATTTGCCCATGGCATTTTGAAGGAACTATCACGGCATTAGCTTTAAGTGATTTTGGAAAACCATGGAAAACCCAAATCTGGATTGTCGGAACGGGATTCGAGCCCGCGTCCTCTTCGGTTAAAGTACAGTTCCTATATCGGCCATAGTCTGATTTTCTCTTTCTTCTTCTCCTCTGTTGAAACATTTGTTGGTTTACGTTCCGAGCAGAAATATAATGGTATGGTTTTCAAATACATTCACCAGTTTGAAAATGTTCGTAATTGTTGCACCATATGAGGGTTTGTGTTGTGACCGGGAGATAAAAGAAGGAAGAGGGTGAAAACAGGTGTCAGGCCATTCGGGCCTACCTTTCCGAAACACAACGTTTGAGTCACCAAGCTTAACGTCCCCATAGGACGTCCGAACTACCATAAACAGTGTCGTGTACACTCACTATACAATTAAGGAGTGCAATCCCGCAGTGTTTTCAATCCCGCGGGATCCGCGCTGGATTTGCGCCAATCCCGCGGGATCCCGCGGGATCCGTGCGGGATTGGTACAAACAGTTTTTTAACGCATATAATTAAAACATAGTTACTTAAAACTTTAATAAATTAAATAATAATTAAATTAATAAATAATTTTTAATGTTAAATGATAAAAATTAACAGTTAACAATAATTTGATTGGCAAAATTACATTAAAACTTTTTAGCGTGTCTTACGTGTATTTCGAAGTTTTATATTTTTGTTTTTAATCTAAACCAATTTTTAAATTAATAATAAAAATGGAAAATATTGAGTCTTTGGTCATATTATGTGCCTTACAATACATCACGTAAGTTTAAAAATATGGTATGCTTAATGGCCAAGTTACGAGAGATTTTATTTTTTATATTCTAAATAAACGAACGTTCCATACCACCGAGAAAAGCATTCCATTATATACTTTGTAAAGTGTAGACTTGGCTCAGAACAAGATCTCATAATTTTTTGTCACTGCACAAGCACGAGAATTGGCCTTTTTTTTGCGTGACTCATTATTATATCTCCTGATTCATTGATTGATATTACAGTTATTACAGTTGATTCAATGTTATTAAAAGAAACTACTCACCAACACGTAAACTGTCAAGTATTTCAGATTTACTTATGTTGCCTAACGACGTTTTTAGAGTGGAAATTATTATTTTTTAGTAAGAAAGGAGACTTTCTCGGCGAATGATTGCAGTGAATTCGTCATAGGTTGTATCTCCGGATTTCATTGCAAACACACGAAATTACACACGTGAGGAAGACGGCGGAGGCAGCCGCCGAAGTATGGTGTTCCTACAGCACAATTCGTCGATACACCCGTGAAAATTTCATTATAACTTTTTCTACCTTTAGTCGAAATAATAACAAGGAGAAGAGGGTTTAATCGAAAGCCTCAGCGGCACATGTAAGCAGGTGGCTTTCGTCAAAGAAACGCATTGAGGCAGCGGCCAAAACAACAATAAGTCAAAGGATATACTATTTCCTTTTGATAGTTGTTAAATAAATAGGTATGCGATCGTTAAAATTACGATAACGTTAGTTTCATATCAACGAATAACCAAATTTTTAGCCGCAAATTAGGAAATTGTCACAATTACTTTACCTGCAAATACAGAAAATGGGAATAATGAAACCGTGAATAAAAAGCTGTAACCGTGTAGCTCAGATAACGTGTGCGACACTTAAAAAATAATTACATAGTTAGAAAATCGTACTAAATACGCACCATAACTCAAATTACAAAAATGTGTACTCGAAACAAACGTAAGTTTTGATGAATACGTAAAAGTGTATTTAATTACTTACGAATGACGAAGGTTGACTAAAACAAACGCTAGTTCACATGAGTCAATTGCCAACTGGAAGGGTCACAGGAAAACAGTGCAAAATATCCGACAGAGACCGAGTGGGGCAGCGAGTCACGCAAACTGACACGCGTTTCCGCCGGATTTTGCGGATTGCGGATCCGCTTAATTTTGTGCGGGATCCGCCAGACTGTCTAATGATGCGGGATCCCGCGGGATTGCGGAATCCCGCTTTGCTGGATTGCAATTCCTATATACAATCCATGACGTTCGTACACAATCTGGTGATTTTCGCTCTGTTAACCTTTTGGTAGTATTCTAGTCGTTGTCCTATACAAACATCGTTTAAGAACAGTCTTCCAGACTAGATGATTTGTTTACACTCTTTTTCTGTTATTTACTTCATCGAATTTCATCATTCGCAGATAACTGCCATGTATCGGAAACTTCCAGTATTCTATTCTGTTCATGTGCCATACCTGAAAGTAACATAATCCAGAATGTTTTAACGCGAAGATGGTTATGTTTTGCTGGTAGTGTATCATTCGTTGAAATTAAAAAATTCTCAAAGCAACAGCATAATCCCAAAACTTCCTTCAATAATTCCAACACCATAAAAACTAGCAGAAGTATAACTGAGTTGAAGAATATTTGATACAAATTTTAGTTGATATTAATTTCCAATTTTCTGTATCGTCAAATTTTCCTTCACGATATCCCTTTGGAATAATTTACGATACTGTCCACTCAGCTTCTATTTGATTTTTCTCTTTTTCTGATGCCTACAACTTGCGATATGGTCACAGTCATACCAATCCTGCTGACTATGGTAATGGGGGCTGTGAGTTCGACGCCCGGTTAGTAATCACTAGGGCCCGGATATATATGCACGTAAAACATCTAATATATGCATGCAAATATGCACAAAAAAGTCCTAAAATATGCACTAACAATTAAAGAATATGCACTAACAATTAACGAATCTACACTAACAATTAACGAATATACACTAACAATTAACGAACATGGACTAACTATTAAAGAATATACAGTTATCAAATGATTTATTTTATGTCAACTCACTGATATACACGTTTCATTCCTTACAAAATGATGAATCACAATATGTTACCAACAGTTTTTCAATGTTTTCAGGGGTCAAAGATTTTCTGTTGTCAGACAAAATTAGTTTATAAGCCGAAAATGATCGTTCCACGTCAACGGACGTTATTGGGCAATACTTGTACGATGGTGCTGACTGTTCGGAACATTCATCTGGCAAAGATTGTGTGGTTCCACTTAAATACGTATTAATTGATTGAATCTTTTGCAGACCTGGGTTTGAGTCTAACACCCTGCTGAGTTTAGATTTAACTTTTTCTCCAATTTCACCAGGGACGGCATTTAAAGAAGAAATTGTTTTGTGAAGCAACTGAATAGACTCGTGAAGGGGTGCACCGCTAGTTTCTAGACCCTTAATAGCATTAGAAAGTGACGAATAGTGTACATGGATGAAATTGATATCTCGATATACAGTATCACAATCAAATGCGCACTTTGCTTCACGAACACACGCAGCACGATCGTCATGACCAATACTTGTAACCACATCTTTCACTTGATGAAAGTTCTCCTGGTAGAACAGCACTGCAGACAACCAAGTTCCCCATCTAGTGAGAACAGGTTCCGGTGGAAGAGGAACCTCAGGCAGACGATCCTTATAAAACTGTACACGCGCTGGTGCTTTTAGGAACACTTTTTTTCCACTTGAAATTACTTTGTTAACTGAAGGAAATAGAGAACGTATCTCTTCTGCAATGCGATGTAATCCATGCGCCAAACATGTAACATGGATCAGATTGGGGAAAAACACTCGAAGCGACTGACCAGCTTTTAACATATATGAAGCTGCGTCTGTGATTAAAACACGCACCTTGTAACAATCACTCTCCGATTCAGTAGGCCACAGAAGTCGCAGGGAATCGTTTATAAATCTTGCAATTGTACTGTGGTTGGTTTTCTCTAACACTTTGGTTGAAAGTAAATGTGGTTTTCCGGGTTCTTCTTGACATAGTTTGCCCACTATAAAGTTCGCTACGTATCGGCCACATGAATCGGTTGTTTCATCTACCGATATCCAGACACAGTTCCCTCCTATGTCAGACCGAATTGAATCCAGGACAGAATCGTGTAGAGAGAGCAAATAATTTTTCCTGAGGGTGGATTCATCCGGTATCCTTTGATTAACACAATACTTTTGAAGAAATGCTCGTAGATCTGGATTATTCAATTTATGCAGCGGGATATTGCTGCATACAAAAGCCTTACACAGGTCAGCAGAGAATGTATTAACAGACCGTGATACCTGAGTTAAAAGTAGCTGTTGCGTGTTCCTATTCTTTTCTTTTGACCTGAGATGTACAGCTGTTTTAGAATGCTGTTCAAGTTGAAATTTTTTCTCACATTTTATATTCTTCTCACATACTTGACAGTACACAACTTCACCGTCACTAGAATAGTCACTGTTGCCTGAAATCCACTGCTTAATTAAAACTGATCTTGTGCATTTTTCTTTAGGCATTTTTGGAGTCAGATTAA
Organism: Vandiemenella viatica; assembly: GCA_031002005.1. Taxonomy (NCBI): domain Eukaryota; kingdom Metazoa; phylum Arthropoda; class Insecta; order Orthoptera; family Morabidae; genus Vandiemenella; species Vandiemenella viatica. The sequence continues at coordinate 110,990,576 of CM061918.1, forward strand.
AGAAACTTAATCTTAGCACACGAACACTCCTGTCAACACAAACTTTGAGAGGCTACTGTTTTTGGAAAGGAATGTACACGTCCCTTTAAAAGTACGAATCCCTAAGGTCTGGAAGCCAGGAATCTGTTCTCAGGAAAACTGGCTCGTACCGCAATTAGGGGAATATTCCCGAAAAGATTAAAGAAAACCGCTGGCCTTCCCGGTAGTTGTCGCACGAATAAACACACTGGTAGATAACGAATATTCCAAGTGGGGGTAAATACTTGTGACTGTCGTCTCCTCAAACAAGAATTTGCCGCCTGAGGGAGAATAGAGCTATTCTTTGATTTTGCCGACCCCACCCGCCCTTCCCGTGAATGTTACCGCTCAGGGCAGTAGAGAAGGTCGCCGCCACACAAATTTTCCATTTGCAGCACCTCCAAACATGTCACTGTGTGAGTTTGGATAAGGTAGAAAATTCTCTACATGTGAATGCCAGTACAAAAAAATCCTGTTTACTCCAAGAATTTAACTTACTTGTTGCGGTTGCCAAGGATGTCCAACATACAGGTACATTAGGCTTTACAGTTTCTTCAGAAGTATCGGATATTCAGTTATGAGATGAAATAAAAGCTAAAATATGCACATATCCATAAAATATGCACTAACCCTCAAAATATGCATTTGCATATGCGCATATGCTTTTTTGAAAAATCCGGGCCCTAGTAATCACCGTTTCCGTGTTCCTTCCCATTCCTTGCTCGCAGTAACCTCCTGGCTCTAACGGCTTGGTAGTGGACGAACCATCAAACCCTACCAAAAAGAGAAAGTCTTCTGCCTCTACTGATAACTGACCTCCTTTAGCCGAAATCAAAGATTCCTCTTATTCTTTCGCTTTCTATCATGTCTTCTCAAGTCCTGTAGGTCATTCAATTCGATATTACTGCCATTAATTTTTAATTAATTGAATTTAATTTCGATGGACCATGCTGTGGTGACAATTTACCTGCACACATTTTACCTTTTCTTATTAATTTTTATTTAAATTCTTTGTGTGTGATTTTCGCACCCACATACACTTGCTATTTTCGGCTTTTAATTTTAATTTCAAATTCTTTCAGTTTTCTTGGTAAACTATTGGTAATTTATTCCAATCCCTGCTCCCTTCCGTACAAAATAAACTGTTTCCTACTCCCTTTTAAATTTACTGTCAAACTTGCGAACAGCTGCTTTATGTTATGTGTGCTATCAAATACTTCACCCATCAATTTATTTGGGAGGCAATAACAGTAGAGATAATATTAGAAAATTTAGCTCCTTATATGAATTCTTTCTTCCCTCGTTCTATTCGAGATTGGCCTGAACATAATTCGTTTTTGTGCATAGCACCCTCTGCTATCTATATAACTTCGTTTATTATAGAGTGTAGACTGAGATGTAGATGAGATTGAGCACCTATTTGTAGTAGTTATTTGTCATCTCTTCCCTTCCACACATTACTAATAATTCTTTTATCAGTATCCTTCCAAGCCTGCTCAAACCTCTCTACCATTAAATCTATGCTAGTTTCATCATAAACTTGCAAGCACCAAGCTTTTAATCACCTTTTCCTCCTCTCTTGGTGCTAATAAACTTAATTTCCCCTCCCCCTCCCCCCAAAAAACACTGTCTGAATGCTCCTTATCGTAATCATTTTAAAATATCTCCCAACTTGATGACCTTTCGAAGGAATATAAGTCAAGAAAAATGAAATTCACTTGGAAAAGGAGACTCTTGCCTGATTTTCGACTTGTCGAATACGGACTGTATTGCTGATGGTGACCCCTTCTTTTTCTGTCCCTGGCCACCCCTCCTGTGAAAAAAAAATTTACGTTCACCCAGCAGACCGAAAGGGTGGCAAATACTGTCCCATTAATAAAAAGCTGTTACCCCAGCCGGAAAAGGGGTTAGAGCGACCAACCCCCCTCCCCTTTTTTTCTGCAGGTAAATCGTACTGTGTCCACAGCCACCTGGGCCGTGGGGGGTAGCTTCCACCGCCGGTCCCAGAGGGGATGTAAAAAAAAAATGAGCGACGCTGCCGGATTAAATAAAAGAAACGGTTTCAAAGAGCGCAGGGATGGAAGGGGTTGGTCGCATTAGGGCAGGTCTTGAAGGTCAGTACGGTGGAATGAAAAAAAAGCCAGGGGGTTTGGCATTTTTTTTTGTGGCGGTTATTTCGTAGGGGTAGCTCCAGTTGTTTGCATTTTTTTCTTCCGTGCCATTACGGACGAGAGTGAAAGTGATATTTTTTTCCCCTATTGCTTCATCTGTCGCGTATTCGTCAAGGTCAATCTGATGACCCGTGGTTAGTTTTGTAACGGGGTAGCAACCCTGTAGTGATGTCCAGGTGCTAAGCCCGAAACCCTTTGTTTCAGACATCTGCGCCGCCATATTGTCACACAGGCTGCGTGAGGCATTTGTTTGTCCATGTAATGGACGGAGTTATTCCCAGGGGGCAGCAGCTGTGTCGCGGGACAATTGTTTTTACAGATGCTTTTTGTCTCAGTGGTAATTTTTTATGACCTCAAAAAAAACCGTTCCCTGGGAGTAGCGAATGTAGACCATCTGCAGCAGTTTTTTTATATCATTTTTTTTTTCTAATGTGGCGGCTAAACGAAGGCTTGGACACAGTACCAATGCTTCACTGCTTATATGAAAAACACATCGTCACCAAAGCAAAAAACATAAGAAAATTACAGTACTATCAAAGATACAGAAACCCAATTGCTATCAAATCTCATTTTTATTATATCTTTCAACATTTTATGTTTTTTTATTTCTTTTCTTATATATATACAGGGTGGGGCATTTAATATGTTTTCTGGAAATATTTCGGAAAGAAAGCATTTTAACAAACAATAACCTAAATAAAAAATAATCGTACAGTAGGGGGCTACAATTATGTGTTATTGGTTTTTTCACAGGTGGCGATGTTGTCGTTACAACAAGGTCAACTTAATTCTTTTAAATGGGAACCCCTATTTTTTTTTGAAGATTCCGATTCCTCATGAAAAAATAAAAATAGTTTGATTAACTTACTTTTCTGTTAGCCTCAAAGATGGCGCTGTAATCGCGAAAAATGAATATTCGCGTTTTTTGTGTATAATTTTAATTGTTGTTTAAATAATTACATGTAATTTTCATTCTGTAAACATGGAAGGTAATTTTAAAGGATAATGACGAAATTGATTTTTTAAATGCTTTTTCTTACTTATTTGCAGCCATGTCTACAGCAGGTGCTCAAAAAGGTGACCATTTACTTCCAGACATTTTCTGACCCTTTGCAGAAATGATGCTTGAACAGCTCGAAGTGTGTCAGAAAATGTCTGGAAGTAAATGGTCACCTTTTTGAGCACCTGCTGTAGACATGGCTGCAAATAAGTAAGAAAAAGCATTTAAAAAATCAATTTCGTCATTATCCTTTAAAATTACCTTCCATGTTTACAGAATGAAAATTACATGTAATTATTTAAACAATAATTAAAATTATACACAAAAAACGCGAATATTCATTTTTCGCGATTACAGCGCCATCTGTGAGGCTAACAGAAAAGTGAGTTAAGCAAACTATTTTTATTTTTTCATGAGGAATCGGAATCTTCAAAAAAAAATAGGTGTTCCCATTTAAAAGAATTAAGTTGACCTTGTTGTAACGACAACAGCGCCACCTGTGAAAAAACCAATATCACGTAATTGTAGCCCCCTACTGTATGATTATTTTTTATATAGGTTATTGTTTGTTAAAATGCTTTCTTTCCGAAATATTTCCAGAAAACATATTAAATGCGCCACCCTGTATATATATATATATATATATTTGTTATTCCTTTTTACCAGTATATTTTTTTGTTGGTTTCAACTTTTTGTTTTCTGTTTATTTTTGTTTCTTTTTGTTTTTCCTAAGTTCTTTTGTGTTTATTGTGTTTCTAATTACTTTATTATATTTTCACATTTACAATCAAATACCGAGTTTTGTAGTTTTAGTTTAAACACGTATATTCAAATGCTGATATCATGTAATAAAAATACATATTACACTGAAATATGTCTCCACTATAGTGATAACTTTACTATCGTGCGAATAGCTTGGGATTGTAGCATTACGTCATCCCCGTCCGGGCATCCAGATTTGGGTTTTCCATGGTTTCCCAAATCACTCCAGGCAAATGCCGGGATGCTTCCTTCAAAAGGCCATGGCCGAATTCCTTCCCATTCCTTGCCCTCATCCTTGCCTCCCATCTTTACCCGTCTCTAAATACCTCGGTGTTGAGAGACAAAGCAGTTAAAAAAAAATAAAAGCATTACGTCACACTAGTACACGAAGGACAAATGTGTTAAATATTGATAATTACGGTTTTTTTCGTTTTTTAGCTTCTAATTAGTTTATTACATGTGCAGACCCAGTTCAGTAATGTCAGTTTAAATATTTATATTGAATTTCTCATCAAATCGTAAAAATATTTGGATTCCAAAATGTATTAAATTTAAATATTACCATAGCAAAGTCATAACTTCATTACTATCCGTTGAAATTGGGATTGTAACTTACTTCATAACAATGATCATCAGATAAATAAATCAGACGTTGACAGATGCATAAATCTGTGAAAACTTAATCCGCCATCCTTCGGTTGATTCGATAATCCCACGAGTGGAGTCCACGGAGACGGAGATACAATGGTGGACACTATAGCTTAATGCATTATAGGACTTTGAGAGATATTATTTGAAACACAAATCAAATCTACCAGACGTGGAGAACGGTGATGAGCCTGAAAAGATTTCGACAGGATCATCATATCTCTACCAGAGTACCTTACCACTGATCATGTTTTATAAAGTTAAATTTCAATCTTTTTCTAAACAGGAACTATTTAGAACGAATTGCTTGTCATTTAATAATCAATATTCTTTTTATTTTGGGGGGGTGGGAACTGATTATAATAAAAATGTTCTGAAAGACTGAGTTTATTCTCTAGCCACAAGGTAAAAAAAAAAAAAAAAAAAAAAAAAAAAAAAAAAAAAAAAAACTCTGTAACAGTAACGAGTAATGCCTGGCACGTTTATAACATCTATGAAGCCATGTAATCGCTATATTAGATATTTATATCTAAAAAAAAGGGTCAGTTAGCTGCAATGTTTTCATGACACTACGTACAATTTTTAATGTATATTTTGATCAGTAATCTGGAATTTCTTACAATGCTTTGTATTCGGAGAGATTGTCTTTACATTTACGAACCATTACATGGACGTTATAGACCTATATATCTGTGTAATGTATTTCCCTGACACAGTCAATATCAACGTTTTATTTCTCGCTATAACGTAAATCGTGTCACAGAATCGATACATAGATAAGACTGGGATTGTCTGGCAGAAGGACAACCAAGGTTTCGTTTGAATTTATTGGCAAACATGCAAATAATACCTTTGATTTATGAGAGGAATGAAATGCTTTGTTAACGAAACTGTTTGTGTAGTAATGAAAAAAGGGATAAGATTAGAGAAATTAGATGCCGTGCCGATTATTATACGAGTTTTTCTCTCCCTCGGACTATACGCGATTGGAATGCACAGAGATAGTTTTGGTACAAAGTACCCTCTGCGTCTTCCCCTTACAGTTAGGTAAATTGCAGAATATATGTAAATAGATAAATCCAAACACAGATTTACCAAGCATACTAAGCATTTTTTTTACTATAATTCTTGAGTATTTTAATTTAATTTAAGTGCAATGGAGCGCTTGCTCAGGTGGATATTTCCTTAGTCACGTATTTACCCCTTTCTTAACATTATTTTTTTATTACTATTACCTTTTATCAGTTGAGTGCAAATTCTTGCCCAATCTACTTTTGCCACTAACATATGTTAATATTAAATTCTTTCAGCAGTTTTGGTAAATTATTAATCAGTTTCCCTTGTAATATATTCCAGTCCTTGAATCCCTTACCTACAAAAGAAAATTTTCCCTTTCCCTTACGCATGCTATCTAGTGCCAGCATGTGATCGTGGTCATCTTTTCTCCATCAATGCACTACTCCTAATTGTTACATTAATATCTTTATGTCAATCGTTCGTTACACTGTCTTGCGTCAAAGAACTGGCTTGAACATGTTTTGCCTTTCTTAAAAAAAAAAAAAAAAAATGTAATCTATATGAATGACGGAATTCAAAATTATGGAACTGAGTTTAACTCGATGTCTATGGCTCTTTTTTTGACAGTAGAAGCAAAACTACTTATCTGAATAGGCTCTAAATCTGAAGGTTATAGTGAAATATGATGCAACATGAGAAAATTATTTGCAGTGGATATACGACTAATGTGGTAGAGATTACGGTATTCTAATGTGCTGTTTCCTTTGTGGTTCCTTCTTCTTTTTCCAGTATTCCTTCGTCTTCTTCCTCTCTTCGGACCATATCGATCCAGTTTTTTTTTCCCCTTCCTGTCTTGAAATCCTTCCATTGTTAACAGATTTTTTTCTTAAAAATGTCTCTATTTGTTGCACCTGTTGCGCTTACATTGTTTCTTTCTAAACCTTTCAAAACATCGTGAATCTAGGTTGTTGTCGATCTTATTCCAAGGATATTTGAAGATCCCTTTGGTTAATCTGATGTCGTCCATCCGTATATAATATTATCCAAAACATCCAGATATTTCTAATTCCTTTATTTCTGTTTGACGAAGCGGAAGACCGTGTCTTCCTTATGATTTTTGAGTTTGCAGAAATTATTGTAGCTGAAATGAAGCTTCCGGCGATGGCACAATATCAGGAGTTGGATTGGGATTAATTAGGATACAGGAGGAGGGTGAAGAGAGTCATGGGAGTGTACAAGGCTTATATTGGTGATGAGGCATGGAAAGATATTGATGGAAGAATTGGGAGTAATACAAGGAAGGGAAAAGATGACCATGACTACAAGCTGGCGCTCGATTTCAGGCATAAGGGTGTGGGAAGATTTTCTTTCGTAGGTAAGGGAACCATGGATTGGAACCGAGAGTGGTGGGTGAACGGTTAACGTTCTGGCCTCGCATTCGGGAGGACGCGGCTTCGAATACCCGTCCGGGCATCCAGATTTGGGTTTTCCACGGTTTCCCCAAATCACTCCAGGCAAATGCCGGGATGCTTCCTTCAAAAGGCCATGGCCGAATTCCTTTCCATTCCTTGCCCCCCATCCTTTCCTGTCTCTAAAGACCTCGCTGTTAGAGAGGTTAAGCAGAAGAAGAAAAAACTTCCTTCAAAAAGGTCATGGCCGAATTCCTTCCCGTTCCTTGTCCCCAGTCCCGTCCCTCTTCTAACGACCTTAGCCGTCGACAAGGCGTAAAGCCATAAGGAAAAAAAAAAAAAAATTTGGAGTAACGCAAGGAAAGGAAAAGATGACCATGACCACAAGCTGGCACTCGATTTCAGGCATAGAGTGTGGGAAGATTTTCTTTCGTAGGGAAATGTGTCAGGGATTGGAATTACTTATCAGGAGAAATGATGATAAATTACCATAAACGCTGAAAGAATTAGTAGTTGAAATTTTTAGTGGGCAAAATTAGGCGGGAACAGGGATTTGTAGGGAAATGGCCACCGGACCATTTGCTCCATCGCAATTAAAATGCACTGTTGGGGGTTTGTACTCGGCAGTTGAGCAATTAGTTGTTGTTACGACCTCCAGATGGCAGCTCCAGTGATGCCTCTCTGAGCCATACCTGTTTCTCGACTTACAGGTCGAGGGTTAGAATCGATTATGCAGTAACGGTTCGCGAATTAATGCGCATATTGCCTGCCTTATGGCGCTCCCGGGGCAGGAGGTAAGAAGCAATTAGCCTCCCGGGAGACGAATGGAGTATTGGTCTCGGCGTAACGGAAAGACGACATCCGTCACATGATGTGCTGACCGCGATCGTAACATCAGACAATTAAGTCCGCAGAGTAAATAAGCCAGTGAAATGCGGCAGCTGTGGTCGCATCAGAAATGTTCCCACGTAAGCGGTCCAGGACATTGGTACAGTAAAGTAACCGAGGGTCCTCTCACACTACACACTGTTTAATAAAATACTACTTTGGTCAATGTGTCCGTATCGCTGGCGTCTTACGCCGGGCCTTCGTTACAGGTTCACAAGTAGATGCAATTTTTTTTATATTTCCAGAAAGCCTTTGACTCTGTGCCACACAACCGCCTTTTAGCGAAGCTTCGAGCGAACGGTATATCGGATCAGCTTTGTGAATGGATTTTCTAACAGGTCGGTAGCAGTATGTTGTCGTTGAAGGAGAAAGTTCTACTAATCTAGATGTTACATCGGGTGTACCTCAAGGAAGTGTAATAGGACCACTTCTTTTAATTTTTATAAACGATCTCGGAGACAAAGTGAAAAGCCTTTTTAGATTCTTTGCTGATGATGCGGTTATTTATAGGGAAGTAAGAAATTTGGCCGATTGCTTAGAAATACAGCACGATCTGGATGTTATTTTGGATTGGTGCGCTGAGTGACAACTTACTCTAAATTGTAAAAAGTGCAAGACAATGAGCATAACTAACAAAAAGAATCCAATTGTTCAGAAATACGAGTTAAACAATACAGTTATTGATATGGTCGATTCTATGAAATATTTGGGAGTAACAGTACAATGGAACATGAAATGGGACATACACATTACCTCGTTAGTAGGTAGAGCAAATTCTAGGCTGCGATTCATAGGTCGAATCTTGAAAAATTGTAATGAACAAACAATGTAGATAGCGTACAAATCTCTTGTGCGTCCACATTTGGATTAATGTTGTGCCATTTGGGACCCGTTTCGTAAGGGATTGATCGAAAGTATAGAGAAAGTAGAGAGAAGAGCCGTTCGATTCGTGACCGCTTGCTACAGTCCTTATGAAAGCGTCACAGAACTGATTAGTAGACTGGGCTGGGAGTCTCTGGTAGATAGACGACGCACGTTTCGTTTAAACTTATTGGTAAACAAGCGTACTCCCACTTTCACTCACGAGTGTAGTGAAATACTTCTTCCACCAACCTATTTGAGTCGGAAGGACAGGAAAGATAAAATTATAGAAATAAGGTGCCGGACTGATTCTTATATGAATTCTTTTTTCTCTCGTGCCATTAGGGATTGGAATGCATAGCAAAGAGATTAGCTTTGATGCTGAGCACCCTCTGCCACCCACAGTTTTGTGAATTGCGGAGTATATATGTAGATGTGGATGTAGATCGTGGCCATAGAAGTCACTAAAAAATCTGGGTTTTGAGTTCTATTTGATAAAAATTCTATTTAGTTAAGCCACCTCGAACAAATTAATTCATAAAACAATGAAGAAATATGTACTAAGTTTACATTAAGATATTAATTATTAGTTGCGTTTTGTTTATTTATATTCATTCAATGTAGATTTTTTTATACTCTAGAAATCGCTGTTGCAGTGAACTAAAGATACGGACCGCATTACATCATATTTGAAGATATGAGCATTATTTATTAAAAATTCTATTTGGTTAAACAACCAAGAAGAAATGAATTGCCAGAACACTTAAAGAAAAGTATGTATTGCTTTTACATTAACGTCCTGTATTAATTTTTTGTTGGTTTATGTTTATTAATATTCATTCAATGTAGATGTTTTCGTATGATCTCTGTCCAAAGATATCACTGTTATCATATTACTGTATTCACTGAATATTACTGTATTCAATAACAATTCTATTTAGTTAAGCAAGCAGGAAGAGATAAACTGCAAGAACAATAAAAGAAAAATATATTTAGCGTTAAAATTAACATATTACTTATTAGTTGTTTATTGAATAAAACTTTCTCGGGTAGCTAGCCGAGTTAGTACATCGTTTGACCACGACGTTTCGGCGGTCACAATCTCTGCCGCCATTGTCACTTGACACTTGACAATGGCGGCAGACATTGTGACCGCCGAAACGTCGTGGTCAAACGATGTACTAACTCGGCTAGCTACCCGAGAAAGTTTTATTCATTTACAACGCCGAGAAAATCTCCAGTCTTACATAGTTGTTTATTGTTTATTTATAGTCAGTCGATGTATATGTTTTCTAATAATCTCTGTCCAGAGATATTGCTGTTACAATAAACTAAAAATATGTACCACATTACATTTTTTAAGATTACTACCAAGCGTGGTGGTGTAACGGATAGCATTCTGGCCTCGCATTCGGGAGGACGGCGGTTCGATCCCCGTCCGGGCATCCAGATTTGGGTTTTCCATGGTTTTCCAAATCACTCCAGGCAAATGCCGGGATGCTTCCTTAAAAAGGCCATGGCCGAATTCCTTCCTATTCCTTGCCCCCATCCTTTCCCGTCTCTAAAGACCTCGCTGTTGAGAGACGTAAAGCAATTACAAAAAAAAATTAAGATTACTAGTGTTTTTTATAACAATTCTATTTACTTAAGCAACCGGGGGGATACGAATTGCGAGGATACTGAAGGAGAAGTAAGTATTGCGTTAAATTAACATAATAATTATTAAATGCTTTTTGTTTATTTTGTTCAGTTGATGTAGATGTTTTCTAATACTCTCTGTCTAGAAATATCGCTGTTACAGTAAACTAAAAAATATGAGTGTTGTGAGTGTTTTTCTGGAACTATCCTGTCATTCCCCATGAGTGATTTCGGGAAATGAAGCAAAACCGAAATCTCGGTGGCAGGAAGGGGATTCGAACTCAAGTCTTCCTGAATGCGTGGACGGAGCGTTACCACTCAGCTACCACACTCGTCGTCGAAATGGTATTGAACATCAGAATTCTTTGTTTAACTCTTAGATAACTGCGTCGTCAGAAAATAGTCTTAAAGTGCTGTGTTGAATCCGTTGTAAGAGATAGAAAGGATGTGCGGTGAATACACCCATAGAGCAGCTTTCAACTAGACGCGGATGAATGCCAGACTGCAGGTGCGTGCGTCCATTTGGCGGCGTCTGATCTCGTCGTCCTCAGTCCATCTGGACTCGCTGTCTGTGTATGACCGCTCCGAGACGAGAGTGTGTGTCGGCGAACAAAAGGCAGAAGGCAACGCTGTTCGTGTTACCACCACAAAGGACGTCCAAGTATAAAGCTCTCGTGACACCGCGCCAAAAGCAGACTGCGCCATTCAGCGCTCCATCCGCAGGTGAGATGTCTGTCGAGTGCGCTTATGATGCGGACGCGATCGTGTGTGAGGGAGACGGATGGCTGAGCGCAAAGTGTTCCCAGGAGTGGACCGTACTCCTGCGATGAAGAAAGCGCAGACGCTTCTACTTCAGATATCGCACTCCACGCCAGAAAATGGGGATGATCCTCGACGATCATGGGCCCTGAAAAAATTTGCAGTGGTATCGGTCATCGACAATATGACAAAAATATGGTTGATATTATTCTAAACTGTGTTAAGATCGGTCTACACGGACGGACGTTTTACTTGATCAGGTAAAACGTATCAGATAAGACATTTTGTGTGGACAGCATAACTGCCGTTTTATCTGAACTGAGCGAAGACTGACGGCTTCCAGTAAACGGATCAGCGGGAGCATTGTTTTCGGTCTTGACTGACGTTTTCCCTCCAGTCTTCAATCATCTATCTGCTTGTGTGGAGCTAAAATAACTATTATTTTGTTTTCCTTTTGGCCAAATTTTACGTAGTGGATTTTTCGTATCTACGACAGTAGTCACATGATTGATTTACGGAATTCATTGAATTGTATCCTTGTATACGGTGATTTAAAGTCAAATGACCATAGTAACCGAGACAAGAAAATCAAGCAAATGCTTTGGTTAATAAATGTATGGAAGTGTATCTTGGAGAAACGAAGGAAATGGATATGAAAAAAAAATCAATTCTTTTCGCTCAGATTTCGTAAAGGATTTCTAAAAAAATTAGGAAAACACCACGTTCTTGTGCTGGTGCCGATGGTATTTACAAACTTTCATTAATTCTTACATTTTAAAGACACCCCAACGGAAATAATTAGCAATATGGGACAGAAATTTGAAATAAGGGCCCGTAACAATTCGTAAATAATTACGCCAGTCTTCAGGTTCGCGACGTAATTCCCGGAGCTAAATCAGACGAAAGAACCTTTTCTTCTTTAGCAACCATGTTCTAGACGATTTTTTACTGTTTAATCTCATCAGGCGTAGTGAAATAACCACTAAAAGTTAGGCTTCATCCATGCTTTTAATAAAACTGAGTTAATAAGACGGAAGTATAAAAACGTAAGAATGTGGAAACGAGTTTTTGGTCAGTTTTATCTGACGACTTGCCTGATCAAGTAAACGTCAGTCAAGACGTTACGTGTAGACCGGCTTTTATGATAATCAAATCAGCCATCTTGCAAAAAAAAAAAAAAAAAATTATGCTGTCACGGTAGCCATTTTGTATTTGCATTCATGTAGTTGTAGTGAGATATAGTTTGACAATGGAGTGGTCAGCTCGTATTTATTATCCTGTTGTTATTACCCATGTACCCAACTTAATTAATACATACCAGGTATACAGAATGGCGACCGTGACAGAACTCAAACTTACAATTTGAAGGAATCAAATTTTCTTAAAAGTAAGCTGATGATATTAACACAATTCATTCTAAGCTGTCTCATATGACTTGAATTTTTTTTTTTTTTTTTTTTTACTTCCCGGTAGTTTAAGTAAATAGAATTGTTATAAAGACGTAAAGATGTAATGTGATATATATTTTTTAGTTTATTGTAACAGCAATATCTCTGAAGAGAGAGTATTAGAAACATCTACATCGACTGAATATTAATAAACATCGACGTCATTAGAGGAGGGATGGAATTGAGGACAAATAACGGAAAGGAATTCGGCCATGGCCGATTTAAACGAAGCATCCCGGCATTCGCCTGGAGTGATTTGGGGAAACCATGGAAAACCCAAATCTGGATGCCGGACTGGTATTCAAACCCGTGTCCTCCCGAATGCGAGGCCAGAAATATTACATTAATTTAATTTGCGAAGAATGCACTTCTGTGTCCAGTATATATCTAAATTATCTGTGTTATCAAAAATAACAAACAGTTACTTCTGTAAGGTAGTGTTTGACATAACACTTTTCGGTTTGGGTTGTATTTTAATCCTCAGACTAATTTAATTTTTAAAAAAATCCACTTTCATGTCCTATTTCAATCTTTTGAGTAGCCCAGAAATGAAGGAAAAAGAATTCTATTGTTATAAATGAATGTAATTTTTCTCGGCGTTGTTTATTTATAAACGTTTCTCGGGAAACAAACCGAGTAATATTGTTATTAATGCCGAAATATTGTGCATTAATAACAATATTACTCGGTTTGTTTCCGAGAAACATTTATAAAAAAAAAATCTATTGTTAGCAGAAGGTAAGGTTAATAGTTTTAAATGAGTGGCATCTAAAATGATGCACATTTAAGAGAAAGAGGATGACAAATAAAAACATATTTATGAAATGCCAGAAGCTTAATTTTGTTCTACAGTATTTCACGGACAACAAGAGGCTAATAAGTTAATAAGGAATGTAGTATTAATGGACAGTTTTTTTTTTTACTTACGTTTTCGAGATAATTAGAGACGGAAAAGGACTGGGGACAAGGAACGGTAAGGAATTCGGCCATGGATTTTTGAAGGAAGCATTCCGGCATTCGCCTGGAGTGATTTAAGGAAACCATGGACAATCCAAATCTGCATGCCCGGACATGGTTTCAAACCACCATACTCCCGAATTCAAGGCAAGAGCGTTAACCACCATCCATCACGGGTAACTAGTCTGCCGTCATCCTAAGGATTCGTTTGGACATTTTGATATAGATATTTTTCGTGAAACAACGGAATATCAAAATCTGAATGGTACCCCGGGTATGAAACCCATGTTATTTCGAATGCCAAGATCGAAAATTACCACTTACCCAAAAGGATCTGTTAATTTTTTTAAAAAATTTACAAGTAAAACTTTGAGATGCAAGTTTTTGACAGTGGTTCAGAGATATGTCCACCCACACTGTCAGAAGCCATATTGACTGACTTCCAATGGATAATCACGGTTGAAATCTCAACGAAGGTAAAAGGTCTTCTGAAGTTAATGATCTGGTTACGATCCGCCCCTACAGTAGCTGCTTTAATCTATCCAATAATCCTACCGAATAGAGAGGATCTACAGTTTACTTTGGATTACGAACCATTGAAGCATTTTTGCGTAATTCACATTACACCATAAACTGTGCTAGAAGTGACGGTCGGTTTAAGGGCCTTTGAAAATTCTAGCCGAGAGCGGTATTCGAACCCAGGTATCTTTGGAACTCCCGTCAGACGCTTTTAGATTATGGTTACACTGCAAGCGATTTCGCCCAAATAACAAAGGCAGGTGGCTACAGTAAAAGCGAATTGGTCGCGCGAATCGCTTGTTGTCGCTACAAGTTCAATCGTTTTTTTTGTTTTTTTTTTTTACTCGCCTTAATGGAGCGATTTGTTTGTAGGCTGAGACTCCGTATAGTTGCAAAAGGTTTTATTTCAAGGGAACCCTTGCTTGACTATTTCAGTTATATTTAAATGTTACTATGGAGTGATAAACTGATATGCTTGGTGTTTGACAGAAGAATATTGTGGATTTTCAGATGGATTTGCAAAGTTCTGCCTCGTTATTTCTTCCTCTATTGCAGGTTTTCTCACCTACACATACACATACACCTACAAAATTTCCTAGTCAACGACGAATACTTTCATAAACGGGGTTTTTATTTATTTATTTTTAAAATAAGAATTTTATTTTTACAAATGTACTACAGTCACATGTTATTAATGAATGTGACTGATGGCCTTATTTTTTCAGCAGCTTGAGTCGACTTTAGGAGCATTTTGCACATGTTCATTCTCAATTCACCATTGTGCGTGTTGCACTTTTGAGACAGCCAGTCGACCACTATAACGTAAAACATGTCGCTAACCCCCTATGATCAACTGGCGAAGCCCTAAGGGTTCGCATATCCCGCTTTGAGAAATCCTGCTCTATTGCATTCAATATACAGGGTGATTCAAAATTACGTGGACAAAATGACACGTTAGATCTGTCAAACAATAAGGACCGAAAATCGCACAGGAACAGAGGGTCGCAAACGCCTGTAGAGGGCGCTAGAGCCACGAGAGGCATGGCCACCACAATCACCAGACCTGTCTCCCTTGGATTTTTTCTTGTGGGGATATTTAAAAGGACTTGTGTATGAAACACCTGTTGAAACGCCGGAAGACCTGGTAGGAAGAATCGTTGCGGCAGCCGGATGTGTTCGAGATACACCTGGTGTCTTTGAGAAGGTGCGCCGTTCCATGCAACGGAGATGCCGGGCTTGTCTCGATGCATCTGGCAAAAACTTTGAGCATCTGCTGTAGGCTCAACATTTAGCTTGCATTAGTCGCATGTGAGAGAGTAATTATCAATAAAATGATCTGTGAGGTTTTGTTTCTTCTCTTTGTGTCAGTATTATTTTAGACGCCCTGTAGCGGCTCCGGAACGCAGTTGCGACCCTCTGTTCCTACGCGATTCTTGATTCTTATTGTATGACTGATCTATCATGTCATTTTGTCCACGTTATTTTGAATCACCCTGTATATGAGTACGTGTCATATGTCAAACCATATTTCATAAAACTTCATAGTTCGGTTCTTTAATTCTTCATAATTTTGAATATATTCACTCAATTGGTGATTCAAGGATATAGCACTACCCAATAATTTCCTGTTTCTCTTTTAAAATGGAAAGAGTTTCATAAATGGGTTTTCAGCTAAATAAAATTCTTCTTCAATATCCATATTCTTAAATTTTCACCAGTCGATTCTGATCTTCTGATAAAGTTTACTAGACTACTAAATACAACCGCTTTGAATCGGGTGAAAAGTGCAATAAACCACTTCTTCGGCGACTTGGTTCGCGCGAATATTCTTGCACTGTAACCACATCTTTTTCGCGCGAATTCGCGTGACTTCCCGCGATGGATAGTTCGCGCAAATTCGCTTGCAGTGTAACCTTAGCCTTAAACACCAAGGCTGGCCGTCCAGAGGACGCGTATTCGCGCGAAAAATCTTCGCGCGAATACGCGGGAATACGCGCGAAGAGTTCGCTCAAATCCAAACAAAGGTAATTTAATGTGACTCCGTCCACTGGGAGCGCTTGAGTCGCGCGAACATACGCGAAGGCGACGACATTCAAAATTGTTTGGATTTGTTCGCGCGAACACACAGTTCGCGCAATGAATATAGACCAAATGGTTGCTCTTGTTCACGAAAGAGCCCCTTTGTGGGATCAAAAATTATCTCAATACCACCAGAGGAATGTCCAAATGTAGATGTGAGAAGAAATGGGAACAAAAATGAATTTACCAGGTAAATTATTCTATTATTTATTCATTTATCTAAACAAAATGCAATATTACATATCTTTTATTTTCACATAGTATAAGCTTTCTATTTTTTATTTTTTTTTTTTTTTTTTTTTTTTTTTTGCTGCCATTAGTTTCTTTACTGGTTTGAAGTGATAGGTATTTGATGATTAAATAGAATCTTTCTGGCAACAATTACGGAAACAATACAATCACATAAAAACAAAAATTACTGGAAATCTTCAGTAATTGAAAATAGAAAATATAAACAAGCATTCAGTAGCATATTTACCAATTAAACGCTTTCAAACATTCAAAATCTCATTCATAACCAATATTTATTGCACTGTACTGCTTTTAATACAACAGTCATTCAGTTCATTTAAACCACTTTCATCCATTAAAACACAACATTGATGGAATACTCTTATAGATTTACAATCAATCATTTTGTTTTTCTCGTAAACAAAAATTCAATTAATTACGCGGATTGTAATTATTGGTGAATAACCTTTGGTACGTAACAGAACGTAAGTATAGTATTTGTTATCGTTTCTAATAAAATAATAAAATTACTCAACATTACGCATAATATTACGAAACAAACCACCCTCAATTTATAACGATTATTTGCGGCGTAGTTCAATTCATCTAGTTTAGCTTTGAGACATTTATTTGAGACGCCCGCGCCACATCAAATTACTTATTTGTGTCCCATTTTGAAATAATTATTTTTCTCTTCAGACGAAATTATTTTTAAGTTTATAGGTATATTTTAATATAAAGTTAAATAGTTAACGGGTTACCAGATTAAAATGAAACGGTTGAGGGATAAGTTAGAAGAGAGTTAAGAAAATATTTGAAGAAAAATCAGGAAAAGGTGGAAAAGTCTCAAAACAGTGGCCCTGTTTCAACCAAATGGAAAAGCCAGCTTAAGATACCATATCGCTCCTCAACTAATTTGAGCAATCTATCTTGCAGGTTTGTCCTATGTAATACCAATTAGGATACAGATACGTAAGTTGGCTAACCTGACAAGTAAGGTTTGCAGCGGAATCTGTTTACCGTAGAAGCTGTGCGTATGTAGTCTGGGTTCCTACGTCATCTGAGCGCGCTTAATAACGCAGACCCGTAACGGAGAGCCGTGCATTGTCTTCCGCGTTGCCATTACGGGCGGCGGTTAATGCTGCCACTTCGGACATCAGTCAGGCATTCGACTCGAAAAAGTGCGCAGTCACTGGGCTCCGCGACCCGTAGTTGACACACACACACACACACACACACACATTGCGTGTATAGTTACGTCAGTCATTAGCCGGAGAGGAACGTGAAAATATGTCGGCGTTTTTTCTGCGGAGGGCATCCAAACACAGAGTGGGAAGCATGGAACCAATTACAGAAATTAAATATGCATTACTAAAAGAGTGCCAAATCGGCAGTGGGTTCAAAAATTTGGTAAGTCGAGTTATGATACAGTAGTACTCTGGTGACCTATACACGTAATTCCCGTCGTTAAGAACCAAAATTTCCAACTTCTTACTTCTTAATTGCAAAAATTAGCTACTTCCGATCAGTGAAAATGCTGTCAGAAGCCTCAATTTGAAAAGTCAGGACCAAGCGTTCTGGCCTCGCATTTGTGAGGACGCGGGTTCGAATCCCTGTCCAGGCATCCAGATTTGAGTTTTCCATGGTTTCCCCAAATCACTCCAGGCGAATGCCAGGAAAAGAACAAGAAGAAGAAAAAAAAAACAAGTCAGGGTCTACCTCGCAAAAGTTTCATGTCTTTATGAAAATAGAAACTGACATAAAGCTTCGTTTTTCCTAAACGATACTTACTATTGTTCTGTTAAATTGGACCTAATTATGAGTATGTAATAGACTGTGTGTTCTCAGTACCCATATTGTAGCATAAATGTTTTATCTCTTGAAACCGAGCGTGGTGAGAGAACGGTAAACGTGGTGGTCTCGCATTCGGGAGGACGTGGGTTCGAATTCCCGTCCAGTCATCCAGATCTGGGTATTCCATGGATTCCCCAAATTACTGCAGGCGAATGCCGGGATGCTTCGCTTTCTTCAAAAGGCCATGACACAATTCCTTCCCGTTCCTTGTACCCAGTCCTTTCCCGCCAATAATAACCTCGACGTTGACGAGGCGTAAAGACACAACCAAAAACAAAAAACAAAAAAACAACAACAAAAAAAACCACAAAAACACACACACACACACACATCCTTGGACAAGTTTTCCTCCCGGATTTCACACTTGCATTGAGTTTTAGCAATTCCGTCTATTTTTGCTGTTTTTGTGTGTCTGACACTCGAAAATGTGAATTAAGCCATCCTTTCGCAAATCGCAATTACACTTATTTGTAGTAAAGATTCCTGTAAAATGTAATTTTTCTTTGATGCTCATCACCTAACACTCAATAAGTCTACATCATCTGGAATTCAATTTCAAATTTAGGTTTTTGTTACCGGTATGGGATTTTTTCCATAATAGTTGCCGGTTGTAATTCGCGTAATTGATGTCTGAGCTATGCTTGTGGTTTATCTCTTGTAAAAGGTGTCTTGTATTTTTTTTGTGTCAAATAAAATTCACCCAATGTTAATCGTTGGAACGTCACAGGTATGTAGTAATCTGTGGAAGATTATTTGTAATTGTAAAGTCTACTGTATAATTTCCTAAGCCCACTCACTCACTCAACTCGAAAGCTATTGGCTGGAGAACGGTGTCACGTGTCAGCCTTCGCTCGCAAATTAACAGCGACCAGAGATATCAATAGAAGAAATTCGAGGTTAGGTCCACGATTTAACAGCTAAGCAACTGCTAACAAATTAATTGCCATAATACATTCATTAAGTTTGCTTTCGTAGCATTTCATAGTCAAAAATAATATCGATAAACCGAGCGTGGCGGTGTAACGGTTAGCGTTCTCGCCTCGCATTCGGGAGGACGGCGGTTCGAATCCCCGTCCGGGCATCCAGATTTGGGTTTTCCATGGTTTCCCAAATCACTCCAGGCAAATACCGGATGCTACCTTCAAAAGGCCATGGCCAAATTCCTTCCCATTCCATGCCCCCCATCCTTTCCCGTCTCTAAAGACCTCGCTGTTGAGAGACGTAAAGCAGTTGAAAAAAAAAAAATATATCGATAAACTTTACAGCTGAAAAACCGTGGAAGTGCTTTTCAGTAACATGTTGCTAATAAAATAAACATTAAAAAAAATAAAAATTTAAATTACTCATGGTCTCTGCTGTAACTAGGAATGCCAGTTGCCATTACGGCCTAGACTAAATTTCAATTTAAATAAAACTTTCGCTAAAATTGTTGCTTGACCAAAGCTTATACATTGCGATTTATTTACTGTTTACATATTTTACTAATCATTTTCGTTAATGGTCTTTATTCATGTTCGCTGTTCCTGAGTTATTAGGTTGTTTAAAGAGGACATCAGACCAAATATGTTGCCTAATCGAGTATTCTGGTAAATGATGTCTTCGGAGTTGCTCAACTGTTTAATAATCTGAAATCTGCATTAAGTTCTCTGACCGTTACTGAGACCATGACTACATTATGAATGCCCAGCCTCAATAAAAAACAACGTGATGTTTTCAAAGCAAACAGGAATTCTTCAAAAGAGTGAACTTTAAGGGTCAATGACAAGTCACGTTAGTATTTCAACATGTTCGAGTGTATGACCTTTGAAACAATTATAAGACAGCGCGATCATTCCCGTCCGTGTTTAATACCTACGTCTGTTAATACTTTTGAGTTCTTCAAGTTCAAGAGATTTTATTCACCCTAAGGGTGCAACACATGTGAAGTTCATATTTGGTCAGGTCAGGTCAACCTGTCATAATCTTTGAAATTATAACTGGAACAATTCTTTTTAGATTGTTTGCTGATGATGCGGTTGTTTATAGGGAAGTAAGGAATTTGGCCGATTGCTTAGAAATTCAGCGCGATCTGGATGTTATTTTGGCTTGGTGCGCTGAGTGGCAACTTACTCTAAATTGTAAAAAGTGTAAGACAATGAGCACAACTAACAAAAAGAATCCAATTGTTCAGAAATACGAGTTAAACAATTCAGTTATTGATACAGTCGATTCTATGAAATATTTGGGAGTAACAGTACAAAGGAACATGAAATGGGACTCACACATTAATTCGTTAGTAGGTAGAGCTAATTCTAGGCTGCGATTCATAGGTCGAATCTTGAAAAATTGTAATGAACAAACAGAGGAGATAGCGTACAAATCTCTTGTGCGTCCACATTTGGACTATGTGCCATTTGGGAACCGTTTCGTAAGGGGTTGATCGAAAGTATAGAGAAATTACAGAGAAGATCCGCTCGATTCGTGACCGCTTGCTACAGTCCTTATGAAAGCGTCACAGAACTGATTAGTAGACTAGGCTGGGAGTCTCTGGTAGATAGACGACACACGTTTCGTTTAAACTTATTGGTAAACATGTGTACTCCCACTTTCACTTACGAGTGTAGTGAAATACTTCGTCCACCAACCTATTTGAGCCGGAATGACAGGAAAGATAAGGTTAGAGAAATAAGGTGCCGCAATGATTCTTATATGAATTCTTTTTTCCCTCGTACCATTAGGGATTGGAATGCAAAACAAAGAGATTAGCTTTGGTGCTGAGCACCCTCTGCCACCCACAATTTTGTGAATTGCAGAGTATATATGTAGATGTAGAATTCTAGACCCGTGACGATACGCAAAAAATGGCCGCAGGCTAGTATTTAATATTATGGTATTTTTCCGTATTATAGGTGTGCCTTATTAAGACAAGCGTGACAGGTAAGGGGTAAAGCATTTGGGAGGACGCCGGTTCGAATCTCCGTCGAACCATCCAAATTTCGGTTTTTCCATAGTTCACCGAAATAACGCCAAGCAAATGTCGGGATGGTTCCTTCAAAAGGGCACGGCCTTATTCCTCCCCTTTCCTAGCGGTTTCCCGCCTCTAAGCACCTCGACATCGAGAAGCAAAAAAAAAAAAAAAATAAGGTGTACCTCGTTAAATCTTAATCCTACCTCCATTTTCGTCACCGTCACTGCATCATATGTAATTGTATCTCCGACAATGCTTGAATTGTGTGTACGAAGACACCTATTTGCTTCCGTGATTTCTGAATTTATGCAGTAAGATTATTTCGTAACATTAAGTGAAGTAAATGAAAGACTCGGATCGTGTGGCCACTTGAAAGCTCTGGTAATTATGTAACAAACTACAGTTCCGAAGCTTAAATACTACTTTTTTTTTTTTAAAAAAGAAAGTTTATGCGTGGAAGGACATTAGTTAATGAGTTCAAATCCCATTTCGACTATTCAGATTTCTGTTTGCCATAGAATTCCGAAATGCGAATGCCGGGATAGTTCCTTCAAAAAGGCCATGGACGAATTTCTTCCCGTTCCTCTCCCCCCTCTAATGACGTAGACATCAACTAGTTGTAAAGCAAGAGATAAAAAATGTTTTCAGGTGATTTAGCCAATAATACAACCTTTATACATCGTGTTCTTAACCAGAAAAAAACTAATGCTCTGTAATTAAAAAAAAAAAAAAAAAAAAAATTATTCAAACAGTGGATTTTCTTTTCGTTTTTTTGATTTTGATCTGCTTTGGATAACAGGAAACAACTGATTTGATCGTTCGCATTTTCCTCTCCTATCAAATTTTTTTCATTCTTTCAATATGGTTCCTTCTTATTTCTTCAGACCACGTGGTCTTGGCCTTTGTACGTTGTTGCTGTAATCCATTGAATTTATCAATTTTAGCTGCTATCTCCCATCTGCATCTCATTTTTCCTCGTCTCCTCAACTAAATTAGCGATCAACTTTCATTTACCTTGTCTTGTTGGTATATGACTTTTACGCCTCCTTCTACATCTACATCTATACAAATAACAAATACTGTGCGTGGCAGAGGGTGCTAAGCATCAATCCTAATTCTGTGCATTCCAATCTCGAACAGAACGAGGAAAGAAGGAATACATAAACGAATCAGTACGGCATCTTATTTCTCGAATCATATCCCTCCTGTCATTGCGACCTAAATAGGTTGGCGGAAGAAGTATTTAGTTGCATTCGTAAATTAAAGATTTTCGCATATTCTCCAACAAATTCAAACGAAAACGACGTCGTCTGTCCGCCTCGTCGACGTCGAGGTCATTAGAGGCGGGAAAGGACTTTGGAGTAAGGAACGGGCAGGAATTGGGTCTTGTCCTTTTTGAAGGAACCATCCCGATATTCACCTGGAGTGATTTGAGAAAAATGGAAAATGGCCGGACGGGGATTCGAACCCACGTCCTCACAAATGCGAGCCCAGAGCGTTATATTATTTTTTATTGTAGCTCAAAATTCTATTTGTTAACCTTCTCTCATCCATTCTCATTACTGCCTTCTCTCGTGCATTGTGTCTGTAACTTTCTCTGCATGCCAATATACATCTTCAATTTTCTTTCTCTTCACTGGTCGTAGTACTTCCTCTAGGATTTTACTTTTTTCTATAACTCCTCAATCTCTATTTTATTGATCAATACCAGTTATTCTGAGCACATTGCCTCTGTCTTGATAACTGTTGTGTAACGTCTTGTGTTATTTCTTGCTTTATAGAAAATCGCTTTGTCGTTGTATCTGCTTTATGTTACTCTATGTGCTAGTTCTATCTATTTAGCTCTTGCTTTATTCGCTTCCTTATCAATCCCATTAGGTTTGATCCATTCACCCAGATACTTAAATTCGACCCCTTCATTTTTCGAAATTTAGTTTTGAGACGTTATTCGTTGTTGTATTTGTATTCTGTATAGTCAGTATGCTCTGTTTTTCGTGTGGTTATTATGCAATACCACAATGTCTCATTTCTGTTTGCATACTGTCCAGTGCGCGGGGTCAGTGTAGTACAGGTTTGCCGGCACCCCAGGCGCTGTTAGCCTACCCCCCCCCCCCTCCCCACCCTGTCACCATAAAGTGGAAAAACCTCCGTCGGTGACGAGCAAGTTGAATAGGAAGCCGCCATTACGGGACGCCAATCGTGACGTAATTATGGCTAATTAGTGGCTGCCGGGTCCATCTGCCGACGCTTATTTGCATTAATAAGTGACTGTGAGGAGTACCTGAGAGGGGGGGGGGGGGCGGGCGACAAGACGGAGAAATCGCTTCACTACGCATATGTCCCACGGCTAAGTCAAAGCATGCGATATTTACAGACACACCAGTCAAACCATTATGCGAGCATTGTAGCATTTGCCCGAGCGCAACAAGACGTTTGCGGTAATGTATTTACCGTTTGTTTATTTTCCAGTTGCAGTTATCATACCGGAGTACTTTACATTTATCATTGTCCTTCATTGTCTGTTGGTTCTAATAACGCCGATGATGACGACCTGTAAAGTGAAAAAAAAGAGGAGGAACGGGGTAAGAGACGGGAAATCATTAATGAAGTCTATGACTCGAGCACAGAACATAAACAATCAGAAAGATGAATTATGATCGGTACTACGAGCTGAAAAAGAAAAATGGGAGAAGAAAAGAGACGACAGTTTATGCCAATGATTCTGAGAGAGAATGAGGTCCAAATACAAATAAGCTAGTACAAGTTTCGAGTGTCATCGTCCTCAAACTGATCGCTGATAGATGGGTGCAGTCTGAAAAGATAGCACCAGATGTCTTTCTTCCCACCCGGTCACCCTACAGTGAATGGGTCCCCTATTTTCCGCGCAATTTCCTACTGGAGAAGCACTATCGCAACATCTGGATATTCTTCTCCTGAGTGCAATTCCAGCATGTGTTCCTGGACAGAATTTTGAAAAACCCTTGAGTGCTGGCAGCTGGAAGTGTCACTTTTGTTATGCGGCGGCCTTGTCAGTTCTACCGAAAAAAAAAAGATGATAATCTAAGTCAACGTAAACGAGAGAAGCTTTGAATCGCTTTTTCATATACTTGTAAAGGGTTCGGATCTCTATACCAAGTCATACTTCTGTCCTGCCTTCTTTTCGAGCTTCAGTGTTGAATTTAACACTGATTGAATGTTTCTGATTGTTTTTAAATATATTTTATATAGCAATACAAATAAATGCTTATTCCGGCCATTTTCCTAGTTTTTGTCATATTACGATAATATTTATGGTTATCTTTACTTTATCCATAATATATGGATTTTTTGAAAGTCTGCAACTGTTTCAAATGAAAGGTAAGAGATGTTGCAGAACAATTATTTGTTTACCTTTCATTTCTAACAAAAAGAATCCAGTTGTTCAGAAATACGAGTTAAACAATACAGTTATTGATATGGTCGATTCTATCAAATATTTGGGAGTAACAGTACAAAGGAACATGAAATGGGACATACACATTACTTCGTTAGTAGGTAGAGCAAATTCTAGGCTGCGATTCATAGGTCGAATCTTGAAAAATTGTAGTGAACAAACAAAGGAGATAGCGTACAAATCTCTTGTGCGTCCACATTTGGACTACTGTTGTGCAATTTGGGACCCGTTTCGTAAGGGGTTGATTGAAAGTATAGAGAAAGTACAGAGAAGAGCCGCTCGATTCGTGAGCGCTTGCTACAGTCCTTATGAAAGCGTCACAGAACTGATTAGTAGACTAGGCTGGGAGTCTCTGGTAGATAGACGACGCACGTTTCTTGTTGGTAAACATGTGTACTCCCACTTTCACTTACGAGTATAGTGAAATACTTCGTCCACCAACCTATTTGATCCGTAATGGCAGGAAAGATAAGACTAGAGAAATAAGGTGCCGCAATATTTCTTACATGAATTCTTTTTTCCCTCGTACAATTAGGGATTGGAATGCACAACAAAGAGATTAGCTTTGGTGCTGAGCACCCTCTGCCATCCACAATTGTGTGAATTGCAGAGTATATATGTAGATGTAGATGTATGGTCATATTTCAAGGAAAAATTTGGTAATTTCTTAATAATACCGGAAATTCACCAAAAGTTATAGATTAGAAGAAATTAATATAATTATTCACGGAACTGTAATCCTATATAATTATACATTGGAGGAAAAACCAAAACTGATTGTCACTGAATTGGTCAGAATTCACCATTGAAGAATTAAAGTTACTAATTATTGTCATTTTTCACTTTCTAAACGTTAATGTTACGTCCGAATTTTAATCTCGACTATGAAGCAGCAACATGCTTCTGTCGAGCCGCATCAATCAATGTCTCACTATCGACAATACTTTTGAAAACAATCTTCATTGCTAAATTTCCAGTTGGATCAGCGAGTACCGCCATGACGAAAACAAAATTTTCTGTAAATGAGAAATCTCGGAGTTACGTAAAGGATTTTGGTGGTGAGGAAAATTTTGCAGAGAGGAAAGAGTTAATTTTTTTTTGTAAACTATGTGAAATTAAAGTGATTTCAAAAAAAATTTAAAGTTTAATTTCCCATTGGTGCAGTGAGAGCAAGGATCTAAATTATGATATCTACATTAAAGCGATACTACTAGATAAAATGTACAATTGAGCATATTTTGATGTATAGTGAATTTAAATGTTTTTGTCATATTTTTTTATTTTTAAGTCGTATTTACCCGTTTATAAGGTCATACTTTCCTGCATATCTCTCTCTTTTTGTGGTCATATAGATCCGAACCCTATTTATAAATGATCACAATTAATTCAACCGAATTCCCGGAATATAAAAATAACATAACACCAACGTACCAGACAGGTTTCAGACTCAAAAGGAGATTTTGCGAACACGTTTTAGCACTCATATCGTACATTAAGGCAAGATTTCGCAAGAAGTTAACGACATTAGTAGCTTTTGTCGAGCTAACAATGACATAAGATATGGTTTGTTTGAATAGACTAAGGCTTAAACTTAAAAAGTATGTGCCCTACATGAAACTAACATCACTTCTGAAGAATATACTGAAAACCGACATTTCAAGGTCACCGTAGGGCAAAAAGAAAGTAAATAATTTACAGAAAAAAACTGACTACCTCAAGGGTTAGTATTGGCCCCATTGTTCTTCAACTGGTGCACCAGTAACATGTCTGACACTGTCTGCAACCAATTCCGCTACGCTAAAGAACTACCTACAGCTGTCCAAATTGCAAGAGTAGAGGGAGAGGAAATGCTGTCTCAAATGCGTACTGTGTGAATTGGAGACATTTTCCAAACTCAATGAAGACAGAATTCCATTTCAGTAACCAAATAGCATATCAGAAGCTCAAAGTGAACATCTGCAACAAAGAGTTAAACTCAATTTCTACCCTACGTATCTTGGCATAACTTTAGACCAAAACCTTAAAGTGCAAAGAATACCTTGTAATCACAAGTCAGAAACTTAAAACAAGGAAGAACATTATAAAGAAGCTACCTGGTACTTCGTGGGGAGCTGATTCAGACTCATTACGAACAACCGCTCTCACCATGGTTTACCCTGTCGCTGAGTACTGTGCTCCAGTGTGGCAACGTAGTGCTCACACTAGAAAAATCGACGTTCATCTGATCGAATATATAACAGGAACACTGAAACCCACCCCTGTTCCGTTGCTACATACCACCTCCAGAGGTGAGACGTCAAGAAGCAACGGCAACTAACCATCCACAGGATCTTCCAATCCACGAGGTCCTTAGCGTCCTATCTCCCCATTCCACTTGTCAAATTTAGGAATCCACTACGGCATGATGTATCTCTTTACAATATGAAGGAGATGCACCATATAAGATTTCCTGTTATTATTAATAAAATTATATATTCAGTAAAAACGTTTATTTTTCATATCTTCATACTGAATACCTTACACTAACTCCAAATAATAATACAACGATATTTTCTTCCAGCAGAATCTCTCTTCTCTGCTACCATCAAAAACTGCTTGGCCACCAAACAACCAAAGATGCTCCGTACCCAACAGCCACGTCAGAGTTGCTAATAACTCTTCTCAAATAAGAACTGTATAACAGGCACAGATCATATTTAAAAAAATATAAATGTATAATCAAAGTGAGGAAACTGTTTTTCCTTACATATCCCTCCTGCCAATTTGTCACTAAAATTACTCAATTTTATGTGATATACATTGTCAAATAATTATTGTTTGTACAATCTTAAGTCACTAATATTTTTTAAAAAATCAAATGCTTTCCAGATTTTAGATATAAGAGGTAATATGTATTCTGATGAGGTTTTCTGCGATTATGTAAGGTAACTCGAAAATATATATATAAAAAAATTTGCTATCTGGGCATATATACAACTGGATTTTTCATGCGTTCTCAAGTACTAGATCACCTACTTTCTGATTATCCTGCACGCCGATTATATGTCTTTTTCTGAAAGATCCTCTTCCACTTCTTGGTGAAACTATCATTTCCCTTTCATTTTCACTTTTCCCTTCGTTGCTTCATCTTTCTTGCATTCTCCGCCAGCCTTCTTCCTTTCGTATTTTAAAATGTTTCGGCCCTTATCATATATATCGAGACATCTCTTCGCTTTCACTTTGTCTCTCGTTGACTCTTCTTTTTCATCTTCACAAACTTTTTGTTTCTTTATGAGAAAGCATTTTACATTCTTTCCTTCTTCACTACTTATCTCTTCGTCACTTTCTACCTCTTCTTCAGTATCTACATAACTCTTCTTGTCTTCTGTTCCATCGTTCATTTCAGTTCCCAAACAATAATTTCTGTCATCATTTCTAGTGAAACTAATAACCACTTCATCTTTCCTTTCCGTCTCTACTTCTGTATTTCCCACGTTCTTGTCCAATTTATCCATTCTTGCCACGTTAATTTCTCGTCTTCTTCCACAATATCCTTTCCATCATAGTTAATTTCATATTTCTCCTCTGTCTGCTGTAGACATCCCCACCGGTTTACTGGTCCACTATCCCCACACATTGTATTGTTTTCTTCATCGTCATCTCGCCGATTTTCACCGTTTTCTTCTCTCTCATCCTCTCAATTTCTATACTTAACTTGTCTTCGCAGGACCTTCTTACTTGTTTAATCCAGCGATCAATTTCGTCTTCTCTTCCTTCTTCCCACAGTCGTAACGTTTGTTGTTGACTATTAGTAATGTTTTCCATCCTCAGTTCATTCTTCTGTCCTTGCAGAATCATTGCTAGCATTTTTTCCGCGTGATATTTTTTTTCGGTGGGACGTCATGAAAAACACCAGTATTATCCTCTTCAAGTTCTAATCGATCATGATACTCATAACCTGGACCTAAACCACTGTCTACATTTTTCGAAACCCTTAAATTTTTGTCATTTTCATCATGCACTTCGGTATCTCCATGATTTCTGGTTGATTTTAAAACTTCACCCCCCATTATATACATTATATATATATATATATATATATATATAATAAAACACACACACAAATTGCAGAAATTTCGTTACAATTATCGTAAGAATTATACTCAGCGAGCAACGCAGTAATGAAAATGAAACGCCGTATAGAACTTCCAAACCATCATGAAAAACACATATTACCTTTAAAGTTGTTTTATCATCCGAATATTGCAAGGTTCTTTTATTACAGAATTAGATAACTAATTCTTTGTCGTAGTCACGCGCGCCATTTTATAAGATTTCCTGTTATTTTAATAAATTATATATTCAGTAAAAACGTTTATTTTTCATATCTTCATACTGAATACCTTACACTAACTCCAAATAATAATACAACGATATTTTCTTTCAGCTGAATGCTTCTCCGCTCTGCCATAAAAACCGCTCTTGGCAACCAAAGATGCTCCGTCTCCCCAACAGCCACGTCAGAGTTGCTAATAACTCTTCTCAAATAAGAACTGTATAACAGGCACAGATCATATTTTAAAGAATATAAATGTATAATCAAAGTGAGGAAACTTTGTTTCCTTACAACCAGTGAAATACCAAGAACTTCAAGAAACTATAACTGGGCTTCCGGGACTGCATCTGTAGGGAGACCAGTGGTAAAGCACCAAGGAAGTAGTCTTGTGTAGTTCGCGAACGAACTAGTTGGGAAGAGCGCTCCCCTAGACGAACTACGCGAATTAGTTCCCAGATCCCTCGCTCCTTAGCTCGTTAGTTCTTTCGATCCTATTCCGAAAACCGACTTGCAATAGCGCGGTGCCGCCCTAGCTAGTCATATCACCACTCACGCGCTTCTGATCGTTCAGTTCAGTTCAGTTAGTGAAGTGTATTATCTACGGTTAGTGGCCTTTTTTTCTTTTTTTTTAACTGCTTTACGTCTCTCAACAGCGAGGTCTTTAGAGACGGGAAAGGATGGGGGCAAGGAATGGGAAGGAATTCTGTCATGGTCTTTTTAAGGAAGCATCCCGGCATTTGCCTGGAGTGGTTTGAGAAACCATGGAAAACCCAAATCTGGATGCCCGGACGGGGATTCGAACCGCCGTCCTCCCGAATGCGAGGTCAGAACGCTAACCGTTACACCACCACGCTCGGTACGGTTAGCGGCAAAACTGTCAAGTTTTGGCGCGACGTGACGAATGTTGGTTTATAAAAAAATGGATAGCAATAATACACTGCTAACAGGTAACTACCTTATATTTGTAATGACTATAAAAATATTATGCGAATTCTACAATGCGATGATGTGAAGTAGTGTAATGTGTATCAGTTTGATTATAGGGTTAATTTGTTTTGTTTTAGGTTATTAGGATGTCATCAAAAATTAAACATAGTTCACTGTAGACACATTTAATCGAAAACACAAATAAAAAAATAAAAAAAATACTGTGCAACATTAATAACTATTGCAGGAGGTTCAAACGGAAATTTAATCCGGGACATTAAAACAAAACACGCTTTGATCCCATTAACAATTAAAAGACAGCCACCGATAACCACAACTACCATAACAAACAAACGAGCGAGTGCAGTAGCGGTAACAATGCTAGCTAACGATCTGGAATTCGAGATGGGAGCTAACCAACTAAAAGAGCGACCTAGTTTGCTAAGCAGCTGCGAACTAAACTGAACGCTCTCAGTAGCGAACTATTATACTCAAGTCTAAGACCATAGAGTGATTTTATTTGTACACGGTGAAACGTGAAATAAGATACAAACCGCGCTGGTCACGTGACCAACCTGGACCAGGTGAGTCGACAGATACACGTTTTGTAACATCAATTTTATTTTTCGGCAAATGATTTTTTTATTTGGGCTTTACGCATCGTCGATGTCGAAGTTGTTAAAGGCTGGTCGGCAGACGAAAAGATATGTTCTAATAATTATGAAGATACATATTTCGGTTTATCCTCCCATTACTGTACGAAAAAGTAGTTAAAAGGTAGTTAAAAAATCACCTATTTTGAAGGAAAAACGTACTAAGAGCCTGAAAAAATCGTTACTAAAACGTCGTTTTAGATGAAAATATTTTATCATAATACATACACTACCATAACCGACAAATTCGTACAAAAAATTATTAGTGGCCCATTTTCCTTAATAACCAAGGCATTGGCAACACATATCATTACAAAACAAAAAACAAAACAAAAACTACCACAGCAAACAAAAGAGGTCGTGCAGTAGCGGTGGCAAAGCGAGCAAACAATCTGTCTTTCTGGAATTCAAAACGAGGACTAACGAACTAAAAGAGCGACCTAGTTCGCGAAGGGGCTGCGAACTAAAAACTGAACGTTCCCAGTCGCGAACTATTATGCGAAAGACTACTAAGAACAATCCATATCAAATGCAACACCCTTCTTCATAAGTGCGGACATTGGGATATTCCTGCCTGTAACTGCGGAGCTCCTGGCCAGACTGTGGAGCAAATCATTTAGGAAGTACTATGGACCATCTCAAGATGTCAGTGCTACACCTTCGATTGGACTTGCTGCAACGACTGGACATCGATTTCTGAATGTTACCAATGTTCTCGTCCTTGTATATATATACTCATATGTGTATGTCACATTAGTTGCTTAGCCACACGATACATAAATAAAATCCTAATTAATTTAGAAAAAAAATGTAATGAATTATTGATTAATCAACAGTATCAATGGTATATTTTTACATGTTGTTTCCTCATCACAACAATCGCTACTATTCTCCCAATTAACGCAGCCGGGTCTCCTACGATTAAGTGGATATCAAAGATGCCGGCCGTGGCTGTATCATGGTCATTTGGGTGGATAGCCACCTGTTGATCCACTGTGCCCGGCGGTCTCTCTATCTGTGATCGAAGCTCCCCCTTTTATCAGGGGCTGCTGGACCAGGACACGGGCTGAAATGTAGCAGAAGGGACAGGCGGGGTGTTTTGTGAGCCGGACTGGGGTGGAGACGGTAAAAAAACGGAGAAATGCCGGGGGTGAGAGAAACATCAAAGGTGTCTGCCGCGGTTTCGGTGGACTGGGCATCAGATCTGTGGTGTGGGAAACCAGGACTCTGTCCACACAATGGGATATCGTCCCGATCTTACAGTTGACGGTTTTTAATAAAACAGTCACTGTAATAAAATATGCGGATAGTGAACGCATAAACTGGAATAAAAACTTAATGTATATTGGATCAGTGATTTTTAACTTATAAATCTACTAACACAGTGACAGATAATATTTAAGGGTGTATAATTCAATAGTGCAGAATTCTGCGTTTCGAGGTCATTCGATTTTTTCGACTATTTTAGCTGTTCAGTTCTAATTTAAACAAGTGTTCTGACTGTCCAAGCACCCATAAAGTTTATTTTGGCACGCTTCCTGCTCAAGCTACTTTTCAAAGAGTGGAAATTACACTCGGCTTGGCATTATGTAGGACAAGAATTCAAATCCCCGTTCTGCCATACAGATTTCCCTGGTTTCCTCAAATAATTGCAGATGAATAACAGTATTGTTCTAGCAAGAGTACATGGTCGAAATGCTTCCCTTTTCATTTTTCTAATTCTCTTCTATCACTAATGACCTCATTTTGACGAGGCAAAAAGCCATAAACAAAAATAATAATAATAAAAATAATTTAATGGTTGTCTGGACTGTAATTGAAGGAAATAAGCTTATTTAATTAAGTCTTAATTGGATATTTTGGCTGAGTCTTAGATAACAAACACTCAAGTTTCAAAAATGTTGCTGAATCTAAGTAACAGACCACATATTAATCAACATCCTAAAGTCTATTTTAACCTCCAATTTGAGTACTATAGAAGGTAAAATATCAGTAAAGTTCGGATAAAGTAGTTAAGATCTGAATTCATCCGGAAACATGAAACTATTATGCAATGATCTTTTTTTGGATCAATGAAGGTAGAGAAAATTGCAAGACGAGGTAAGTCTGAAGAGCTAGCTAGATACCTGATCATCTACTGAATCCACCCATAACATAACTTATCGCTAGATTCTGGTTAGTAATAAGGTTTAGAAATATTCCAAATCTCATATGATGACCAGTTTTTGTGAGAAGACTCTCTGGTTGAGCCCATAAGACGTATTGACTTAGAGTAGCGCGCATTGCGAACTGCTGCGGATGCTGAGGTTTTACACCGTCCAGCGTCCACGTATCGGGCGGAACAGAGCCAATATTTGCCGAGGAGGAAGCGGACCAGATAAAACATCCTGCTCGCCGGACACAAGAGGCCGCCTTGTGTCCACGGGGCTCAATGCTGGGCCTTGTCCGATACCGGAGACAACCCGCTCTGCTGATAACGCGGCCAGGTGTCCACGCGGGCGGACAGAGTCCTGGCACGGTCACCATGTCGCAACTTCCCGCCGCTACGGGCAGTGGGAACAGCGGCTATACTGACTGGCGACTACTTAGATTACACAGAATGCAAGAACTATTACTGAAACGAAGTATCGACTCCACATTTGACAACATACGATCGCTTGTTGTCTGCAAGTATCAGATATTAATATGTCCCCACCAGCGGATAGAGAATCACTATTTAAAGCGTTTAAGTGGCATCGGGGAACTTTGGGTAGCCCTGGACACAGAAATCTAATTGCAAATAAAAATAAAAGAAACACGTTTTAATCTTAAAATTAAACTAGGAACTTCTGCGTCCATATTAATTAGAAGTTAGTAATCATAGCATTTTTTCAACTAATTAAATTGAAAACACTTTCGCAATAATTTTTTGGCAACACAAGTTGTCGGATAGCACCTTACATAGTAACAAATGGTGGCCTAATCACTTTTTATCCCTACAAAAATCACAGTAATAATGGATATCTGAAGAACCTATATAAACATAATCTTTATGAGCCATCTCTTTGCTTCATATCACTGAATCCAGTTTTCTTCAAAAATTTCTCTACCTTGGATGCATTCGTCTGTTTTACATGGTATGCTTCGGAAAAACTTTTTTTTTTGTATTCGCGTCTTTATAGCGCCTTTACCTTCTTGCTTTTTCGCTTCTCCCTTTTTACTACCTTTCCTTTTTGCCCGTCGTCTCCACACTTTCTATACGGTGAAGATGTTAAAGTCTGCCCTTTTGGATTTTTCGAGCATGCGTTACTATGAGTTTGTTTGACTCATCATATTCAATAATCTCCAACGTATTTTGACAGGAGCAACGAAAAACTTCTGCCACTCGTGTGGAACTCACTGGGCACCCAAGCCGCAGCTCAGTTTGCATTTATTTTTTATACTGCATTGTGCATATTTACAATAAAGTTTAACGGACGCATCGTGTTTCGTTTTGTTAGAACATTAAATGTCCGGCGCTATCCGACTTTCCCCTACAAGAAAAATATGTTAGATTATGAAACCTGGAGCTTAAGTATCAATAGAATAGCAGCCGAGTACGAAGATCCGTATCATAACCTAACTGTCTTAGTGATCTAAATGCTGTTTGCTTAACAAACACTATCCGTACACTGTCCTTACTGCCGTGAAGATAAATCGAAATGATTCTATTCTTCCCATCTAGAAGATGACCGAGTTTGGATAACAGATTAAATATTATCCTAATTTTTTGTGGCTGTAATCTTAAGTTGTGCTGAATACTTAATTCTACCAGTCAATATTAACGTCCTTACTAATCCCAAAAACTAATTTAATGAATTTGATGCAGCGGTGGTTAAGCCATCTAACTGGTGTTCGAAAGGTCTCCAGTTCGTATACATGTCTCGGTTCCCAAATCAATTCAGGCATGGTTTATTCAAAAGGTCATGGCCGAATTCCTTTCTGTTCCTTGTCCCCAGTCATTTCCCGCCTCTAATGACCACGACGTCAATGAGGCGTAAATACCTTTTCTCAGGTGGAATTTCCAAAGGTCCTTAACTCGACCTTCACCTCTGGCACAGTTTGCTGTGTAATATGAAGTACGTGGTTCCGACTCCACGCTAAACAGTAGGTCCCCAGTACCTGGTAAAACTGCGGGGTTAGGTTAACATGGATAAGACAGGGGTGGGTCATTACGACCACACGAATTTAATGATTTCACAGGTTTAGTTTGAGACCAGACTTCGTCTTTTTGTATATTGTATCTCTCTTTGACTATACTTTTTTTCAATTAAACAGCTCTAGGATACTATTTATATTTTTACAATTAATTCTCTCTTGCTGATTCTTTTCTGAGTTCGTGTTTTTTTTTTTTTTTTTTTAAGTAAATGATTTTATTTTACCCTTAATTGGAACAGACTGTTATTTACTCCAAGTGATACTTACCACTCTATAGTAATAATCATAAGGTCAAATATATAAATAATAAGAGAAAAAACAAGTAAGTAATTCGTAATAATTAATATCTGGAAAATGTTAAAGCTAATTTTCCTAAACAGATTACCTAACAACAATTCGCCCGAAAGTTTACTACTGTTTCCCTTCCGATATTTTTCAAAACTGTTAACAATTTTTCATTGTTTAATTCCAACATTTATAATTGTAGAAAGACGTTTTATAACGCAAATAAGTTCCACCTTCAATCAGAAAATTTTAAAAGAAACCATGCATTTGCGGCAAGAACTTCCTTCTTTTGTTGCAGTTAACGTTACAGAAAATACGGTGTGTTTTCTTCTTTCTTGCCTCTATGATTAACACACATGAGCGTTTTGAAACAAGCGAAGTAATCTTATAAAAATATATTTTCAATATTAATATTTGCAATATTTTATAAACTTTACTTCTTCCTAACCATCCCAGAATGGAATATAATTTATATACTGCAACTTTTTTAATTAGGCGAATAGTTCTTAAGCAGAAACTTGGAGCAACATACAAGTAAATTTTGAGAGTATATGCACTTCATTGCTTCCAAGAAATATCTTATTGACTTCGACTAAAAAATGAAAAATCAAATCAAAGCATATGACAAGCGATTCTTGCTTACTACACTTATTAAACATAACAATAACTTTTTCTTCTTTCCTGGTTTGATTCCTCCTAGGTTAAGCTTAAGGGGAGCCGGAGGTGCCTATGCTGCCCATGTTAAAATGACTAAGTTTAAGGAACATTTATGAACAATCTACCAAACAGAAGAATTTGAAATTTTTTCATCATACAAAGTGGTTTAGTATTGCAGTTATGATGGAAGGATATTGGTGTATCTTTTATAGTTTCCTTTCAATATTTTTTTTGTATTTAATGATCCAACTTTTTTTTTTACAAAAATTGCTTTATTTTAATCAAATTGAAATGAAACTACTGAACATATTGTTAAATATCTGTGTTACAATTTAAGTTTGACTACTATGAGTGCTGTATAAAAATTTTATCTCCCTAGTTTCAGTGGATTTTGAGAAAATGTTCCTTACATTAGGAAAATTCTAATTCACGGGAAATGGCTATCAAAGTTTCTCAATATATTCCTGCACTATATGGATTATCAGGGTCTTCTTCTTCATCCTCCAAAAGCTTCCTTTTTGGTCTTCTTTTCTGGCCTGTTGTTCCATCATATTTCATATTCCTTTCTCTTCTTTCTGCTCCTCTTATCCTCTCTCTGTCACTTTCTTGCTAGAAGATGTCTCAGGGCGCTGGCCAGCCGTGTTTTGTTTATCAGAAGAGCGCATTGTTTCCGTAATTACGGCATCGCAACTTGGTATTAGTGTTCATTTTATTTTCCCTACGTTCTTCCTCTTCTTATATACACGATTACTAAAACGTGGCATCGTAACCAGAAGAACGCTTTACACTAGAATTATAACATTACTATCAACAGGCGCAACACTGACGTAATTCGAAACAAAGATACGATGTTCGGCGCTCTTAGCGCTTCATTTGTCACAGAAAACATTGTAGCCAACCCTTGCACACTCGCTGTATGGGTAACATAAGGAAATATTCAACTTCAGGTCGAGAAAAGCCAAGTAGTTCGCCAAGAAGTCACGAGATGCACTCAGCGGCCCCGCCAATTTCCTCTGCAGGCGCGGGAGAAAATGGTAATAACTCCACTTCTAGGGCAAGTAGAACAATAATTCAAACTTTCCATTAAAGAGGAATGTTCCAATTAATTTTTGATAGCAAAAAAAAAATCGTTTTTTTTTTTATTTGACCGCCTCTGGCTCCCCTTAAGAGGTGGTTTGCTGAAGGGTGTCAGGGGCACTTTTTAGCCAGCCTAACCTGAGAGTTAGGGAATGAATTCGGCCATGACTTTTTGAAGGAACCATCCCGGCATTCGCTTGGAGTGACTGCGGAAAACCGCAGTCAGGGTGGCTGAACGGGAATTTGAACCCCCGACCTTCCGAATTCAAGGCGATTTCTCTCGCCACCTGATTTGGTGATAGCTATCATTATTTGGTATTTGTTGACATTTGACATGCTATTCGCATCGTAATACGTGTCACCTATTTTTTTTAAATCTCTTTCGGACACAGTTATCACGTCTTCGGCCTGGTAGTGGCGAGCGCTGACTCCACGTGTGTCCCCGTGAGCACCCCTAAAGGGTGGCAAAACGCGCCTTGTTCACCGTCCCCGCTGTAATGGCTGGTAATTCGGAAGAGTTCTTGTTCATGCGGTGTTGGCGGATGCTGGGTGGTGGAAGTTTGGGGGAAAGGGGGGGGGAGGGACTGCGAGGGCTTTTTAAGAATTAAAATTCAGTTGTGCCCGTTGACCAGACCCATCGTCCCTGGTACTCCATGGACACAGTAATCAAATCCTGGGACAAAGAAGTAAAAGGAATAACCATTGACAGGCTACTCAAAAATAAATTTCACTTGCGGTGTTTGGCCTTTGTAAATTATCTTGCAATTCTCTCCAACAACAGGCAAGAGGCAATCGTTTGAAAACATCAAATTTCAGCTGAATGTGGCCTCTAAATCTGGTTTGCTAAAAGTCACTATTTGGAAGAATCTTGAGGTACCAAGATGGACAACGATTGAAAACGCGATTTGGCAATATCTCTCAAAGAACTAAATTCAGATATCTAGGAGAAATAGTTCAACATGCAGGAATAAATCTTGAAGCAAACAAGGCGAGAATATTTAAATTACAAAAAAGCCTATAGAATCACCTGGACCAGATACAACAAAAAGTCAATATTCCGAGATGCCAAATTAAGACACTATCATTGATTAAAGATACCGAAAAGCAAGAAAGGAAAATTTTAAAGAAAACCGTTGATCCAGTTTATACAGGAGGAATTTTTAGTAAAAGGAAATCATATGAACTAGATAAACATCCGAAAATTTTTTTAGACAAATTCAGGCAAAAACGAATTAAATTCTACAGCTATATTATCAAGACGAATAACAACAGACTAACCAAAACAATTCTCAACCTGGTCATTACGATAAAAATGAAAAACTATTGGCTAATTGAAATCGAAAGGGATCTCCAGGAAATTGGAATCACAGACGATGTCATACAGGGCCGATATAGATTTAATAGCAAGGTCAACAGCAAATAGTATAGTATATTTGGTAAGAAAATCACATCTGATAAAGAAGTTCAATCGTGCTCCTCGTTAGGAATAACGATGGACTGATGTTAGACAATACAAATACTAACAAATAAAAACCATGCCAAGTAATACGATTGGACCACAGTCACAGTAGAAGCCTACTAGAGGAAATTGGATCTACGAATAACTGGGTGCTACACAAAATTATATACTAGCATATAAAAATTCAACTGCGAGAGAAGAACTTACACAAAAACTACTGCATATTTTTATGGGACTTTAATTAAGGGTTGTAACGGACGCGGATGTTGATACAGATGTTCATTGCTTCACATCCGCGGATGAGGATGTTTTGCGGAAGCGGATGTGGAGGTGGATAAATAAATTTATAAATATTTATATTTTAACACTATATCAAAAATAAACTTAAAATAAAAAAGAATGTTTTTAATGCCAAATTATGCATTTTTTCATAAGTTAAGACTATTTCCATGTAATACTGCAATCTTTATTTATTTTTTACCCCATCTTTAAACAACAAAAAACGTGGGATGAAATCACAAGTGAATTAACTACGCATCACAACGCATGTATCTGAAAATCTATTTTTTGTCATATGAACTTTGCGGAGTTCGCTGCTGGACTAATTGAAGCGTCAAGCACAAGGCCACGCCACCGCACGTCTCCGTGCCCGCCACCCGCCTTTCCAAGGCTCTAGCGGCCCATTCGCAGTTCAACTTATAGGACCTATGATGATCCGATCCGATTTTCAAATAAAGGAATCTTGATAGGCCTTGAAAGGTATTACAGGACTACATGTTGGACATGTTGTTGCCCTCCCAGACAACAAACGCAGCTCCCTGCCATCCTACAAGCTATGCCGCTGGATCATGACTGGAGGAAACATCCTGTTAGTGTGCGATAAGGACACTGGTGTGCCGCGAGAAAGTAGACTACGAGTGGAACGCCTTTTCTTACTTATTGTTTTACGCCTCGTCGACATCAGGGTCATAAGAGGCGGGATAGAACTAAGGAAAAGGAACGGAAAGGAATTCGGCAATGGCCTTTTTGAAGGCAGCATCCCGGAATTCGCCTGGAGCGATTCGGGAAAACAATTTTAAAAAAACAAATCTGGATGTCCGGACGGGGATTCGAACCAGCGTGCTCCAGAATGCGAGGCCAGAGATTTAACCGCTCACTCACCAGGTTCGGTGAGTGGTAAGGATTGCTTGGAACATTTTGTTGGACCCTTTCTAGTAGCGTGAATGGGTGAGCGCATCCTGCGGTAGTTCCACACGGATGTCCTATAAGTTGGACGGTGAACAGGCCGCTTTACTTTACATGCAAGTTGAAACTCGTAAATTGGTCGCTTAGGAAATAACACCGTTCAGTTCATTGGGGGGTTCCTATAAATTACGTGAGGTGTTTTTCCGGATTTTCGGACCCCCTCCCACTCGGGTGAGATCTGGACCGCCCCCCCCCTCTCTGGTGACATCTGGTTCCGTGAGCTCCCCCCCCCCCTCCCCCCCGAACAGATCACCCTCGTAGCTTTTTGAGACTTTTTTTTTAAGCTCTACAGTCCAAAACAAATTTAAAAAATCTCACGTGAGATATCCGTTGATCCCCCCTCCCCTCCCCCTGGTGAGATTTCGCTGGACCCCCCTATTTCAGCTCACGTAATTTATGGACCCCCCAATCTCACGTGAGATTTCCGTTGACCCCCGTCCCCCCCGGTGAGAGTTGGTGAGATTTTGCTGGACCCACCTATTTCACCTCACGTAATTTATGGACCCCCCAATCTCACGTGAGATTTCCGTTTACCCCCTCCGCCCTGGTGAGAGTTGGTGAGATTTCGCTGGACCCCCCTATTTCACCTCACGTAATTTATGGACCCCCCAATCTCACGTGAGATTTCCGTTACCCTCCTCCCCCCCGGTGAGAGTTGGTGAGATTTCGCTGGACCCCCCTATTTCACCTCACGTAATTATGGACCCCCCAATCTCACGTGAGATTTCCATTGACCCCCCTCCCCCCTGGTGAGATTTGGTGAGATTTCGCTGGACCCCCCTATTTCACCTCACGTAATTTATGGACCCCCCCAATCTCACGTGAGATCCCTCCCCCCTGGTGAGATTTGGTGAGATTTCGCTGGACCCCGCCTATTTCACTTCACGTAATTTATGGACCCCCAATCTTACTTGAGATTTTCGTTGACCCCCCTCCCCCCTGTTGAGATTTGGTGAGATTTCGCTGGACCCCCCTATTTCACCTCACGTAATTTATGGACCCCCAATCTCACGTGAGATTTCCGTTGACGCCCCTCCCCCCGGGTGACATATGGTGAGATTTCGCTGGACCCCCCTATTTCACCTCACGTAATTTATGGACCCCCCAATCACACGTGAGATTTCCGTTGACCCCCCTCCCCCCTGGTGAGATTTTTTTGAGATTTCGCTGGACCTCCCCCCCCCTGTTTCACCTCACGTAATTTATGAACCCCCCAATCTCACGTGAGATTTCCGTTTACCCCCCCTCCCCCCTGGTGAGATTTCGCTGGACCCCCCTATTTCACTTCACGTAATTTATGGACTCCCCAATCTTACGTGAGATTTCAGTTGACCCCCCTCCCCCCTGGTGAGATTTGGTGAGATTTCGCTGGACCCCCCTATTTCACTTCACGTAATTTATGGACCCCCCCTAATCTCACGTGAGATATCCGTTGACGCCCCTCCCCTCGGGTGAGATATGGTGAGATTTCGCTGGACCCCCTAATTTCACCTCACGTAATTTATGGACCCCCCAATCACAAGTGATATTTCCGTTGACCCCCCCTCCCCCTGGTGAGATTTGGTGAGATTTCGCTGGACCTCCCCCCTCTATTTCACCTCACGTAATTTATGAACCCCCCAATCTCACGTGAGATTTCCGTTTACCCCCCTCCCCCCTTGTGAGATTTGGTGAGATTTCGCTGGATTCCCCTATTTTTCCTCATGTAATTTATGGACCCCCGCAATCTCACTTGTGATTTCCGTTGATCCCCCTCCCCCCTGGTGAGATATGGTGAGATTTCACTGGACCCCCCCCCCCTATTTCACTTCACGTAATTTATGAACCCCCCAATCTCACGTTAGATTTCCGTTTACCCCCCCTCCCCCCTGGTGAGAGTTGGTGAGATTTCGCTGGACCCCCCCTATTTCACCTCACGTAATTTATGGACCCCCCCAATCTCACGTGAGATTTCCGTTGAACCCCCGTCCCCCCCGGTGAGAGTTGGTGAGATTTTGCTGGACCCACCTATTTCACCTCACGTAATTTATGGACCCCCCCAATCTCACGTGAGATTTCCGTTGAACCCCCGTCCCCCCCGGTGAGAGTTGGTGAGATTTTGCTGGACCCACCTATTTCACCTCACGTAATTTATGGACCCCCCCAATCTCACGTGAGATTTCCGTTTACCCCTCCTCCGCCCTGGTGAGAGTTGGTGAGATTTCGCTGGACCCCCCTATTTCACCTCACGTAATTTATGGACCCCCCCCAATCTCACGTGAGATTTCCGTTGAAGCCCCCTCCCCCCCCGTGAGAGTTGGTGAGATTTCGCTGGACCCACCTATTTCACCCCACGTAATTTATGGACCCCCCCAATCTCACGTGAGATTTCCGTTGAACCCCCCTCCCCCCCGGTGAGAGTTGGTGAGATTTCGCTGGACCCACCTATTTCACCTCACGTAATTTATGGACCCCCAATCTCACGTGAGATTTCCGTTTACCCCCCCTCCCCCCTGGTGAGAGTTGGTGAGATTTCGCTGGACCCCCCTATTTCACCTCACGTAATTTATGGACCCCCCCAATCTCACGTGAGATTTCCGTTGACCCCCCTCCCCCCCTGGCGAGAGTTGGTGAGATTTCGCTGGACCCACCTATTTCACCTCACGTAATTTATGGACCCCCAATCTCACGTGAGATTTCCGTTGACCCCCCTCCCCCCCGGTGAGAGTTGGTGAGATTTCGCTGGACCCACCTATTTCACCTCACGTAATTTATGGACCCCCCCAATCTCACGTGAGATTTCCGTTGAACCCCCGTCCCCCCCGGTGAGAGTTGGTGAGATTTTGCTGGACCCACCTATTTCACCTCACGTAATTTATGGACCCCCCAATCTCACGTGAGATTTCCGTTTACCCCCCCTCCCCCCTGGTGAGAGTTGGTGAGATTTCGCTGGACCCCCCTATTTCACCTCACGTAATTTATGGACCCCCCCAATCTCACGTGAGATTTCCGTTAACCCCCCTCCCCCCCGGCGAGAGTTGGTGAGATTTCGCTGGACCCACCTATTTCACCTCACGTAATTTATGGACCCCCCCAATCTCACGTGAGATTTCCGTTGAACCCCCCTCCCCCCCGGTGAGAGTTGGTGAGATTTCGCTGGACCCCACCTATTTCACCTCACGTAATTTATGGACCCCCCATCTCACGTGAGATTTCCGTTGACCCCCGTCCCCCCCGGTGAGAGTTGGTGAGATTTTGCTGGACCCACCTATTTCACCTCACGTAATTTATGGACCCCCCCAATCTCACGTGAGATTTCCGTTTACCCCTCCTCCGCCCTGGTGAGAGTTGGTGAGATTTCGCTGGACCCGCACTATTTCTCCTCACGTAATTTATGGACCCCCGTTGCTACTTTTATTGTAGGGACGTGAGAAATAACAACCACGATGTTGGTAGCTAAGCAACGATGGGCAAAATCTCGTATAAACAGAAAAAAAAATGATATACATTGCAACATAAACAAAACATCCATTGTACATCCACATTAAAAATTGCGGATGCGGAAGAGGAAGTAGCAATTCGTTCGAAATCTCAGAAGTTGCGGATGCGGTGATCCAATTCATCCCTAGTTATAATCACTGTAACATAATTTTATTCATCATCTATGTCATTACCATATTCACTAGTATCAGCACTACCAACACTACTGTAGTTCGGTCGGTGTCGGAATTTTGTGTTTCTTCTTCTGTCTCCTCTAGATTCATAACTTCAGAAATAATGACATTTTATTTTGCTTGTTGTCCTTGTATTGTACGCAAAAGGTACATGGAACATATCTTCTTCATGTGATGCCAGTTGTGTGTCCAGCCTTTGGACTGTGTTCTCGAGTCACATTTCGCTAATTGAAACCTCCTTGGCTCAACACGCACTCAGCTGATGAGCTTGAACTCAGGCAAGTGAGCGCACGGGAAGCTTGGGCGCAATATTTCAAATTGCCTTCCGCCACTGTAGAGCCGACGTCTGCACTCTCAGTCACAATACGTGATTCGGGCATGTCTTTGGTTCTAAAGTGTAACCTTGAATTGTCGCTGTTGTTAATAGTGACATTTTAC
This sequence comes from Vandiemenella viatica, assembly GCA_031002005.1. Lineage (NCBI taxonomy): Eukaryota > Metazoa > Arthropoda > Insecta > Orthoptera > Morabidae > Vandiemenella > Vandiemenella viatica. The sequence continues at coordinate 111,034,100 of CM061918.1, forward strand.
TCCAAAGTTAGGATATTAATATCATCAAAAAATCATTTCACTCGTTGTTATATCTTTTATTCTTACTGCTAGGTTAGAAGCCACCCATTTTACTACCAGCAACTTTCATTCTTAGTGTTGCAAACTGAAAAAAAGTTTTTTATCAGCTTTGTGGAAAAAAAAAATGAAAAAAACCCTAGCACCCTTGTTTCTTTTTCTAAATTTGTTTTTTTTTTTCCTTCAGAAAACAGCATATTTAATAAATTATAGTTTTATTTACGGAACTTACATTTTACATGTGTGTTTTAAATCTTACTGAATCCTATAATGTTTTACATAATGATCCATAAATGTATCTATATATGTAACATAATTTTATTCATCCTCTACGTCATTACCACATTCACTAGTATCAGCACTACCAACACTAGTTCAGTCGGTGTCGGAATTTTGTGTTTCTTCTTCTGTCTCCACTAGATCCATAACTTCAGAAATAATTACATTTTATTTTGGTTGTTGTTCTTGTATTGTAAGCAAAAGATTTTCAGATTGCAATTTTAAATTGGGAGCAAAGTACACACTTGTAACAGAACAGGCATAATGCCTTTATAGTAATTTTATTTAAGGTAATAGAATTTACATCTATGGATACGTTGGTTATGTAAGCTCTCTGAAGTACAGATATAGTAGGATTATCGCTGATGAGGCATGGCGTGTTGATTGTAGTTAAAATATTGATCCGCTTTAGACGTGATTTCTTAAGTGTTAATCTTTATTAAATGTATTGTAATTATAAACAATTTTCCTACCTTATCAAATAAATAAACCTGCAATCTTCGGATCTACCAAATGTCTGGTAGTTAATTTCTTCGTCGAGATTCAAGAATACATGATACAAGAAGATAATAAATTTTAAAATAGCTACATGGCAATACCGCGACAGGACAGTGTGTTTTGAAGTGGGATTAATTAAAAGCATAATTAACCAAGGACACACACTGAAACAAAAGGTAGGAAAAGTGAATTACATAAAGTAACAATAATTAACAAGCGAGCCGCCATTACCACCGGAACGCGACAACCGAAGTGAGCCGACGATTCCCGAGGAGAGCCGATCCGCTCAGTATTAATAAGAACTACATTCAGGCAACATCTCGACCGGAGCGGAGAATCACCTTCATTTACGGGAGACTGCAAGGGCCGGCATTGCAGAGCGGGACGCAGTCCTAGAAGCTAGCAGTTCTTCTCTTCAAAAGGAAAGTGCCAATTTTTTATCTTTGTAAGAAACACAAGCTGACATGAGAGAATTTTCATATGATCATTTGCATTGAAAAAAAAATTAATTTTCATAAAGAAAAAAAAAATTAAATTATTTTCTTCCCGAGTAAAAGTCAGTTTGAGTTAATATTGAAAAAAAAATTAGTTTCAACTTTCCTGGGGAATTTTATTAATTAATATTTGTTACCTTGTTTGCATTTCATTGCATGCAATAGCGTACACCTTGTTTAACAATAACTGTGATTGGTGTTGGAGCAGAATTTATGTTTCCATCTTAATTTTTTTGTTTGCTTGCTGGTTCGGTGGATACTTTTTTCTTTGCAATCAAAATATTGTGCGAGTGTATTGAAAGTGTTGACAACATGGCTACAGAAGAGAGTGAAATGGTGGAGGGGATGGCAGCAATAGGAAGTGAGTCCTTGAATGACTCAGGTCCTAAGTTCACTGATGGGTCAGTTCGTGCTATCTTGGTACAGTTGAAATCTTTTCAAAATAGTATGGAGTCAATGAATGACAACTTGAGGGCTGATTTAAAATCAGTAAAAAGTAATTTGAAATCAGTAGAAAGTAATTTGAAATCAGTAGAAAGTAATTTGAAATCAGTAGAAAGTAATTTGAAGGCTGAGCTTGGGGGTCGATTGCAATCACTTGAGAGTACAGTGGGGAATTTAAATATGTTGGTAGAAGATAATGTTCGACAATTAGGGAATGTCCAATTAGAATTAAGGCAACATAATGTTGATTGTAAGGAACAAGCTGAACGACTAGCGGAACGGCTAACTAGGTTAGAGCATAGTGTGAGTAGGGAGACAATACTGTTACGACAGAATAACGAAGTACTCAGTAAACAGTTAGTTGTCGGGGAAGAAGTCAATGTAAGTCACGTGAGGCGACTGGAGGCGGTAGAGGATCACTGTATCCTTTTGGGGAAACACATCAAAGAAGATAAAGAAAAGGTAAACAGTGTGGTCGCAAATGTCGAGTTGATTTCACAGAACTTGGGTAAGTACCAATTATCCACAGCAGCGTTGATAGAAGATGTTACTAGAGTGAAAGTTCCGGCAGTAGAAAGGGAGGATGTATCCAATGTCAGGGGCCATCATTCGACTTCAACAGCAGCGTGGGTCGAAGAGAAAATTGAATGGGAACAATTTGATGGTGATGGGCATATGCACCCCATTGAATTCATTCGGGACTTTGAGGACTTTGCACCTTTCTCCGTTGCTTCTGAAAAACAGCGGATCGAGATGGTTCGTTGGTACTTGGCCGGAGGAGCGAGGCGATGGGCCGACTGGTTTGCTGGCAATTGTAACACATTTAATGAATTCAAGAGGGAGTTTCGACAACATTATTGGTCGGTGGATAGGCAGATAGCCGTACATAGAGAATTGTTAAGGGAAGAAACTTATGTGGCCGCTAAGGGGACGCAGAAAGACTTTTTCATGATGTGTGCGGTCTCATGCAAATACCTAGATTCGAGTGAAGTGCCAGAGCATAAAAAGATAAGAGTGATATCATGGGGAGACGCAAGAACTGTGCGACATAGGAAGGAATGCTGGGCAGCCTTGGTGGGAATGACTAGTGTGTGTGAGAACCACACCGGGAATTCGAGGGGAACGCCGGTAGGTGTGAAAGAAGAGGATGTTGTAGAAGAGTACCGGAATGATGGAATAAGAGGAGTTTTCAAGGTGGTTTCTCGAAAATCTTATAAAAGTGTAAAATTGAATGGGAGTGCGGGGTCAGGCACTGATTGAAAGTGCATTTATATGCAGACAAATCCTCCACGTTTCTCACTTTTCTGAGGCCATTAGGGTCCAAAAGGAGGTATTTTGTTTTTAACTTACGATTAGAAGTTCAGCTTCGACATAGGCAAAGTAATAGGACCAATGTGAAAAACAATTAATAATAAGAATAACTCATGTCATGTTGTGTTTCGTAGGTGAAGTGTCAGCCGTTGTAGCCCTGTGGCAAGGTGTGCATTTGGGGGACAAAGAAAAAAAAAAAAAAAACACTATGAAGATCAATATCAACTTTTGTTCAACGAGTGGTGTTTGATTGTCTTCTTCTTTGTTTTGTTTTTTTTGTTTTAATGTTCCATTGTATTTCTTTCTCCATTTATATGTGACTTCAAGGTTTGTGCAATAATGTTAAAAATTATTGTTATTAACATAAGAGTAGTCGAGTGGCTGCCAGCCAAATTTTTTGTATTTCATAAGTCATTTCATAGTCTGATATGTATAATCATTTCAATCTTAGTTTAAGGGTTACCTGGCGACGGAAGTCGGGGCTTTGTCAATGCCAACTTCCGCCTGGTTCCATCGGTGGGAGTGTAACAGAACAGGCATAATGCCTTTATAGTAATTTTATTTAAGGTAATAGAATTTACATCTATGGATACGTTGGTTATGTAAGCTCTCTGAAGTACAGATATAGTAGGATTATCGCTGATGAGGCATGGCGTGTTGATTGTAGTTAAAATATTGATCCGCTTTAGACGTGATTTCTTAAGTGTTAATCTTTATTAAATGTATTGTAATTATAAACAATTTTCCTACCTTATCAAATAAATAAACCTGCAATCTTCGGATCTACCAAATGTCTGGTAGTTAATTTCTTCGTCGAGATTCAAGAATACATGATACAAGAAGATAATAAATTTTAAAATAGCTACACACTGTTCATAAAGACTGCTCCAATAATTCTGTATTAAGGTCTTTTAATGTTGAATTTAAATCTATTATCATACAAAATAGTAGCTTTATTTCTTTTCAATCGTTGGTTTACGCCAACGTATGCAAGGAAACGATTCATAATTACTGACAATTTAATGACTCAGTATCACTATACGCTGAGAGTTTAACAAGTATACGAATATAAGTAATAAAAAGAGGCAAAAAGCCGTAGATAAATTTAAAATTCCTTATTTTTTTAAAAGATCCGTAGGTCTACAGATAAATTCGCAGGGTTGGCAGCACTAGTTCAAACAGCAAGTATGAATCCATACAACGGGGAACGGGGATTCCTTCTCGCGCAACCTAGCCTCTTCGGTAAGTCCCCGTTTGTAAAAGAAAATTTCAGTCAATGTTGCCAATATTTTCGTAATTTTCTTTTCTACTAAAGCAGGAACATATAGTAGATTTAAAAATGAAGATAAATACTTAGTATAAACTCTAAAACAGTCATATTAAACGATAAATGCCTTACAAATGTGAGATTTAGTAGTTATATATATAAAAAAACGTGTCCCAGAAAAAAACGTGTTTTTTCTTCTTTTTTCACGTCAGAAAAAAAAAATGTTTTTTTACAACATTATTCATTCCTAGCGAGAAACTAAGATACTAGAAGTCGGAGCCCGAGCTGATTCTTTTCTATGCTCATTTTTACTATTAGCGATTAAAGAATGGAATAGAAAGGATTGATAGGGCGAGAAGTATTCAGAAATGACTCCGACCGTATAAAGCTGGGTTTTCCTGTACCGTCCCAGGAGAATGCCGGTATGGTTCCTCAAAACAGGTAGTTAGTAGATTTCTGTGAAATCCCCTGTATCCCTTCCCATGCATAAACTATTACACATTAGCGGGCGACCACTAATTACGTGAGGTGAAATAGGGGAGGGGGGGGAATTCGGCGAAATCTCATGAAGGTGAGTGGAGGATGGATGTCCAACAGAAATCTGACGTAATCTTTTTAACTCCTTAAAGAACAATTTAAAAAAGAGATCTACAAACGAAGTCGATCGCATAGTTAAGATAGTAGGAAAAAAATTTGGCAGTCATAGGGGCTGCCGACAGAAGTGAAAACTTAATACTATGAATATCATACCTGCAACACGTAATACTTATAGTTGCAGATACACTAAATAGCAATAATTCCGTGTGGTCGTAATGACCTGGTGACTGGGTTTCTACTGGCTGCACTTTCCGCCCCTGTCTTAGTAGGGTTAACCTAACCCGGAAGTGCAACCAGGTGTAAGGGACCTATAGTTTTACCTTGATTCCGAACAACGGAATCGTTCTGGCGTACCTCACATTACACAGCAAGCTGTGCCAGAGGGGAAGGTCGGGTTAAGGGTCTATGAAAATGTCCGCCGAGACAGAGATTCGAACCGGGGATCTTTCGTTCCCCAGTCAGACATCTAAAACACTGAACCGCCAGACCGCAACAGAAATACTATTAACATCAGCATGTCGGTATTGCGAACTCGTAAGGTTTTACCCATTTAAAAATCACCCAACTCGTCTAAAGAAGTATTCAATCCAGAAACTAAAAATCTGTTATATAATCAAATACAACTCCTAAATATACCTACTCATCGCGTGATTTGAACCTGCGACAAGGAAAGACCACTTTCGGAAGTGAGGGGCTTAACCATTCACTTTGTTTTGAACTATATGTGTGTTAAGTACTGTTAAAATCGGATCAAAACAGTGGGTTTGTAAGAACAACGGTGACAGAATTCAAGGTGAAGGGGAAAGACGGAGTAGGTTTAAGTTTCTGTAAATCAATCGTCGACAATGTTTTTCTATTTGTTTTAAAGTATACGTATGATAAATTCCATTTGAATCGGATAAAAACTGTCTGTTTCTATAAAGATTTTGCGGAACGCGTCCTGTGCGAATATCATACGAACTTATACATGGTATATACCAAAAGTAGTAGGACTGATTTTTTCTAAAAAAAAAATATTGAAGATATCTTTACAATTCCTTAATCCTCTTCGAAATAGTACCCTTAGGCAGCTACACGCCAAAAATTACGCTGCTGCCATTGGCCATACGCCTTCTGGAAGTCAGTTTCGGGGACGCTGTTGAGAGCCCTCGTCGATGCTGCTTCAACGTCCTGAATCGAGTCAAACCGCTGTTCCTTCAGCTGCTTTTTCATCCATGTGATTAAGAAAAGTCAGATGGAGCCAAATCAGGACTGTAGGCGGGGTGCAGCAGCGCGGCAATGTCAATTTGGGCTAACAGTGGCCTCATGACGGCGCGCCTTGGCACGGCGCATTGTCGTGATGCAGAGTCCAGTTGGCGGAGATGACCGGTCGGACGCGATTCACTAGGTCTCACAGGCGGGCTGGCACTTGCACGTAAAAGTTCGAATTGACAGTTTCCCCAGGGGAAACGAACTCCTTATGAATCACCCCGTGACGGTCAAAAAACACGATCAGCATTGTCTTGATCTTTGATTTGCTCATGCGAGCCTTCATTGGACGGGAGGATGAAGAAGGCAACTGTTGGCCCAATTCAGCGTTGCCACCTTGCTGCACCCCACCTACAGTCCCAATCTGGCTCCAACTGACTTTTTTTATTATTCCCACGGATGAAAAGGCAGCTGAAGGAACAGCGGTTTGCAATCCAGGACGTTGAAGCAGCATCGACGAGGGCTCTCAACAGCGTCCCCGAAACTGACTTCCAGAAGGCGTACGGCCAATGGCAGCAGCGTAATTTTTGGTGTGAGCTGCCTAAGGTGCTATTTCGAAGAGGATTAAGGAATTGTAAAGATATCTTCAATAATGTAGATATACCCCCACATCGCGTAACGCAGATATAGAATATTTCACTTCAAAAAAGTCTCCAAAACGAGTGGTTGTCATTAGCGGGGAAGAGGGGACTTGAGGCCCTAGGATATGTGCAAAGTGCAAGGCACCCTTTGCCACCTTAACAGTGAATTGGGAAGTAATAGTGCTTGAATAAGCGGTGTAGTGGCTCAGTGGCTGACCGAAAATAGATAGATCATCGTTTAGAATACCGGTTTTTGCTGGGATTTTAAGAGGCCCCTAACCCGACCTACACCTCTGTGAAGTATGCCAGAACGCTTGCATGTTTATGATTGCACGCTAAGCAGCATATACCCTACAACCGGTAGGATAACCGTGTTAGGTTAGTTAGCTATGTCAAGAGGTAGCGAATCGGAAACTGTCACTTGACGGCCGAACAATCCTTCAGGATCTCCCAGCTAAGAAGGCCTGACGGTGATTTGATATTGATATTAGTGTCTGAGAATATTTACAATAATGAACCACTTGATTATTTTGAAATTAATAGCTACTATGGTTACAGAATAATTCAACAAAAACCTGATGCTTAGAGTTTGACTGCATATTAGTCAGAGAGCAAAAAGAGATATTATAGTTCAATCTTAACTAGACATCTCCTTCTTCTCCGTTTTTGCCTCTATGTACCACGTGGTTCTTAACTCCGGTAAGCTTTCTCTTTGGCCCAATATTCCTTCATCCTTGCACTGTGGTAGTATTTTCTTTCTCGTGTCCATTTCACCCTAGATCCTGGGCGCAGTGTTTTGACTGCTGGTGTCTGGAGACGATTTGATGCTTCAATCTACGTTATGTACTAGACTATTATATAAAATAACTGTTACCAGATGGTTTAAATATAACTTCTGCGAACGAAACTCTCACACTTCGAGTGTGTTTTACGTACTTCAGAAGTAATTTAGAAATTAAAAACATGTAATACTATGCTTTGGGCTGTATATTCTCTGGTTAAACAATAGAAAAACGATAGATGGTCATATTGTTGCACAGTCAACAAAGTATTTGGCGTGATAAAAAATTTATTGTTTCTCAGAGATTATTTAACGCGATGCGACTTGTGTAAATTTGTAGTTCAGTTCTACAGGACGGATAACCACGCTGAGAACGAGCGTGATGGGTGAGCGGTGACGATCAGTCATGGCATTCGGGAGAATGCGGGTTCGAATCCCCGCCCGGCCTTCCAGATCTTTTCCGTGGTTTCACCAAATCACTCCAGGGGAATGGCGGGATGCTTCCTTCAAAATACCATGACCGAATTTCTTCCTGTTCCTTGTCCCCACTCCTTTCTCACCTCTAATAACGTCGACGTTAACCGAGAGCGGTGGACGAACGGTTAAGTTTCTGGCCTCGCATTCGGGAGGAAGCCGGTTCGAATCCCAGTCGGGGCATCCAAAATTACGTTTTCCATGGTTACTCCAAATCACTCCAGGCGATCGCCGGGATGCTTCCTTCAAAATGCCATGGCCAATTTCCCCCCAGTTCCTTGTTCCCAGTACCTTCTCGCCTCTAATGATCTCAAAGTCGACGAGGAGTAAAGCGAAAAGTAAAAAAAAAAATAATAATTAAAAAGTCGACGTCGAGGCATAATATTGCGAGTATCGCAACTGTGGTACGTATTTCTCTGGCTACGACTGTGTCCAGTTGGTTCTCCACTGGCGAGGCCCACTTCCCACGACCTCTTGCCCTCCGGTATCTGTCTTCCACTCTGTGGACGAGGATTGAATCCCGTAGTGGGCCCGCCACCATAACGAGGCTCACGCAAATGAGAGACGCGCAGAGATTGGCAGCCCTGATGGCAAGTAGCCTTATCGCCCACTGCGGAGGATGCTCTCGCATGGCAATGTCTGCAGCTCTCTTCCCAAAACATTTCTCGTGTTTACTCTTCCCACAAATGCTTTGCAACGCACCAACTACCTTTGCACAGCCTGGCTGATTGCGCTCTGCTAGATCAAGGACAGTATTATGAAGCAAACACGGCTTTCGAGTTCACTGGGTGGGAATCACGAGTGACTTGAAGTCTGTCACGCTAGTACTCAAAGACCACTGAACAGAGGAAAGCGGGGTGGAAAGATCGAAAGAAACAAGTGTATTACTCGGCATCTCTCAGCCATGACGGGGAGATTTTTTTTTTTTTTTAATCGCATCTTGCCTTGTTAGCCCAATGTATTCGCGATTTTCCAATGTGTACATTTCGAAAAGAAAGACATTTTCTAACGCACTCTATCGGAGAAACTAGCTACCACCGCCAATGGAAATTTAGTATCAACTATTAACAAATTAGGAATAGAAACTGTAGGCTCTGTTAAAACCACCAAATTAAGTAAAATTAGCAATGTCACAAAAACCCTCCTGAAAACGTAGGAAAATGAAAGTAAAACCTGAAACAACCTAATTGAATATGCTGAACTGTGCAAGACGATCAGAAAAGAAATAACGGCTGACATCTAGAAATATATCGAAAACCTGGTTATATCAGTTATATAAAACAAGAAAGGCTATAAGAAAACAAGCAAAGATTAATGTAAGGAAGGAAACAAATAACAGCTTAATTCTTCTGCATGACCACGAGGTTGCTCAACTGTCAGTGGTACAGAGATGTTGGGGACATTAGTTTTCCACAACTGCACTTTTACCTTTTCAGGTGACCAAATCAGTTCCCACGCTGTTCGTAGAAAACTTTTCTGGACTTGAGTCTTTGGACCGGTGGTGCATGGCCGTGTTTTCTCGTTCCACTTTCTTCGTAGCCCCTTCTCTTTGGAAACTGATCGCAGTCAGGGCCGGCGCTAGGATACTCGGGCCCCGGGTAAACGTTCGAAGCACCCCTCTCCCCCAACCCCTGACGAATTTTTTTTACTTAAAAATTTGCTTTTATGTATAAAGTTAAAAAAAAAATATTGCAAGAACGTTCAAAATCATAGGTGCAGGTTTTAAAACTTGCGTTTGATTGCCATTTAGCTAGGTACCCTGGTCGGCGGGCCCCCTTCTGGGGGTTCGGGCCCGGGGAACTTTTGCCCTGCTTACCCCTCCCTAACGCTGGCCCTGATAGCAGTGCATGGGTTAAATAACCTACCTACGTAACGATTGCCTGATTAAAGTAATAACAATGTAGAATAACTTATTGGGAATACTGGAACTGAGAAAGAAGACCACAAAACCTGCGAAAAACATATGCAATTACTTGGAATACTTACAATAAGAAATCACTTTCCACCAAAGCCAAACTCCATCACTAACACACTGTCGTTCTTCCAGGAGCACTGTATGCGACGGAGACATCATCATTAACGGTAAATGTCAAAGAAATAGAAAAAATAGAAAGACAGATACTGAGAAAAAATTCGGCCCCAAGATCCAAGGCGGCATCTGGATGAGCAAAATCTCAGAAGAACTGTATTCTCTGACCAAACGATTCACCTCACTTGCATGGAAAAGACGCAAGAAATTCTACGGACATATGAACGAATGGATGACTTACGACTGACAAAGAAAATTTTCCATATCGTTAATGGACCCTGAGAAACCAAAGCATGCTGGTTTGTAGAAACCCAGAAGGACATCGCAGATGTCAAAATAGATCCACTGACATCTACACTCAGTATATATAGACAATTAATTACTACACATAAATTTGCTCCAAAGATCCCAACAGCAATAAATCTGAAACTCAGAGAGACGTCAAACCCACAGCAAAAGGATGAGGAGGTTTAGGGAAGATAAGAAGAACAGCAAGAAGGACAGTGAAAATTTTTGGTTTCAGGCGCTCTTTTGCGGGATAAACGATAAAATAAATAATAACGTGGAACTTAGTAGCTCTGGCACGAAATAACCTGTCCTAATTCTTTCTGATAAATTGCCAGATTGTTTGGTGGTAGTTCGGGGACTTTCACCTCGTTGCCGGTTCCGTAGCCTTGATCCTCTGACATCCTTGGTACATCTCGTCCTCGCCAGAGGCCGTTCCGTATCATTTCTTTTTGTCACTCTCCCAAAAGCGCGTCCTTGGTCCTTCCGCTGTCGGCTGCTGGTAACGTATTAGCCGCCGGCGCTATTAATAATCCCTCCACATCCTACGACAACGCTTTCACGCCTGCTCGCTCGCATCTGGGACTGTCACTGTATTTCCAGGCCGCCTCAATATCGTTGCTCTTGGCGCCGTAATACTGTCTCGTTCCCGAGATTTGTCGACTTGGCCACTTTACATGTCAGCTAGTGAGTCCTAACATTTCATCAGCTGCTCCAGTTCTGGTCCATTCCCACCAAAACAAAATAGCGTCTCTGATTTCAGTTCGGGCGGTGTGAAAAGTTCTAGACCTCGCTCATAATTTATGATGGTGTTGTCAACACACCAAATATGAAATTTCAGGATTTTCGGATATTTTATATAAAGATCCTTATAATCCTTTAGGCATTCTTTAAATTTGTTTATCAACGAGCACGTTGTTCCACGTTCGCAACCTAGATTGGTGGGTGAGTGTTAGCACATTGGCCTCGTATTCGGGAGGAGGCAGGTTCGAATCCCCGGACATCCAGATTTCGGTTTTTCGATATCATTCCGGACGAACAGCAGGATCGCTCCATCAAAAGGCCACGGCCGAATTCCTTCCCATTCCTTATTCCCAGTCGCATCCTGCCTCTAATGACCCCGACGTCGAAGAGGCGTAAACCCAAAAAATAAAATATAAATAATAATATGTGTTTGGAATTTTTCAGATTGTCGTTTACATTATTTTTATTTTATTTATTTATTTATCAATCTTGTTTCATGGATCCCTCCTGAGGAAGCACCTCTGGGATGTGAAACATGTCATGGTTAATATACATACATACAATATGAGTCATAATCATAGTGAAAACAATTATATATTACAAAGAAAAATAAAGAGAATAAAATAAGCATACATTTTTACAAATGTATTTTGCAAAAGTCATATTGAATACAATTAATTATTTTGTTCAAATTCTTGAATGGAGTAGAAGGAGTTTCCAATAAGATAATCTCTCAGTTTTTCTTTAAATATATCTTTATTTGCTGCAAACTGTTTTATACTCTTGGGAAGTTTATTAAACAGATGTATACTAGAATAATTAACTCCTCATTGTACTAATGACAGAGATGTTTGTGGTTTTTGCAAGTTATTTCTGCTTCTTGTATTGAAATTGTGTACCTGTGAATTAGAAGTAAACAGGTTAAAATGATCTATGACAAAGCACATGAGAGAATATATATACTGAGAAGTCATTGTGAGAACATTGAGTTTTTTTAAAAAGTTGTCTGCAAGAAGTTCTTGGTTTTACCCTACACAACATCCTAATAGCTCTTTTCTGTGCTATGAAAACTTTTTTACTTTGTGAAGAGTTTCCCCAAAAAATTATGCCATATGACATTACTGAATGAAAATATGAGGAGTAAACCTGTTTCGTTAATTCTAGATCTGCTGTTAGAGAAAGTGTTGGTATTGCAAAGGTGGCACTACTTAACTTCTTCAGTAGTGAAGTGATATGTTCATGCCAACAGAGTTTCTCATCTATTTTAATACCAAGGAATTTTATACTCTTCGTTTCTAATATTGTGTTATTTTTATAGCTTACTTGTAAATCTGGCTTTGCATAATTTTTTGTTTTAAACCTAATGTGATGTGTTTTTTTTCAAAATTTACTTTTAATGAATTTGCCTCAAACCAATTTGCTACTTTAGTAAGTACTTCATTTACATTAGATTCTAGATTGCTGTTTGCTGTTTTTCTCACAGTCAGGTTAGTGTCATCTGCAAATAAAAGACTCTTAACTTTATCACTCAAGTTTCCAGGAAGGTCATTGATGTTCAACAAAAAGAGGAGGGGTTCTAGGACAGAACCTTGTGGATTCCATGTTTTATTTTCTCCCAGTCTGATGAAGCATCTTTACTTAGTTTAGAATCAAAAATGGAAACTTTTGCATTCGACATTCCATGTATGATTTAAACCATTTACCTGCAATTCCATAAATATCATAGTATTCCATTTTCTTCAACAGAGTAATGAATTCGATATTTTTCTTCCTACGATGACATATCCCATTTCGGACTTAGGCGGTTTCATGGAGGATGTAACTCCCTCTTGGAACGTTCTTGGGAAGATATAATAATAATAATTTCGTGTGGTGGTAATGACCTGGTGACAGGGTTTCTATTGGCAGCTCATTCCACCCCTGTCGTAACCGCCTTAAACTAGCCCGGCAATCCTGCTGGGAACAGGGGACCTACAGTTTAACTTGGAATCCGAACCACGGAAGAGTTCTGGAGAACTTCACATTACACTGCAAGCAGTGCTAGAGGTGAAGGTCAGATTAAGTGCCTATGAAAATCACCGCCGAGTGAGGGGATCGAACCGGGGACCTCCACTGATATGAACGTGATTTCGAGTTGCCTTCTCTGGGGTATAATCGTATGTGTTACTGTAGTTGTGGATGATTTTAATATTGTGTTTGTTGACTATAGAATGTTGCATGAAATGTAAGATGAAGAAGAGGAAGGGTTAAACCGGATGCCGGCCCTTCAAGCCTAGTCTTCCGAAAGACACGGTTTAGCGTCCACATTCGATGGATGAACCACCATCAACCATGTCTTATTCCCTTAGGTCTACTCCACACGCACGGTTAATAGGGCATAGTATCTTTTGATTAAGAATTGTGTACCATAACCTCTCCTACCTTGCCGATGGTGATGATAATTTCCTCCACAACAGTGCCTCGAAGAGCTAACCCCATGGTGTCAGCGCCGGACACCAAAGGGTGAAACCTACAGAGGTTGGGTTGCTTGTTGGATATTATTGAAGGGAAATAGGAGCGAACCGAATTCTACTAAAATCAATGAGTGAAGGAACAGTTGTCGCGATATGATTTGAAAGATACAACTGGGTGGGAGTGTCACTGTTTGAACGTACTTCAGTAAAATTGGCTGAATGATTCGTGTTCCCACTAAAAATTCCCCTCAGCTCTCTTCTGCAGGTGTTTTCTGTGAAATGTGCCAAGCTACAGATGTCCTCCTGTTATGCCCAAGTCGCGATAGACCGAACCTCGTTTGGGTGTTTGGACAGCGCGGAATTAATAACAGCACTGTACTCTCATCTTTGACAATACCAGCTATTGCGACCACTGAAGGACGTCTTCCATTATCTCAGTCACGTAACGCCCGCGCAAAATACGCCCGCGCGGTCTCGCGGGACAATGCGCCACTGTGCTCGTGTGAATGATCCCGCCACATGTTTGCGCAACACACTGACCGCAAAGCACACCCACTCAGGTAGCTAGCCACCCCGACCCCCTCCAGGGTCAACGGGCGTGCTCCAGAATCCTGCTCCAGGATTAGCCTGACTGTGGCAGGATGAGTTACGAGGGGACTAGGAACGGCGAGAAAGACTTGGGCAAGTATCGGGCTCCGAATTCTGCTATTCACGTTCCACACGCAGTCACCACGGCTGGGAAGCTCTTGAGTCTTCTTGTTCATCACCACCTAATACCAACATTACTGAGGCGGCTACTTTGAGGAGTTTCACTCATCATTGGCATGGTCAAATATGGAGCGGTGGTTTTACTCCACGATTCACTAAAAGTGTGTGGTGGAGGGTGCATTGCACCTATCCGAACGTGTAATAGTTTCGAAGGGATATACGGGATATGAAAGGAGACGCCCATGGGTTATTGTGAAAACCATCCTGGCAATCGCCTGCAGTGATCCTGGATCTCAGATCAGGATGGCCGGAGTGATTTATCGAAAGCTACTCCTGTCGGATTTTAAGTTTACTCTCCCGGTAAATATTTTCTATTCCATTCCCTAATCGCTCGTGGAAAAAATGGGTACAGAAATGAATCGGTTCTGTCTATGATTTCTGTTATCTTATTTTCGTGGTCATTCCAAGTTGAATGTTGCAGGTAGTAATATTTGTTTTCTGTCATTCCGTAATAAGTCAGTCGTGAATTTTTCAATTAGTTTCTGCCCAGAGCAACGCCTTGGGTGTTACAGGTCTTCCCAAACTAACTCCTTCAACATCGCACTTACGATTTCCCTTCAACTGATATACCTGTCACGAATCGGGCGGCTCTTCTTTGGACCATCTCTAATGCCTCTATTAACCCGTTTTGATGGGGACCCGATACAGAACAACAATATTCTAAGTGAGGACTCACTAGTGACTTGTATGCAATCGATCTAACTTCCGGAGTGCATTGTTTTAAATTACGACCTAGAAATCGAAACATACGATTTGCTTTCCCAGTTACCTCCTCGATATGCTCATTCCACGACAAATTATTACGAATTATTACCCCTAGGTGTTTAGCGGAATCTTCCGTTCTAAGGACAGTACCATAAATTTTATATTCAGAGCTAAATGGTGTCACCTTTTTACTTACACGCATGACTTGGCACTTTTCAGCGTTTAACTCCAACTGCCAGTCTTTACACCACGCAATTATTTTCATAACATCGTCTTGTAACAAAGCGCAGTCATCCTGCGTTTTGATAATTAATAACATCATCGGCCAATAACCTTTTCTTCCCCCTTATTACGTCGAATAAATCATTAATGTATACGAGAAACAACAGGTATTATCACGTTGCCACCAAGCACATTATATATACTGCCAGGTCGTCCTGTCTACTAATGGACGAAGTAAAGTGTTACCACGTGCCTGTGTACCGTGTGACTATGC
This sequence comes from Vandiemenella viatica, assembly GCA_031002005.1. NCBI lineage: Eukaryota > Metazoa > Arthropoda > Insecta > Orthoptera > Morabidae > Vandiemenella > Vandiemenella viatica. Next base: position 111,049,590 of record CM061918.1, read on the forward strand.
TCTGTGTGAGATAAGTGGACGGCGGGTCGTGCCCGGTCCCGTTGTACCTCCCAGATCCACTGTGCTATGCCTCAGAGCACTGAACCGTGCATTTCACCGTTTGAGCGATGTGGTGGCTAATTGGTTAAGGCCCCTGATTTCAAAATTTCAAATCCCACAGAAATGTTTAGTGTTGTGTTGATCCTATGAGCAATGCCAGGACGGTCGGTGGTTCGGAATCCACGTTGTACTGTAGATCCCAGAGGAAAGGAACTGGATGTCCTGCCTCTGCAACAATGGATTAGTATGCCACTTTCGGTAGAATCAAACTAAGGGGGCATCCATAAATTACTTGAGGTGAAATAGGGGAAGGGGGGGTCCGGCGAAATCTTACCAGATCTCACCAGGGGGGAGGGGGGGTCTACGGAAATCTCACGTGAGATTTTGCGAAAAATTTGGGGACAGTAGAGCCATAAAAAAGGTCTACAATTTGCGCCAAAGTCAATTTTAGGAGGGTATTTCGTCAAAAAAAAAAAAAAAAAAAAAATAAATAAAAGTCTACAAAAGTTTCGAAGGCGATTTCTAGGGGGTGGTTCTCACGGACCAGATCTCACCAGAGGGGGGGGGGGGGTCCGGCCAGATCTCACGAAATCTCACCAAGGGGGAGGGGGGTCCAGAAATCCGGAAAAACACCTCACGTAATTTTTGGATGCCCCCTAACCTCCCGCTTGTGGACTAAGTTAGTTTTTTTATACACTGTTTTTTTACGACATACTCATTCTGAAAACAATTTATACTTGCAAGTAATGTTATTATTTTTCTTCTTCTTCTTCTTCTATTCTCTATCCGTTCCGGATGTCGGCAACCATCTTGGCTGTCTCGTCCCTGCTGGTTGATGCTCGGATTAACTCCGTAGTTGTCTTGGAGGTCCATATTCTCAGATTTTTTACCAAGAAGTTGTTCTTCTACCAGCACTTCTCTTTCCTGGTATTTTTCCCTGGAGAACAGATTGCAGGAGTTCATAACGGCTATTATTCATCATGATGTGGCCAAGGTACTGAAGCTTCCGTGTTTTTATGGTGGTCAGTATTTCCATTTCTTTTTTTCTTTTTTCGGAGCACTTTAGTATTTGTGGTGTGGTCTTTCCATGGTATTCTTAACATTCTTCGATATAGCCACATTTCAAAAGCTTCTAACCTTTTACTGATAGTTTCTGTTAATGTTCACGTTTCAACGTCATACAGGAGGACAGAGAACATATAGCAGCGCAGGAGTCTCATCTTCATGATAATTGATAAATTACGACTTTTAAAAAGGTTATTCATTTTATTGAAAGGAGCTCTGGCTTTACCAATACGTGACTTTATTACATCAGATGGATCCCATTGGCTTTTTACTGTGGTGCGGAGGTGTATAAACTCAGAACATTGTTCTGGAGCCACTCTGTAGCAATTCAGGACGTGTGGGGCGTCGCATTGTACTGATCGAATTGCCCAAGTCCGTCGGAACGCATAATGGACATGAATGGATACTGGTGATCAGCCAAGGTGCATACGTACGTGTCACCTGTCAGAATCGTATCTAGAAGTATCAGTGGTCCCATGTCACTCCAACTGCACACGCTCCACACCATTACAGAGCCTCCACCAGCTTGAACAGTCCGCTGCTGACATGCAAGGTCCATGAATTCATGAGGTTGTCTCCATACCCGTACACGTCCATCCGCTCGATACAATTGGAAACGAGACTCGTCAGACCAGGCAACATGTTTCCAATTATTAACAGTTCAATGTCGGTGTAGACGGGCTCAGGCGAGGCGTAAAGCATTGTGTCGTGCACTCAGCAAGGGTAAAAGAGTGGGCCTTCGGCTCCGATAGCCCATATCGATGATGTTTCGTTGAATGGTTAGTACGCTGACACTTGTTGATGTCCCAACATTGAAATCCGCAGCAATTTGCGGAAGGGCTGCACTTCTGTCACGTTGAATGATTCTCTTTAGTCGTCGTTGATCCCGTTCTTGCAGGGTCTTTTTCCGGCGATGTCAGAGATTAGATGTTTTACCGGTGCACTTAGTGAAATGATCGTATGGGAAAATCACCACCTCATCGCTACCTCGGAGATGCTGTGTCCCATCTCTCGAGCGCTGACTATATCACCACGTTCAAACTAGCTTAAATCGTGATAACCTGCCATTGTAGCAGCAGTACGACTGCGCCAGACACCTGTTGTCTTAATTACTTTGCCGACCGCGGCACCGTACTCTGAGCGTTTACATATTTCTGTGTTTGCATTCGCATGCCTCTACCAGTTTCTTTGTCTCCTCAGTGTAAATAGCTTACGAAATTAACGCGTTCTGGCCTCGCATTCGGGATGACGGCGGTTCGAATCTCCGTCCGGGCATCCAGATTTGGGTTTTCCATGGATTCCCAAATCACTCCGCCGGGATGCTTCCTTAAAAATACCATGGTCGAATTCCTTCCCATTCCTTGCCCCCCATCCTTTTCCGTCTCTAAAGACCTCGCTGTTAGAGAGACGTTAAGTAAAAAAAAAAAAAAAAAAAAAAAAAAAAAAAAAAAAAAAAAAAAAAACGAAATTAACTCTGCTTCAAATGCTTCTCCTTCTTCCCGACGTTTAGACCAACGCTGAGATCGTCTTCAGGGGACTAGCCGGCTACTGAATCTGTTAGACTCTGCAATCTGGTGTTGGCCAGTCTCTAGCAGATTACAGTGTGTAATAGATAGAGTAGGTGGCTAGCCTCCTGAAGACGACCTAAGCCCTCGTCGAAACGTCGGGAAAAAGAAGATGAAGGAGCATTTGCCGCAGCGTTAATCTCGTGAGTTATTTATATTAAACTAGGCAGTTAATGATTTCACATTTAAACACAGCATATAAAATAACCAAAACACATTTTCTTTGTTTCATTTCAAGAAGAACAGGGCACCAGAAAAAAAATACTTCCTTCAGATTTTTCTATTCCATTGATTCACAAACACAATAACTCTGTTTCTGATCGTTCCACCATTGACAAAGTTTATTAAACATCAACACCATATATGTTTCAACGTTCTCTATATTGTTCTAAGATTGTTCTCCAAACTAACATTCTCTTTCAGTTTGCGCCATATACTTTAACAGTCTATTCCGGCGCACGATTCGTCTGCTATACTGCCATCATTTCTTGCCGCACTCTTCCTTTATGAAAATTACTGTTCAACTGGCAAAGATGCTCTTTCAACACACTACTCCATGCGCTCTCTTCCCAATTTTATCATTTCTCTTACAAAAGAAGATGAATTAAACTAAAAAAAAAAAAAAAAAAAAAAAAAATTTAAACCAATGGAAACCTTGAACAATAAACTTCTTAACTTTATAGGCTATATATTATTATTATTAGTGCAGCTTTATCAATGCTTATTTCAGGATATAGCCCCTTTAAGTCTAATGAGCTATATATTAAAATTTAATGCTACATAGTTTTGTTGTAGTTCCTTCTAGGCTGATCGATCTTGAACAACCCTCTTCCAGTTCACTCCTGTAACTCGACGTATATCCTTATCCCAGTGATCCGTGGGGTCTTCCTGTTACTTTTTTCAGGTTCCATGGTATCCGATCCAATACTGCCGTAGTCATCTGTCAACTCTTTTGCGAGCAATATGACCAGCCCATTGCCATTTTTGGGTTATCGGTCCTTTTAAAATGTCAGTCCTTTAGTTATTGAACCAATGTGCACGGCCCTTTTCCTGTCTCTTCTTGTAAACCCTAGCATTGCTCTTTCCATACTTATTTCTCAGTTTTTGCTTCGTGTCACTATTTATGGTCCAAGTCTGGCAGGCATATATGAGGACCGGTAATACACATTGTTCAAATACCTGTTTTTTTTTTTTTTAAAAAAGATTTACTGGCATGTTAGATTTAAAAACTATGGAATTTCTTCCGTATGCTCTCCAGCCCAGCTTTATCCGTCTGTAGATCTCAGGCTTTGAGTCGCCATTCATATTGATCAGTTGGCCAGGATAGGTGCACTGATCGGCGGACTCAATTCCAGAATATTTCGTGTCCACCTTGTCTTTATCTTTTTCTGCCCATTTGTTTTGCATGATTTTGTTTATTTTGAGGCCCACTTTGCTGCAAGCTGCATCTAGTTCATTTATCAGTTCTTTAGCTCTTCCAGACAGTTTGAGAGTAAAACTATATCTTCAGCGAATCTTATGTTGTTAAGACTTCTTCCATTTATTCTCAAACCTCTGTTTTTCCATTGGATTTTTGACATTGCCAACTCCAGGACTGATGTGAATAGCTTGGGTGCTATAGAGTCTCCTTGTTTTACTGGGAACTATTTGGTGACTTCAGCGATGTTGACAAAGGCAGTGGTAGTAGTGTAGATGTTATACAGTATGTTGATATAGCCTGGATTCACTCCTTGTTCTAGAAGGGCTTGCATGATTGCTGAGTGACTAACTGAATCAAAATCTTTTTCAAAATCGATAAAGGCAAAACTTAGTGACATCTGGTATTCATTTGCTCGACTTATTACTTCGTGATCACTTGGATGTGATCTACCGTGCTGAATCCTTACCTAAAGCCAGCCTGTTCTATTGATTGTACTGTGTCCAAGGTAGAACTGATGCGGTTATTGATGACCTACGTAAACACCTTGTAAGGAGGCTGATGGGGCGGTAGTTCTTAATACTGTAACGACTGTCTTTTTTTGTGTAGCAACACAATAATTGCTTTGTTCCAGCTGGATGGGATATTTTTCTCTTTGAGGCATTGTGAAAACACCTTAGCTAGGTGTCTGGCTATATATGTATACAGAAACAATAAAACTGAAATAAAAAATGTAAGGGACTATGTTTCCTTACAGCCTCCCCGGTCTAGTGTGGCGTTAATGCGCACAGCAACATTGACGGCTTTCTGACACATAATTATTTTAGTCGCAATGTTTTTATTCTCCGGGCTTTATAGTTCGTCGATGTCTATCTAATTAGTGTGCGAACTGCAAGAAAAGAGAAACAATTAGGCTATTGCCTTTTAAAGGGAATATCCTATTTCGGGATACCAAGAAAATTGACATCTTTTATGGTTTGAACAGATATTAAATTGCAATAAAATCCTCTCAGGTTTCCAGCCAGACAGTGTTGTGTAACCACGACGTTTCGACAGCTAGCTTTGCTGTCTTCTTCAGGTGTCAGGTCCCTTCTAGCTGTCGCAAGCTGACACCGGAGAGGATTTTATTGCATCAGCACGCCGGGAAAGTCTCCTCTCACAGATATTAAATTGATTTTGATAGCTTCATTGCTGGGTTCTTCTTGTCTTGGGCTAATCGCCATTTAAACATGTTTCATAACTCATTATTGCAACGAGGGTGCCTGGTGAGCCTCTGAAGGAGGTGGGTTTAAATCCCCTTTCGCCCATACAGATTTCCATTTCTCATTATATTATGGTTACCAGAATTTTTTCTCCGAATCTGGGGACGCTTCAGAACTTTTTCACCAAAATCCGGGGACGCTTTCGGCATTTTTCCTAATGACGCGTTGCGCTTTTTAGGTTATAGGATTAAAGGTGGGGTTAACTTAAAAGAATCATATTTATCATTGTTATATATTTTTTATTCTAACTTGTTATCATTGGTATTTCTCAGAAGAATGAATCTTCTTGAGAAGATCTTGTCTGGATCCAAGCTTGACTGAAAATTCTTGGCACGTCATGGAAAAATTTGTTAATATAGTTAACATAGCTTGAACTGTTTCTGTACTCATTCTGGATCTCTGTGATGTCCACATCATGTTCATTGAGGAAAAAACTCTCTCTACAGATGCGTTACTCCCAGGAAGACACAAAGACAGTTCTACTAACTTGCGAAGCTGTACATATGGAACTATTTTGTCAGAAAAATGTGAAAAAACTTCACTCCATCTTGAGCAAACATCAACACTGGATTCATTCCATCTATCTACTTTATCTTTTGATACAAATTCCTTTAAAGAAGTAATTTCATCGAAAAGACTGTCCTCATCTAAATCAACTCCACTCACTTTTGACAAGAAGTAATTAATTGTTGCCTCGAAGTTAACTCTTTCAGGAACAGATCTGAGCAGCATACATTTCAAGTGGCATAAGTCTTGACAATGAACACCCCAGGCATGCAGATATTGTATGGCATTGTCGTAGAAGTCATATGACGTGTTGAGGAATTCTATAGTGGAACATGACCCATCTTCTTCTAGAGATAACAAGAGCTTCTTCACTGATGAAGGAATAAACTTTTCTTCTTTCCTTGAAGTAAGCTTCTTCACTAAATTACTCAGTATCATGGAAGACTCAATTGCTGTGACATCATTGCCTTCTGCCTGTATTATTGCATCATGAAAAAGGGGCAAAGTTGAGTTGGCAAAATTCATCCACAAGAAGGTGCAGGGATCATCAAACCACTTCTTAAGCATTACTGGGCATTTATCTTCAGACAGGAAGAACGATTTGAGAGCAGGATAGATTTCACATATTCTTCTGATAGCTGGTAGAAGAGAAAGCCACCTAATTTTACTGTAGCCTAGTATTTCTTTGTATTCTTGTCCAACGTAGTCGCAAAATTCCTTTAGTCTTGTAACTCTGACTGTGAATATGTGAAAGAAACCAAATATCTTCACAACAAGTCCCTCAATATCAAGAGGAATTGAATCAATTGCAGAATGTGCACAATTGTGGATCATGTGAGCTACACATCCAAGACCAATCACTTTTCTTTCTAAAGTTGCTTCAATTTTATGGAAAACATTATTTACCCCTCTCCTTTTAAGCCCTCCAAAATTTGTGTTTGTGTTGTCTCCGGAAATGGCAACAACTTTATTTTGTACGCAAAAGTTTTTAATAGACTGAAGTGAGGTCTCAGATAGAATATCGGAAGTCTCTCCAGCAATTTCAACAAAATCGATCATCTTATTTTGTATTGTAACAGTCTTCCCTTCACTGATATGAACATACCTTACTAGAATGGGTAACACTTTTACATGTCCATGGTTAGAAGCATCGAACAGCACGCTCACAAATGAGGCTCGTTGTAATTGTTCTAATGTTTCTGCAATTGCCCATGGAGCTATCACAAATTTTATTATAGACTCAACTTCTGTTCTAGAACACGAGAACTTGGGTTCGTTGAACTTCTTTATTAATCCCGATGTGCAATCCATTGATTTGAAACTTTGGTAATGCCGCACAATATGAAAAGCAAATGTTCCTTCTTCAAGTGCAATGTCCATATCATTTTTATCTGGCATGATCGTCTTGAAAAACTGAGACACTTTCGTGTTGTTACTGACGCGAAGAACGGCATTTTTGTGTCGTTTAGTATCCACATGGTCTGTAATGGAGGTTCTTCCACCACTGCTAACCGTGAATGATATTTCACATAACGAACAAAACGCGGTGCTCTCATATTTTCCTCGCCTAATAAATGGAAAATCCTTCAGCATTCCATCACTAACCACACATTTTCTTTTCTTAGATGAAGACATCGTTAAAACACTAAAAACACAGGAACAAAACAAATTGTGCGAAATTAGGCTTCACCTCAACAACAAGCAAAGTTTACAAAGCCGGGAAATGTAGTGTCGCCAACTGTAGCAATTAGAATATAGCTTGGCTCAAAAACAGGTGCTAAAACTGCCAAAATACCTATAGAGAAATTTATCATTTATGGAGCAGACACCAATAAAATAAAGCTTAACACAAAGAGGTAACGCGAAAATTAAAACCTTTTGGCACTACTGAATGAAATGTAACAATAACTAGTTGTAGCGCAAAAGTGCATATTGTCAGTACTGTATTGAACTATCTACCAATTCCAAAGATGATCACAGACTTGTTGCAAACAGCAAGAAGATATAAGATTTTCCAAAGATGTTGTGTCCAAGGGCACGTACAAGGAAAGAAGTGCGCTTTCTATTTCTTTCTTTAATCGAATGAATTAGCAAATCAGGGCTTTTAAAAAACTCTCGCTTGATTAAAAAAAAATCTGGGGACAACAGCAAAAATCCGGGGACATTGCGGGGACGAAATCTGTCCGGGGACAGAAAGCTAAATACGGGGACTGTCCCCGTGAAACGGGGACGTCTGGTAACCCTACATTATATCCCAAGATCACTCCAGCGAAATACCGGCAACGGTTCCTTCCATTTGAAATTCTTCATTTCCATCAAATCGCCACTCACATATCAAGACGATGGGTTATCGATGATCCAGTTGCTCAAATCCAAATAATTCGATGAAAAAAAAAAAAATTAAAAAATAAACAATGGCAATATGTGAAAAGAAAAGGTAATTATGAAACAGTGGTAATAGGTGTATGTGTGAATAATATAAACTAGCCAAGGGGAAAATCATATTGTTAATTTTAGGATATAAAAGTTTACTGACTGAAAATGTTGTTGAAGATATCTAACTTCTTTGACTTTATGATGTTATAAAACAAAATTTTGGTAATTTGATAGCCAATTTCATAAATAAATCGGTTTTTCCCTTCTAATAATTCATCCAAATTCCAAACCTAGGGAAATAGTCATGATGAGATACACCTTAAAATCTCTAACTTTATAATTTTTATGTATTGTATATCTGATTATATATCTAAATAAAGCTTGGAAATTTAATTGAGTAACAATTTAATAACTCAATTAAGGAACTAGCAATTACGTAGATTGTCTATTAAATTAATTTATAAATCTCTATTCTTAATAACACCTGCGAGAATAAGAAAAATAGAGTGTAATGTTGTCTGTAGCTTGATAGTGCATAATGGAAGGCTACTATCAAATGCAAAGTGAAGGCCAGGTTTAGGTCTAGTACAATTTGGTGCTTGTAATTGTGTAACAATGTACGTTTTTGACACCAAATCCAGGGTTACTACAAAAGAATAATTCACTTTCAAAACCCGATTTATTCAAAGCTATTATACTTACAAATACGATTGATATACGAAAATTATCACAAAATATCCAAGTCTGTACACCAGGTGGCGTGGTAGCACTAGTTCAAGTCTGCACACCAGGTGGCGTGCTAGCACTAGTTCAAGTCTGTACACCAGGTGGCGTGGTAGCACTAGTTCAAGTCTGTACACCAGGTGGCGTGCTAGCACTAGTTCAAGTCTGTACACCAGGTGGCGTGGTAGCACTAGTTCAAGTCTGTACACCAGGTGGCGTGCTAGCACTAGTTCAAGTCTGCACACCAGGTGGCGTGCTAGCACTAGTTCAAGTCTGTACACCAGGTGGCGTGCTAGCACTAGTTCAAGTCTGTACACCAGGTGGCGTGGTAGCACTAGTTCAAGTCTGCACACCAGGTGGCGTGCTAGCACTAGTTCAAGTCTGCACACCAGGTGGCGTGCTAGCACTAGTTCAAGTCTGCACACCAGGTGGCGTGCTAGCACTAGTTCAAGTCTGTACACCAGGTGGCGTGCTAGCACTAGTTCAAGTCTGTACACCAGGTGGCGTGCTAGCACTAGTTCAAGTCTGTACACCAGGTGGCGTGGTAGCACTAGTTCAGTATCCGTAAAGAGTTGAGTTCAGTCTCTCCCGAAATGGTAGCAAAGCGAGAAAAGAGTTTCTGCGTCCTAGAATATGCGAAATGTTCGTCTGTCATAGCAATGCAACGTTCTTTCAGAAGGCAATTTAATTTAATTTAATTTAATTGCAATGGAGAACAGGCTCCGGTGGCAATTTCCCTAAATTCCCATCTTCCCCCTATCCTGCACCCACCTACATTTGCCATCTAAAAATTTTATCTTTAAATTCTTTTAACTTTTTCCGTAAATTATTCATCATTTCTCTTGGTAACTCATTCCAATCCCTGACACCCTTACCTAAAAATGAGAATCTTCCCACACCCTTGTGCCTGAAATCGAGTGCCAGCTTGTGGTCATGGTCATCCTCTCCCTTCCATGCAGTAGTGTTCATACCTACTCCAATATCGTTCCATGCCTCATCGCCAGTATACGCCCTGTAGACTCCCATGGCCCTCCTCATCCTCCTCCTGTTTTGCAATGAATCCCATTCCAGCTCCTTTATCATATACGTCACTGACTGCATTCTGTGATAATTTCCAGAAACAAATCTAGCAGCCCTTTTTTGCAACCTCTCCAACTCCTGTATTTGATTTGTAAAATGAGGGTCCCATACTACACTACCATATTCGAACAATGATCTGACCAAAGTTTTCTAACCCAGTTCCTTTACTTCTCTCGTACATCCCATCATCACTCTCTCCAACAAGTGCAGAACCTTCAAACCCTTTCCTACCACCTGTCCAATGTGTCCTGCCGAATTAAGCTTGTTATCAAATGTAATGCCAAGATATTTACATTTCAAACCTTCAGTAAGCAATTCTTTCCCCACCTTGTATTCATAATTAACCTTTTGTTCTTTATTTGTCTATCTAATAAGCTGACTCTTCTTTGCATTTATCTTCAACCCATGTTTACCAACCCAACTAGATATCCTGTCCAGATCACCTTGCAACTGTTTACAGTCCTCTATTATTTTGATCATTTTATATAGCATTATGTCATCTTCAAACAATCTTATTTCAGATAGTAAACAATCAACACAATTATTCATTAGAATAATGAATAGCAATGGTCCCAATACGCTACCTTGCGGCACTCCCATTTTTACTTCCACTTCTTTAGATACTACATTTCCTACCCTAACTCTCTGTTTTCTACCTTTTAAAAATTCATCTACCCAGCAAATCACTTTCTCATCCATTCCAATAGTTTTTACCTTATTTACTATCATTTTATGGTACACTCTGTCAAACACCTTTGACAGATCTAGTGCTACACTATCAATTTGGCCTCTCTTGTCAATTTCATCTGAAATATCTTGCATATAATTGTGACAGTTGAACGAGATTCAGCAAAGGTCAATGTTTTTTGTGCAAAGTTTAATGGGCCGTTTTTGCTTATTGAGAACACTATGAAAGGTTCAATTTTCATAGACATGTTGTAGTTATGGTTGTTACCGAAACTAGCCGAAGATTCCACGGATTTTGTCTACCAACAAGACGGGGTACCCCCTTATTGGAACCTGTATGTTCGTGCTTACCTGAACAATGAACTCCCGCATCGCTGGATTGGCCGTGGTGTTGATGATGATCTCGCTTTCTTACCTTTGCCTCCCAGGTCGCTGGATTTAACGCCGTTTTACTTTTTGTTTACGCACCACCACTACCAAAACGATAGAAGAGCTGAAGAAACGGATCAGTGATGCATTGATGAACATTGACGCAATCACGCTACAAAATCTGTGGATTGAATTGAACTACCACATGTGTCGAGTTACCAAGGGCGCACACATAGAACATTTGTAGAATGAGCATAAAACTTGGATATTTCCATGTATCAATCATATTTGTAAGTATAATACCTTCGAATGAATCGGGTTTCGAAAGTGAATTATTCTTTTGCAGTAACTCTGTAAATAAATAAATCCACAACGCACTTGTCTCTTTTTTTCGGGGTTTGCGCTGCGTTTCTTGTTGATAACGCCAACGTTTCGGCATCAACCTGGAGCACTCGTCAGGGCTTCTCTCTATCTACAGGCCTGTTTGTTTGTTTGAATGTGTGTTTTTTTTTGTTTTTTGTTTTTAACTTGAACACTTGATTTACGGTTTATTATTTTCACCGTCAAAGATGATTTTGTTTCTCCGCCAAAGAATATTTACTTTTCCAAAGAGGTTTGTGCAATATGGAGCGATATTGCAGTTGTTACAACGTGTTCATTTGCTAGTACACACATCCACATTTGGCTCAACCCATATCCGTCGTCTTTGTTAAAATTATTAGGATTTTTGTACGTTTCTATAGATTCCCTTATTTTTCGTTGTAAAAAAATCCTTTGGCTTTGCAACGATAGCAGTTTTCTCCCACTTAATTTCGTGTCCTCCTTCTATATAATGTTCCGCCACTGCCGATCTCGTGGTTTGTTCTAGTCTCGCGTGACGAAGATGTTCTTTCACCCTAACGGAGACTGCTCGGCATGTCTCACCTATGTACTGTACACCTTACCACAATCGCAGGGAATCTTATACGCACCACTCGATTGTAATAGAGCTCTGAGATCTTTCACCGATCATAAAAAGCTTCGAACCTTGTTTTCACTGGCGGAGCTGGCACTCTAGCCCCTACGCTAGCGAGGCCGCCAGGGTGAATATGTTCGAGCAGAACTTAAATTCACAAGAGGCGTCTTTATTTTTAAGTTGACATAAGCTAGAGGGTAGGAAACTGTGGAATGATCAAAACGAAGCCTCCAAAAACTACGTGATGCGATCTAGGAGAGAGAGGAGGGGGGTTAAGTAGAAAGCTGAACTGGTCTACTTGGGATGTTTAAGGGGTTAGGTACAACTAACACATACAGATATTCGTAGAAGCTAAAATTTCATTTTTTTCCAAATCTATTTAAAGTTGAGGGTTCAAATTATGTAGCTCCATAGAACTGTCATAAATAAAAATTGATTTTTGTAATAAAAATAATATTTAACAATATGTTAATCTACCATCCAAACTGACAGTTAAAAATATGTCGTCATTCAGGTCTTTGATGATAGAAAGCATAATATTTGAAATTTTGTAGAATTTTTTTTTTCATATTGTAAACTAATATCGAGTCAATTAGTTATACCAATAATATAACACATTTAACTTTATATTTGTTGTTCATAAAAAAACAATTCAAGAAATTATAATTTTTGATTCTATTTATTTAAACACATAGGCATATTTTCCATTTGTGAAAAGTTGGACAAACAGAAATGGCAGGGATTGTACGAGGTAATTAGTATGTAGAACATGTCCTGCAAACTGGAAAAGTTATCTTTAAAATCAATTAACGAATTGGTGCTTTGAGATATTTAAGGTTAAAGATTTGGTTTACCTTCAAGTGCAGTAAGATTTAAGTGGCTGTCAATCGTGCAGGACTTTGCTTAATCACGCATAATTCCCACACTGTAAAAGATATTTAAATACTTTTTTCAGCAACATGAAGTCAAAAGTAAAAACTATTTTTGAGAATCGAAAGTAAAAAAATATTTTTTTAAACCTGATAACTGTACCTACCCCCTTAAAGTAAAGCCACGTAGCTTTTCATTCGTAATATTTATCACAGTTGAAATGAGGTATAGAATACACAACAGCACGTGAATACGAGTATTTATTTCCGTCATTTAATTATATCCGTATGTAATTTACGATAATCGGACAAGAGAAAACAGTACAAAATTTTTCTTCTGGAATCAATACGGAAAAAAGCTACGTGCCACGGGTGGGAGAAGTAGGAGTTCATACAAAACCCACGTCAGGCTACATAAGGAGGGGGGGGGGAGAGAGGGGAGGTTTCACAGAAGACCAATATGAAGCTACTAGTTTATGGACGCTCCCAAATTGAATCATTTCATAAACGTACAGGGTGCTGCAAAATGATCTGACGGTTTTCGCCGCGCTATTGTCGAGTGAGTAGATGGTGGGGGGTGTTGGGGATAGCCGCAATCCAGAGCCCACACGTGGACATTTTGTACACGGCTGACGTACCAACGGCAGATTGCGTACAGACAGCCACGTATGCGGATGACACGGCCTACATCACCCGTAGCAGGAGTAAGGCCGTTGCCACTGCACGACTGCAAGGCGTCCTCCAACAGACGGAGGCCTGGGCTAGGAGTTGGCGCATCGACGTCAATCCCACCAAAACCCAGGCAGTCATCTTCACGAGGAAGAACGGACCACGCAACGGCGGCCAACCGGCCCAGTTGCTGAGGCTGAACGGATCCGACATTCCCTGCAGTACCTCACTGAGATACCTAGGGGTAATGCTGGACTCCAAGCTCACCTGGCGCACCCACATCAACGATGTGAGGAGAAGAGCCAGCGCCAGGCTGAACGAACTCTACCCCCTGCTAAACAGGAACAGTGCATTGCCACAGGCCCTGGGAGTGCGCATGTACACTCTTTGGAAAAAAATTGACTGTGGATGCCTGAGACTTAAGTCCGCTATTTCGCACAATGTGGCATCATTGCGGGTATTCAACTCAGCGCCATCTGTTATTAATTTCCTTAAGTCTGGCGCTGAGTTGAATACCCCCAATGATGCCACATTGTGCGAAATAACGGACTTAGTCTCAGGCACCCGCAGTCAATTTTTTTGCCAAAGAGTGTACCTCACCCTGGTCAGGCCTCTACTGGAGTACGCCTGCCCAGTGTGGGGATACGCCGCTCACACCCACCTGCGACGACTGCAGGTAATCCAAAACAGGGCACTTAAACGTGCCCTCCACCTCCCCCCCCCCCCGATTCCCGACTGCGGCTCTCCATGAAGCCACCGGCATCATGCCATTGAGAGACCGATTCCGAGTGCTGGCCACTGCTTTCTACAGGAAAACGGAAACCAGCACTAACCCGACGATCAGCGTGCTCGGCCCCACGGCAGCTTAGGGGTAACGTGCTTGCTTCGCGTTGCAGGGGTCGCCGGTTCGAGTCCGGCCGAGGGCATGGGTGGTTTTAATTAAGAGTTGTGTTCATCTTGTGTCGTCCTTACAAAAGAGAGAAAACAATCACACTTGGATTAAATCTATACATTGTAAAATGAACAAACACATTGAGCTGGCTGAATGGCTAACATGGCCGAATGCCATTAAAAAAAAAAAAAAAAAAAAAAAAAAAGCGTGCTCGGCCGGTATTAAATTCGTCCCGGCCGACACAGAAGACCATCGGACCTGACTGTATAGACTAAAAACACAGACAAACGACGACAACTACAAACTTTTTTTTTTTTTTAATGGCTTTCGGCGACTAAGCCATTCAGCCAGCTCAATGTGTTTATGATCTCTTCATGTGATTTTTTTTTTTTTTTAGTTTACCCAGTGCGTTTATGCTTCCTATATATAGACACCACAGGACGGACAGGACATTCACACAGACACACAACACTTAAACATCCATGCCCGCGGCCGGATTCGAACCGGCGACCTTCGGCACGTGGAGCTAGTGCTGTGCTCTAGCCCCTACGCTACCGAGGCCGGCGCCACAACTACAAACTAGCCAACAGTACCGACAAACCTACAGCAAAGTTCTTACCCCATCTACTAACCCCACGGAGGAAATGTCGAAAGACAACAACCTCCAACATACACTGTCTTTCTTATGTTTCAGGAAGACTGAGAATGGCTGCTCTGCTGCACGTGGACATTTGTAGTAGCCATGGAACAATGGTCGGGTGAGCAGCGTGCGTTTGTTGTCGAGGCGTTTCTTAAAAGTGGCGATTCCTGCTTTGCTGTTCAGCGGCAGTTCCGTAGACGATTTAACGTGGGTCCAAAATGAAGAGTCCCAACTCGTAACACCATTATGCTATGGGTGAGCACCTACAGAGCTACCGGTTCAGCGTTAAAAAAGAAGTCGACATGTCGACCAAGGTCATCTAGGACGCCAGAGAATATCGATCGAGAAGAGAAGCTGTGGAAGCCAGTCCTCGGCGGTTGGCCCGCAAACAAGCTGCTGCTTTGCACATGTCTGACCGCTCTGTAAGACGAATTTTGCGTTTCGATCTGCACTTCCACCCGTACAAAATGGCTATTGTCCAGCAGTTAAAGCCTAATGACTATGCAAAGCGTAAAGCATTTGCAGAAGGGATGATTGCAATGCTGACGGATGAAAATTTTTTAATGATGAGCGATGAGGCACATTTCCATCTGGATGGTTATGTGAACAAACAGAACTTTCGTTATTGGTCAGCTACAAATCCGGAACAACTGCATGAACGTCCTCTGCATAGTCCTCACTACTACAAACGATCCAAAACAGAGCCATTAGATTCGCTCATCACCTACCTAGGGACACGAGGACAGATTACCTCCATCGACTGAGTGGTTTGCCCAAACTTCGAGTCAGATTCCAACAACTGGCTACGCAGTTCTACGAAAATGCGCAGAAATCAAATAACCCTTTGATCTCAGCATTGGGAGCCGAACCCACCTACAATGACAGATTAAGGTGGCCAAAGAAAATACTTGACCACCAATAAAGAAACAACACACCAAGTAGGAACAACCTGATTATGAAACACCAATCATGTCAACCAAACTAGTAAACTGGAAGCAGATGCGCTCCAGCACACAACCTTCCCCACAACCTGGGACCACCGCTTTCCAGTTATTGACGTCTTTCTGTCTGTCCTAAGGTTACCGTGTGGTGTGGTGTAACGAAAAGGAGTGTCATTGGGCCATACTTCTTCGAAGAGGGTGGTCGAACCGTTACGGTCAATTCGGAACGTTATTTGTTGATGCTAAAAAACTTCATGTTCCCTGAACTTAAGAGAAATCGTTTAGTGCGCAGCAGGATATGGTTCCAGCAGGATGGGGCAACTGCCCATACAGCCAGTGAGGTTATGGACGTTTTGAGAAGCAAGTTTCGTGGTCGAGTGATCTCGCGGTTTGGGGACATTGAATGGCCAGCTCGCTCTCCAGACCTTAGCGTTTGTGATTTTTTCTTGTGGGGGCTCCTTAAATCAAGAGTTTACACAAACAAACCTCGCACACTGGACGAACTGAAAGAAGCCATACGCCAAGAAATCGGCAGACTGTCTTGTGCAATGTTAGAATAAGTGTTCAACAGCTTCAGTGCAAGGCTGGAAGAATGCTCGTTCAAAGACGGACGTCATTTAAAGGACGTTATCTTCACATCTTAAATGGATGAAATTGGTTGTTCTGATGTTATTGTCATTAATTTTCATGAATACCCTTCTGTAACAAGCAATAAAATATGTTGTATCACTTTTATTTTTCATGTTTTTTTTTTTACTTTAAAACCGTCAGATCTTTTTGCCGTGTACCTATTTTTGTGGCTACGAAGGCAGTGGGAGATGTTTTCGGTTTGTACTGAGACAGTCTGCTCGCGCAAAATGTTTTGAGCGGGAGGGGGTTGGCCTAAGAAGGGACTGTTCAGCGCAGTGCTGGAAATATTTATAAGCAAGAAAGAGCTAAAAGATAATATTTTGGTGCCATTCTCCTAGATGTCTCACGTGCGTTTGATTCTGTGTGGCATCAGGGACTATTGTATAAACTTATCGTGTAGGGAATCCCTATGTCTCACATAAGACTGCTCAAGAACTACCTGGGAAACAGAACGTTCAGAGTACTGTCTGAGGATGCAGTATCCTCATCCAGAAACATCCGTGCCGGCGACCCACAAGGCTCTGTCATAGGCCCTGTACTGTACAGTCTCTATACGGCTGATGTGCCACGGACGGAACAGGTAGAAACTAGATTATATGCGGACGACACAGCAATGTTCACACGCAGTGTAAGATCAACCCACGTGAGGACAAAATTACAAAGAGTCTGTAACAACGTTGAAAATTGGGCCAAAAGATGGCGCCTAGCTTTCAATGCCACCAAAAGCCAGGCGATAATAATCTCCAGAAGAAAAATACCACAGCTTGATCCGGTGATACTATTCAACGAGGGAATCCAATGGACCAAAACAGCAACCTATCTAGGCGTGATGCTTGACACTAGACTAACCTGGAAGTACCATGTCAATAACCTCAGGTCGAAAGCTGAAGGTAGAATGCGGACACTATACCCCATACTCAATCCAACATCCACTTTACCAGCTGACCAGGCTCTTCGAATTTATACATCACTGGTCAGACCGGTGTTAGAATATGCTGCCGTTGTGTGGGGAAACGCAGCGACCACACATATCAAACAGCTCCAAACGGTGCAAAACCGGGCCATCCGGTTTGCCTGCAAACTCCCCAGAGAAACGCCTACTGCTGGCTGACATCAAGTCAGCGGTTTACAAACATTGAAACAGCGTTTCAAGGAAACTGCCACCAAATTCTACAACAAGTGTACGAGGTCTGAAAACCGACTTATAGCCAGCCTTGGCAACAGAGTACATTATAATGACAATATTAGGTGGCCAGACCACCTCCTATTACAATGACGAACATGGAGCTGACTACTCCCATTATGCTACACCCATAGTGAAAAATTAATATTACTGAACCGGAAGGAGATACGTGTAACCGTAAGAACTTCCCCATACTCCGGGAACCATGCCACCCGGTTAATGTTAGCCTGTGGTCGGTGCGACAGACAGTGCAATCTACACAAGTCCGTGATAAGTGATGTTGGATAATGAAGCCATGTTGCTATGTCGCGGCTTGTGGACTTGTGAGTCATGTGAGAACTGATGTAGATGAGGTGTGAATGCCTGCAAACAACGGTAACTATCGTTGAAAAACTCTCAAAACTGCATTGCACCTGGAGTTTGATCGAACTGAGAAGTCTTGGCAGGGTGACCTGCACGATAAAAGCTTATCAGTGCTCTGACAATTATTGAAGTGAGAACTTATATACGCGCGTTAAGCGACTCCGCGTTACCGACATGCAGTGACGTGTTGTGCACAACACTTTTTGGATGCGTAAAATCTTGTGAGTCCGCGTCACCAACATGCTAATGTTAACAGTATATCTGTAGCTATAAGTATTACGCGCTGCACTTGGACAACAGTAAAAGTATAGATTATACTTGTAGCTAGTATATAAAAAGGAATGTTTGTTTTATTTTTAATAATAATAATTGATAAAATTGCGATGGAGCACCCACTACGGTGGCAATCTACCTACAGCCCTCCCTTTCCCCTTCCAACCTACTTTTGCCCTCTAATAATTTTTACTTTAGTTTCTTTCAGTGTTTCCGGTAAGTTATTCATCACTTCTCTTGGCAATTTATTCCAGTCCCTCACTCCCTTTCTTACGAAAGAAAATTTTTCCACACCCTTATACCTGAAATCAAGTGCCAGCTTGAGGTCATGGTCAACCTCACCCTTCCAAGCACCTCTCTTAATTTTCCCACCAATATCTTTCCATGCTTCATCGCCAGTATAGGCCTTGTACACTCCTATGACTCTCTTCACCCTCCTTCTATCGTCCAATGAATCTCACTCCAGCTCCTTTATCATATTAATTACCGATTGTGTTTTGTAGTAATTTCCAAAGACAAACCTGGCAGCCCTCCTCTGCACCCCCTCCAACTCCTGTATTTGATACCCAAAATGTAGATCCCAAACTACACCACCATATTCCAGCAGCTTTGTACCCCAATTTCCTTACTTCTCTAGTGCATCCCCTCATAACTCTTTCCGACAAGTGAAGGATTTTGAACCCTTTCCCTACCCCCTGTCCAATATGTCCTGCCCAGTTAAGTTTTCTGTCAAATTTAATGC
Source organism: Vandiemenella viatica (assembly GCA_031002005.1). NCBI lineage: Eukaryota > Metazoa > Arthropoda > Insecta > Orthoptera > Morabidae > Vandiemenella > Vandiemenella viatica. Next base: position 111,068,837 of record CM061918.1, read on the forward strand.
CAAGGTATTTAAATTTCGAGTCTTCAATAACCAGCTCCTTCCCCACTTTATAATCGTAATCAACCTTTAGCTTTTTATCTGTGTATCTAATAAGCTAACTCTTCTTTGCATTTATCTTCATCCCATGTTGACTCACCCAGCTAGTTATCCTATCTAGATCACCCTGCAACTTGTAGGATAACCGGCAGGTTATCCCAGAACCTACATATTTTAATGTCAGCTTTGAATTTAGGAGTTCCATGGCACAGGCATATTAATATGACTCTCTTTTAAAAGGTTTCTATTGTAACAAGATATACAGATATAACTAGGAGATTGCCTAGGTTGTTAGCGGTAAGGAGAACCTGCAAATAAGTCGGATTATTTAATTAAAGTGATGTATTGGAGATAATTAAAACTTAAGTTAAACTGTGCTGAATATAAAAACTACCAGTTCATTTATTTAGTTTTGCTGCACATTCAGAAAATAAAATAAATAGCCCCACTTCGCAGCAAAATCACGAAGCTATTAAGAAGCATAAAAGTACGAAAAATATAAATAAAAATCTCTATGGAAACACAATAAGCTGTTTAAAGTCTTCTATTGTTTTGATCCTTTTATATTACATTATGTCATCTGCAAACAATCTAACTTCTGACATTATACCACTAACACAATCATTAATTAACATAACGAATAACAATGGTCCCAATACACTACCCTGTGGGACTCCCATGTTCACTTCTACTTCTTTTGATATTACATTATTTTGCCAATGTTCTTCATACGTACATATAGTTTTTATCTGATTTTGATGGAACTTTGCATACATGCAATATACTTTAAAACAAATAGAAAAATACTGCTTACGATTGATATTAAAGACTCTAAACTATCTCCTTCTTTCCCGTTCACCTTAATTTCTGCCAACGTTGTTCATACAAACCCACAGTTTGTAATCCGATTTTGATAGTTCTTAGCACACGTATACTTCAAAACAAGGCGGTCTTGTGGCTAAACGGTTGAGGCGCTTATTTCCGAATATTTGTGTCTCCGGTCGCGGGTTTAAATCCTGTGGTGAGCAGTAATTTTTAGGAGTTGTATTTCATTGTATGAGCTACACCGGGACGTCCTGTGGTTCTGATTCCACGATAAAGTGCAGGACCCTGAGGAAAGGAATTGGCCTCCCAGCCTCTTACACGATAGCTATGTACACACTTTGACAATAAATTTGGCCGCCGCTGAAAAATTCTATCACTCTTGTTTTGAACAATCTGACATCAATGTCATTGTAAGAAACAGTAAAGCAATACTGGCTTGCGAGTATTGCATTACTGTTTCCTGGGATGACATTGATGTCAGATTTTGCAAAATATGAGTGATAGAATTTTTAAGCGGCTGCCAAATTTATTGTCAAAGTGTGTACGTGTACTTCGGGAAGATTCAGCCATCGTTCAGGTTGTGGACTAAGTTAGATTTTTACTTTTCGAAGAGAAAACTTAGGAGCGTTGGGCAAGTTTTGAATGGGTAAAACAGTATTTTTTTTTTATTTCTTTTAAGGAATACGTATGCGAAAGTCCGTCAAAATTGGATAAAGACTGTGTGTTTGTATGAAGAACATTGGCAAACAACAAACAAACAAACACTGATTTTTGTATATTACATTCAAGCGCTACACGTCATATTAATAGCTACAGATATACTATTAACAATAGCATGTTGATGACGCGGACTCATAAGATTTTACTGATCCAAAAAGTTTACAACGCGCATATAATATGTGCCTAAAAATTTTCACTTCAAAAAATCCTTCCTCAATTACTTTCTATGAACCGTGCTCGTCACCCCTTCCCCCCCCCTCCCCTTTTCCACTTAGCCAGTAGCCCGACGTGGCTTTTGTCTCTACTCCCCTCCCCCCCCCACCCCCGCGTAGCACGTAGCTTTTTTCCATATTGATTCCAGAAGACATTTTGAACTGTTTTCTCTTGTCACACTGTCGTAAATTACATACGGAGATAATTAAATTGCGGAAATAAATATTCACATGCTGTTGTGTGTTCTGTACCTCATTTTATCTGTAACAAATAATGTGAATGAAAATCTACGTGGCCTCGCTCGGAACACCCCCCCCCCCCCCAATTCCCACGTAGCCAACGTAGCTTTCCAGCCAACAACCTCCCCCCCTAGGCCAAGCCACGTAGTTTATGGACGCTCCCGTATGCCTGAAATGAAGAGGCACTCTCTTTCAGCTACTGCTCCTGATTCCTGTACTAATGTGTGTCCAACCATCTTCACCTAAATCTGAGAGGGGAGATTAGGTGTTGTCGTTTGTCTGCGAGACATGCAATATAATAAATGCATTTTTGTTTGTTGTTTTTATTTCGTTTATTGGGCGGAAATCAAGAAACAGTATCTTTTTGATATATCCCATTAGCGTAATGACTTATGGAATGACTAGTGGATAGTAACAATGGTATTTTAGCAGGTGTTTAGTGTGGAAGGTTTTGGATGTGTCTAGCGGGGCTCTCGGTCCGTGTGGAAGCTGACCCCCATGACCTGCACGGATCTCTGATCCCGGTATGGAACTCCTAGCAGCTCGTGGCTGGCCTTGACTCGTACACTAACGGCACTACATTAGTGTCTCGCGACAGAAAGACCAGTCCTACGCCAGTGTCCTAAATGTACGAGGGGGTAGTATTGCCGTGGACGGAGCTTGTGTAGTACGTGTTTCTGCCGCTAGGCGTTTATAGCGCAACTCATTGCCAATTCAGTGCCGCCTGTGTTGTCGACCTGGCTTGTTCTGTTAGTCTGCAGTGATTGTTTTTTCCAGCGCTGTTTAGTTATTGTTTCGTTTTTGATGATGGCAGGTTTGAGTGAACAACGTGCAGCTGCCATATTTTGTTTTCTGCTCATTAAAAATGTTGCTGAAGCTGTTTTAATATTGAAAACCGCTTACAGAGATGAAGCTATGGGAAAAACTCAAGTGTACGAGTGGTTCGTTCGGTTTAAAAATTTCGACTTGTTGATTGATGACAAATCTCGTTCTGGACGTCCATCAACTGCCCGAATCGACGAAAGTGTTGAAAAAATTCGAGAACTTGTGCTCTCAGACCGTCGACGGACTATTGATCAACTGTCAGAGATTAGTGGGTTGTCTTGGAGCTCGGTACAGCGTACTTTAATTGAAGATTTGGGAATGAAAATGGTTGCTACCAAGTTTTTTCCTCGGGCTCTGACTGACAATCAAAATGAACGTCGAGTTGAAACATGTCGTGCTTTTAAACAATAGCTTGAAATTGATCCATTTTTTCTATCAAAGGTCATTACTGGTGATGAGTCATGGTGCTATAGTTATGACCAGAAACAAAGCAACAGTCAAGCTAATGGAAGAAGTCATTGTTACCCCGTCCAAAATAATGTCAAATCAAATCAAACATCAAAACAATGCTCATTTGCTTTTTTGATAACAAGGGTGTAGTTCATTCAGAGTTTGTTGCCCCACATCAGACCGTCAATCAAACCTTTTATTTGGAAGTTTTAAAAAGATTACGCAATAGTGTTCGTCAAAAAAGACCCGATTTTTGGGAGACAGGAGACTTGTTCTTCCACCACAACAATGCACCTGCACACAAAAATGTCTCTGTTAGGCAGTTTTTGGCTACAAATGGCATGGTTCCGCTGCCCCACGCACTTTACTCGCCTGACCTGGTTCCATGCGACTTTTTTTTTTTTTTATTCCAACGCATGAAAAGGGACACGAAAGGACACCGATTTGACAATACTGAAGAGGTCAAGAAAAAAAAACGTGGGAGGAACTGTTAGCCATTTCTACATATGACTACGGAAAATGTTTCAATGGAAAGTATTTTGAAGGGGATACGGGTTTTTGTAAAAAAAAAAAAAAAAAAAAAAAAAAAAAAAAAAAAAAAAAAAAAAAAAAAGAAAGAAAGAAAATTGGAAAATACATAACTTTGAAGAAAAAAAATCTGATTTTGTTGGGAACCCCGTTCTACTGACTCATCAAACAAGGGCAGACACAAATCGGTCGAGCATAAGAAGTAATGTCCAATTACTGGGAATTGTATAGCACTTAAACACAATGAATTCGTCTATCTGCAGTATTCTGCTGAAGAATCTGTCAGTTTGATGCAATCCGTCTAATAACTAAACAGGTTGATATGGCAGTCAGTGATACCTGTTTCATGACTTAATGTTGCTTGCAGTAAGCTTAAGCTGAAACTTCGAGGCTTCAAACGAGTAGAGGGGCAATGTAGAATGTGATAGAACATGTACTTTGCATGTTTAAATGTCCTGGGTGTGTTCCTTGCGGGCAACTCAGAAACTGACATGAGAAGATTACAGCTGTGGAGGGCAAGGATCTTTAGCACCATGGTAAGGGTAACAGAAGACAACATTTACTGAGGTGTCACGCGGCTGGTCGTATCTTATATAAGGATTTATATATACTATATGAAAGACAATTTGCAAAAATAAACGCCATCAGAACCAAATTATTACTGAACTACTTTTCTTAATTTTTAGAAAATATTATTCCTTGACTGACAAAGGCAAGCTTTATGGAGTCATTTGTTTCTGGGGATTTAGAAAGAAAGAAAAAGTGATTATAATCATGACAATACTTCGTATCATTGAATAGGAAACATTGTTAGTTTGATCCAAAAAATGTAGTGTGAATATAGTTTTCTTTTAAAATAAAATAAAAAAATGAACAAACTAATTTTTAAGCTGTTTCTATTGCACGATTTATATACACGAACTAAAAGATAGTTTCAAAAAATAACTCAATGAATACCTAATTGTTATTGGGTTATTTTTTAAAATTTTTACAAAATATTATTATTATTATTAACTGCAATTCGACATGTCGAATCGCGCAAAAGCCTCAGCGATTCAAGTTTTTGAGTTTCCATACAGATCTAATTTTTTCTGCGTGTATTCTCTTTCTTTCTTCAGTCCACTTCGTCCCAGGTTTTACAAAATATTGTTTTACTGAATTCAGTTTAATACATTTGGTGGGTTCAAGGATTTGTTGGATTGTGTACCTTTAGTCATAAGCGTTTATTACTTGTGACGTCTTCTGTACTGTGGCAGGGCGTTATATTAAGCTGTGCATGGGGGCCGACAGATCCTCGCATTCGAGATAAGCCGAGTGCCACGCTCGATGCATCGCCCATATTTCCCGCTGAAGTGTTAAAAGCTGACAGAAATAGAAGCAACCCACCCTGCGACGTGTGTGGCTGTGCGGGGGAGGCGGTGGTGTTTTGACCGCGCAATACCGAAATAGAATCGGGGAGCAGCGGGGTTGGGTTTCATCCGACAGACAACGCCTTGACAAAAACGTGGAATTTACATCCATCTTTAATTTTTCTAATTAACCATTCCAGAATGTTCCAACAGAACACCATTTGTGGTTTCTCTCTTGCTGAAAAGTTTTTGCTTTCAACCGAATAAACTTCTGTTTCTTTACTTATTTAATGGTATGTAAGCACCCTGTGGTGGCCTTTGCTTGCATGAGGCATCAGTAACATCCATTAAAAAACACACACAAAACACACAAAAACAAAAAAACACAAAAAAACAAAAAAAACACAGAAAAAACCAAAAAAACACAAAAAACAGTGACGAAAATTTAGGCCTTCGTCGCAACAGCTAATACAGCCTTTAAAATATCGGGTTGATATCGGATTACTTAAATTAATAAGTATGGTATTATTTAGGATTTCAACAACGTCATTAGGTAGTAGATGAGTGTGTACTATTGTTATCATTATTGAGATTGGGCCCTATCGGATCAAAAGTCTTGATTCTCATCATGGCTTGTAATTAAGAATTTGTCCAGTGTTTCCACAGGCTTAATAGAACTAGGATTGTCATTTCCTGGAGTTTAAGTATTGTCATTTGCGACTAGGGTAACTTACGATTCATGTAACTTATGTTTTCTATGACAGGTGTATGTTTGTTTTGTAAAATGTGTAGTTTGTGAGGCGGCGATTGGGGACAGTCCGAGAATTCGCCTACGTGACTGTTGAAAACCGCCTAAAAATGTGAGGCCTAGGACTTGAACCTTGCCCCGTTGGAGGTTATTGACAAAGTCTGGTAGCGCAGCTATATTGGCCGATTCCAGTATATATAGATTATTAATCATTTATATCGATTCATTGACTTCTCAATGATGTTTATGTATTTGTATTCATACGAGGTGCAAATGCGTGACAGTGTTTTGGGTACGTACTTAAACGGCTGCAAAAAGCCCGAAAGATTTTGGCTCATTTTCTTCATTTGAACCAACCCTAGAAAAAAAAAAGGATTATTTTTTTTTATTTTAAATTGATAGCTTCCGTCTTTATCGGCCATACAGCCAAGTTCATTGCATGTTCTCCGTCAAGTAGTTTACATTCCAGCATCGTTACATGTTCTTTTTACGCTAGTTCACATTCCTAGTAGTATATTGTAATATGTCGACATACGATAGTATCAGATACAGTGCCATATCTCATATCTATACAGTAGAGGGTTCAATATATAATTATTGGAATTATTCGAGTATTGTGGCTTTGGTCGATGTAAAACGCTTGTACCCTAACCAATAACACTGGACACTAAATCTAATATTTGTGTCTAGATAATAACATCTTTGCCGAACGACCTGGTTGTTTTATTTTATTTTATTGCTCCCAGTAGTTTTGGGACTTGTCTTTTGTTCCGCAAAGGTCAGTGTACCTTGCTGTATACAGTTTCAATGCTGTTGTTAATATCGTTGCAAAATAGTATTACGATTTTGAGAGGTAGTTCCAATATTTCTGTTCAGATGGTATATGATTGTCAGTGTACCAGCATTGTTCCTAACATTTCCTGTGGAGTTCCCTAACTGTCTTAGGTTTACGTTGAATGTATACAATTAATGAATTTTAAACGTAGAAGTGATTGCAAAAAGATTTCCTAGCAACTTTTGTTTGTGGTGCCATTGCTACAAATGACTATACCACCATAATTTAGACGTCGAGAAGGTGGGTTGTGATGGGTATAATCAGAAAAACAACTTAGTTCTGGATAGGAGTGAAGTTATCTAAACGCTCGAGACAAAAGGTATTTACTTCTATATTCGTATGCCGAAACAGTGGTTTGAAGATGTGTTTTAGCTGCGCAACCACTTGGTATTCCAACAGTGAATATGTTTCTGCTGTCATGAAGTTAAGTTCGCCAGCCTGTGATAAGATGCTGCAGCTTGCGGATCCCCATCACGTCTGCACAGTAGCTGTAGCAAGTGCTCCACATATCTCGACTACTTGTTATCCATACGGAACACACCTCACGCATCGTCATCTGGGGTCGGCGACCAAGCAGGTGGAAACAGCAGGTGGATACGACCAACATGTCATTGACCATGATGCTCATCTCCTATCAAATCATGGGCGCTGGCATCAAAACTTCCATCTCCTAAACATTATCGACAACCCATTGTGCCATTGCGACCTCAATGAAGAAGAAACACCAGACTACTTATCTTTAGATTGTGGTAAATATAATGCTATCGTTGACTCAGGTCAGTGAACACACCAGAACAGATCCTCCTGACTACATGGATTGAACCGGAATAACAATGAATTTCCAGCAGTCTGAATTTGTACAACAGGATAGCAGGGATTGTGTTGCACCATTCCTAAACACCAAATAGTGCTCCAAACTTTTGGGTTAAATAGCTTCTTTTTTTTTTTTACTTATGGTTTTAAGCCTTGTTGACGTCGAGGTCATTAGAGGCGGGAAGGGGCAGGGGACAAGGAACGGGAAGGAATTCTACCATGACCTTTTTGAAGGAAGCATCACGGCAATCGCCTGGAGTGATTGGGGGAAACCATGGAAAAACTAAATCTGGATGCCCGGACGGAGATTCGAACCGGCGTCATCCCTAATGCGAGGCCAGAACGTTGAGGTTAAATTCCAATTTCTCCACAGTGCGTATGGAGTGATGACATATGACACTGTTGGTGATTCGTCAGTCGGTGATGACGTTAAGGTTGGTAACTCTCACTTGTTACTCACCAGAGATCACGGAACATCACAGATAGACACTCCACCCTTCGGATTCAGTTAACATTGTTTTTTAGTATGTAGTTATTTATTTCTTCAGTTTTCCGAAATATACAACGTTATAATACATGGAGAACGTTGATGAGACCACCACATCAAAGATTAACACTGCAATAAGCGTAACGAAATTGTGGAATTTAATTTACGGTACAGGCTATAAAGTTTATGTTCTCCTTCTTCTCTTAGATTATAGCCTTCTAAAGACCACGTAAACTAATTCTCCTCTCCTTCTACCAGAAACCCTAAAAAATTTGTATCACTCTTGTAAATGCTGCTCTGTCTTCTATTATATTTCTTATTATTCCGATCTCTATCATACCTTTCTTTACTCCTTGGATCAACTAGTTGCCATTCTCACTCTTGTGGTTGAAAATTCTTTGTGTAAATATCCTGTTATCCAATCGTATTACGTGACCAAAAAATCAGAGTCTCCTCTTTCTGACTGTGTCTGATATCCTTTCATTTTGTTCTTCCTTGTACAGATCTTTGTAATTAGAAGAAGAACAAAACGCAAACGCAGTTCTATATAGAAGTTCCACGCGAACGAAGCAGCAGAAAAATCATCATCATCATCATCTTCAGCAGCTTCCAACGAATGGTCTCTTCTGCTACTGTCAGTTATGTTCCTCCTGTTTCTTCAAGACACATCTTAATCCATTTTTCTCTTCTCTTTCAGCTCCATGTCCAGCTCCATGTGCAGCATCTTCTCCTCTCCTATTCACTTCACATAATAATACCACTGTAACATTTATTTCTCTATTTTTTTTTTTTTTTTTTTTTTGTAACGGTTCCTCTTTGGTCATTTCCATGATTTTTTTCCTCCTTCCGTCCCTTTTCGTTACTCCTATTCCGCTTCTCTGAAACTTTATTTCCATAACTCGTACTCTCCTTTTGTCCCTCTCCTTCATCGCCGAGGTTTCCGAAAACCGAACGTGGTGTGTAACGGTTTGCGTTCTGGCCTCGCATTCGGGAGGACGGCGGTTCGAATCCCTGTCCGGGCATCCAGATTTGGGTTTTCCATGGTTTCCCCAAATCACTCCAGGTGAATGCCGGGATGCTTCCTTCAAAAGGCCATGGCAGAATTCCTTCCCATTCCTTGGCCCCCATCCTTTCCCGTCTGTAAAGACCTCGCTGTTAAGAGACGTTAAGCAGTTAAAAAAAAAAAGGTTTCCGAAAGCTTTTACAACACATCTTTACTCCATACCAGGCCTGTGATACTCTTACATTGTGAAAATTCTAGATGTAAAATAAGAGAAAATACATAGATGATGATAAGTGAGTAAGATAGTGATGGATAAGTTTGTTGTGCGGTCTGTAATGCTTATGGCTCTTGGGTGAGCTGCTTCGTTAGGAAAAACTCGTAATTAACTCGTCCGGTAGTCACACATGTGGAGCTCTGGTGCAGCTGTCCCCGGCACCTGTGTAGTCACTCAGCGTCCAACTTGAAGACACACATGTCCCCGTCCTAACCCTCCATCTCTTTCCCTCAGTGTACACAGTGTTCTTTATCGGTAGGGGGAATTCCTTGGTGGTAATCTTAAAGTTCCAAAAAAATCAGACCTAATCGCATCTAAACGATCATTCGATAGAATCTAGTGCAGACAAGCAGTTCCTTCTGCCGAGTTCTGAAATTATAGAACTTCATGACACAGTTTTTGGATTCATCACGACTTCTACCAGATATCGAGCTTCATCTCATGGTATTATTGGTTTAACTCGATGTCTTAAACTACTATTATCTCCTCCTTCTTCTTCTTTTCACACCTTACACTGTTGATTCTGATTCCGTTGTTAGCAATCGGTTTCTCATTTCCTCGGCGTTGTGCATAGATATATTGTTCACGGGAAACTAACCTAGTTAAAACGTTGTTTAAATACACTATTTCGACGAATTTACTGTGCTTCTCCATCTTCAGGAAAAACTTGAAGTCTAAAGCTTGTTAAGAGCGCGTTGATAATAGACTGACAGCAGTCTCAGACATCATTAACAAAATACGGAACGTAGACGACGAGCAACCTTTGCAACTGGTGTTCAAGCATCTCTAAATCTGAAACCACAATCCCGGTTTACAAGCTCAGGCGCAAGTAGAATTTCAGCAGCTTCTGTAACAACGCTGTCCCAAAAGTTTCTCTTATACACCATGACAGTTACAATTTCTCGTTATTTTTCCTCTGTTTTCTGTCATTTGACTGGTTTCATACAATCCTCCACATCCTACTATTTACAGATAACCCTCAAACTTAATACATCTTCAGTTATGTGATTACTAAATTCTAATCATCTTCCTCAACTGTTACCTCCCCTGACAAGTTAACCAATTCCCGCATGTCTTAATATGCTTCACATAATCTGGTCAATTCTTTCTGTCGCACTCTTCCACAAAGTTGTTTCCTCGACCATTATTTCCAAATCACGTTCATTTCTGTCCACTTAATTTTCAGCATCTTTCTATATGTAGTGCTACTTTCTTTCCTTTCTATTTTTTTTTTTTTTTTAAAAAACTTCAATTTTCCTCATTTCTTGTATTTAAGTTTTACTTTCAGTAAATTTTGAGCTCTGCACCTACATTTTTAAGAAAAGGTCAGATTTTTCTTTTTCAAGACAGCTCTGTTTGCTAGTACTGTCCTGCTTTAGACATCGTTTCTGCTTTTGGTCAACGGTTGTAATTTCATAACTCCTATCACATATCACCCCATTTTTATATTAAATCTACTTTCATTTCCAAAAATTTTGTTATGTTATAAGGCTTTTGTCTTACCATGCTTTAAATTAAGCAAAATTATTCTTTTTCTTTCTTTTGCTAAGAAGGTTGATTACGATTATAAAGTGGGGAAGGAGCTACTTAATGAAGACTCGAAATGTAAATACCTTGGCAGTACATGTGATAGCAAACTTAACTGGGTAGGACACATTGGACAGGTTGTAGGGAAAGGGTTCAAAATCCTGCACCTGTTGGAAAGAGTGATAACGGGGTGCACTAGAGAAGGAAGGGAATTGGGGAACAAAACTTTGGTCAGACCACTGCTGGAATATGGTGGTGTAGTTTGGGATCCACATTTAGGGTATCAAATACAGGAGTTGGAGAGGGTGCAGAGGAGGGATGCCAGGTTTGTCTTTGGAAATTACCAAAAAACACAATCGGTAATTAATATGATAAAAGAGCTGGAGTGGGATTCATTAGAGGATAGAAGGAGGGTGAAGAGAGTCATGGGACTGTACAAAGCCTTTACTGGTGATGAAGCATGGAAAGATATATGTGGTGAGTTCGAATCCCCGTCCGGGCATCCAGATTTGGGTTTCCATGGTTTCCCAAATCACTCCAGGCAAATGCCGGGATACTTCCTTCAAAAGGCCATTCCTTGCCCCCCCCCCAACCTTTCCCGTCTCTAAAGACCTCGCTGTTAAGAGACGTTTAGCAGTAAAAAAAAAAAAAAAAAAAAATTGTGGTAAAAGTATGAGAGGTGCTAGGAAGGGTAAGGTTGACCTGACCACAAGCTGGCACTTGATTTCAGGCATATGGGTGTGAAAAAATTTTCTTTTGTAGGAAATGGAGTGAGGGACTGGAATAAATTGCCGAGAGAATTGATGAATAACACTGAAAGAATTTAAAGTAAAAATTAGTATATGTCAAATGTAGGTTGGAAGGGGAAAGGGAGGGGGTGTAGGGAGATTGCCACCGAAGCTGGCGCTCCATCGCAATTTTTTTTATCAATTATTATACTATATATCCTGTGGTAATTATAAACCTTTGAGCTAGCCTATACAATAAGTTGTGGCTGTACATGAAATTTATGAAAACATGTAACACTAACTAACTGCAATAGAAACGAAGCCTGAGTAACCAATATAACATTACATAAACTCACACACGCTTTCCGTCTGTCTGTCACATTTTGGTTAAGTTTAAACATTTCTTGACAAATTATGTTAATTATCCTGAAAGTTTATCCTATGTCCGTATTAATGATACATAGCATTTCCTTGTCAAATTTAATCAGGATCGGTTTAGCCGTTCAGTCGTAAAAACTTAAAAAAACAGGCAGAGAGACCGATTTACTTTCAAATTTATAATATTAGCGTAGATTTCACTCTGACAAGAGTAAGTAAACCCAGCACCACAGGTAAATTATTTTGTCAGACTGGTGCTACTGTGTCTGTATTCCAGTCTAGTTTGTTTTGTTCACGGGGATCATCAAGTATTGGTGCTGTTTATCTCGACGACCTGCGCTCTCGTTTTTTCTTCCTCTCCCGGGACAGGGTGAACTGCCCCACGAGTTTCCCTCGCCTATCAAATTAATTCCCTCCCATTCTCTCCCCGGTCCAATAAAACTGCCTCCGCCGCAGAGCGAAAGCACTGCCGATACGGCTATTTATCAGCGTTTAAACGCACACCGCTCCTCTGTTCCGCTGCCGATGGGTAAATAACACAAAAAGAGCTTTGTGGATACAGCGGGATCGGGGGATGATATTTTTATGTCCGCTATTTGTCGCTCGTGTCAACATGGTAACTGCATCAGGGAGTGATGTAACATCTCTCATAACCGCTACACCCAGAATCTCTTAAATGGCTTGTTTGGTTGATACCATAGTGGCCTGGTAGCTCAGCGGTTGTGGCGTCTGACTGGAGATCGAAAAGTTCACGGTTCGAATCCCACTCTCGGCTCGGATTTTCAATGCTTCTTAACCCAAGATTCAGCTCAAACACAGCTTAATGCGTACGGTATATCGGATCAGCTTTATGAATGGATAAAGTATTTTCTAACTGGTCGGTCGCAGTATGTCGTCGTTGAAGGAGAAACTTCTTCTAATCTAGATGTTACATCGGGTGTACCTCAAGGAAGTGTAATAGGACCACTTCTTTTCTTAATTTTTATAAACGATCTCGGAGACAAAGCGAAAAGCCTTTTTAAATTGTTAACTGACGATACGGTTACTTATAGTGAAGTAAGGAATTTGGACGATTGCTTAGAAAATCAGCGCGATCTGGATGTTATTTTGGCTTGGTGCGCTGAGTGGCAACTTACGCTAAATTGTAAAAAGTGCAAGACAATGAGCATAACTAACAAAAAGAAACCAATTGTTCAGAAATACGAGTTAAACAATTCAGTTATTGATATGGTTGAATCTATGATATATTTTGGAGTAACAGTACAAAGGAACATGAAATGGGACATGCACATTAATTCGTTAGTAGGTAGAGCTAATTCTAGGCTGCGATTCATAGGTCAAATCTTGAAAAATTGTAATGAACAAACAAAGGAGATAGCGTACAAATCTCTCGTGCGTCCACATTTTGACTATTGTTGTGCCATTTGGGATCCGTTTCGTAAGGGGTTGATCGAAAGTATAGAGAAAGTACAGAGAAGAGCCGCTCGATTCGTGACTGCTTGCTACAATCATTATAAAAGCGTCACAGAACTGATTAGTAGATTAGACTGTGAGTCTCTGGTAGATAGACGACACACGTTTCGTTTAAACTTGTTGGTAAACATGTGTACTCCCACTTTCACTTACGAGTGTAGTGCAATACTTCGGCCACCAACTTATTTTAGTCGGAATGACAGGAAAGATAAGATTAGAGAAATAAGGTGCCGCAATGATTCTTATATGATTTTTTTCCCCTCGTACCATTAGGGATTGGAATGCACAACAAAGAGATTAGCTTTGGTGCTGAGCACCCTCTGCCACCAACAATTTTGTGAATTGCAGAGTATATATGGAGATGTAGATGTCATTAGTGGCGGGAAACGATGGGGGACAAGGAACGGGAAGGAATTCGGTCATTCATTTTTAAGGAAGCATGCCGGTATTCGTCTGGAGTGATTTGAGGAAACCATTGAAAACCGAAATCTGGATGGCCCGACGGTTATTCGAACCATCGTCCTCCCGAATGCGAGGCCAAAGCGTTATCACTCACCCACCACGCTCGGTTGTTCGTTGTTTAAATACGGTACATGATAAAAATTGCAAAAAAGAAAAGTCTGAAGTGTAAGACCTTTAACTGTTTTCGCCGCTTAAGATTCATACCTCGTTGAGGCGCCTTATGTTGATTAATTATATAGCTGTAATTAATCAACACCAGACACTTCAGCACCTGACTACGTGAACGAGGTACGAGATTTGCGAGATTTGCCACTTCATTGGACTTTTTTTTTATGGCTTTCGGCGACGAAGCCATTCAGCCAGCTCAATGTGTTTTACGATATCTCTTCATGTGAATTAGTTTCTCCAGTACTTTTTTTTATGATTCCTAACTATAGACACCACAGGACGGACAGGACATTCACACAGACACACAACACTTAACATCCATGCCCACGGCCGGATTCGAACCGGCGACCTTCGGCACGCGGAGCTAGCACGCTAGCCCCTACGCTACCGAGGCCGGCAACTTTTTGATTCGTTACGAGGAAGAAGGGGATGACATGTTGAGTCAAATTGTCACTGGAGATGAAACATGGGTATCCCATATCACTCCCGAAAGCAAGCGACAATCGATGGAATGGTGACACACAACCTCACCCGTCAAGGTCAAAGCCAAACAGACGCTGTCAAAGCGCAAGATTATGGCAACTGTGTTCTGGGACCGGCGCGGTGTTTTGCTAGTGGACTTTATGCCACGAGGAACGACAATCAACTCAGATGCCTACTGTGCAACTCTAAAGAAGCTCAGCAGAGCAATTCAAAACAAAAGGCGCGGCATGCTGACAAAAGGAGTTTTGCTCCTGCACGATAACGCTAGGCCTCACACCTCTCAAAAGACTCGGGATTTGATTGATTCTTTTGGCTGGGTTGTTTTGGACCATCCACCATACAGCCCCGACCTTGCTCCTATCGATTTTCACCTTTTAGGTACCTGAAACACCATCTTGGCGGGCAGCGCTTCAATGACGACGATGAAGTGAAAGCGGCCGTGAACTCTTGGCTGTCGGAGCAGGCGGCCGAATTCTTTGAAGAGGGAATTAAAAACTTAGTTGTACGGTATGACAAGTGCTTAAATAAACAAGGAAACTATGTAGAAAAATAGGTAAAAGTGTGTAAAATCAGAAAATAAAAGTTTTTTTACAAAAGTATTTGTATCTTTTAAAAAAAATAAAAACGGCCCTTACTTAAAAAACAACCCTCGTATAAATTCCAAGGGCCAAGGCAACAGCGTTGCTGACACCGACGAGGTGACAAAAGTCCTCTCCACAACTTTAACAGCCACTCTCCCAGTCTGATGGGAAAGTGGGAACTCTCATCCCCGGCATCCGGGAGGATGGGTGTTCGAATCCCAGTCCAGTCATCCGTGCTTTCCTTGAATCTCTCTAAGAAAATGCAGGGACAGTTCCGTCGAAAGGTGCGAGCTGAATTCTTTCCCGTTCCTTCACGCCAAATCTGACACACCTCTAATGACCTCGACGTCGGCGAGATTTAAAGTCATAAAAAGAAAAACAATCGTCTTGTTTTGATTTTCGTTTAAAAAAAGTCTTAATCCACCATTTGACGGGATTTAGACAACGGTACTCCCAGACGTGTTGTTCCAACAACGTCCCAATTTATTTCGATGGGGAATCATAAATTTCAATTTTTGTAAATAAAAACGTACGATTTTCGGTTTTAGATCAGTTAAGTAGAGGAGAATCGGGTAATATGGAATACCATTTATGTTTTGTTGTACAAAATAGTAATGAAAATAATTTAACACCTGAAACTAAAACCAATACAATCTTCAACTTCTTGTGATAACATATATCTAATAAAAAGCTGTCAAAACAGATTTTTTTTTATTAGTAAAATTTAGTTTAAAAAAATTGTCATTTGGAGGGTAGTATCGAATAGGCGGGTAATATGGAATAGAAGGTTTCAAATAACGCAAACTATCTGGAATTGAGATAAACGGATTTAATGATTGTTTTTAGTCAACATCATCATCATCTTTGTCGGATTCAATAGCTATCGCTTCTTTCTTTTTCGGCTGTTCTTAAAACAAAACCATAATTAATTAAGAAATATTTACTTTCTCAATTGTTATTTTATTATTTTCTATCAATATTAACAAAAATCGTATTACTGACATTATATTTGATTAAAAATGTATTTCAACTCAGTAATTATTTATCGGGTTGTATGAAATACCACAGTATACCAAGTATCTCATATTACCCGAAGCGCTATCTTGGACAAAATAGGCTTGATGATATTATAAAAAAAAGATGGAAGCCAGAAAAAAGATCTGTACAACAAACCATCAATCTTTTAGCACACATTACACAACTTAAGGCATATAGTTTAAAAAAATTCTAACTTCCCCCGTAATTTATAAAAATGTCAGCTATTAGAATGTTTATTTAATGAAGCCAACATCAATTCTAAAAAAAAAATGTGCTTGTGTGCTTTTTTTTTTTAATGATTCACTTTCTAGATGTCACCAGGTGTAAAAGAGAGGGCGATATGATATATATATACAGGGTGTTACAAAAAGGTACGGCCAAACTTTCAGGAAATATTCCTCACACACAAACAAAGAAAATACGTTATGTGGACATGTGTCGGGAAACGCTTACTTTAAATGTTAGAGCTCATTTTAGTTTCGTTAGTATGTACTGTACTTCCTCGATTCACCGCCACCCTCTTGACTTCCATTTATGGGGGCATTTGAAAGCCCTTGTCTACGCAACCCCGGTCCAAATGTAGAGACTCTTCATGCTCGTATTGTGGACGGCTGTGATACAATACGCCATTCTCCAGGGCTGCATCAGCGCATCAGGGATTCCATGCGACGGAGGGTGGATGCATGTATCCTCGCTAACGGAGGACATTTTGAACATTTCCTGTAAAAAAAAGTTTGAGGTCACGTTGGTACGTTCTGTTGCCGTGTGTTTCCAATCCATGTTTAATGTGATTTGAAGAGAAGTAATAAAATGAGCTCTAACATGGAAAGTAAGCGTTTCCGGACACATGTCCACATAACATATTTTCTTTGTTTGTGTGTGAGGAATGTTTCCTGAAAGTTTGGCCGTACCTTTTTGTAACACCCTGTATATATATACACGAAATTTATATTTCTGTTGTAATTATTATATAAAAGTTTTTCTTCATTTCACAGTTTTAAACTTGCAGTTATAGTACTTTCTATTTTTCACATTTGAGATTAATTCACATTCATACTACGGATTATGCGTGCTATCGGCGAGCGTGCTACACCGCCATACGTTCTGATTTCTTATGCCGTGCCCAAACCTGCACCACTTCTATTTCACTTTTATGTCTAAAAATCGATTTTTAAGGTTTAGTATTATGTCACAGCTGCGACTATAGCATATAAAGAATTACATGTTAATACACAAGATGCTGAGCGGGAGAATAATAATTTAGTCTTGTCCATTGCTTGTTTAAAGATCCACAATGGTTCCGTTATCGTTTTGTAGCGACTGCATTGTTCTGAAATCAAGTAATTTAGTTATGTGATTGAAAAATAAACACAATATACGGAGTTGTAAACTAATTACTACAACAATTTGCTGACTTGGGTCAAATCATTAACATATTTCTCGCAGGCATTTATGAAATACAAAGAATAGATAATGTTTTCATAAATTATGAATATTCGACCGAGATGGGAGGAGGCCAATATTGGCCTCCTACCTATCATTCGGGAGGACCGGGGTTAAACTCGGTTCGGCCATCCTGTCTGAGGTTTTCCGTGGTTTCCCTCAGACACTTAGGCGAATGCTGGG
This sequence comes from Vandiemenella viatica, assembly GCA_031002005.1. Lineage (NCBI taxonomy): Eukaryota > Metazoa > Arthropoda > Insecta > Orthoptera > Morabidae > Vandiemenella > Vandiemenella viatica. The sequence goes on from CM061918.1 coordinate 111,086,646, forward strand.
ATGGTTCCCTACAAGGCCACGGCCGACCTTCCATCCCCCTTCCCTCCCCGTAGTAGTAGATTGGCTGAAAAGAGTCCCCTATGACTCTCCAGCAGCCCGCCTCCCAGCCTTCTGCTGGGAGGAATGAAATGTATAAAAAAAAAAAAAAAAAAAAAAAAAAAAAAAAAAAAAAAAAAAAAAAAAAAAAAAAAAAAAAAAAATATGAATATTCTGTATTATTTAGATTAACTTTCTTTAATCCTCATGGGCGCCAATTTAATCAGTAAACTAACCTGAATTAGTCATATAAAAAATTGATTCTACTTTTAAAATATACCCCGTCTTTAAGAGGAATAAGTTTAATGTTCGGACCAAACTAAAGATCTGCACCGCAGTAATTAGGCCTGCCTTGTTATGCGGCTCCGAACTTTTTAGCATGGCATCGAATACTCCACTCAGGAAATTGTAGGCGATACAGAACAAATTTCCGGCGCTACATGCCAAATACACAAATTCACATCAACTTAGCAATACAATGGATCATATACTACATCAAAGACAAGCTGACGATATTATTTATTCGCCCCATCAAATAATCCAAGACTCGGGAAAAACTGAAAATCAGCACGAATACAATTAACCAACCACAAGAATTACCAGAAATTACAGCGTCTCACAATAACATCAAAGTGAAAGACGTCCATATAAAAACCAGCCCCAAAAACCCCTGTTTCGACAGAATTAGGCACCTTAGCATTACATGGCCCAACCAAACGTCAAACACGAGGATATTTATTAACACTTTGCTTCTTGTTATTAGTGTAAATATTACCAATTGAATATTGATTAAGTTTCATGCCCCTAAAATCAAGCGTTCTACGTGCTTTCATGACTGCAATAATGCAGAATAATGATTGTTAGGGTTCGAATGTTTATGAGCAAAAAAATGGAGAGATATGTATGCAAGTATGACCTTAAAAAGGGCGAATACGACTTAAAATGACAAAATGTGACCCAACATTTAAATTTACTATACATCAAAGCAAGCTCAATTATACATTTATTTTATCTTGTAGCGTCGTTTTCACATTATATTTTGCTTCCGTGCACTCACTGCACCAATGGGAAATTAAATTTTAAATCACATTGTTGAGTCACTTTAATTTCACAGAATTAACAGAAAATAACTCTTTCGTCCGTACTTAAATACTCCTCTCCCAATTCAATTCCTTTAGGTAACTCCGTAACCTCACACTTTCAGAAAAAATGTTAAAATAAAAAATAAAAAAAACCAAGACGGTACTCACTGATCACTGCATATTTAACACTGAGAATTATTTTCAAAAAGTATTGGCGACAGTGAGACATTGATTGACGCGGCTCGACACAGGCATGCTGCTGCTGCATTGTCGAGATTAAAAGGCGGTCGGAACATCAACATTAAGAGCGTGACAATAATTTATAACTTTAATTCTTGACTGGTTAGTTCTGACCAGTTCCCCGACAATATTGTTTTTTTTCCTCAAATGTATAATCGGAGTACAGTTCTACGAATAATTATCTTAATTTCTTCTCATCTATAACTTCTTTTTTTTTTAACTGCTTAACGTCTCCTATAACAGCGAGGTCTTTAGAGACGGGAAAGGATGGGGGGCAAGGAACGGGAAGGAATTCGGCCATGGCCTTTTGAAGGAAGCATCCTGGCATTCACCTGGAGTGATTCGGGGAAACCATGGAAAACCCAAATCTGGATGCCCGGACGGGGATTCGAACCGCCGTCCTCCCGAATGCGAGGCCAGAACGCTAGCCGTTACACCACCACTCTCGGTACATATAACTTCTAGTGGATTCCCGGAATTATTAAAAATTACCTGATTTTTCCTCAAAATATGACCGTAAATATTATCGTAATATGACCAAAACTAGGAAAATAGCCTAAATATGCTTTTATACGCTACAAAAAATACATTAAAATACAATCAGAAACATTCAATCAGTGTTTAATTCAGAATTACAGCTTAAAAAGAAAGTAGGAAAAAAATATGATTTGTCATAAAGAGCCGAACACTAATGATTATATTGATGACTATTCTACAGAAGGATGGAAAGAGTAGTAGAAGACGTAGTAGGTGAAGTTCAGTCTGGGTTTAGGAAAAATCGCGGCACAAGGGAAACAATTCTGGCTTTAAGATTAATACTTGATGGGTGGATCAAGAAAAACAAAGATACTTTTATGGCATTTCTTGATTTAGAATAAGCTTTTGGTAATGTTAGGCGGGACAAGATGTTCGACATTTTATAGAAGTCGGGTCTAAAGTATCGAAATGGACGAATGTTAGGTGCCAGACAAGGTTGTAGTCTGTCCCCGTTAATATTCAACTTGTATGTAGAGGAAGCAATAAAGAAAGTCAAAGAAAAAATTCCATGTGGCGTAAGTGTCCAGGGAGAAATGATCAGACCGAGCGTGCTGGTGTAACGGATAGCGTTCTGGCCTCGCATTCGGGAGGACGGCGGTTCGAATCCCCTTCCGGGCATCCAGATTTGGGTTTTACATTGTTTCCCAAATCACTCCAGGCAAATGCCGGGATGCTTCCTTTAAAAAAAGGCCATGGCCGAATTCCTTCCCATTCCTTGCCCCCATCCTTTCCCGTCTCTAAAGACCTCGCTGTTGAGAGACGTAAAGCAGATTAAAAAAAAAAAAAAGAAATAATCAGTTTGCTACGATTTTTAGATGACATTGTCTTGTTAGCAGAAAGGGCTGAAGATATTGAGAAATTATTGAATGGTATGAATAAAATACTGAAGAAAGATTTTCGACTGAATATAAATCAAAACAAGACTAAAGTGATAAAATGTAGCAGAAACGATACAAATACAAACAGATTAAATATAAAAATAGGATCGAATGCAATTGGTGAAGTAAGTGAATTATGCTATTTGGGAAGCAAAATTACAACCGATGGCCTAAGCAGGAATGATGTTAAAGCAGAATTGCACCAGCTAAAAGAGCCTTTTTGAAAAAGAGAAATCTTTTAGTTTCAAATATTGATCTAGGAATTAGAAAGAACTTTTTAAAACTCTATGTGTGAAGCACAGCACTTTACGGTAGCGAAACATGGACTTTAGGAAAACCGGAAAGAAAGAAAATTGAAGCATTTGAAATGTGGTGCTACAGAAGAATGCTGAAAATTAAGTGGACAGACAATGTCAGAAATGAACGAGTTTTGGAAATGATGGGTGAGGAAAGAAGTTTGTAGGTGAAGAGACAGGCTGGTAGGTCATATTTTGAGACATGCTGGATTGGTTAATTTGCGGTGGAGGGAACACTCGAAGGTAAGAACTGTAGAGGAAGTCAAATATAAATGAAGCCGATAATTGAGGACTTGGATTGTAATGGATATGTATAGATGAAGAGGTTAGCACAAGACAGGAAGGGATGGAGGATTGCATCAAACCAGTCGAAATACTGATGACAGGAAAAAAAAAAAAAAAAAAATCTAGCTGTCACTGCGCATTGCGACGATATTCACAAGAGTGAATAAAAACAGCCAAACAAAGCCATTTTATTTCACTTGTGGTGACGAAAAGAGTTGGCCATTACGAATGACTCGTTTACAACGCTGACAGTCATATCGTTTGTATCGAGGGAAGTGTGCGTATGCAGCCGCGGATGTTGAGGGGCAGTTTGGGTCTCCCGCTGGTCGTCTTCTTGTAGAAACACATGTGGCCACGACCCCAAAAAAGGACACGTCCGGCCATATGTGGAGGAAGAGACCAGAAGAAAGTCAACAAACCGAGCTTCTCTTGCGTCACCGCTGTTCTACCTTGTCACTTCTAATACTACGGTATGTCGAACACGGGAAATACTCGTACATGTCTCAATTCTCGACAAAACGTAGGCGTACTTATTGCCGACTCTGGCAATGTAGTGGCTACCACGTTAGCCGTGTGTTTATGGGTCACCGGTTCGAATCCGGCTTGTGAGGTCCCACTCACAAATCATTGTTGAAATTGTAAATAGATTAGCAAATAACAGACTTTCACAGCATAAGTAGTATGTATAGATATTTGGGTAATTTTAAGTCTTTTGTAGTAATGTAATTTTTTGTAGTTGGCACTACTGTACGTTTTGTCGAGAAAGAATGAAGGTGTTAAGATGGCGCAGAGAGACCACGAGGGAATGTATTAATTGGACAGTGACGACTATGTATTGTGTTGTATGAGTATTTAAAGTGTTCAATAAATTGTGCTGATAAATGAAAATATTGGTGGATTTGATTTAACATTAACATCCGTTGCGCAGGAGTGTGTAATTTGAGAGCAGTTTATCCAACAATAATTCTATGCTAGGTGGTACCGCGAGAAACAACGCTTGGGCCATGTGTTGTAGTTGGCGGGCTATCTACAGGGTGTTTAAAAAATGACCGGTATATTTGAAAAATCAATAAAAACTAAACGGGCAGCGATAGAAATACACCGTTTGTTGCAATATGCTTGGGACAACAGTAAATTTTCGGGAAGACAAACATTCGAAATTAGTTACAAATTTCAACAACAGATCGCTGCAGTCTGGAGAAATCTAAAGTACGATTATTCTAAGGAATAAGCCATTTTTTCACAGCAAACGCTTACAGCAGAAAGACGACTTACAGAATGGTGAACTCACAGACTGCGTTTACTTCTATTTGTTTCAAATCGCCTGCAGCGCCATCTGTTGTTGAAAATTGTAACTAATTTCGAAAGTTTGTCTGCCTGAAAATTTACTGTTGTCCCACGCATATTGCAACAAACGGTGTATTTCTATCGCTGCCCGTTTAGTTTTTATAGATTTTTCAAATATACCGGTCATTTTTTAAACACCCGGTACCTTCGACTAATTAATAGTAATTAGTAAAGAGGACCTAGCAGGCTACAGCCGTCGGTGGTTTTACATAATTATTGGGTCGTTCTTGTGTTGTCGTCACTATATTATTTCAAATCATATTAGTCAGATGAAATCGTTAGTACGACATAAATTGGTTCTGGCTAAACGGTTGCAGAGACCGATGGTAATGATATACCGGGTGGTTATAATTAAACTTTCCCTATTTAACACGTTATAAGACGGAAACTAATTACCATAGGAGTACCAAACTTGGTAGCATTAATGTCCAGAGTATGTTGTGCATGATTTCCATGCGTCACAGCGCTACCGTTCACTTCCAACTACGGCCACCAGGTGCCTTGATCATCAAATGCTTCTCCGAAACACATTTGGAAACGATCGAATTATCAGCTGATCGGTTCCAAATTCTTGGCCGGCACGATCACCTGATTTCTGGTTGTGGGGCTACCTGAAGGACAGGGTTTACCAGGGGAACATTCACACATGTGCTGATCTGAAGCGCAGCATATCAAGAGAGGTAGCCAGCATACCTACGGACATGCTTCGTTCTGCTGTGCAGAACGCAATCCTACGCTTTCAGACTCATCTGGACAAAGATGGGCGCCATATTGAGCCCTTTTCGTAGCAGTAATGGTACCGGTATGCAATGGTATGATGTACGGTAGCAGCACATTAAAAGTGTTTCAATTGAATTGATTCTGCATTATTTCTCTTCCCCATGTGCTTGAAATTGATGCTACGAAGTTTGGTACTCATACGGTAATTAGTTTACGTGTTATAACGAGTTAAATAGGAAAAGTTTAAATATAACTATTCGGTATATTACTTCTTAAAGCTGTTCTTTTGTTACGAGCCATCTTTTTCTCATCATACTTAAACAAAATCGATAAATGAGATATAATTTTAAAGATAAGTTCTCCCCTTAAGAGTATCAATAAATTACGTGAGGTGTTTTTCCGGATTTCGGGCCCCCCCCCTTTTCTGGTGAGACTTCATGAGATCTGGTCCAACCCCCCCCCCTCTCTGGTGAGATTTGGTCCGGGAGACCCTCCCCCTCTAGAAGCCGCCCTTTTCGAAACTTTTTTTTTGTTAGGTCTCAATCTTCCAAAGCCGTTGCCCCCCTCCCCCTTGGTGAGATTTCGCCGGAACCCCCCCCTTCCTATTTCACCTCACGTAATTTATGGATGCCGCCTTTGGTAATACCATTAAATAAAAAAAGAATTTTTAGAATTTCGTCCCGTAAATGGGAAAATTAAGGCAATCAAGGTCACGTGTATGCGATAGTTCAGAGTCAAGCCGCTAGGCTCCGCTGGCGTCTATAAGATCCCAATACCGCTGGATAACAGCACCCGGTATCGAAATATTCGGTCGGGTTGCGATCGAATTACCGCCAGATATTTCAGCTGACTGCTACAAAATGAGCCTGTTCACAGCCCAGCTGCTAGGCTCTGCTGGCTTCAGTAACGAGTGATCTCATACCGCTAGATAGCAGCATGACTTTTCACAGAGATATGGATAAACTGTGCGTGTTTTCTGGAGTAAATAGCTTATAAGATTTTTTGTGTTACGTAAACATTTCATCATTCTAATTGTTTCATAAGTCGTTTTAAGTTCCTATTTCAGTTTACAAATAAACAATTTCTGAAAATGAGCCAATTCTTATTTCACCCTACTACAAAACCAGCAACCTCGGTATTCATAACAAATAATCGGCGAAATTTTTTAGAGGACCACCCAGTGCAGGCTTAAAAAGGAAGGCATATAAGCGGACCGAGCGTGGTGGGTGAGCGGTTAACGCTCTCGCCTCGCATTCGGGAGGATGCCGGTTCGAACCCCCGTCCGGGCATCCAGATTTGGGTTTTCCATGGTTTCCCCAGATCACCCCAGCCGAATGCCGGGATACTTGCTACAAAAGGCCATGGCCGAATTCCTTCCCGTTCCTTGTCCCTAGTCCCATCCCGCCTCTAATGACCTCAACGTATACGAGGCGTAAAGCCATAAGTAATATAAATACAGGGTGTTACAAAAAGGTACGGCCAAACTTTCAGGAAACATTCCTCACACACAAACAAAGAAAATATGTTATGTGGACATGTGTCCGGAAACGCTTACACTCCATGTTAGAGCTCATTTTATTACTTCTCTTCAAATCACATTAAACATGGAATGGAAACACACAGCAACAGAACGTACCAGCGTGACTTCAAACACTTTGTTACAGGAAATGTTCAAAATGTCCTCCGTTAGCGAGGATACATGCATCCACCCTCCGTCGCATGGAATCCCTGATGCGCTGATGCAGCCCTGGAGAATGGCGTATTGTATCACAGCCGTCCACAATATGAGCTCTAACATGGAAAGTAAGCGTTTCAGGACACGTGTCCACATAACATATTTTCTTTGTTTGTGTGTGAGGAATGTTACCTGAATGATTGGCCTTACCTTTTTGTAACACCCTGTATATATATATATATATATATATATATATATATATATATATATATATATATGAGCGTCATGCGAGGCAAATTCCTGAAATCAGTTTTCGGATTGATAACTGAAAGAAGAAGATTTTTTTTTTTTTGATTTCGTATCTCATTTTTTCTTTTTTAAAATGTTTGGAGCATTCATCTCCTCATTCGTTTACAGCCGCCGCTTATGGAAGTCCACTGTGGCTGCGTGTGAGTTAGAGGTGCCGTCATGGAACCACCGAATCGAGGGAATCGCGTCAGAGGCGCTTTGAATAAACGTCGCAGCGGACTAAGAGAATCGGCACAATGTGGCCGCCGGGTCATAGGTCACGGCGGGTCCGCTGACCGCGCTTTGTGGAAACATCTTTTATAAGCTGCGTGCTGCGTCACTGCTGGGGCTGCCTGCCCAGACCAGATGCTTCGGGGTCAACACTGGAAATACCACCAAACACAGAAAATAATCCGCCAAGTGCGTTAAAAGAAAATTCACAACAAAATGGAATAAATCTTATATATAAAAATCAATGTTTGTTTGTGGGTTTGTTCGTCTTCTATGCATTCCTATACCATTTATCAGATTGCAATGAAACTTTGGATAGTTTTCGAGTGTGCGTCTGCGAAGGTTCCTGTGAAAAAAAATTCCAAAAAGTCACCCCTATTCCTCATAACACCCCATAATTTAGGCAAAACCACATTTTTTATCCGATTTAGATAGCTTTCTACACTTATATTTAAAACAAACAGAAAAACACTGCCAACATATGGTTTCCGAATATTCATCCCCTCTCCCCCTTTCAACCCCCATTACGTTTTTACCCCATAATTTAGGCAAACCACATTTTTTATCCGATTTAGATAAGAATTTGTACACTTATACTTTAAAACAAACAGAAAAATACTGCCTACGTATGGTTTCCGAATATTCATCCCCTCTCCCCCTTTCCGACCCCATTACTTTTTTACCCCATAATTTAGGCAAACCACATTTTTTATCCGATTTAGATAAGAATTTGTACACTTATACTTTAAAACAAACAGAAAAATACTGCCTACGTATGGTTTCCGAATATTCATCCCCTCTCCCCCTTTCCAACCCCATTACGTTTTCACCCCATAATTTAGGCAAACCACATATTTCATCAGATTTCAATGGGAATTTGCACACTTATACTTTGAAACAAACAGAAAAATACTGCCTGCATATGTTTTCCAAAGCGCATCCCCTCTCACCCTTTCCAACTGAAAATGAATGAAACAGCAGTTTAAAATTTATATGTAAATATTTTTTATTTAATCTATATGCCTACTCAAGTCCAGCAATAGTGAAGCATTGCCGGGTCAGCTAGTCATTAAATAAAACAAAGATTCAAATATCCAGTTAGTTATTCATATTAGGAATTTTCTTTCAAATAGCATACCTACATGATGCAAAACAAATCAAAAAAGTCTTGAAAAACGTTGTGCACCCTTGACAATTTTTAACAATTATTTTTTTTAAATTTATTTTCACGAGGCGTTTATTATCAGAGTTCAGAAATTTTCTATTAAATGGTAAATGCGATGTTTTGACGATAAATTCTATCTGGTGAATGTTTAGATTTCTTATAATCACATATTTAGCTGCTATTTTACGAAAACAGTAAGCTCAAAAAATATCGCGATAGTTTCTTCTAGATATCGCCGAAAATTACTAAAAAAATTTGATAATAAGCTGTAGAAGTAAGTGGAGAATTAGATTTTTATGTGGGTTTTCACTTAAAGCAGTACATAACGAGGAATAAAAAATAAATATAAAATTTTTCAAAGTCGATTTGTTGTCAGATATTAGTTGATACACATGAAGATTATATATAGAACAAAAAAACATTTTTTTTGCAGTTTTAAGAACAATCATAATCAAAATATTGTGCAATTGCAAAAAAATGGTTCAGAATGTATTAATTTGTGACAACAGGCTATCGTAAAAATGCATCATTGTTCTATCTTACATTCAGAATATGCAAAACGGTAAAAACTGATAAAATCACCATAAAATTCCTAATGCTCCAGATGTTTCTATTGGTATTACTAAGCGAATGGTATCATTACAAATCACAATTCATCAAACTGTACGGAATACACTAATGACAATAGAGAAAACAATAGTGAATGTTTTATCTAGACGACAAGCATGAATTTCAGTGTGATTTACGTTCAGGAAGTTACTAAACTGACTGGTGTACGTCCTTCAGGGACATTCTTGCGCTATATTATGAATCGTTTAGTGTTGTGCTCCAAACTCACATCATGAGGATGAAGTCACATTCCACTTGTATATCCATGATTGATCGCAGTTCTATTTAGAACACTTTCTTCTGAATTGGTAAAAACCAGTTGGCGTTTCAAAGATTAATAGATACGGGTTATACGGGATGGACTGAAAAGTTTCTTACATTCACCAAAGATGTGATATCATCAACTACTCTACATTAAATTTCGCCGAAGTAGGTTAACATTGAAAAGAATGTTTTCTTTTACCCTGCTAGTTTTGGAAAAGAAATGATACAATATTTAACTACTTTTCTACGGAATACATATGAAGTGCCTAAAGATTTTTTTAATATATATGTATATATATATATATATTTTTTTTTTTTTTTTTTTTTGATATTACGTTATTCAGATAATCTCAAGTAGTGATGTGAAATAATTTTTTCTTCCAATCATTTTCCCCATTAATTCGTAGGGTTGACAATATTGAGCTGCTACAATTCTCTTTTGCTGCCTTTTTTGCTAGAGAGTCTATCCATGAAACGTGTATTCAAATTGGTCAACATCTTTCCTTGGAACATACGGCTACAATTACACAGTTACACAGTGACCAACCTTAGCCTTTTATCAGTAGTCATACTTGCTTCTCTATCCCACGAATTTTCGTACAGACTGTACGCTACGAATCTCGCATATAATAAAATAAAGGCCGCAGCGAACACAGGAATAGAACTCAGTCGGTTGCGATTTCCCCACAGTCGGACGCTGATGAAAAATGACACCTAAATACAAAAATGAGCGGGCCCCACGGTGACTGGACAATAGGTCGAGGTCGCAGGGGAGGCGAGAGGTTTTGTGCCGCTCGCAGAAACGGGCGGTTTTTGGCGATGGCGGGTCCGTGGGGTCGCATATTAGCGGACGCACTTCTAGCATGCGTAATGAGCCAGATGTGGACGGCAGAAAATGTGAGCCCCAACAGCTCGCATCGATCAATACCAACTTCGACCTCCACTTATTTGCTTATTGTGTAATTTTGGCAGTTCTATCATTACCGTGGCGCCACAATCTGGTGATGAGTTCTTGTCGAACTCGACGAAACAAAAGGAAAATAAAAAATTAAAAAATTTTCATATCTCGCTTGGTTTTCGAGATATGGCATGCTAAAAATTAGTTATAGGTATAGTTTCTTCTGCTTTTGGCTACGTTTCTTCTGGTCCAGGCCGTATTTAAACCTAACAACAACCACCAGAAATAAAATAAAACACCTATAGTCATAGTACATTTCCACCGTGTAAATATAGCGGTTTTTTGGGATTTTTTTCTGGTCCAGGCCGGATCTCAACCTAATCTCCTCACGTTTGAGATACAATATCTCGAGGAATAAGAGAGATATCAAAAAATTTTATTCTTTATTTTCGATTTGTCTCGTCTACTTACATACGAATTAATCATCAAATTTGGCTATAGCGGAATTTTTCTTCTGGTCCAGGTAGCATTTCAACATAACCACGTCAACTTTGAGATACAATATCTCGAGAAATAAGTAAGATATCAAAATATTTTGTTCTGTACTTTCAATTTGTCTCGTCGAGTTACACAAGAATAGATCATCAAATTGCAGCGCCACGGTTATCGTAGAATCCCCTGCAATTTCTATCCATTGGGGGAGTAACAATGCAGTCTTTGGAATTTTGTCATCGTTTCCAGTTTATTGTGACAATGCGATATCAGTACCGGTTCATAAATGAGGAGTAACAAATAGAGTTGAAAATTACGGACCCATCAGTTTGAAATCAGTTGTAGGTAAATTAATGGATTGATATGCAACTTCATCAGAAATGCCTATGAGGAACGTAAGTTGTTCTCAGATCGACAATATGACTTTAGACAAAGATATTGAAGTGAATTTCAGTTATTAGGCTACATGCAAGCTATTTCGTATGAAATAGAGATGGCAGACCAAGTTGATAGCGTATGACTTGTTCTTTCTAAGGCATTTGGCAAAGTGTGTCATCAAATGATGGTAAATGGGACCCACATTTTGAGTATCAAATACAGGAGCTGAAGAAGGTGCAAAAAAGGGCTGCTAGATTTGTTTCTGGAAATCATCGCAGAATGCGATCAGTGACAGATATGATAAAGGAGCTGGAATGGGATTCATTGCAAGACAGGAGGAGGATGAGGAGGGTTATGGGAGTGTACAGGGTGTATACTGGTGATGAGGCATGGAAAGATATTGCAGTAGTTCATGGAAGGGAAAAGATGACCATGACCACAAGCTGGCACTAGATTTCAGGCACAAGGGTGTGGGAAGATTTTCTTTTTTAGGTAAGGGTGTCAGGGATTAGAATGAGTTAGCAAGGGGAATGATGAATAACATATCGAAAACGTTAAAAGAATTTAAAGTTAAAATTTGTAGAGGGCAAATGTAGGTGGGTGCAGGATAGGAGGAAGTTGGGTGTGTAGGGAGATTGCCACCGGAGCGTATGTTCCATTGCAATTAAATTAAATAAGGTAAAAATTATTCCAGTGGATCAGAAAGTAATTATCAGTAGAAGAATTATTTGTAGAAAGCAAAATGTTGGGGTAGGAAATTTAGTACCAAAAGATGTGGAAGTAAAAATGTGAATGACACACGATAGTGTATTGGAACCATTGCTATTCGTCATTCTAATGAATGATTGGGTTGATGGTTTAATACCAACAGTTAGGCTGTTTTCGAATGACATAATGCTATATAATACGATCAAACCGTAGAGGACTGTAAACAGATTCAGGGTGATCTGGACAGGATATCGAGTTGGGTTGGTAAACATGGGATGAAAATAAATGCAAAGAAGAGTCAGCTTATTAGATACACAGATAAAAAAATCTAAGGGTTGATTATGATTATAAGGGGGGAAAATAATTGCTTGTCGAAGAGTTGACATCTAAATATCTGTGCACAACATTTAATAATAAACTCAACTGGACAGGACACATTGGACAGGTGGTAGGAAAAGGTTTCATTTATTGGAGAGGATGTACTAACTAAGTGAGTTTCAATACATCTGTCAGAGCATTGCTTTAATATGGTGGTGTAGTATGGGATCCACATTTTGGGTATCAAATTTAGGAGTTGGTTGGAGTGTAAGATATGGCTCAGTAAATTACCGCAGAGTACAATCAGTGACAAAGGAGTCGGAAGTGGATTCATTTGAAGATAGGAAGAGGATGAAGAGGGCATAGGAATGTAAAAGTCGTATATTCGTGATGAGCCATGGAATAACATTGGTTTAAGGGCAAAGGAAAAAAGGTGTTAAGTCCGTTTATATGGTTAAAAAAAAAAAAAAGAGAGATATTATAATGTATTCTGGTAGTTACTGATGAATACTATGTATCAGTGCAATTTTCCATGAAAAAAACATGTTTATTAGTCTTTGAGACATTTTCATTCAAAATATGAACGTATATGGCTAGTCCCGAATTCAAAATCGATTTCCTGTAAAATAATGGAAAGTGAAGCTAACACGTTCAATTTGTTAGAATCCCCGTCCGGTTATCCAGTTTCGGTTTTCAAGCTTTTTCGGAAATCATTCGACGCGAGTGTCGGGATGGTTCCTTCAAAAGAGCATGGCAAAATTCCTTCCCATTTCTTGTCCCAAATCCATTTGCGATACGTATATGAGAAAGAACTGATTCATAATTTTCTGACACGAAACAAAAGTTCAAAGGCGGTGTTGTAGATGAAGATTGGAGTTACGTCTTTAGTTATTATGATAACTGTTTATCTATCTCAAGTTATTTATTATTGATCAATACGTGCAAGCATGTCGTTCCATATTTGTACATGTTGATCCAGAATCAAAACCTGTAAGTAGATAATTACCTAAGTGAACTTAAATAATTAACAATACATATATATATATATATATATATATATATATATATATATATATATATATATATATGTGTGTGTGTGTGTGTATGTTTACCTTGGCCACTGAAGATATCTCAAATGAAGACAAAACGTGTTTGCCCTAAAGAGCATTTTTTTTTTTTGCGAGTCGGAAGCACAATCGCAAAAACAGAAGATTATAGTATTTGCTGTAATTATCTACAAAAAAATCTGTTTTATTCGTCAAGTGGATATGAGGAAAGGATAAAAAGAAGATGGCGGATTGCCCAAGAGAGGTTGGAAAACTTAAGCTGACAATTGACGTCAGATTTTACTGCTCGGAAACTACTAAATGCTGAGTTTACACTCCAAATGGGTAGCTAAGAAAGACGCTGTATGGACGGTAATTCCCTACTCACGTTAAAGGTCAGTTTGTGGAGCTTAAAAGCATATAGTCAAGTCGTCCGTCGTTTATCCACGTAAGTACATTTCTTACATTCCGCACGGTTCCATGGTCAAAGCAGAGGATTTAGCAAGCAACAATACTGCAGAACGCCCAGTCACTCCGCGCTTTTTGCTTCTCCTGTCATTCTGCGACGCCACACAGCTCAATCTGTTATACACACGAGTCCCTTCTCTCTCTCACTCGTATTTATTATTATCTTTTTTTTTTTCCTTTCTCCCCGCTCCCCAATCCCCGCCTAAGTTATCTATCCTTCTGGCCAAAAACCATTTGTCACGTGCCAATGGCCGGCCGGCCAGGAAGTGACGTCAGCGGTCCGCCATTGTCGCGGCAGACGGATCAGATCGTCATTTGTCAGGCGGTCAGCGATATAGCTGCCATGTCGGACGGACATCATTAGCGTCTCTGGACACAGGGTCGCGGCCGCTTGCGTAAGACGCTATGACTGGAAACTTTGTTGCCAGCAAAAAGGTGCCTGAAAATTTCCATTAGTAATTTCTTTATCATCATCTAGGTGCAAGTAATACGTTGACGTACACCCTTCACCCACAGTATAGACTTGAATGATTTAGATGTTTCATGTAATATCTATTGGAAATATTGCCAAGGATTATTCTTCTTAAGGTTCCGTAGCAATAGTGGCAAATATAATACCCATATAATACCCATCGTGTCCGTATGTTATAGTACAGTAATTTTGCCACCTTTCCAGCGTTTCTGATGAAATTTCACAATAAGAAGAAGTTTCTTGACCTCAAAACAAATTCGTAGGCTCAAAATTTATGACGTGATATTGCTCGTGGAAGGCTTCTTTGGTCGTAAAGTGACTTTTTAACTCGCTACGTAATGCGCCTCTTCTCGTGGCTAACTATACTAACCCGGTAATCCTGCCAGGTACAAGGGACGTACAGTTTAGCGGGGAATACGAACTACGGAAGCGTTCTCGTCAACTTGACTTTACACAGCAAACCGTGCCAGTAGTGAAGGTAGTGTTAAGCGTTTTTTGAAAATCACAGCCTTGACGGAGATTCGAACCGGAGTCCTTTCGATCTCTAGTCAGACTTAACGCTCTGGCCTCCCATTTGGGTGGGCGCCGGTTCGAATCCCCGTCCGGGCATCCAGATTAGGGTTTTACATGGTTTACCCAAATCACTCCAGGCGAATGCCTGGATGCTTCCTTCAAAAAGTCAATGGCCGAATTTCTTCCCGTTCCTTGCCCCCAGTCCCATCCCACCTCTAATGACCTAGTCGTCGACGAGGCATAAAGCCATAAGTAAAGAAAAAAAATACTAGTCAGATGCCTTAATCATTGAGCCACCAGAGACCGTTCATTCATAGTCTAATTACGGAATTCTACGGCTTTCCGAATTCATGCGAGGCCAATAATGGGATGGTTCCTTCAAAAGGATATAGTTCATCAACTTCGGATTCATTAACGACAGGTTCAGAAACATTCTAAGTATCGTTTAGTTTTAAATGTTTACGTATGTATGGTAAATTAGCTGCTTCAACGGAGTTATTCAGATATTAGAAACGACTGTTAGGGACTTAGTTACATCTTAAAAATAAAAAAAATAAAAAGTTTGAAATGTTCTGATGTTTTTTATGGCACAAAATTCAGAGAAAGGAAGAACATGTTTTTAGCTCATACATCAAGCCATTCGGTAGTATCTAACAAATATGAAAGAAAAAGGCATACAAATCAAAATATTAAATTACATTTTTTGTCTTATAGCTCGACTTCTCGTCAAGGTCGATGTAATTAGAGTCAGAAAAGCACTGGGGGCAAGGAACGGGAAGGAATTCGGGCATGTTTTTTTGGGAGGATCGATTCGAACATTTGCCTGGAGAGATTTCGAAAAACCGTTGGAAACCAAAATCTGGAAGGCCGGTTGGGGATTCGAACCCGCGTCCTCCCGAATACGAGATTAAATCACAACAGGGCATTAAAGATAGTCGACGAAGTCTTTGATCCTAATAAAATCAGAGAAATAAGGCCATATAATGTTATAGCAAGGCTGATTCTTTCTCATGTTTACGAAGCACGATAATAGGACAAGGTAAGTGACGATTCATTGCGATGGAGATGAAGTTCTTGGGAATAACTACACTGTTTCATCATGTTAAGAATAAAACAAAATTAAAAGTATCGTCTGTAGTTGAACATATTCAGCAGTATTGAGAAAAGTTGTTTCAACTAATAGGCCATTGGGCCTAGTACTGGAAAGGATAGCGATGGAATCTTTCGTATTTTGTGATCATTTCAGTGCAAGCTGACTTCTAATTCCAATGGGAATTATCGCTAGTAAAAAGGTACAATAATTTGTTTCGCTAGTAAATGACTCACAAAAAAACTTGCACCATCTAGATCGTTGACGAAATTGTTTTGCCGAAACCTGATTGCAGAAGTCGTTACTTGAATACAATGGGTACGGGATGCATTTAATTCACTTCTCTGCAGCATATTTTCTTCGTCACTGCCAACCGTCTGCCGCAATAAAAGGACTCGTCGCGTCTAGATGTCGCGATGTCACACGTATAAAACGACCTCGTCGCGCGAAATTAATTGAGCAAACACGAGGTCTGGGGACATAAATCTCCCGGCGGGTGGCCAATCACAAGGTGGACGTATCAATCACCATCCGCCGTGCGACACCAGCGCACCTGCCGGCCAGAATAGTCCCTTTTGTTTATTACTCTCGTAAGGTTAACACTTGCTTGAGACGAAGCTGATGTCACCTGATAGGATCTAGCCGTAAGTCGACAAACCGAATTGAGACTCCTTGGGACCAGTTTTTTTAATTGATTCTTCAAGGCGAACGAACTCAGACAATCGATGCGGAAGATCTCGTAAAAATAGACGGCTTTGATACATGCGCGTGTAGGAGACATTATGAATGGAGAAAAAAATCTGGCACCTCC
Source organism: Vandiemenella viatica (assembly GCA_031002005.1). Taxonomy (NCBI): domain Eukaryota; kingdom Metazoa; phylum Arthropoda; class Insecta; order Orthoptera; family Morabidae; genus Vandiemenella; species Vandiemenella viatica. The sequence goes on from CM061918.1 coordinate 111,103,493, forward strand.
ATCTTAAAAGGACTTCAAACAATATTCAGCTCTGTTATCAACGAATGACGATGCTCTTTGGGCGAATAATCTGATGAAACTGAAATATCCTGCAGAAACAGAAGTCCAGATAATAGTGAAAAGATCAATATATAATTCAGTGTAATCGTAATGTATTATATGCGCTATGGATCATATCACCTATGGATCATATGCCCAATGGATCATATGAACCGTGTATCATATCATCTATGGATCATATGCCCTCTGGATCGTATGCTCTGTGGCAATTTACCTACACTCCTACATCCGCATTTCATGGTTTTTTTTATTTTGTTTTAAATTCTTTGTGTGCAATTTCACCATACACCAACCATTCTAGGAATTATAAATTCTTTCAGGATTTCTGGTATATTGCTCATTGTTTACCTTGGTAATTTTTCTCAATCCCTGACTCTCATAGCTTCGAAAGAAAACTTTTCGATTCCCTTACTCCTTAGATCGGACTGTAGTCATTTTTCCCTTCCGCGTAGTACCCGTAACTGTTCTATCACTATCCATTGCAGCTTCATCACCAACATAGGCCTTGTACACTTCCAGCACACTCTTCGCCCTCCTCCTGTCTTCCAACAACTACTTTATCATATCAGTTTCACGTAGTTTTTTGCCGTAATTTCCTAAAATATATGTAGTGGGTAACCTTTACTCTTCCTCCGTTGGTGAGTGGTTAACGCTCTGGCCTCGCATTCGGGAGTACGCCGGTTCGAATCCCCGTCCGGGCATCCAGATTTGGGTTTTCCATAGATTCCGCAAATCACTCCAGGTGGATGCCAGGATGCTTCCTTCAAAAAGGCCATGGCCGAATACCTCCCCCTTCCTTGCCCCCAGTCCCATCCTGCCTCTAATGACCTCGACGTCGACGAGGCGTAAAGCCATAAGAAAAAAACTCTTCCTCTAATTCCAGTATTAGACACCCATAATTTGGAAGCCATACAACCTCACCGTCCACCTCGTTGGCTAAGTTTGTTGGGACCCCATGATGGTATTCGGCGCTTACACGAGGTTGGCTGGTTGGAATCCTAGTGGTGGAAGGAATTTTCATCAGGACTTGACCGGAGGGTGATGCTACACAATTTCTAATCACCAGATTACTAACAAAACCCAGGGTTAAATGCCAAATCTCGCCGCAGTACGTATGAAATGAGGGCACACGGAACTGTTGTTGGTGAATGGGGACGTTAAACCTGGCGGTAATTTGGTGTATTTCTGAAGAGTAGGCTTGAATGGGACAGCGCCGGATTTCACCCTCTACCTTCTATCGTCTCTCGTCCACAATACACACATTATCACAGATATCTACACTTACAACAACTCTTACGAACATGTCATCGACGTAGCTGTGCCTATCCCAATTATGTTAAACGAAATAATAAGAGCCAAGGAACCAAGAACCGAGCCAAAGTATCATCAGATGAGGAGATCTCCTTGGGTTACGTCACCACCAAGAAAACCATTATACCGGCCGATCGATTTGACCGAGAGCCATTGTAGTGAGGTCCGAGGGCATTAGCTATTCGTTCGGCCACCGCCAGCCGTCCAATCAGACGGGAGTAGCGATTGCGGAGTGACCCCCGTCTGTGCCAATCGCTCCGTCCATCTGCGGCGGCGTCCAATTTGGAATGCCCCGAGTGAAAGCCAACATATCTCTCTATATACGGCTCCGTGGCTATTGTGTCGGCCTCCTTTGATTGATGGTCGGGGGAGGGATGTGTGGGTGGGGGGAAAGACCGCAGATTGAGCTATCGCCGCACTGAGCGACAGAAAAAGAAGCCTCCGTCGCGGAGTTGCGGTCGATTAGCGGTCCTCCTGCAACGCCTCAGGCCAGCGCCTGTTTGTTTTCAACGTCGAGGAGGACCCAGGTTTATTATTCTCCACTGTGCCGCATTGACTCGGCGAGGAAGTAGCCGCATATGCGCGTAAGCTTTGTGTACATCGAGTAAGGAGGATGTTTAGTTTAATCTCTGCGGTAGCTGGAATGTATGCTTGTTTCTGATAATGTAGTCAGAACCCAACGCTCTAGCTAAATACCTAGGGGTAACAATACGTAATAATTTGTCATAGAATGAGCAAATATAAAATGTAACTGCGAAAGCAAATCGTATGCTCCGATTTCTAGGTCGTAATTTAAATCAACGCACTCCGGAAGTTAAATCAATTGTATACAAGTCACTAGTGCGTCCTCACTTAGAATATTGTTTTTCTGTATGGGGTTCCCATCAAAACGGGTTAATGGAGGCATTAGAGAAGGTCCAAAGAAGAGCCGCCCGATTCGTGACAGGAATATATAGTTGGAGGGAAAGCGTAAGTACTATGTTGAAGGAGTTAGGTCGGGAAGACCTGGAACACCGAAGGAGTTGCTCTCGACTGAAGCTAATTGAAAAATTTACGTCTGACTTATTTCGGAATGACAACAAACAAATATTGCTACCAGCAACATTCATATCTCGGAATGACCGCGAAAGTAAGATAAGAGAAATCAGGGCCAGAACCGATTCATTTCTGTACTCATTTTTTCCACGAGCGATTAGGGAATGAAATAGAAAGGATTTACCGGGAGAGTAAACTTAAAATCCGACAGGAGTAGCTTTCGATAAAGCACTCCGGCCATCCTGATCTGGGTTTTCCATGGTTTTCCTGGCTCACTCCAGGCGAATGCTGGGATGGATCCTCACATTAACCTATGGACGCCTCTTGCCATATCCTGTATATCCCTTCCAAACTGTTACCATTTCGGATAGGTGCAATGCATCCTCCGCCACACACTTTTAGTGAATCGCGGAGCAATAATAATAATATCAGCATCAACAACATCTTTGAACATATATATATATATATATGTATATATATATATATATACGACAATGAACTTGGATGGGAGTATGGTTGCCATCTATCCATCGACCGGACTGTCCTGTTTTAACACGATTTGTGCGTGTCCGATTCACTATATGCGACCGGACTCATAATTTCCAGTATATAAAGAAATTTTAAAATTACGTGCTAATAGCTTTTTTTCCCCCTATAAGCAACCTGTAACATCCCAGTCGCATTCCGCCGACCCGCAAATGGTACCGGAGTAAGCGGACGAATACATTGTTTCAAATTAGTCGAGACCTAGCTATGGTAGCGGACGGCTCGCGCCGCGTAATGTGAGACGCTGTAGGAATAGTGCAGCGTATTAATGATCATGAAAAAGACTGAATGTGTGTAACCGGGACAATGTGTGTTACATAAAGTCTGAACAGTGCAGGAATACAGAAGAACATTAATTGTGACATTAAAAGTAATTTGGTGTAAAGCTGACTCAATTATTAATTTCCTTTTATCTGAAGAATCTTGCAATCAACGGTTGACGAAGTTTCGATTAGCCTTAATATTCAAAATGTGTTAGTGGTTAACCGGTTCGATGTCCTAAGTTAGTGTAATAAATGTGTGGTGGACTTAAGTTTATGATCTCGTACTTGATGATTTTTTTAATTACCTATCTGCCTCTTGTGTCGGGCTGGTTTGGTGCACTACATGGCGACCTACAGTGACAACGAACTATTTTAAATCAGATTAACCTACTTCTAGAACTGTGTGAGAACTTTAATAAGCACAAAGTTTGAGTTGAGAGAAAATATTTCGCGAAATCTATATCTATAAAACGAAAACCTGAAATATTGATCATGTAAAAACTGAGAAACTATGGGGCGGATTTCGATGGAGTTTTCACCGTTTTAAAGCTTAGAATCTTAATTCACTTGTCTGGCATGTCTTAAGTTTCAACGTTAAATAATGTAGGAGCATTAAATGAAATTCTGAAAGTATGGTGAGAAATTCCACAGGAGGAATTACTAGATGCCGCATACTCCGCACTTTTTTTTTTTTTTTTTTTTTTTTGAGATTCAACATTTTTCCAGTTTATTAGAAAAGGTTTCTTCGAAACTGAAGATAATTTTCATTTATATTATTTACAACCAATTTGTGTAACAAAAAGGATATTTTGTATAATTTACTTTAATACAAATGAACATGATGAAGTAAATAAATAAAATGTATGAAATTCACACAGCACCAAGTAAATTGTTTTAAAACTTGTGTGATGACATTTTACCATAACAAACATTTACAATATTATGTACAAATATATAGACAAATAAAGCACGTAATTTACTATTGCAATTATAAACAGATGCTGAGGAACAATCATTTTTGTGCGCAGTCAACTGCAGCTTCTACTTCGATGCATTTTTTTGGCCCTTTTCTGCAACTTAGCTTTCAATCCGCCTTCTGCTATTTTTGATTTCTTAATGTCTAGTTTTTCTTCACGTTTACGTTTCACTTCTTGCATCTTTTCTTTTATCAACCTTTGTTGTTCCTTTTTCCATATATCTTTAAAATCACAACAGAATGGCAACCACAACGCAAAGAAGTCCTTTGGAGCCACATCTTCCTTGTTACCTTTAGGTTGGTATTGATAGAATTCCATGGTTGCATAAAATTTTTGTCTGCATTCTTCCAAATTTTCTGTTTCACCATTCAACTGCTTTGTTGCTCTCTCAATGAATGATTCCATCTTGTCTTTGAATGGCTGGAACGTTGTTCTCAGAAGAAGCAGCAATAACTTTTTCAGTTTTTTTATTGCATTCTTCAAGATGTTTTCCAAGTTTCTGTAGATCAGTAGCAAGCTCGTCAAAATTAACAAACCGACGCTCTTTCTATATCCCAAGGTTCAGGTATAGGCAATGCCAATTCTGGATTTAATGGATCTTCAGACTTCTTCATGTAAGTTCTTACATAAAATGCAGTAGTGTAACACTGTTGTCTTTGCTTTTTACATCACGTAATTTTGCAAGAATTTCAAGACCAAATCCATCTGCTTGTCCACGTGTTCTGTTTCCACCATTCATATAGTTTCCCAGTGCCAATATTATTGCAAAGATAGTTTTGAGACTTTCAGATGTCATGATAAACTGACAGGTTGACTTCAAGTTATTCAGTTTACTTTCAATAGATGTAATACCATCCTCAAATTCAGACTGGAACATGAAACAAGATATTCTATCCGCAAAATTAGGAATTTCTGCAAGTTCATATAAGAACTGCTCTGGTTTATCTAGTGGAATATCAGGATTACTGGCAACATGGCTGCGAATCATAGCTAATTCTTCTTCAGTTGCTCTCACCATCATATATTTGCTGTAGTGCTTCTAAACTGATGATTGATGTGTCAAAATGTAAATAGCATTCTCAATTTCTGAGAATTCCACATGCAGACTAGAAGAAAGGATCCCAACATTTTGTGAGCGCTTGCTGTCTAAAATCTTAACAGCTTGCTGCTTTGAAGGCTTTTTTTCTTTTTCTTTGCTGGTTTACGGTCAACAATTTGCCGGGAAAATAAGTTTTCAAACTCGTTAATATCTTCTATCTTTGCTTCTTCCAGATCTTCCCAGAGAGCAGAACTAGATGGTTTATCTGGCTCTGTAGCTGCAGGTGCAGGTTGCACAACAATTCGTGTCCAATACAGAGGCTTCATAGGTACTGGTGGATTCAAAGGTTTTTTTCTCAACATGGCTCTTCCAGCATTCCAGCACTAAACACACAACACAATGTCTCTGACCATAGGCTTTAATTAAAGCAATAAGATAACTTACAGTAATAACTATTTTGCACACTAAACAAAACTTTAAGTATTTTTTCTTTTAATTCGATATTTCAATTTTAAAAGCCATAGCTTGAAGTATTCTTTCCTTTAATTTGGAATATCAATTTTTAAACGACATAGATAGCCGTAAAAACAACAGAGATTTTGTTTAAGCACGATCTCTGGACAATATCTCTGGCCTTCAGCATTAGTCTTCTGTTTACGATAATATTATTCCGGATTCACGTTTGATATTTATCTGCAGAGTTAAATGATTTGGAGTTTCGAGCCACAAGTATATCCATTCACTTCGCAATTGAATCAAATGTGAGTTTTTAACATAATCTAGAGTTGTTCAGTAATGTAGTAAGCTTGATATACATGAATCTTTTAGGACGAATGAAAATACTATACGTGCAAATAAACTTCAGCCCACCAGTTTCTTGGTAGGGGGCGGGTGAATGTAAGGATGCTTTAATTCCGAAAAAAGTTGGCGCGTATTTTATGAAACTTTGTACAGATGTTTTGCGGGAATAAAAATAGGGTACAGTTAAATCTACGCCAACTATACCGGGCAAAGTCAGGAACTCCGTTAGTATAATATAATTACCGGCATAAATGTCTTACAAGCCCATTCACTGGTTTCCCAGATATGTAGAAAGTAGACAAGATCGCCGCATCTTGCTCCTTACCCACTGAATATTAATCAACTGTTTCGCTCTGTGTTTAAAAGTTGGCGACAGTTAGTCGAACATCTGTGTTTCGTTCACATACCCTA
>CM061918.1:111110935-111204059 GCA_031002005.1 Vandiemenella viatica
CTAAAAGCCGTAATCAGGATAGGCGATATTGAGGGGGGGGGGGGGGGCTCGAACCTCGTCCCGTTCTACCTCCCCGTTCCAGTGTGGTTAACGCGTGCACTCACACTGACAGTGTGCGTAGTAACTGTAATACACCTCACATCAACCACTGTTCGTACTGCCTGTCGTGTTGTTTGTTGGTAGAGTCACAGCATTAAGAACGCCCGCTAATAACCTGTCACTTCGTCTCTGCGTCTAATTCCAGTCACGCGGTGAACGTAAACAAGATTCTACTTCCCGTACAAACTACTTGTCTTGTGTTCAGCGAGCGTGCAGGAAGAATGCAATTAGCAGAGACGTTATATCGTAGTCGGATGCTTATGCGAGAACATTTGCTGAACGTTATCAGTTTGAAATATGGCGTCTTACCAATCGGAATTTTTGCAAGTGGGCTGAAAGGGCAATTTAGTAAAATCACCTTCCCTACAAACTTCAAATTGTCCCGATAGTTTATTGCTTTTTCGACTGGCTTGATGGAATCCTCCATCCCTTCCTATCCTGTGCTAACCTCTTCATTTCTACATACCTCTTACAACCCACGTCCTCAATTATCTGCTTCATATATTCTAATCTCTGTTTTCCTCCACAGTTCTTACCTTCGACTGTCCCCTCCACCAGCAAATTAACCAATCCAGCATGTCTCAAAATATGACCTACCAGCCTGTCTCTTCTTTGTGAAAGCTTCTTTCATAAAAGTCTTTCCTCATCCATCATTTCCAAAACTGGTTCATTTCTTACTTTGTCCGTCCACTTAATTTTCAGCATTCTTCTGTAGCACCACATTTCAAATGTTTAAATTTTCCTTCTTTCTGGTATTTCTAAAGTCCATGTTTCGCTTCCGTAAACTGCTGTGCTCCACACATAGAGTTTTTAAAAGATTTGTCTAATTCCTAGATCAATATTTGAAACAAAAATATTTTTCTTTTTTCATGAAGGCTCTTTTTGGTAGTTCTATTCTGCTTTTAACATCATTCTTGCTTAGGCCATCGGTTGTAATATTGCTTCCCAAGTAGCAGAATTCACTTACTTCTCCAATTGCATTCGATCCTATTTTTATATATAATCTATTAGTACTGATATCATTTCTGCTACATTTCATAGCTTTAGACTTGCTTTGATTTATATTCAGTCCAAAATCTACTTTGCTACGTAGACATATATCTTGTCCTGCCTAGCTTTGCGAACTTTTTCGAGTTCCACAATTGGCTAAACGCCCACGTAAAATTTACAGAGCAATTATTTTTTTATTTCTACAAATAATTGTTATTATGGGAATCGCAAATTAAAAAATAACACAAATTTCTTGTTTGGAATGAAAATAAAAAATAAAATTAATTAATAACACTATTTATCCTTTAACTTTCCGCCGAACAAAACGAGCATGAAGTTCCTTCGTCGATGTAAGGTACGTGAACGAAACACAGATGTTCGACTAACTGTCGCCAACTTTTAAACACCGAGCGAAACAGTTGAATAATATTCAGTGGGTAAGGAGCAAGATGCGGCGATCTTGTCTAGTTCTCACACATCTGGGAAACCAGTGAATGGGCTTGTAAGACATTTATGCCGGTAATTATATTATACTAGCGGAGTTGGCGTAGATTTAACCGTACCCTATTTTTATTACCGCGAAATATTTGTACAAAGTTTCATAAAATACGCGCCAACTTTTTCGAAATTAAAGCAAACTTACATTCACCCGCCCCCTACCAAGAAACTGGTAGGCTGAAGTTTATTTGCACGTATAGTATTTTCATTCGTCCGAAAAGATTCATGTATATCAAGCTTATTACATTACTGAACAACTCTAGATTATGTTAAAAACTCACATTTTATTCAATTGCGAAGTGAATGGATATACTTGTGGCTCGAAACTCCAGATCCTTTAACTCTGCAGATAAAATATCAAAAGTGAATCCGGAATAAAATTATCGTAAACAGAAGACTAATGCACAAGGCCAGAGATATTGTCCAGAGATCGTGCATAAAGAAAATCTCTGTTGTTTTACGGCTATCTATGTCGTTTAAAAATTGATATCCCGAATTAAAGGAAAGAATACTTCAAGCTATTGCTTTTAAAAATTGAATATATCGAATTAAAAGAAAAAATACTTAAAGATTAGTTTAGTGTGCAAAATACTTATTACTGTAAGTTATCTTATTGCTTTAATTAAAGGCTATGGTCATAGACATTGTGTTGTGTGTTTAGTGCGGAGTATGCGGCATCTAGTAATTCCTCCTGTGGAATTTTTCACCATTTTTTTTGTTTTTTGTTTTTTTTGCTGTCGTCAGTCTTTGGACTGGTTTGATGCAATCCTCCATCCTTTCCTATCCTGTGCTAACCTCTTCATTTCTACATACCCCGTACAACCCACGTCCTCAATTATCTGCTTCATATATTCTAATCTCTGTCTACCTCTACAGTTCTTACCTTCGACTGTTCCCTCCACTAACAAATTAACCAATCCAGCATGTCTCAAAATATGACCTACCAGCCTGTCTCTTCTTCCTGTAAGCTTCCTCCATAAACTTCTTTTCTCACCCATCATTTCCAAAACTCGTTCATTTCTTACTTTGTCTGTCCACTTAATTTTCAGCATTCTTCTGTAGCACCACGTTTCAAATGCTTCAAGTTTCTTTCTTTCCGGCATTCCTAAAGTCCATGTTTCGCTACCGTAAAGTGCTGTGCTCCACACAAAGAGTTTTAAGAAGTTCTTTCTAATTCCTAGATCAATATTTGAAACTAAAAGGTTTCTCTTTTTCATGAAGGCTCGTTTTGCTACTGCTATTCTGCTTTTAACATCATTCCTGCTTCGGCCATCGGTTGTAATTTTGCTTCCCAAGTAACAGAACTCACTTACTTCTCCTATTGCATCCGATCCTATTTTTATATTTAATATACTAGTATTGGTATCATTTCTGCTACATTTCATCACTTTTGTTTTACTTTGATTTATATTCACCATACGTTCAGAATTTCATTTAATGCTCCTACATTATTTAACGTAGAAACATAAGACATGCCAGACAAGTGAATTAAGATTCTAAGCTTTAAAATGGTGAAAACTCCATCGAAATCCGCCCCGTAGTTTTTATATGACCAATATTTCCGGTTTTCGTTTTACAGATATAGATTTTGCGAAATATTTTCTCTCAACTCAAACTTTGTGCTTATTAAAAGTTCTCACACAGTTCTAGAAATAGGTTAATCTGATTTTAAATAGTTCGTTGTCACTGTAGGTCGCCAGGTAGCGTACCAAACCAGCCCGACACAAGAGGTGGATAGATAATTAAAAAAATCGTCAAGTGCGAGATCATATACTTAAGTCCGCCACACATTTATTACAATATCTTAGGAACATCGAACCGGTTGGCCACTACCACATTTTGAATATTAAGGCTAATCGAAACTTCGTCAACCATAGATTGCAAGATTCTTCAGATAAAAGGAAATTAATAATTAAGTCAGCTTTAAGCCAAATTACTTTTAATGTCACAATTAATGTTCTTCTGTATTCCTGCACTGTTCAGACTTTATGTAACACACGCATTGTCCCGGCTATACACATTCGGTCTTCTTCATGATCTTTAATACGCCGCACTATTCCTATAGCGTCTCACAATATGCGCCAGCATACCTAGGTCACGACTGACTTGAAACAGTGTATTCGTCCGCTTACCCCGGTACTATTTGCGGGTCGGCGGAATGTGACTGTGATGTTACATGCTGCTTATTGGAAAAAAAAGCTATTAACACGTAATTTTAAATTTTTTTAATATACTGGAAATTATGAGTCCGGTCGCAAATAGTGAATCGGACACGCACAAATCGCGTTGAAAACGGACAGTCCGGTCGCTGGATAGATGGTAATCCTACTCCCATCCCAGTTCACTGTATTTGTGTATTTTCTAAACTCCCCCGTCTTCATCTCTCTATTCAAAGTTTCCCTTTCCATACCTTCTCTTAGAACCCATTATCCTTTTTGTCACTAAACGTACAAATTAATTGACTCTAATGGCGAGCGATTTGGTGGCCCAGTGGCTAAGGCGTCTGACTGGAGAACGAAATATCCCCAACTACAGGGCGGTGATTTTCAAAGTCCGTTAACCTGGCCTTCACCTCTGCCGCAGCTTGAAGTGCAAAGTTAAGAACGCCAGAATGCTTCCATGGTTCTGATTTCACGTTGAAATGGCAGTAAATTGTAAAAAGATCGAGGCAATGCTCATAACTAACAAAAAGAATCCGATTGTTCAGATATACAAAGTAAACAGATCAGTTATTGATATGGTGTATCCTGTGAAATATTTGGGTGTAGGTAGAGCTAAATCAGGGCTGCGATTCATGGGTCGAATCTTGAAAAATTGTAATGCATAAAAAATGAGATAGCGTACAAATCCCGTGTGCGTCCACATTTGGAGTACTGTTGTGCCACTTGGGATCCGTTTCATGGCCACCGTGGGAAACTCAGGGACCATAGGAATGAATGAAAGGGTAAAGAATATACAGGGTGTTTCAAAAAGGACTTTACAACTTTGAAAATTCATATACATTTTATGAAACAAGGTACAGAGCTGGTTTTGGTGTTGTTTTAAAGGAAAACACTTCAAGTTTTTTTTACCTTAAACTAAAGATGTTCTATGTGGCTTCTGTTGGTTATTCTGCAGACATCCCATCGGTAGTCGATTTCTTCCCAGACTCGCACTAGCATTTCAGGGGTAACTTGCTCAGCAGCAGCGTAAATTCTTGCTCTAAGTTCAGGTAGAGTGGCCGGCAAAGGAGGTACGTACACCATATCTTTTATGAAACCCCAGAAGAAAAAATATAGCGGTGTCAGGTCTGGGGAACGGGGGGGGGGGGGTATGCAATTTGCGCATCACGGCCAATCCGTTGACCTGGAAAGCGGTCATTGAGAAAATCCCGGACGTCAGACAGATAGTGTGGTGGTGCGCCATTGTGCATAAAGAAAACATTTCGTTCTCGGTCATCCTCATCGATGGTATAAAAATTGTTGTAACATATCAAAGTGCACTATCCCGTTGATGGTTCTCTCTTGGAAAAAAAGGGGCCGTACATTTTCCTCTTGCTCAACGCACAAAAAACGTTCACTTTAGGACTATCACGAACATGTTGCAATGTTTCATGTGGATTTTCACTGCCCCAAATCCTACAGTTATGTGTGTTAACCTTGCCACTTAAGTGAAAAGTTGACTCGTCAGAAAAGATTATGTTGTCCAAGAATGTCCAAGATGTCTGTTGTCGCAGACTTCGATTCTTCAAACCAAAACATACAGCTAGCACGCTCGGGTCCAGTGAAGGCAGCCATCTTTAACATAACTGCCGCTAGCGCTTGTGCGGCGCGATTAGGAACTAGCGGACTACGCGAATAAAAACTTGAAGTGTTTTCCTTTAAAACAACTCCAAAACCAGCTCTGTACCTTGTTTCATAAAATGTATATGAATTTTCAAAGTTGTAAAGTCCTTTTTGAAACACCCTGTACTTAAAAGAAATACACCTCCCACTGAGGAATGCAATTGTACGAAGGACTAATGCCTTCAAATATCTTGGAAAATGGATAACTCCAAACATCAACGAGGACTTATCCATTAATATCACATGCCCCAGACTGGAGAGCATACCACATTTGTAAGAACAGGTATGGATCTTAATTCCTCTCAGTTAACCTCAAAGTCGGAAACTATGATAGTGGAGCTAGGCCATCACTACTGTATGCATCAGAGTGCTTGGTCATGGTTAGAAAGGAACAACTCAGTAAACTGGAACTAAAGGAACTTGAGATCTTGTAAAAAATCATGGGTCCTGTCAAAGAAGAACTGGAAAGCGCTACCCCAGCCATGAGAAGGTTCTATGGCCTCATTGTTCGGATGGACAATCATAGACTCACCTCCAAAATCTTCAACACAGCCTTCAGAGGGAAAGCAACTAACGCAAAATGGACAAGGTTATTTACAAAAGAACTCGAGTGATTGGTAAATGAACCCAATTAAATTTAGAACAGGGATAAGTACAGAACGTTGGTTAAAGCATCCGGTTCCCTCTGTACCCAAGAAAGAAAAGACAAAAAAAATTCGAGTATGAAAGAATATTGGCCCAAAAATAAAGCTTATCCGCAGTTCATAGAGACCAAAACAGAAAGATAGAAGAAGAATAATAATAAGAAAATAAAAGATGACTCTAACCAAGGTGAGGGTACAATTATGTATAAATTTCTATATTATTATAATTATTATTGCTCCGCGACTCACTAAAAGTGTGTGGCAGAGGGTGCATTTCACCTATCCGAAATGGTAACAGTTTGGAAGGGATATACCGGATATGACAGGAGGCGCCCATGGGTTAATGTGAGGATCCATCCCAGCATTCGCGTGGAGTGATCTGGGAAAACCATGGAAAACACAGATCAGGATGGCTGGAGTGCTTTATCGAAAGCTACTCCTGTCTGATTTTAAGTTTACTCGCCCGGTAAATCCTTTCTATTTCATTCCCTAATCGCTCATGGAAAAAATGAGTACAGAAATGAATCGGTTCTGGCCCTGATTTCTCTTATCTTATTTTCGCGGTCATTCCGAGATATGAATGTTGCTAGTAGCTTTATTTGTTTGTTGTTATTCCGAAATACGTCAGACGTAAATTTTTCAATTAGCTTCTGTCGAGTGCAATGCCTTCGGTGTTCCAGGTCTTCCCAACCTAACTCCTTCAACATAGTACTTACGCTTTCCCTCCAACTATATATACCTGCCACGAATCGGGCGGCTCTTCTTTGGACCTTCTCTAATGCCTCCATTAACCCCTTTTCATGCCGGCCTCGGTAGCGTAGGGGCTAGAGTGCTAGCTCCGGTTCGAATCCGGCCGCGGGCATGGATGTTAAGTGTTGTGTGTCTGTGTGAATGTCCTGTCCGTCCTGTGACGTCCATACGTTGGATAAATACAATAAATACTGGATGACGACTTACACACTTAAAGCAATTATAATTACATTGAGCTGGCTGTATGGCCTCCGTTGCCAAATTCCATTAAAAAAAAAAAAAACCTTTTGATCGGAACCCCATACAGAAAAACAATATTCTAAGTGAGAACGCACTAGTGACTTGTATATAATTGATTTAACTTCCGGAGTGCGTTGATTTAAATTACGACCTAGAAATCGGAGCATACGATTTGCTTTCCCAGTTACATTTTAGATATGCCCATTCCACGACAAATTATTACGAATTGTTACCCCCAGGTATTTAGCTAGAGCGTTGGGTTCTGACAACATTATCAGAAACAAGCATACATTCCAGCTACCGCAGAGATTAAACTAAACATCCTCCTTACTCGGAGTACACAAAGCTTACGCGCATATGCGGCTACTTCCTCGCCGAGTCAATGCGGCACAGTGGAGAATAATAAACCTGGGTCCTCCTCGACGTTGAAAACAAACAGGCGCTGGCCTGAGGCGTTGCAGGAGGACCGCTAATCGACCGCAGACTCCGCGACGGACGCTCGCCTTCTTTTTCTGTCGCTCAGTGCGGCGATAGCTCAATCTGCGGTCTTTCCCCCCACCCACACATCCCTCCCCCGACCATCAATCAAAGGAGGCCGACACAATAGCCACGGAACCGTATATAGAGAGATATGTTGGCTTTCACTCGGGGCATTCCAAATTGGACGCCGCCGCAGATGGACGGAGCGATTGGCACAGACGGGGGTCACTCCGCAATCGCTACTCCCGTCTGATTGGACGGCTGGCGGTGGCCGAACGAATAGCTAATGCCCTCGGACCTCACTACAATGGCTCTCGGTCAAATCGATCGGCCGGTATAGTGGTTTTCTTGGTGGTGACGTAACCCAAGGAGATCTCCTCACCTGATGATACTTTGGCTCGGTTCTTGGTTCCTTGGGTCTTATTATTTCGTTTAACATAATTGGGATAGGCACAGCTACGTCGATGACATGTTCGTAAGAGTTGTTGTAAGTGTATATATCTGTGATAATGTGTGTATTGTGGACGAGAGACGATAGAAGGTAGAGGGTGAAATCCGGCGCTGTCCCATTCAAGCCAACTCTTCAGAAATACACCAAATTACCGCCAGGTTTAACGTCCCCATTCACCAACAACAGTGCCGTGTGCCCTCATTTCATACGTACTGCGGCGAGATTTGGGATTTAACCCTGGGTTTTGTTAGTAATCTGGTGATTAGAAATTGTGTAGCATCACCCGCCGGCCAAGTCCTGATGAAAATTTCTTCCCCAACCAGGATTCCAACCAGCCAATTTCGTGTAAGCGCCGAATACCATCATGGGGTCCCAACCAATTTAGCCAACGAGGTGGACGGTGAGGTAGTATGGCTTCCAAATTATGGGTGTCTAATACTTGAATTGGAGGAAGAGATTTTTTCTTATGGCTTTACGCCTCGTCGACGTCGAGGTCATTAGAGGCAGGATGGGACTGGGGGCAAGGAAGGGGGAGGTATTCGGCCATGGCCTTTTTGAAGGAAGCATCCTGGCATCCGCCTGGAGTGATTTGCGGAAACTATGGAAAACCCAAATCTGGATGCCCGGACGGGGATTCGAACCGGCGTCCTCCCGAATGCGAGGCCAGAGCGTTAACCACTCACGAACGGAGGAAGAGTAAAGGTTACCCACTACATGTATTTTAGGAAATTACGGCAAAAAACTACGTGAAACTGATATGATAAAGTAGTTGTTGGAAGACAGGAGGAGGGTGAAGAATGTGCTGGAAGTGTACTAGGCCTATGTTGGTGATGAAGCTGCAATGGATAGTGATAGAACAGTTACGGGTAGTACGCGGAAGGGAAAAATGACCACAGTCCGATATAAGGAGTAAAAGAATCGAAAACTTTTCTTTCGAAGCTATGAGAGTCAGGGATTGAGAAAAATTACCAAGGTACACAATGAGCAATATACCAGAAATTCTGAAAGTATTTAAAATTCCTAAAACGGTTGGTGTATGGTGAAATTGCACTCAAAGAATTTAAAATAAAATAAAAACCCATGAAATACGAATGTAGGAGTGTTGGTAAATTGCCACGGTGCATGCGATCCATAGGGCATATGATCCATCGATGATATGATCCACGCTTCATATGATCCATTGGGCATATGATCCATAGGTGATATGATCCATAGCGCATATAATACATTACGATTACACTGAATTATATATTGATCTTTTCACTTTTATCTGGACGTCTGTTTCTGCAGGATATTTCCGTTTCATCAGATTATTTGCCCAAAGAGCATCGTCATTCGTTGATAACAGAGCTGTATATTGTTTGAAGTCCTTTTAGGATGGAGGTGTCAGATTTTTTTCTCCATTCATAATGTCTCCTACACGCGCATGTATCAAAGCCGTCTATTTTTACGAGATCTTCCGCATCGATTGTCTGAGTTCGTTCGCCTTGAAGAATCAATTAAAAAAACTGGTCCCAAGGAGTCTCAATTCGGTTTGTCGACTTACGGCTAGATCCTATCAGGTGACATCAGCTTCGTCTCAAGCAAGTGTTAACCTTACGAGAGTAATAAACAAAAGGGACTATTCTGGCCGGCAGGTGCGCTGGTGTCGCACGGTGGATGGTGATTGATACGTCCACCTTGTGATTGGCCACCCGCCGGGAGATTTATGTCCCCAGACCTCGTGTTTGCTCAATTAATTTCGCGCGACGAGGTCGTTTTATACATGTGACATCGCGACATCTGGTCGCGACGAGTCCTTTTATTGCGGCAGACGGTTGGCAGTGACGAAGAAAATATGCTGCAGAGAAGTGAATTAAATGCATCCCGTACCCATTGTATTCAAGTAACGACTTCTGTAATCAGATTTCGGCAAAACAATTTCGTCAACGATCTAGATGGTGCAAGTTTTTTTGTGAGTCATTTACGTCCGAAACAAATTATTGTACCTTTTTACCAGCGATAATTCCCATTGGAATTAGAAGTCAACTTGCACTGAAATGATAACAAAATACGAAACATTCCATCGCTATCCTTTCCAGTACCTGGCCCAATGCCCTATTAGTTGAAACCACTTTTCTCAATACTGTTGAATATGTTCAACTACAGACGTTACTTTTAATTTTGTTTTATTCTTAACATGATGAAACAGTGTAGTTATTCCCAAGAACTTCATTTCCATCGCAATGAATCGTCACTTACCTTGTCCTATTATAGTGCTTCGTAAACATGAGAAAGAATCAGCCTTGCTATAACATTATATGACTTATTTCTCTGAATTTTATTCGGATTAAAGACTTCGTCGACTAATCTTTAATGCCCTGTTGTGATTTAATCTCGCATTCAGGAGGACGCGGGTTCTAATCCCCAACCGGCCTTCCAGATTTTAGTTTCAAACGGTTTTTTCGAAATCTCTCCAGGCAAATATTCGCATGGATCCTCCAAAACATCATGCCCGAATTTGTTCCCGTTCCTTGCCCCCAGTGCTTTTCTGAGTCTAATTACAACGACCTTGACGAGATGGCAAGCTATAAGACAAAAAATCTGATTTAATATTTTGATTTGTATTTATTTTTCTTTCATATTTGTTAGATTCTATCGAATGGCTTGATACAATCTAAAAACATGTACTTCCTTTAAGTGAATTTTGTGCCGTAAAAAATAGAAAATTTCAGCCTTTTTTTTAAGCGGATCGGACGTAACTAAGTACTCAACAGTCATTTCTAATATCTGAATAACTCTGATGAAGCAGCTCGTTTACCATACTTACGTAAACATTTAAAACTAAACGATATTTAAAATGTTTCTGAACCTGTCGTTAATGAATTCGAAGTTCATGAACTATATCCTTTTGAAGGAACCATCCCATTATTGGCATCGGATGAATTCTGAAAGCCGTAGAATTCCGTAATTAGACTATGAATGAATGGTCTGGTGGCTCAATGATTAAGGGGTCTTTTTTATTTATGGCTTTACGTCTCGTCGACGTCGAGGTCATTAGAGGCGGGATGGGACTGGGGGCAAGGAACTGGAAGGAATTCGGCCATGGACTTTTTGAAGGAAGCATCCCGGCATTCACCTGGAGTGATTAGGGGAAACTATGAAAAACCCAAATCTGTATGCCCGGACGGGGATTCGAACCGGCGTCCTCCCGAATGGGAAGCCAGAGCGTTATGTCTGACTAGATATCGAAAGGACTGCGGTTCGAATCTCCGTCTCGGCTGGGTCAAGTTCACGAGAACGCTTCCGTAGTTCGAATTCCCCGTTAAACTGTAGGTCCCTTGCACCTGGCAGGATTACTGGGTTAGTATAGATAGCCACGAGAAGAGGCGCATTACGTAGCGAGTTAAAAAGTCACTTTACGACCAAAGAAGCCTTTCACGAGCAATATCACGTCATAAATTTTGGCCCTACGAATTTGTTTTTAGGTCAAGAAACTTCTTCTTATCGTGCAATTTCATCAGAAACGTTGGAAAGGTGGCAAAATTACTGTACTATGACATACGGACACGATGGGTATTATATGGGTATTATACAGGGTGTCCAGAAAAGGACTCCCTGATTTCAAAATTAAATATCTCGAAAACAAAGATCGATAGAGGAATACAGTAAACGGTATGTTTACTGTGACAGCTGTAAGAAGTATATACAGCAGTGTGAAATAATAGTTACAAAAGCTGCTAACAGATGGCGCTGTACAGCTCATATCAGCATACATAAGTGAAATAATCGTATGAAAACAATCTTTGCAAACAATCACATCACAATGTTTTCAAAATGTTCACCATTGGCACGTTTCAATGGTGGAACTGATCGACCTGAGCTTCGGATCACTATTTAGGCATTACGTATGGCGATTACAGCGCCATCTGTTAGCAGCTTTTGTTACTATTATTTCAAACTGCTGTATACACTTCTTACAGCTGTCACGATAAACATACCGTTTACTGCATTCCTCTATCGATCTTTGTTTTCGAGATATTTAATTTTGAAATCAGGGAGTCCTTTTCTGGACACCCTGTATTTGCCACTATTGCTACGGAACCCTAAGAAGAATAATCCTTGGTAATATTTCCAATAGATTTTACACGAAACATTTAAGTCATACTGCGTGAAGGGGTGTACGTCAACGTATTGCTTGCACCGAGAGGATGATAAAGAAATTACAAATGAAAATTGCCAGGCACCTTTTTGCTGGCAACAAAGTTTCCAGTCATAGCGTCTTACGCAAGCGGCCGCGACCCTGTGTCCAGAGACGCTAATGATGTCCGTCCGACATGGCAGCTATATCGCTGACCGCCTGACAAATGACGATCTGATCCGTCTGCCGCGACAATGGCGGATCGCTGACGTCACTTCCTGGCCGGCCGGCCATTGGCACGTGACAAATGGTTTTTGGCCAGAAGGATAGATAACTTAGGCGGGGATTGGGGAGCGGGGAGAAAGGAAAAAAAAAAAGATAATAATAAATACGAGTGAGAGAGAGAAGGGACTCGTGTGTATAACAGATTGAGCTGTGTGGCGTCGCAGAATGACAGGAGAAGCAAAAAGCGCGGAGTGACTGGGCGTTCTGCAGTATTGTTGCTTGCTAAATCCTCTGCTTTGACCATGGAACCGTGCGGAATGTGAGAAATATACTTACGTGGATAAACGACGGACGACTTGACTATATGCTTTTAAGCTCCACAAACTGACCTTTAACGTGAGTAGGGAATTACCGTCCATACAGCCTCTTTCTTAGCTACCCATTTGGAGTGTAAACTCAGCATTTAGTAGTTTCCGAGCAGTAAAATCTGACGTCAATTGTCAGCTTAAGTTTTCCAACCTCTCTTGGGCAATCCGCCATCTTCTTTTTATCCTTTCCTCATATCCACTTGACGAATAAAACATATTTTTTTGTAGATAATTACAGCAAATACTATAATCTTCTGTTTTTGCGATTGTGCTTCCGACTCGCAAAAAAAAAAAAAAAAAAAAAAATGCTCTTTAGGGCAAACACGTTTTGTCTTCATTTGAGATATCTTCAGTGGCCAAGGTAAACATACACACACACACACACACATATATATATATATATATATATATTGTTAATTATTTAAGTTCACTTAGGTAATTATCTACTTACAGTTTTTGATTCTGGATCAACACGTACAAATATGGAACGACATACTTGCACGTATTGATCGATAATAAATAACTTGAGATAGATAAACAGTTATCATAATAACTAAAGACGTAACTTCAAAAACGCCAACTCCAATCTTCATCTACAATACCGCCTTTGAACTTTTGTTTCTTGCCAGAAAATTATGAATCAGTTCTTTCTCATATACGTATCGGAAATGGATTTGGGACAAGAAATGGGAAGGAGTATTGCCATGATCTTTTGAAGGAACTCGCCTCGAATGATTTCCGAAAAAGCTTGAAAACCGAATCTGGATAACCGGACGGGGATTCTAACAAATTGAACGTGTTAGCTTCACTTTCCATTATTTTACAGGAAATCGATTTTGAATTCGGGACTAGCCATATACGTTCATATTTTGAATGAAAATGTCTCAAAGACTAATAAACATGTTTTTTTCATGGAAAATTGCACTGATACATAGTATTCATCAGTAACTACCAGAATACATTATAATATCTCTCTCTTTTTTTTTTTTTTTTTTTTTTTTTTTTTTTTTTAAAAAAAAACAACAACATATAAACGGACTTAACACCTTTTTTCCTTTGCCCTTAAACCAATGTTATTCCATGGCTGATCACGAATATACGACTTTTACACTCCTATGCTCTCTTCATCCTCATCCTATCTTCAAATGAATCCACTTCCGACTCCTTTGTCATATCAGTCACTGATTGTACTCTGCGGTAATTTACTGAGCCATTTCTTACACTCCAACCAACTCCTAAATTTGATACCCAAAATGTGGATCCCATTCTACACCACCATATTAAAGCAATGCTCTGACAGATGTATTGAAACTAAATTACCTCACTTATTTAGTACAGCTTCTCCAATAAATTAAGGATTTTTAAACATTTCCTACCACCTGTCCTGTACAGTTGAGTTTATTATTAAATGTTGTGCACAGATATTTAGATGTCAACTCTTCGACAAGCAATTATTTTCCCCCCTTATAATCATAATCAACCCTTAGATTTTTTTTATCTGTGTATCTAATAAGCTGACTCTTCTTTGCATTTATCTTCATCCCATGTTTACCAACAAAACTAGATATCCTGTCCAGATCACCCTGAAACTGTTTACAGTCCTCTACGGTTTGATCGTATTATATAGCATTATGTCATTCGAAAACAGCCTAACTTTTGGTATTAAACCATCAACCCAATCATTCATTAGAATCACGAGTAGCAATGGTTCCAATACACTATCGTGTGTCATTCAGATTTTTTACTTCCATATCTTTTGGTACTATATTTCCTACCCCAACATTTTGCTTTCTACAATGAATTCTTCTACCGATAATTACTTTCTCATCCACTGGAATAATATTTACCTTTTTTAATTTTAATTTAATTTAATTGCAATGGAGCACACGCTCCGGTGGCAATCTCCCTACACACCCAACTTCCTCCTATCCTGCACCCACCTACATTTGCCCTCTACAAATTTTAACTTTAAATTCTTTTAAAGTTTTCGGTAAGTTATTCATCATTCCCCTTGCCAACTCATTTTAATCCCTGACACCCTTTCCTAAAAAAGAAAATCTTCCCACACCCTTGTGCCTGAAATCGAGTGCCAGCTTGTGGTCATGGTCATCTTTTCCCTTCCATGAACTACTTTTCATACCTACTGCAATATCTTTCCATACCTCATCGCCAGTATACGCCCTGTACACTCCCATAACCCTCCTCATCCTCATCCTGTCTTGCAATGAATCCCATTCCAGCTTCTTTACCATATCTGTCACTGATCGCATTCTGCGATAATTTCCAGAAACAAATCTAGCAGCCCTTTTTTGCACCTTCTCCAGCTCCTGTATTTGATACTCAAAATGTGGGTCCCATTTACCATCATTTGATGACACACTTTGCCAAATGCCTTAGAAAGAACAAGTCATACGCTATCAACTTGGTCTGCCATCTCTATTTCATACGAAATAGCTTGCATGTAGCCTAATAACTGAAATTCACTTCAATATCTTTGTCTAAAGTCATATTGTCGATCTGAGAACAACTTACGTTCCTCATAGGCATTTCTGATGAAGTTGCATATCAATCCATTAATTTACCTACAACTGATTTCAAACTGATGGGTCCGTAATTTTCAACTCTATTTGTTACTCCTCATTTATGAACCGGTACTGATATCGCATTGTCACAATAAACTGGAAACGATGACAAAATTCCAAAGACTGCATTGTTACTCCCCCAATGGATAGAAATTGCAGGGGATTCTACGATAACCGTGGCGCTGCAATTTGATGATCTATTCTTGTGTAACTCGACGAGACAAATTGAAAGTACAGAACAAAATATTTTGATATCTTACTTATTTCTCGAGATATTGTATCTCAAAGTTGACGTGGTTATGTTGAAATGCTGCCTGGACCAGAAGAAAAATTCCGCTATAGCCAAATTTGATGATTAATTCGTATGTAAGTAGACGAGACAAATCGAAAATAAAGAATAAAATTTTTTGATATCTCTCTTAGTCCTCGAGATATTGTATCTCAAACGTGAGGAGATTAGGTTGGATCCGGCCTGGACCAGAAAAAAATCCCAAAAAAACCGCTATATTTACACGGTGGAAATGTACTATAGGTGTTTTATTTTATTTCTGGTGGTTGTTGTTAGGTTTAAATACGGCCTGGACCAGAAGAAACGTAGCCAAAAGCAGAAGAAACTATACCTATAACTAATTTTTAGCATGCCATATCTCGAAAACCAAGCGAGATATGAAATTTTTTAATTTTTTATTTTCCTTTTGTTTCGTCGAGTTCGACAAGAACTCATCACCAGATTGTGGCGCCACGGTAATGATAGAACTGCCAAAATTACACAATAAGCAAATAAGTGGAGGTCGAAGTTGGTATTGATCGATGCGAGCTGTTGGGGCTCACATTTTCTGCCGTCCACATCTGGCTCATTACGCATGCTAGAAGTGCGTCCGCTAATATGCGACCCCACGGACCCGCCATCGCCAAAAACCGCCCGTTTCTGCGAGCGGCACAAAACCTCTCGCCTCCCCTGCGACCTCGACCTATTGTCCAGTCACGGTGGGGCCCGTTCATTTTTGTATTTAGGTGTCATTTTTCATCAGCGTCCGACTGTGGGGAAGTCGCAACCGACTGTGTTCGCTGCGGCCTTTATTTTATTATATGCGAGATTCGTAGCGTACAGTCTGTACGAGAATTCGTGGGATAGAGAAGCAAGTATGACTACTGATAAAAGGCTAAGGTTGGTCACTGTGTAACTGTGTAATTGTAGCCGTATGTTCCAAGGAAAGATGTTGACCAATTTGAATACACGTTTCATGGATAGACTCTCTAGCAAAAAAGGCAGCAAAAGAGAATTGTAGCAGCTCAATATTGTCAACCCTACGAATTAATGGGGAAAATGATTGGAAGAAAAAATATTTCACATCACTACTTGAGATTATCTGAATAACGTAATATCAAAAAATATATATATATATATATATATATACATATATATTAAAAAAATCTTTAGGCACTTCATATGTATTCCGTAGAAAAGTAGTTAAATATTGTATCATTTCTTTTCCAAAACTAGCAGGGTAAAAGAAAACATTCTTTTCAATGTTAACCTACTTCGGCGAAATTTAATGTAGAGTAGTTGATGATATCACATCTTTGGTGAATGTAAGAAACTTTTCAGTCCATCCCGTATAACCCGTATCTATTAATCTTTGAAACGCCAACTGGTTTTTACCAATTCAGAAGAAAGTGTTCTAAATAGAACTGCGATCAATCATGGCTATACAAGTGGAATGTGACTTCATCCTCATGATGTGAGTTTGGAGCACAACACTAAACGATTCATAATATAGCGCAAGAATGTCCCTGAAGGGCGTACACCAGTCAGTTTAGTAACTTCCTGAACGTAAATCACACTGAAATTCATGCTTGTCGTCTAGATAAAACATTCACTATTGTTTTCTCTATTGTCATTAGTGTATTCCGTACAGTTTGATGAATTGTGATTTGTAATGATACCATTCGCTTAGTAATACCAATAGAAACATCTGGAGCATTAGGAATTTTATGGTGATTTTATCAGTTTTTAGCGTTTTGCATATTCTGAATGTAAGATAGAACAATGATGCATTTTTACGATAGCCTGTTGTCACAAATTAATACATTCTGAACCATTTTTTGCAATTGCACAATATTTTGATTATGATTGTTCTTAAAACTGCAAAAAAAATGTTTTTTTGTTCTATATATAATCTTCATGTGTATCAACTAATATCTGACAACAAATCGACTTTGAAAAATTTTATATTTATTTTTTATTCCTCGTTATGTACTGCTTTAGGTGAAAACCCACATAAAAATCTAATTCTCCACTTACTTCTACAGCTTATTATCAAATTTTTTTAGTAATTTTCGGCGATATCTAGAAGAAACTATCGCGATATTTTTTGAGCTTGCTGTTTTCGTAAAATAGCAGCTAAATATGTGATTATAAGAAATCTAAACATTCACCAGATAGAATTTATCGTCAAAACATCGCATTTACCATTTAATAGAAAATTTCTGAACTCTGATAATAAACGCCTCGTGAAAATAAATTTAAAAAAAATAATTGTTAAAAATTGTCAAGGGTGCACAACGTTTTTCAAGACTTTTTTGATTTGTTTTGCATCATGTAGGTATGCTATTTGAAAGAAAATTCCTAATATGAATAACTAACTGGATATTTGAATCTTTGTTTTATTTAATGACTAGCTGACCCGGCAATGCTTCACTATTGCTGGACTTGAGTAGGCATATAGATTAAATAAAAAATATTTACATATAAATTTTAAACTGCTGTTTCATTCATTTTCAGTTGGAAAGGGTGAGAGGGGATGCGCTTTGGAAAACATATGCAGGCAGTATTTTTCTGTTTGTTTCAAAGTATAAGTGTGCAAATTCCCATTGAAATCTGATGAAATACGTGGTTTGCCTAAATTATGGGGGGAAAACGTAATGGGGTTGGAAAGGGGGAGAGGGGATGAATATTCGTAAACCATACGTAGGCAGTATTTTTCTGTTTGTTTTAAAGTATAAATGTACAAATTCTTATCTAAATCGGATAAAAAATGTGGTTTGCCTAAATTATGGGGTAAAAACGTAATGGGGTCGGAAAGGGGGAGAGGGGATGAATATTCGGAAACCATACGTAGGCAGTATTTTTCTGTTTGTTTTAAAGTATAAGTGTACAAATTCTTATCTAAATCGGATAAAAAATGTGGTTTGCCTAAATTATGGGGTAAAAACGTAATGGGGGTTGAAAGGGGGAGAGGGGATGAATATTCGGAAACCATATGTTGGCAGTGTTTTTCTGTTTGTTTTAAAATATAAGTGTAGAAAGCTATCTAAATCGGATAAAAAATGTGGTTTTGCCTAAATTATGGGGTGTTATGAGGAATAGGGGTGACTTTTTGGAATTTTTTTCACAGGAACCTTCGCAGACGCACACTCGAAAACTATCCAAAGTTTCATTGCAATCTGATAAATGGTATAGGAATGCATAGAAGACGAACAAACCCACAAACAAACATTGATTTTTATATATAAGATTTATTCCATTTTGTTGTGAATTTTCTTTTAACGCACTTGGCGGATTATTTTCTGTGTTTGGTGGTATTTCCAGTGTTGACCCCGAAGCATCTGGTCTGGGCAGGCAGCCCCAGCAGTGACGCAGCACGCAGCTTATAAAAGATGTCCACAAAGCGCGGTCAGCAGACCCGCCGTGACCTATGACCCGGCAGCCGCATTGTGTCGATTCTCTTAGTCCGCTTCCACGTTTATTCAAAGCGCCTCTAACGCGATTCCCCCGATTCGATGGTTCCATGACAGCACCTCTAACTCACACGCAGCCACAGTGGACTTCCATAAGCGGCGGCTGTAAACGAATGAGAAGATGAATGCTCCAAACATTTTAAAAAAGAAATAATGAGATACGAAATCAAAAAAAAATCTTCTTCTTTCAGTTATCAATCCGAAAACTGATTTCAGGAATTTGCCTCGCATGACGCTCATAAATATATATATATTACTTATGGCTTTATGCCTCGTATACGTTGAGGTCATTAGAGGCGGGATGGGACTAGGGACAAGGAACGGGAAGGAATTCGGCCATGGCCTTTTGTAGCAAGTATCCCGGCATTCGGCTGGGGTGATCTGGGGAAACCATGGAAAACCCAAATCTGGATGCCCGGACGTTGGTTAGAACCGGCGTCCTCCCGAATGCGAGGCGAGAGCGTTAACCGCTCACCCACCACGCTCGGTCCGCTTATATGCCTTCCTTTTTAAGCCTGCACTGGGTGGTCCTCTAAAAAATTTCTCCGATTATTTGTCATGAATACCGAGGTTGATGGTTTTGTAGTAGGGTGGAAGAAGACTCGGCTCATATTCAGAAAATGTTTATTTGTAAACTGAAATAGGAACGTAGCAAAACACTTAAAACGACTTACGAAACAATTAGAAGTGATGAAATGTTTACGTAACACAAAAAATCTTATAAGCTATTTACTCCAGAAAACACGCACAGTTTATCCATATCTCTGTGAAAAGTCATGCTGCTATCTAGCGTATGAGATCACTCGTTACTGAAGCCAGCAGAGCCTAGCAGCTGGGCTGTGAACATGCTCATTTTGTAGCAGTCAGCTGAAATATCTGGCGGTAATTCGATCGCAACCCGACCGAATATTTCGATACCTGGTGCCGCTATCCAGCGGTATTGGGATCTTATAGACGCCAGCGGAGCCTAGCGGCTTGACTCTGAACTATCGCATACACGTGACCTTGATTGCCTTAATATTCCCATTGACGGGACGAAATTCGAAAAATTCCTTTTTTATTTAATGGTATTACCAAAGGCGGCGTTCATAAATTACGTGAGGTAAAATCAGGGGGGCAGGGGGGTCCGGTGAAATCTCACCAACGGGGAGGGGGGCAACTGCTTTGTAAGGCTGAGACCTAACAAAAAAAAAGTCTCAAAATGGGTGGCTTCTAGGGGGGGGGATCTCCCGCTAAAATCTCACCAGAGAGGGGGGGTGATCAGACCAGATCTCACGAAGTCTCATCAGAAAGGGGGGGGGGGGGGTAGGAAAATCCGGAAAATCACCTCACGTAATTTATTGATGCCCTTAAGGGGAGAACTTAATCTTTAAAATTATATCTCATTTATCGATTTTATTTAAGTATGATGAGAAAAACATGGCTGGTAACAAAAGAACAGATTTAAGAAGTAATATACCGAATAGTTATTATTAAACTTTCCGTATTTAACTCGTTATAACACCGAAACTAATTACCGTATGAGTACCAAATTTCGTAGCATCAATTTCAAGCACATGGGGAAGAGAAATAATGCAGAATCAATTCAATTGAAACACTTTTAATGAGCTGCTACGGTACATCATACCATTGCATACCGGTACCATTATTGCTACGAAAGGGGTTCAATATGGCGCCCATCAGTGCCCAGAATAGTCTGAAAGCGCAGGATTGCATTCTACACAGCAGAACGAAGCATGTCTGTAGGTCTCCTGATATGCTGCGCTTCAGATCAGCACATGTGTGAATGTTCCTCTGGTAAACCCTGTCCTTCAGGTAGCCCCACAACCAGAAATCACAGGAAGTGAGGTCAGGTGATCGTGCCGGCCAAGCATTTGGAACCGATCAGCTGATAATTCGATCGTTTCCAAATGTGTTTCGGAGAAGCAGTTGATGATCACGACACCTGGTGGCCGTAGTTGGAACTGGACGGTGGCGCTGTGACGCATGGAAATCATGCACCCCATACTCTGGACATTAATGCTACCAAGTTTGGTACTCCTATGGTAATTAGTTTCCGTCTTATAACGTGTTAAATAGGGAAAGTTTAATTATAACCACCCGCTATATCATTACCACCGGTCTCTGCAACCGTTTAGCCAGAACCAATTTATGTCGTACTAACGATTTCATCTGACTAATATGATTTGAAATAATATAGTGACGACAACACAAGAACGACCCAATAATTATGTAAAACCACCGACGGCTGTAGCCTGCCTGCTAGGTCCTCTTTACTAATTACTATTAATTAGTCGAAGGTACCGGGTGTTTAAAAAATGACCGGTATATTTGAAAAATCAATAAAAACTAAACGGGCAGCGATAGAAATACACCGTTTGTTGCAATATGCGTGGGACAACAGTAAATTTTCAGGCAGACAAACTTTCGAAATTAGTTACAATTTTCAACAACAGATGGCGCTGCAGGCGATTTGAAACAAATAGAAGTAAACGCAGTCTGTGAGTTCACCATTCTGTAAGTCGTCTTTCTGCTGTAAGCGTTTGCTGTGAAAAAATGGCTTATTCCTTAGAATAATCGTACTTTAGATTTTTCCAGACTGCAGCGCCATCTGTTGTTGAAATTTGTAACTAATTTCGAATGTTTCTCTTCCCGAAAATTTACTGTTGTCCCAAGCATATTGCAACAAACGGTGTATTTCTATCGCTGCCCGTTTAGTTTTTATTGATTTTTCAAATATACCGGTCATTTTTGAAACACCCTGTAGATAGCCCGCCAACTACAACACATGGCCCAAGCGTTGTTTCTGGTGGTAGTGCTGCCACCTAGCATATTATTACTGTTTGATAAACTGCTCTCATATTACACACTACTGCGCAACAGATGTTACTGTTAAATCAAATCCACGAATATTTTCATTTATCCGCACAATTTATTGAACACTTTTAATACTCATACAACAAACACAAAGTCGTCACTGTCCAATTAATACATTCCATCTTGATCTCTCTGCGCCATCTTAAGACCTTCAATCTTTCTCAACAAAACGTACAGTAGTGCCAACTACAAAAAATTACATTACTACAAAAGACTTAAAATTATCCAAATATCTATACATACTACTTATACTGTGAAAGTCTGTTATTTGCTAATCTATTTACAATTTCAGCAATGATTTTTGAGTGGGACCTCACAAGCCGGATTCGAACCGGTTACCCATAAACACATGGCTAACGTGCTAGTCACTATATCGCCAGAATCGGCAATAAGTAGGCCTATGCCTACGGTTTGTCGAGAAAAAAGACATGTACCAATATTTCCCGTGTTCGCCATACCGCAGTATTAGAAGTGACAAGGTAGAACAGCGGTGACGTAAGAAAAGCTCGGTTTGTTGACTTTCTTCTGGTCTCTTCCTCCACATATGGCCGGACGTGTCCTTTTTTGGGGTCGTGGCCACATGTGTTTCTACAAGAAGACGACCAGCGGGGGACCCAAACTGCCCCTCAGCATCCGCGGCTGCATACCCACACTTCCCTCGATACAAACGATATGACTGTCAGCGTTGTAAACGAGTCATTCGTAATGGCCAACACTTTTCGTTACCACAAGTGAAATAAAAAGAATTTGTTTGGCTGTTTTTATTCACTCTTGTGAATATCGTCGCAATGCGCAGTGACAGCTAGATTTTTTTTTGCTGTCATCAGTGTTTCGACTGGTTTGATGCAATCCTCCATCCCTTCCTATCTTGTGCTAACCTCTTCATCTCTACATATCCATTACAATCCACGTCCTCAATTATCGGCTTCATATCTGACTTCCTCTACAGTTCTTACCTGCGAGTGTTCCCTCCACCGCAAATTAACCAATCCAGCATGTCTCAAAATATGACCTACCAGCCTGTCTCTTGTTCTACAAACTTCTTTCTTCACCCATCATTTACAAAACTCGTTCATTTCTGACTTTGTCTGTCCACCTAATTTTCAGCATTCTTCTGTAGCACCACATTTCAAATGCTTCAATTTTCTTTCCTTCCGGTATTCCTAAAGTCCATGTTTCGCTACCGTATAGGCTGTGCTTCACACATAGAGTTTTAAAAAGTCCTATCTAATTCCTAGATCAATATTTGAAACTAAAAGACTTCTCTTTTTCAAAAAGGCTCTTTTCGCTGGTGCAATTCTGCTTTTAACATCATTCGTGCGTCGGCCATCTGTTGTAATTTTGCTTCTCAAATAACAGAATTCACTTACTTCTCCTATTGCATTCGATCCTATTTTTATATTTAATCTGCTAGTATTTGTATCATTTCTGCTACATTTCATCACTTTAGTCTTGTTTTGATTTATATTCAGTCCAAAATCTTCCTTCAGTATTTTATTCATACCATTCAATAACTTCTCAATATCCTCAGCCCTCTCTGCTAACAAGACAAGGTCATCAGCAAATCGTTGAATACTGATTATTTCTCCCTGAACACTTATGCCACGTGGAATTTTTTCTTTTACTTTCTTTATTGCTTCCTCTACATACAAGTTGAATAGCAACGGGGACAGACTACAACCTTGTCTGACACCTCATATTCTTCCATCTCGATACTTTAGACCTGACTTCTTTAAAATTTTGAACGTCATGTCCCACCTAACACTACCAAAAGCTTTTTCTAAATCAACAAATGCACATAAATTTTTTTTTTTTGTTTTCTTGATCCACCCATGAAGTATTAATCTTAAAGCCTGAATTGCTTCCCTTGTGCCGCGATTTTGCCTAAACCCAGACTGAACTTCACCTACTGCGTCTTCTACTACACTTTCCATTCTTCTGTAGAATAGTCATCAATATAATCATTATGATTTGGATCTTTATGAAAAATCATATTTTTTTCCTGCTTTCTTTTTAAGCGGTAATTCTGAATTAAACACTGATTTAACGTTTCTGATTGTATTTTAATGTATTTTTTGTAGCGTATAAAAGCATATTCAGGCTATTTTCCTAGTTTTGGCCATATTACGATAATATTTATGGTCATATTTTGAGGAAAAATCTGGTAATTTTTAATAATTCCGGAAATCCACTAGAAGGTATAGATGAGAATAAATTAACATAATTACTCGCAGAACTGTACTCCGATTATACATTTGAGGAAAAAAACAAAACTAATTGTCACTGAACTGGTCAGAACTCACCAGTCAAGAATTAAAGTTATAAATTATTGTCACGCTCTTAATGTTAATGTTCCGGTCGCTTTTAATCTCGACAATGCAGCAGCAGCATGCCTGTGTCGAGCCGCGTCAATCAATGTCTCACTGTCGCCAATACTTTTTGAAAATAATTCTCAGTGTTAAATCTGTAGTGATCAGTGAGTACCGTCTTGGTTTTTTTATTTTATTTTTTTAACATTTTTTCTGAAAGTGTGAGGTAACGGAGTTACCTAAAGGAATTGAATTGGGAGAGGAGTGTTTAAGTACGGACGAAAGAGTTATTTTCTGTTAATTCTGTGAAATTAAAGTGACTCAACAAAGTGATTTAAAATTTAATTTCCCAATGGTGCAGTGAGTGCACAGAAGCAAATTATAATGTGAAAACGACGCTACAAGATAAAATAAATGTATAATTGAGCTTGCTTTGATGTATAGTAAATTTAAATGTTGGGTCACATTTTGTCATTTTAAGTCGTATTCGCCGTTTTTAAGGTCATACTTGCATACATATCTCTCCATTTTTTTGCTCATAAACATTCGAACCCTAACAATCATTATTCTGCATTATTGCAGTCATGAAAGCACGTAGAACGCTTGATTTTAGGGGCATGAAACTTAATCAATATTCAATTGGTAATATTTACACTAATAACAAGAAGCAAAGTGTTAATAAATATCCTCGTGTTTGACATTTGGTTGGGCCATGTAATGCTAAGGTGCCTAATTCTGTCGAAACAGGGGTTTTTGGGGCTGGTTTTTATATGGACGTCTTTCACTTTGATGTTATTGTGAGACGCTGTAATTTCTGGTAATTCTTGTGGTTGGTTAATTGTATTCGTGCTGATTTTCAGTTTTTCCCGAGTCTTGGATTATTTGATGGGGCGAATAAATAATATCGTCAGCTTGTCTTTGATGTAGTATATGATCCATTGTATTGCTAAGTTGATGTGAATTTGTGTATTTGGCATGTAGCGCCGGAAATTTGTTCTGTATCGCCTACATTTTCCTGAGTGGAGTATTCGATGCCATGCTAAAAAGTTCGGAGCCGCATAACAAGGCAGGCCTAATTACTGCGGTGCAGATCTTTAGTTTGGTCCGAACATTAAACTTATTCCTCTTAAAGACGGGGTATATTTTAAAAGTAGAATCAATATTTTATGTGACTAATTCAGGTTAGTTTACTGATTAAATTGGCGCCCATGAGGATTAAAGAAAGTTAATCTAAATAATACAGAATATTCATAATTTATGAAAACATTATCTATTCTTTGTATTTCATAAATGCCTGCGAGAAATATGTTAATGATTTGACCCAAGTCAGCAAATTGTTGTAGTAATTAGTTTACAACTCCGTATATTGTGTTTTATTTTTCAATCACATAACTAAATTACTTGATTTCAGAACAATGCAGTCGCTACAAAACGATAACGGAACCATTGTGGATCTTTAAACAAGCAATGGACAAGACTAAATTATTATTCTCCCGCTCAGCATCTTGTGTATTAACATGTAATTCTTTATATGCTATAGTCGCAGCTGTGACATAATACTAAACCTTAAAAATCGATTTTAGACATAAAAGTGAAATAGAAGTGGTGCAGGTTTGGGCACGGCATAAGAAATCAGAACGTATGGCGGTGTAGCACGCTCGCCGATAGCACGCATAATCCGTAGTATGAATGTGAATTAATCTCAAATGTGAAAAATAGAAAGTACTATAACTGCAAGTTTAAAACTGTGAAATGAAGAAAAACTTTTATATAATAATTACAACAGAAATATAAATTTCGTGTATATATATACAGGGTGTTACAAAAAGGTACGGCCAAACTTTCAGGAAACATTCCTCACACACAAACAAAGAAATATGTTATGTGGACATGTGTCCGGAAACGCTTACTTTCCATGTTAGAGCTCATTTTATTACTTCTCTTCAAATCACATTAAACATGGATTGGAAACACACGGCAACAGAACGTACCAACGTGACCTCAAACTTTTTTTTACAGGAAATGTTCAAAATGTCCTCCGTTAGCGAGGATACATGCATCCACCCTCCGTCGCATGGAATCCCTGATGCGCTGATGCAGCCCTGGAGAATGGCGTATTGTATCACAGCCGTCCACAATACGAGCATGAAGAGTCTCTACATTTGGACCGGGGTTGCGTAGACAAGGGCTTTCAAATGCCCCCATAAATGGAAGTCAAGAGGGTGGCGGTGAATCGAGGAAGTACAGTACATACTAACGAAACTAAAATGAGCTCTAACATTTAAAGTAAGCGTTTCCCGACACATGTCCACATAACGTATTTTCTTTGTTTGTGTGTGAGGAATATTTCCTGAAAGTTTGGCCGTACCTTTTTGTAACACCCTGTATATCATATCGCCCTCTCTTTTACACCTGGTGACATCTAGAAAGTGAATCATTAAAAAAAAAGCACACAAGCATTTTTTTTTTTTTAGAATTGATGTTGGCTTCATTAAATAAACATTCTAATAGCTGACATTTTTATAAATTACGGGGGAAGTTAGAATTTTTTAACTATATGCCTTAAGTTGTGTAATGTGTGCTAAAAGATTGATGGTTTGTTCTGTTGTACAGATCTTTTTTCTGGCTTCCATCTTTTTTTTATAATATCATCAAGCCTATTTTGTCCAAGATAGCGCTTCGGGTAATATGAGATACTTGGTATACTGTGGTATTTCATACAACCCGATAAATAATTACTGAGTTGAAATACATTTTTAATCAAATATAATGTCAGTAATACGATTTTTGTTAATATTGATAGAAAATAATAAAATAACAATTGAGAAAGTAAATATTTCTTAATTAATTCATTAATTAGGTTTTGTTTTAAGAACAGCCGAAAAAGAAAGAAGCGATAGCTATTGAATCCGACAAAGATGATGATGATGTTGACTAAAAACAATCATTAAATCCGTTTATCTCAATTCCAGATAGTTTGCGTTATTTGAAACCTTCTATTCCATATTACCCGCCTATTCGATACTACCCTCCAAATGACAATTTTTTTAAACTAAATTTTACTACTAAAAAAAAATCTGTTTTGACAGCTTTTTATTAGATATATGTTATCACAAGAAGTTGAAGATTGTATTGGTTTTAGTTTCATGTGTTAAATTATTTTCAATACTATTTTGTACAACAAAACATAAATGGTATTCCATATTACCCGATTCTCCTCTACTTAACTGATCTAAAACCGAAAATCGTACGTTTTTATTTACAAAAATTGAAATTTATGATTCCCCATCGAAATAAATTGGGACGTTGTTGGAACAACATGTCTGGGAGTACCGTTGTCTAAATCCCGTCAAATGGTGGATTAAGACTTTTTTTAAACGAAAATCAAAACAAGACGATTGTTTTTCTTTTTATGACTTTAAATCTCGTCGACGTCGCGGTCATTAGAGGTGTGTCAGATTTGGCGTGAAGGAACGGGAAAGAATTCAGCTCGCACCTTTCGACGGAACTGTCCCTGCATTTTCTTAGAGAGATTCAAGGAAAGCACGGATGACTGGACTGGGATTCGAACACCCATCCTCCCGGATGCCGGGGATGAGAGTTCCCACTTTCCCATCAGACTGGGAGAGTTGTGGAGAGGACTTTTGTCACCTCGTCGGTGTCAGCAACGCTGTTGCCTTGGCCCTTGGAATTTATACGAGGGTTGTTTTTTAAGTAAGGGCCGTTTTTATTTTTTTTAAAAGATACAAATACTTTTGTAAAAAAACTTTTATTTTCTGATTTTACACACTTTTACCTATTTTTCTACATAGTTTCCTTGTTTATTTAAGCACTTGTCATACCGTACAACTAAGTTTTTAATTCCCTCTTCAAAGAATTCGGCCGCCTGCTCCGACAGCCAAGAGTTCACGGCCGCTTTCACTTCATCGTCGTCATTGAAGCGCTGCCCGCCAAGATGGTGTTTCAGGTACCTAAAAGGTGAAAATCGATAGGAGCAAGGTCGGGGCTGTATGGTGGATGGTCCAAAACAACCCAGCCAAAAGAATCAATCAAATCCCGAGTCTTTTGAGAGGTGTGAGGCCTAGCGTTATCGTGCAGGAGCAAAACTCCTTTTGTCAGCATGCCGCGCCTTTTGTTTTGAATTGCTCTGCTGAGCTTCTTTAGAGTTGCACAGTAGGCATCTGAGTTGATTGTCGTTCCTCGTGGCATAAAGTCCACTAGCAAAACACCGCGCCGGTCCCAGAACACAGTTGCCATAATCTTGCGCTTTGACAGCGTCTGTTTGGCTTTGACCTTGACGGGTGAGGTTGTGTGTCACCATTCCATCGATTGTCGCTTGCTTTCGGGAGTGATATGGGATACCCATGTTTCATCTCCAGTGACAATTTGACTTAACATGTCATCCCCTTCTTCCTCGTAACGAATCAAAAAGTTGCCGGCCTCGGTAGCGTAGGGGCTAGCGTGCTAGCTCCGCGTGCCGAAGGTCGCCGGTTCGAATCCGGCCGTGGGCATGGATGTTAAGTGTTGTGTGTCTGTGTGAATGTCCTGTCCGTCCTGTGGTGTCTATAGTTAGGAATCATAAAAAAAAGTACTGGAGAAACTAATTCACATGAAGAGATATCGTAAAACACATTGAGCTGGCTGAATGGCTTCGTCGCCGAAAGCCATAAAAAAAAAGTCCAATGAAGTGGCAAATCTCGCAAATCTCGTACCTCGTTCACGTAGTCAGGTGCTGAAGTGTCTGGTGTTGATTAATTACATAGCTATATAATTAATCAACATAAGGCGCCTCAACGAGGTATGAATCTTAAGCGGCGAAAACAGTTAAAGGTCTTACACTTCAGACTTTTCTTTTTTGCAATTTTTATCATGTACCGTATTTAAACAACGAACAACCGAGCGTGGTGGGTGAGTGATAACGCTTTGGCCTCGCATTCGGGAGGACGATGGTTCGAATAACCGTCGGGCCATCCAGATTTCGGTTTTCAATGGTTTCCTCAAATCACTCCAGACGAATACCGGCATGCTTCCTTAAAAATGAATGACCGAATTCCTTCCCGTTCCTTGTCCCCCATCGTTTCCCGCCACTAATGACATCTACATCTCCATATATACTCTGCAATTCACAAAATTGTTGGTGGCAGAGGGTGCTCAGCACCAAAGCTAATCTCTTTGTTGTGCATTCCAATCCCTAATGGTACGAGGGGAAAAAAATCATATAAGAATCATTGCGGCACCTTATTTCTCTAATCTTATCTTTCCTGTCATTCCGACTAAAATAAGTTGGTGGCCGAAGTATTGCACTACACTCGTAAGTGAAAGTGGGAGTACACATGTTTACCAACAAGTTTAAACGAAACGTGTGTCGTCTATCTACCAGAGACTCACAGTCTAATCTACTAATCAGTTCTGTGACGCTTTTATAATGATTGTAGCAAGCAGTCACGAATCGAGCGGCTCTTCTCTGTACTTTCGATCAACCCCTTACGAAACGGATCCCAAATGGCACAACAATAGTCCAAATGTGGACGCACGAGAGATTTGTACGCTTTCTCCTTTGTTTGTTCATTACAATTTTTCAAGATTTGACCTATGAATCGCAGCCTAGAATTAGCTCTACCTACTAACGAATTAATGTGCATGTCCCATTTCATGTTCCTTTGTACTGTTACTCCAAAATATATCATAGATTCAACCATATCAATAACTGAATTGTTTAACTCGTATTTCTGAACAATTGGTTTCTTTTTGTTAGTTATGCTCATTGTCTTGCACTTTTTACAATTTAGCGTAAGTTGCCACTCAGCGCACCAAGCCAAAATAACATCCAGATCGCGCTGATTTTCTAAGCAATCGTCCAAATTCCTTACTTCACTATAAGTAACCGTATCGTCAGTTAACAATTTAAAAAGGCTTTTCGCTTTGTCTCCGAGATCGTTTATAAAAATTAAGAAAAGAAGTGGTCCTATTACACTTCCTTGAGGTACACCCGATGTAACATCTAGATTAGAAGAAGTTTCTCCTTCAACGACGACATACTGCGACCGACCAGTTAGAAAATACTTTATCCATTCATAAAGCTGATCCGATATACCGTACGCATTAAGCTGTGTTTGAGCTGAATCTTGGGTTAAGAAGCATTGAAAATCCGAGCCGAGAGTGGGATTCGAACCGTGAACTTTTCGATCTCCAGTCAGACGCCACAACCGCTGAGCTACCAGGCCACTATGGTATCAACCAAACAAGCCATTTAAGAGATTCTGGGTGTAGCGGTTATGAGAGATGTTACATCACTCCCTGATGCAGTTACCATGTTGACACGAGCGACAAATAGCGGACATAAAAATATCATCCCCCGATCCCGCTGTATCCACAAAGCTCTTTTTGTGTTATTTACCCATCGGCAGCGGAACAGAGGAGCGGTGTGCGTTTAAACGCTGATAAATAGCCGTATCGGCAGTGCTTTCGCTCTGCGGCGGAGGCAGTTTTATTGGACCGGGGAGAGAATGGGAGGGAATTAATTTGATAGGCGAGGGAAACTCGTGGGGCAGTTCACCCTGTCCCGGGAGAGGAAGAAAAAAACGAGAGCGCAGGTCGTCGAGATAAACAGCACCAATACTTGATGATCCCCGTGAACAAAACAAACTAGACTGGAATACAGACACAGTAGCACCAGTCTGACAAAATAATTTACCTGTGGTGCTGGGTTTACTTACTCTTGTCAGAGTGAAATCTACGCTAATATTATAAATTTGAAAGTAAATCGGTCTCTCTGCCTGTTTTTTTTAAGTTTTTACGACTGAACGGCTAAACCGATCCTGATTAAATTTGACAAGGAAATGCTATGTATCATTAATACGGACATAGGATAAACTTTCAGGATAATTAACATAATTTGTCAAGAAATGTTTAAACTTAACCAAAATGTGACAGACAGACGGAAAGCGTGTGTGAGTTTATGTAATGTTATATTGGTTACTCAGGCTTCGTTTCTATTGCAGTTAGTTAATGTTACATGTTTTCATAAATTTCATGTACAGCCACAACTTATTGTATAGGCTAGCTCAAAGGTTTCTAATCACCACAGGATATATAGTATAAGAATTGATAAAAAAAATTGCGATGGAGCGCCAGCTTCGGTGGCAATCTCCCTACACCCCCTCCCTTTCCCCTTCCAACCTACATTTGACATATACTAATTTTTACTTTAAATTCTTTCAGTGTTATTCATCAATTCTCTCGGCAATTTATTCCAGTCCCTCACTCCATTTCCTACAAAAGAAAATTTTTTCACACCCATATGCCTGAAATCAAGTGCCAGCTTGTGGTCAGGTCAACCTTACCCTTCCTAGCACCTCTCATACTTTTACCACAATTTTTTTTTTTTTTTTTTTACTGCTAAACGTCTCTTAACAGCGAGGTCTTTAGAGACGGGAAAGGTTGGGGGGGGGGGCAAG
This sequence comes from Vandiemenella viatica, assembly GCA_031002005.1. Lineage (NCBI taxonomy): Eukaryota > Metazoa > Arthropoda > Insecta > Orthoptera > Morabidae > Vandiemenella > Vandiemenella viatica. Next base: position 111,142,591 of record CM061918.1, read on the forward strand.
GAATGGCCTTTTGAAGGAAGTATCCCGGCATTTGCCTGGAGTGATTTGGGAAACCATGGAAACCCAAATCTGGATGCCCGGACGGGGATTCGAACTCACCACATATATCTTTCCATGCTTCATCACCAGTAAAGGCTTTGTACAGTCCCATGACTCTCTTCACCCTCCTTCTATCCTCTAATTAATCCCACTCCAGCTCTTTTATCATATTAATTACCGATTGTGTTTTTTGGTAATTTCCAAAGACAAACCTGGCATCCCTCCTCTGCACCCTCTCCAACTCCTGTATTTGATACCCTAAATGTGGATCCCAAACTACACCACCATATTCCAGCAGTGGTCTGACCAAAGTTTTGTTCCCCAATTCCCTTCCTTCTCTAGTGCACCCCGTTATCACTCTTTCCAACAGGTGCAGGATTTTGAACCCTTTCCCTACAACCTGTCCAATGTGTCCTACCCAGTTAAGTTTGCTATCACATGTACTGCCAAGGTATTTACATTTCGAGTCTTCATTAAGTAGCTCCTTCCCCACTTTATAATCGTAATCAACCTTCTTAGCAAAAGAAAGAAAAAGAATAATTTTGCTTAATTTAAAGCATGGCAAGACAAAAGCCTTATAACATAACAAAATTTTTGGAAATGAAAGTAGATTTAATATAAAAATGGGGTGATATGTGATAGGAGTTATGAAATTACAACCGTTGACCAAAAGCAGAAACGATGTCTAAAGCAGGACAGTACTAGCAAACAGAGCTGTCTTGAAAAAGAAAAGACCTTTTCTTAAAAATGTAGGTGCAGAGCTCAAAATTTACTGAAAGTAAAACTTAAATACAAGAAATGAGGAAAATTGAAGTTTTTTAAAAAAAAAAAAAAAAAAGAAAGGAAAGAAAGTAGCACTACATATAGAAAGATGCTGAAAATTAAGTGGACAGAAATGAACGTGATTTGGAAATAATGGTCGAGGAAACAACTTTGTGGAAGAGTGCGACAGAAAGAATTGACCAGATTATGTGAAGCATATTAAGACATGCGGGAATTGGTTAACTTGTCAGGGGAGGTAACAGTTGAGGAAGATGATTAGAATTTAGTAATCACATAACTGAAGATGTATTAAGTTTGAGGGTTATCTGTAAATAGTAGGATGTGGAGGATTGTATGAAACCAGTCAAATGACAGAAAACAGAGGAAAAATAACGAGAAATTGTAACTGTCATGGTGCATAAGAGACACTTTTGGGACAGCGTTGTTACAGAAGCTGCTGAAATTCTACTTGCGCCTGAGCTTGTAAACCGGGATTGTGGTTTCAGATTTAGAGATGCTTGAACACCAGTTGCAAAGGTTGCTCGTCGTCTACGTTCCGTATTTTGTTAATGATGTCTGAGACTGCTGTCAGTCTATTATCAACGCGCTCTTAACAAGCTTTAGACTTCAAGTTTTTCCTGAAGATGACGAAGCACAGTAAATTCGTCGAAATAGTGTATTTAAACAACGTTTTAACTAGGTTAGTTTCCCGTGAAGAATATATCTATTCACAACTCCGAGGAAATGAGAAACCGATTGCTAACAACGGAATCAGAATCTACAGTGTAAGGTGTGAAAAGAAGATGAAGGAGGAGATAATAGTAGTTGAAGACATCGAGTTAAACCAATAATACCATGAGATCAAGCTCGATACCTGGTAGAAGTCGTGATGAATCCAAAAACCGTGTCATGAAGTTGTATAATTTCAGAACTTAGTAGATGAAACTACTTGTCCGCGCTAGATTCTATTGAAAGATCGTTTAGATGCGATTAGGTCTGATTTTTTGGAACTCTGAATAAGATTACCGCCAAAGAATTCCCTCTACCGATACAAAACACTGTGTACACCGAGGGAAAGGGATGGAGGGTTAGAACGGGGACATGTGTTTCTTCAAGTTGGACGATGAGTGACTGGACAGCTGCACCAGAGCTCCACATGTGTGACTACCGGACGAGTTAATTACGAGTTTTTCCTAACGAAGCCGCTCACCCAAGAGCCATAAGCATTACAGACCGCACAACAAACTTATCCATCACTATCTTACTCACTTATCATCATCTATGTATTTTGTCTTATTTTACATCTAGAATTTTCACAATGTAAGAGTATCACAGGCCTGGTATGAAGATGTGTTGTAAAAGCTTTCGGAAACTTTTTTTTTTTAACTGCTTAACGTCTCTTAACAGCGAGGTCTTTAGAGACGGGAAAGGATGGGGGGCAAGGAATGGGAAGGAATTCGGCCATGGTCTTTTTGTAGGAAGCATCCCGGCATTCACCTGGAGTGATTTGGGGAAACCAGGGAAAACCCAAATCTGGATGCCCGGACGGGGATTCAAACCGCCGTCCTCCCGAATGCGAGGCCAGAACGCTAACCGTTACACCACCACGCTCGATTTTCGGAAACCTTGGCGATGAAGGAGAGGGACAAAAGGAGAGTTATGGAAATAAAGTTTCAGAGAAGCGGAATAGGAGTAACGAAAAGGGATGGAAGGAGGAATGACCAGGGAAATGACCAAAGAGGAACCGTTACAAAAAAAATTTAAAAAAATACAGAAATAAATGTTACAGTGGTATTGTCATGTGAAGAGAATGGGAGAGGAGAAGATACCAAAAAAGATGCTGGACATGGAGCTGAAAGAGAAGAGAAAAATGGATTAAGATGTGTCTTGAAGAAACAGGAGGAACATAACTGACAGTAGCAGAAGAGACCATTCGTTGGAAGCTGCTGAAGATGATGATGATGATGATGATGATTTTTCTGCTGCTTCGTTCGCGTGGAACTTCTATATAGAACTGCGTTTGCGTTTTGTTCTTCTTCTAATTACAAAGATCTGTACAAGGAAGAACAAAATGAAAGGATATCAGACACAGTCAGAAAGAGGAGACTCTGATTTTTTGGTCACGTAATACGATTGGATAACAGGATATTTACACAAAGAATTTTCAACCACAAGAGTGAGAATGGCAACTAGTTGATCCAAGGAGTAAAGAAAGGTATGATAGAGATCGGAATAATAAGAAATATAATAGAAGACAGAGCAGCATTTACAAGAGTGATACAAATTTTTTAGGGTTTCTGGTAGAAGGAGAGGAGAATTAGTTTACGTGGTCTTTAGAAGGCTATAATCTAAGAGAAGAAGGAGAACATAAACTTTATAGCCTGTACCGTAAATTAAATTCCACAATTTCGTTACGCTTATTGCAGTGATAATCTTTGATGTGGTGGTCTCATCAACGTTCTCCATGTATTGTAACGTTGTATATTTCGGGAAACTGAAGAAATAAATAACTACATAGTAAAAAACAATGTTAACTGAATCCGAAGGGTGGAGTGTCTATCTGTGATGTTCCGTGATCTCTGGTGGGTAACAAGAGAGATCTACCAACCTTAACGTCATCACCGACTGACGAATCACCAACAGTGTCATATGTCATCACTCCATACGCACTGCGGAGAAATTGGAATTTAACCTTAATGCTCTGGTCTCGCATTCTGGAACACGCCGGTTCCAATCCTCGTCCGAGCATCCAGATTTAGTTTTTCCATGGTTTCTCCAAATCACTCCAGGTGAATGCCATGACGCTTCCTTCAAAAAGAACATGGACGAATTCATTCCCGTTCCTTGTCCCCTGCCCCTTCCTGCCTCTAATGACCTCAACATCAACGAGGCGTAAAACCGTAAGTAAAAAAAAAATACAAAAAAAGCAAATATAAGCAATGAGTTTGGAGCACAACTCGGGGTTTAGGAATCGTGCACCACAATCTCTGCTATCCTGTTGTCCAAACTCAGATTGCTGGAAATTCATTGTTACTTCGGATCAATCCATGTAGTCAGCAGGAATCGTTCTGGTGTGTTGAGCAACCTAAGTCAACGAGCGTCAACGATAGCGTTACATTTACCACAATCTAAGAATAGGTAGCCTGGTGATTCTTCTTTATTGGGGTCGCAATGGAACAACGGATTGTCGATAATGTTAAGGCGATGGAAGTTTTGATGCCAGCGCGCATGATTTGATTGGAGATGGGCTTCATGGTCAATGACATGTTGGTCGTATCCACCTGCTTGGTCGCCGACCCCAGATGACGATGCGTGAGGTGTGTTCCGTATGTGGATAACAAGTAGTCGAGATATGTGGAGCACTTGCTGCAGCTACTGTGCAGACGTGATGGGGATCCGCAAGCTGCAGCATCTTATCACAGGCTGGCGAACTTAACTTCATGACCGCAGATACGTATTCACTGTTGGAATACCAAGTGGTCGCGTAGCTAAAACACATCTTCAAACCACTGTTTCGGCATACGAATATAGAAGTAAGTATCTTTTGTCTCGAGCGTTTAGATTACTTCACTCCTATCCAGAACTAAGTTGTTTTTCTGATTATACCCATCACAACCCACCATCTCGACGACTAAATTGTTGTGGTATAGTCATTTGTAGCAATGGCACCACAAACAATAGTTGCTAGGAAATCTTTTTGCAATCACTTCTACGTTTAAAATGCATTAATTGGATACATTCAGATATAAACCTAAGACAGTCAATGAACGCCAAAAGAAACAATGCTGGTAGACTGACCATAGTATACCAACTGAACAGAAATATTGGAATTACCGCTCAACATTGTAATACTTCTGTATTTTGCAACGATATTAACAACACCATTGAAACTGTATACAGGATGGTACACTGACATTTGTGGAACAACAGACAAGTACCAAATCTACTAGGAGCAATAAAATAAAATAAAACAGCTAGCTCATTCCGCAAAGATGTTATTATCTCGACCAGGGCCCACCTTGAACATTTTTGCGGACAGCGAGATTTATCATACTTCTACAATATATATTTATCTTATAATTTTAAAAAAATACATTATTTTTGCACCCATATATTGAAAAATTAACTGTCGAAATTATGAGAAAAAATTAACTTTGATTTTAAAATAATATTTTTGCGAATGTATGATAGATATTGTTAGCATCATTATTATTATATTATCTATGTCTATGTGTAAGAATAATAGTAAACACAATAATAATTACTCATTAAGTTTCAATTTATCACTCAAAAAAATGTGGGACTAAATCTAATATCAGGATACATAATTTTATGTGCGGCTCGCGGAAGTATGATGCATTTCCAAAGTGGCCCCCAAGATCGTTTGGGTTGGCCAACCCTGATCTAGACATAAATATTAGATTTAGTGTCACCGAGCGTGGTGGTGTAACGGTTAGCGTTCTGGCCTCGCATTCGGGAGGACGGCGGTTCGAATCCCCGTCCGGGCATCCAGATTTGGGTTTTCCATGGTTTCCCAAATCACTCCAGGCAAATGCCGGGATGCTTCCTTAAAAAGGCCATGGCCGAATTCCTTCCCATTCCTTGCCCCCATCCTTTCCCGTCTCTAAAGACCTCGCTGTTGAGAGACGTAAAGCTGTTAAAAAAAAAAAAAGATTTAGTGTCGAGAGTTAACAGTTAGTGAACAAGCGTTTTACATCAACCAAAGTATAACTAAGCCACAGTACTCGAATAATTCCACTAATTATGTAATGAACCCTCTCTTGTATAGATAGGAGATACCATGTCGACATATTACAATATAATACTAGGAATGTGAACTAGCGTAAAAAGAACATGTAACGATGATGGAATGTAAACCACTGGACGGAGAACATGTAATGAACTTGGCTGTACGGTTGATTAGGCTGGAAGTTATCATTTTTTTTTTTTTTAATCATCCATGGTTTCTAGCATAAATGAAGAGAGTGAGCCAAAATCTTTCGTGCTTTTTGCAGCCGTAAAAGTACCTACTCAAAACGTTGTCACGCATTTACACCTCGTATGAATATAAACATCACTGAGTAGTCAATGAATCGATATATATGATTTATAATCGATATATACTCGAATCGGCCAGTATAACTGCGCACGTTAAGGAGCTACCAAACTTCATCAATGACCTACAACGGGGCACGGTTCAAGTCCTAGACCTCGCATTTTTAAGCGATTTACCACAGTCAAGTAGGCAGATGCTCGGACTGTCCCCAATCGCCGCCTCACAAACTACACATTTCACAAAACAAGCATACACCTGTCATAGAAAACATAAGTTACATGAATCGTAAGTTACAGTAATCGCAAATGACAACACTTAAACTCCAGGAAATGACAATCCTAGTTCCAATACCCCAGTGGAAACACTGGACAAATTCTTAATTACAAGCCATGATGAGAATCAAGACTTTTGATCCAATAGGGCCCATTCTCAAATAATGATAACAGTAGTACATACTCATTTACTATCCAATGACGTTGTTGAAATCCTAAATAATACCATACTTATTAATTTAAGTAATCCGATATCAACCCGATATTTTAAAGCCTGTATTAGCTGTTGAGATGAAGGCCTAAATTTTCGTCACTTTTTTGTTTGTGTTTTTTGTGTGTTTTGTGTTTTTGTGTTTTTTGTATGTGTTTTGTTATGAATGTCCCTGATGCCCCGTGCAAGCAAAGGCCACCACAGGGTGCTAACATGCCATTAAATAAGTAAAGGAACAGGTTTATTCGGTTGAAAGCAATAACTCTTCAGGAAGGGAGAAACCACAAATAGTGTTCTGTTTGAACTTTCTGCAATAGTTAGTTAGAAAAATTAAAGCTGGTTGTAGATTCCACGTTTCTGTCAGGGCGTTGTCTGTCCAATGAAACCCAACCCCGCTGTTCCCCGATTCTATTTCGGTATTGCGCGGTCAAAACACCACCGCCTCCCCCGCCCAGCCACACACGTCGCAGGGAGGGTTGCTTCTATTTCTGTCAGCTTTTAACACTTCAGCGGGAAATATGGGCGATGCATCGAGTGTCGCACTCGGCTTATCTCGAATGCGAGGATCTGTCGGCCCCCATGCACAGCTTAATATAACGCCCTGCCACAGTGTAGAAGACGTCACGAGTTATAACGCTTGTTGCCAAAGGTACACAATCCAACAAATCCTTGAACCCACCAAATGTATGAAACTGAATTCAGTAAAATAATATTCTGTAAAACCGAGCACGAAGTGGACAGAAGAAACAAAGATAATCCGCCCAGAAAAAATTAGAGCCGTATAGAAACTCAGAAAATTGAATCGTTAAGACTTTTGCGTGATCCAACAGGTCGAATTGCAGGTAATAATAATAATAATAATATCTGGTAAAGTTTTTAAAAAATAACCCAATAACAATTATATATTAATTGAGTTATTTTTGGAAACTGTCTTTTAGGTCATGTTTACAAATCCTGCATTAGAAACAACTTAAAAATGAGTTTGTTCAATTTTTTTTAATATTTAAAGAAAACTATATTCACACTACATATTTATGATCAAACTAACGATGTTTCCTATTCAATGATACGAAATATTGTCGTGATTATAATCACTTTTTTTTCTAAATCACCACAAACAAATAATTCCATATGACTTGCCTTTGTAATTCAAGGAATAATATTTTGTAATTTTTTTTTTCAAAAGTAGTTCAGTAATAATTTGGTTCTGATGACGTTTATTTTTGGAAATTGTCTTTCATATAGTATATATAAACCCTTATATAAGATACGACCAGACGCGTGACACCTCAGCAAATGTTGTCTCCTGTTATACCCTTACCATGGTGCTAAAGATCCTTGCCCTTCACAGCTGTAATCTTGTCGTCTCAACTGGAAGTATTAGTCTCTGAGTTGCCCGCAAGGAACACGTCCAGGAGATTTAAACATGCAAAGTATGTGTGCTATTACATTTTACATTGCCCCTCTACTCATTTACAGCCTCGAAGTTTCAGCTTAAGCATACTGCAAACAACATTAAATCAGGTAACGGGTATTACTGAATGCCATAACAACCTGTTTAGTTGATAGACGGATTCTTCAGTAGAATACTTCAGATAGACGAATTCATTGTGTCTACGGTAAGTGCTACATAATGCCCAGTAGTTACTCAACCTATTTGTTTCTGTCATCATTGGATCTACATCTACATCTACATATATACTCTGCAATTCACAAAATTGTGGGTGGCAGAGGGTGCTCAGCACCAAAGCTAATCTCTTTGCTGTGCATTCCAATCCCTAATGGTACGAGGGAAAAAAAGAATTCATATAAGAATCAGTCCGGCACCTTATTTCTCTAATTTTATCTTTCCTGTCCTTCCGACTCAAATAGGTTGGTGGAAGAAGTATTTCACTACACTCATGAGTGAAAGTTGGAGTACGCATGTTTTCCAATAAGTTTAAACGAAACGTGTGTCGTCTATCTACCAGAGACTCCCAACCTAATCTACTAATCAGTTCTGTGACGCTTTCATAAGGACTGTAGCAAGCGGTCACGAATCGAGCGGCTCTTCTCTGTACTTTCTCTATACTTTCGATCAATCCCTTACGAAACGGGTCCCAAATGGCACAACAATAATCCAAATGTGGACGCACAAGAGATTTGTACGCTATCTCCTTTGTTTGTTCATTACAATTTTTCAAGATTCTACCTATGAATCGCAGCCTAGAATTTGCTCTACCTACTGAAGAATTAATGTGTATGTCCCATTTCATGTTCCTTTGTACTGTTACTCCCAAATATTTAATAGAATCGACCATATCAATAACTGTATTGTTTAACTCGTATTTCTGAACAATCGGTTTCTTTTTGTTAGTTATGCTCATTGTCTTGCACTTTTTACAGTTTAGAGTAAGTTGCCACTCAGCGCACCAAGCCAAAATAACATCCAGATCGCGCTGAATTTCTAAGCAATCGGCCAAAGTTCTTACTTCCCTATAAATAACCGCATCATCAGCAAATAATCTAAAAAGGCTTTTCACTTTGTCTCCGAGATCGTTTATAAAAATTAAGAAAAGAAGTGGTCCTATTACACTTCCTTGAGGTACACCCGATGTAACATCTAGATTAGAAGAACTTTCTCCTTCAACGACAACATACTTGCCCTTCACAGCTGTAATCTTGTCGACTCAACTGGAAGTATTAGTCTCTGAGATGCCCGCAAGGAACACGTCCAGGAGATTTAAACATGCAAAGTATGTGTGCTATTACATTTTACATTGCCCCTCTACTCATTTACAGCCTCGAAGTTTCAGCTTAAGCATACTGCAAACAACATTAAATCAGGTAACGGGTATTACTGACTGCCATAACAACCTGTTTAGTTGATAGACGGATTCTTCAGTAGAATACTTCAGATAGACGAATTCATTGTGTCTACGGTAAGTGCTACATAATGCCCAGTAGTTGCTCAACCTATTTGTTTCTGTCATCATTGGATCTACATCTACATCTACATATATACTCTGCAATTCACAAAATTGTGGGTGGCAGAGGGTGCTCAGCACCAAAGCTAATCTCTTTGCTGTGCATTCCAATCCCTAATGGTACGAGGGAAAAAAGAATTCATATAAGAATCAGTCCGGCACCTTATTTCTCTAATTTTATCTTTCCTGTCCTTCCGACTCAAATAGGTTGGTGGAAGAAGTATTTCACTACACTCATGAGTGAAAGTTGGAGTACGCATGTTTTCCAATAAGTTTAAACGAAACGTGTGTCGTCTATCTACCAGAGACTCCCAACCTAATCTACTAATCAGTTCTGTGACGCTTTCATAAGGACTGTAGCAAGCGGTCACGAATCGAGCGGCTCTTCTCTGTACTTTCTCTATACTTTCGATCAATCCCTTACGAAACGGGTCCCAAATGGCACAACAATAATCCAAATGTGGACGCACAAGAGATTTGTACGCTATCTCCTTTGTTTGTTCATTACAATTTTTCAAGATTCTACCTATGAATCGCAGCCTAGAATTTGCTCTACCTACTGAAGAATTAATGTGTATGTCCCATTTCATGTTCCTTTGTACTGTTACTCCCAAATATTTAATAGAATCGACCATATCAATAACTGTATTGTTTAACTCGTATTTCTGAACAATCGGTTTCTTTTTGTTAGTTATGCTCATTGTCTTGCACTTTTTACAGTTTAGAGTAAGTTGCCACTCAGCGCACCAAGCCAAAATAACATCCAGATCGCGCTGAATTTCTAAGCAATCGGCCAAAGTTCTTACTTCCCTATAAATAACCGCATCATCAGCAAATAATCTAAAAAGGCTTTTCACTTTGTCTCCGAGATCGTTTATAAAAATTAAGAAAAGAAGTGGTCCTATTACACTTCCTTGAGGTACACCCGATGTAACATCTAGATTAGAAGAACTTTCTCCTTCAACGACAACATACTGCGACCGACCAGTTAGAAAATCCTTTATCCATTCACAAAGCTGATCCGATATACCGTACGCTCGAAGTTTCGCTAAAAGGCGGTTGTGTGGCACAGAGTCAAAGGCTTTCTGGAAATCTAAAAAAATTGAATCAATACAAGGGGGTATATATATATATATATATATATATATATATATATAAACAACCTTATCGCCTTCAAAATACTCTCCATTACAACTAATACATTTGTCCCACCGGTGCTTCCACTATTAGAAACATTTTCTGTAGTCATCTTTAGAAAAGGCTGACAGCTCCTCCCTCGTTTTTTTCTTGACCCCTTCATTGTTGTCAAATCGGTGTCCTTTTGTGCCCCTTCTCATGCGTGGAAATAAGAAAAAGTCGCAAGAAACCAGGTCCGGCGAGTAAGGTGCTTGGGGCAGCGGAACCATGCTATTTTTAACCAAAAACTGCCTAACAGAGACATCTGTGTGCGCAGGTGCACTGTCGTAGTGGAAGAACTAGTTCCTGTCTCCCACAAGTCGAGTCTTTTTTGACGAACACTTTGCGTAATCTTCTTAAAAATTTCCAAATAAAAGGTTTGACTCACGGTCTGATGGGGGGGGGGGGAACAAACTCTGAATGAATTACACCCTTGGCATCAAAAAAAGCAAATGAGCATTGTTTTGATGTTTGATTCGACTTGACGACATTTTTTTTTTTTTGGCTTAACTGTTGCTTTGTTTCTGGGTCGTAACTATAGCACCATGAGATCATCACCAGTAATTTCAAGCTATTGTTTCAAAGCACGACATGTTTCAAACTCGACGTTCATTTTGATTGTCAGTCAGAGCCCAAGGAAAAAACTTGGTAGCAACCATTTTCATTCCCAAATCTTCAGTTAAAGTTCGCTGAACCGAGCTCCAAGACAACCCACTAATCATCCGTCGACGGTCTGAGAGCACATGTTCTCGAATTTTTTCAACATTTTCGTCGATTCGGGCAGTTGATGGACGTCCAGAACGAGATTTGTCATCAATAAACAAGTAGAAATTTTTTAAACCGAACGAACCACTTGTACACTTTAGTTTTTCCCATAGCTTCATCTCTGTAAGCGGTTTTCAATATTAAAACAGTTTCAGCAACATTTTTAATGAGCAGAAAACAAAATATGCCAGCTGCACGTTGTTCACTCAAACCTGCCATCATCAAAAACGAAACAATAACTAAACAGCGCTAGCAAAAATAATCACTGCAGATTAACAGAACAAGCCAGGTCGACAACACAGGCGGCACTGAACTGGCATGAGTTGCGCTATAAACGCCTAGTGGCAGAAACACGTACTACACAAGCTCCATCCACGGCAACGCTACCCCCTCGTACATTTAAGACACTGTCGTAGGACTGGTCTTTCTGTAGCGAGACACTAATGTAGTGCCGTTAGTGTACGAGTCAAGGCCAGTCACGAGCTGCTAGGAGTTCCATATCGGGATCAGAGATTCGTGCAGGTCAAGGGGGTCAGCTTCCATACGGACCGAGAGCCCCGCTAGACACATCCAAAACCTTCCACACTAAACACCTGCTAAAATACCATTGTTACTATCCACTAGTCATTCCATAAGTCATTACGCTAATGGGATATATCAAAAAGATACTGTTCCTTGATTTCCGCCTAATAAACGAAATAAAAACAACAAACAAAAATGCATTTATTATATTGCATGTCTCGCAGACAAACGACAACACCTAATCTCCCCTCTCAGATTTAGGTGAAGATGGTTGGACACACATTAGTACAGGAATCAGGAGCAGTAGCTGAAAGAGAGTGCCTCTTCATTTCAGGCATACGGGAGCGTCCATAAACTACGTGGCTTGGCCTAGGGGGGGGAGGTTGTTTGGCTGGAAAGCTACGTTGGCTACGTGGGAATGTGGGGGGGGGGGGGCGTTCCGAGCGAGGCCATGTAGATTTTCATTCACATTATTTGTTACAGATAAAATGAGGTACAGAACACACAACAGCATGTGAATATTTATTTCCGCAATTTGATTATCTCCGTATGTAATTTACGACAGTGTGACAAGAGAAAACAGTTCAAAATGTCTTCTGGAATTAATATGGAAAAAAGCTACGTGCTACGCGGGGGTGGGGGGGACGGGAGTAGAGACAAAAGCCACGTCGGGCTACTGGCTAAGTGGAAAAGGGGGGGGGGGGAAGGGGTGACGAGCACGGTTCATAGAAAGTAATTGAGGAAGGATTTTTTGAAGTGAAAATTTTTAGGCGCATATTATTAGCGCGTTGTAAACTTTTTGGATCAGTAAAATCTTATGAGTCCGCGTCACCAACATGCTATTGTTAATAGTATATCTGTAGCTATTAGTGTGACGTGTAGCGCTTGAATGTAATATACAAAAATCAGTGTTTGTTTGTTTGTTGTTTGCCAATGTTCTTCATACAAACACACAGTCTTTATCCAATTTTGACGGACTTTCGCATACGTATTCCTTAAAAGAAATAAAAAAAATACTGTTTTACCCATTCAAAACTTGCCCAACGCTCCTAAGTTTTCTCTTCGAAAAGTAAAAATCTAACTTATTCCACAACCTGAACGTTGGCTGAATCTTCCCGAGGTACATGTACACACTTTGACAATAAATTTGGCAGCCGCTGAAAAATTCTATCACTCTTGTTTTGCAAAATCTGACATCAATGTCATCCCAGGACACAGTAATGTAATACTGGCAAGCCAGTATTGCGTTACTGTTTCTTAGGATGACATTGATGTCAGATTTTGCAAAACAAGAGTGATGGAATTTTTCAGCGGCGGCCAAATTTATTGTCAAAGTGTGTACATAGCTATCGTGTAAGAGGCTGGGAGGCCAATTCCTTTCCTCAGGGTCCTGCACTTTATCGTGGAATCAGAACCACAGAACGTCCCGGTGTAGCTCATACAATGAAATACAACTCCTAAAAATTACTGCTCACCACAGGATTTAAACCCGCGACCGGAGACACAAATATTCGGAAATAAGCGCCTCAACCGTTTAGCCACAAGACCGCCTTGTTTTGAAGAATACGTGTGCTAAGAACTATCAAAATCGGATTACAAACTGTGGGTTTGTATGAACAACGTTGGCAGAAATTAAGGTGAACGGGAAAGAAGGAGATAGTTTAGAGTCTTTAATATCAATCGTAAGCAGTATTTTTCTATTTGTTTTAAAGTACATTGCATGTATGCAAAGTTCCATCAAAATCAGATAGAAACTATATGTGCATATGAAAAACATTGGTAAAATAATGCAATATCAAAAGAAGTAGAAGTGAACATGGGAATCCCACAGGGTAGTGTATTGGGACCATTGTTATTCGTTATTCTAATGAATGATTGTGTTAATGGTTTACTGTCAGAAGTTAGATTGTTTGCAGATGACATAATGTTACATAAAAGGATCAAAACAATAGAAGACTTTAAACAGCTTATTGTGTTTCCGTAGAGATTTTTATTTTTCATGCTTTTATGCTTCTTAATAGCTTCGTGATTTTGCTGCGAAGTGGGGCTATTTATTTTATTTTCTGAATGTGCAGCAAAACTAAATAAATGAACTGGTAGTTTTTTATATTCAGCACAGTTCAACTTAAGTTTTAATTATCTCCAATACATCACTTTAATTAAATAATCGGACTTATTTGCAGGTTCTCCTTACCGCTAACAACCTAGGCAATCTCCTAGTTATATCTGTATATCTTGTTACTATAGAAACCTTTTAAAAGAGAGTCATATTAATATGCCTGTGCCATGGAACTCCTAAATTCAAAGATGACATTAAAATATGGAGGTTCTGGGATAACCTGCCTGTTATCCTAAAGCTGCAGGGTGATCTAGATAGGATAACTAGCTGGGTGAGTCAATATGGGATGAAGATAAATGCAAAGAAGAGTTAGCTTATTAGGTACACAGATAAAAAGCCAAATGTTGATTATGATTGTAAAGTGGGGAAGGAGCTACTTATTGAAGACTAGAAATGTAAATTCCTTGGCAGTACATTTGATATCAAGCTTAACTGGAAAGAACACATTGGACAGGTAGTAAGAAAAGGTTTGAAAATTCTGTATTTGTTGGGGAGTGTGATGAGGGAATGTACGAGAGAAGTAAAGGAACTGGGTTACAAAAATTTGGTCAGACCATTGCTGGAATATGGTGGTGTAGTTTGGGACCCACATTTTGGGTATCAAATACAGGAGTTGGAGGGGGTGCAGAGGAGGGCTGCTAGATTTGTCTTTGGAAATTACCACAGAACACAATCGGTGACTAATATGATAAAGGAGCTGGAGTGGGATTCATTGGAGGATAGAAGGAGGGTGAAGAGAGTCATGGGAGTGTACAAAGCCTATACTGGAGATGAAGCATGGAAAGATATTGGTGGGAAAATTAAGAGAGGTGCTTGGAAGGGTAAAGATGGCCATGATCACAAGCTGGCACTTGATTTCAGGCATGAAGGTGTGGGAAAATTTTCTTTCGTAAGAAAGGGAGTGTGGGACTGGAATAAATTGCCAAGAGAAGTAGTGAATAACTTTCCGGAAACATCGAAAGAAATTAAAGTAGAAGTTATTAGAGGGCAAAAGTACGTTGGAAGAGGAAAGGGAGGGCGTTAGGGTGATTGCCACCGAAGTGGGCGCTCCATCGCAATTTTATCAGTTATTAATATTAAAAATAAAACAAACATTAATTTTTATATACTAGCTACAAGTATAATCTATACTTTCACTGCTGTCAAAGCGCACCCCCTCATACTTTATAGCTACAGATATACTGTTAACATTAGCATGTTGGTGACGCGAGCTCCCAACGCGCGTTTCATGTGCACAACACGTCACTGCATGTCGGTAACGCGCGTATAGACGTTCTCACTTCAATAATTATCGGAGCACTGATAAGCTTTTATCGTGCAGGTCTCCCTACCAAGACTTCTCAGGTTCGATCAGACTCCAGGTGCAATGCAGTTTTGAGAGTTTTTCAACGGTAGTTACCGTTGTTTGCAGGCATTCAACACCTCAGCTACATCAGTTCTCACATGGCTCACAAATTCACCAGCCGCGACATAGGAGGATGGCTCAACCATCCAAAATCACTTGTCACGGACTATTGCAGATTGCACTGTCTGTCGCACCAAGCAGCTATTTCTTGGCTTATAAATCTCTCCAGCCAACCTTCCTGCCGCACAAAACACTTTGCGCGAGCAGACTGCCTCAATACTAACCGAAAACATCTCTCACTGTCTTCGTAGCCACAATATTAGGTATAACGTTTATGAAATGATTCAGTTTGCCATCGCCCATAAATTAGTGGCTTCATATTGGCGTTCTGTGAACCCCCCCTCCCCCCCCCCCCCCCGTCTGACATGTCCAGACGTGGCTTTTGTCTTTTTTATGAACTCCTCCTTCTCCCACCAGTGGCACGTAGCTTTTTTCCCTCTTGATTCCAGAAGAAATTTTGTACTGTTTTCTCTTGTTCGGGTATCATAAATTACATATGGACATAATTAAATGACGGAAATATATACTCGTATTCACATGCTGTTGTGTATTCTATACCTCATTTTAACTGTGATAAATATTATAATTCAAATGCTACGTGGCTTTACTTTAAGGGGGTAGGTACAGTTATCTGGTTTCAAAAAAAAAAAAAAAAAAAAAAAAAAAATCTTTGACAGTGTGTGAGTTATGCATGATTAAGCAAAGTTCTGCACGATTGACAGCCACTTAAGTCTTACTGAATTTGAAGGTAAACCGAATCTTTAACCTTAAATATCTCAAAACAGCAATTTATAAAATGTTTTTAAAGATAACCTTTTCCTTCATGCAAATCTGAAGGACATGTTCTACATACTAATTACCTCGTACAATCCCTGCAATTTCTGTTTGTCCAGCTTTTCACAAATGGAAAATATGCATATGTGTTTAAACAAATAGAATAAAAAATTATATTTTCATGAAATTGTTTTTATTAACAACAAATAAAAAGTTAAATGGGTTATATTATTGGTATAACTAATTGACTGGATATTAGTTTACAAGATTGAAAAAAGATTTCTGCAAAATTTCAAATATTATGCTTTCTATCATCAAAGACCTTAATGCCGACATATTTTTAACTGTCAGTTTGAATGGTAGATTAATATATTGTTAAATATTGTTTTTATTACAAAAATCAATTTTTATTTATAACAGTTCTACGGAGCTACAAAATTTGAACACTCAACTTCAAATAGATTTGGAAAAAATGAAATTTTAGCTTCTACGAAAGTTTGTATGTGTTAGCTGTACTTAACCCCCTAAACGCCCTCCCGACGTAGCCCAGTGTAGCTTTCTTCTTTACCCCCCCCCCCTCTCCTAGACCGCATCACGTAGTTTATGGACGCACCGTTTTGATCATTCAAAAAAAAAAAAAAAAAAAAAAAAAAAAAAAAAAAAAAAAAAACGATGCCTCTTGTGAATGTAAGTCCTGTTCGAACATATTCACTCTAGCGGCCTCGGTAGCGTAGGGGCTAGAGTACCAGCTCCGCCAGTAAAAACAAGGTTCGAAGCATTTTAAGGTCAGTGAAAGATCTCAGAGTTCCATTACAATCGAGTGGTGCGTATAAGATTCCCTGCGATTGTGGTCAGGTGTACATAGGTGAGGCATGTCGAGCAGTCTCCGTTAAGGTGAAAGAACATCTTCGTCACGCGAGACTAGAACAAACCAAACCACGAAATCGGCAGTGGCGGAACATCATGTAGAAGGAGGACACAAAATTCATTGGGAGAAAACTACTATCGCTGCAAAGCCAAAGGATGTTTTTACAACGAAAAATAAGGAAATCTATAGAAATGTACAAAAATCCTAATAATTTTAACAAAGACGACGGATATGGGTTGAGCCAAATGTGGATGTGTGTACTAGCAAATGAACACGTTGTACCAACTGCATAATGCACAAACATCTTTGGAACAGTAAATATTCTTTGGCGGAGAAATAAAATCATCTTTGACTGTGAAAAATAATAAACAGTGAATCAAGTGTTCAAGTTTATTTTTTTTTAAAAAAGCGGGTAGATTGAGAGAAGCCCTGACGAGAGCTCCAGGCTGGTGCCGAAACGTTGCCGTTATCAACAAAAAACGCAGCGCAAACCCCGAAAAAAAGACACAAGTGCGTTGTGGATTTATTTATTTACAGAGTTACTGCAAAAGAATAATTCACTTTCGAAACCCGATTCATTCCAAGGTATTATACTTACAGATATGATTGATACATGGAAATATCCAAGTTTTATGCTCATTCTACAAATGTTCTATGTGTGCGCCCTTGGTCACTCGACACATGTGGTAGTTCAATTCAATCCACAGATTTTGTAGCGTGATTGCGTCAATGTTCATCAATACATCACTTATCCGTTTCTTCAGCTCTTCTATCGTTTTGGTAGTGGTGGTGCGTAAACAAAAAGTAAAACGGCGTTAAATCCAGCGACCTGGGAGGCCAGGGTAAGAAAGTGAGATCATTATCACCATCACGGCCAAACCAGCGATGCGGGAGTTCATTTTTCAGGTAAGCACGAAAATCGAGGTTCCAATGAGGGGATGCCCCGCCCCGTCTTGTTGGTAGACTAAATCCGTGGAATCTTCAGCTAGTTGCGGAAACAACCATAACTACAACATGTCTATGAAAATTGAACCCTTCATAGTGTTCTCAATAAGCAAAAACGGCCCATTAAACTTTGCACAAAAAACATTGACCTTTGCTGAATCTCTTTCAACTATCACAATTACATGCAAGATATTTCAGATGAAATGGACAAGGGTGGCCAAATTGATAGTGTAGCACTAGATCTGTCAAAGGCGTTTGACAGAGTGTACCCATAAAATGATACTAAATAAGGTAAAAACTATTTGAATGGATGAGAAAGTGATTTGCTGGGTAGAAGAATTTTTAAAAGGTAGAAAACAGAGAGTTAGGGTAGGAAATGTAGTATCTAAAGAAGTGGAAGTAAAAATGGGAGTGCCGCAAGGTAGCGTATTGGGACCATTGCTATTCATTATTCTAATGAATAATTGTGTTGATTGTTTACTATCTGAAATTAGATTGTTTGAAGATGACATAATGCTATATAAAAGGATCAAAACAATAGAGGACTGTAAACAGTTGCAAGGTGATCTGGACAGGATATCTAGTTGGGTTGGTAAACATGGGTTGAAGATAAATGCAAAGAAGAGTCAGCTTATTAGATAGACAAATAAAAAACAAAAGGTTAATTATGAATACAAGGTGGGGAAAGAATTGCTTACTGAAGACTTGAAATGTAAATATCTTGGCATTACATTTGATAACAAGCTTAATTCGGCACGACACATTGGACAGGTGGTAGGAAAGGGTTTGAAGGTTCTGCACTTGTTGGAGAGAGTGATGATGGGATGTACGAGAGAAGTAAAGGAACTGGGTTACAAAACTTCGGTCAGACCATAGTTCGAATATGGTAGTGTAGTATGGGACCCTCATTTTACAAATCAAATACAGGAGTTGGAGAGGTTGCAAAAAGGGCTGCTAGATTTGTTTCTGGAAATTATCACAGAATGCAGTCAGTGACGTATATGATAAAGGAGCTGAAATGGGATTCATTGCAAGACAGGAGGAGGATGAGGAGGGTCATGGGAGTGTACAGGGCGTATACTGGCGATGAGGTATGGAAAGATATTGGAGTAGGTTTGAAAACTACTGCATGGAAGGGAAAAGATAACCATGACCACAAGCTGGCACTCGATTTCAGGCACAAGAGTGTGGGAAGATTCTCTTTTTTTTTTTAGTTCAGGGTGTCAGGGATTGGAATGAATTACCAAGAGAAATGATGAATAATTTACCGAAAAAGTTAAAAGAATTTAAATATAAAATTTGTAGATGGCAAATGTAGGTGGGTGCAGGATAGGGGGAAGATGGGGATGTAGGGAAATTGCCACCGGAGCTTGTTCTCCATTGCAGTTAAATTAAATTAAATTAAATTGCCTTCTGAAAGAACGTTGCATTGCTATGACAGACGAACATTTCGCATATTCTAGGACGCAGAAACTCTTTTCTCGCTTTGCTACCATTTCGGGAGAGACTGAACTCAACTCTTTACGGATACTGAACTAGTGCTACCACGCTACCTGGTGTAAAGACTTGGATATTTTGTGATAATTTTCGTATATCAATCATATTTGTAAGTATAATAGCTTTGAATAAATCGGGTTTTGAAAGTGAATTATTCTTTTGTAGTAACCCTGTATTTGGTGTCAAAAACGTACATTGTTACACAATTACAAACATCAAATTGTACTAGATATAAACCTGGCCTTCACGTTGCATATGATAGTAGTCTTCCATTATGCACTATCAAGCTACAGACAGCATTACACTCTGTTTTTCTTATTCTCGCAGGTGTTATTAAGAATATAGATTTATAAATCAATTTAACAGACAATCTTTGTAACATCACATGGATATCTAAAACATATGCGCATCGTTGTTGATATTGTTGTGAGAATTTATTGTTTATTCGCTATTGTTGTGACATATTCGTAGTTGTCAGACTGTTATTTAGAACAATTAGTGAATTACGTATTGTGAGACGTCGCGGAAAAAGACTAGGTTTTCCGTAGTGTGTTTTACACATCTGAGGCAAAAGTTGCCTCCTGCCGGCCAACGGATTTCGACTACCGGCGGACACCCCCTGCCCACGGACTCTGCCTGACCTCGGACTTCGCCTGACATCGGACTTCGCCTGCCCTCGGGCTCTACGTGCCCTCGGGCTTCGCCTGCCCACTGACTTCGCGTGCCCACGGACTTCGCGCGCCCACGGACTTCGCCTGCTCACCGACTTCGCGTGCTCACCGACTTCGCCTGCTCACCGACTTCGCCTGCTCACCGACTTCGCCTGCCAACTGGTAACGCCTGCTCCCCAACTGCTGCACATCCACCGGACACACCAATGTACGGTAACGCTATGGACCTTTCAGACACCAACCCTACCATCCTTCCACCCACTGTCACTACTAGCCCCCACTTCTACACCATGGCTACATCTTCAGTTATTACTACAACCACCATCAGCACCACCACCACCACCTCCTCATCAATCATCTGCCCCGCTGCATCTGAAGGCATTCATCAAAATCTTCCACAGATAGTTCAGAAACCACCACGTGGCACCAGCTATCTTCAAACTGCCAGAAATAATGCAAAACCCTACGAACAGATCAAAAGTGGTTCATTACCATCGCCACAAACCTCCTTATCCAATAGTGCAACAACCGCATATGAAGTTATGGACACTTCATCATCACCTCCATCCACGTCACAGACTATTCATACATACCTACTAAAAGGGACCTTCCCTGAATATATGAACAGTAAAACCCTAAGCAAATTCATCAAACGACATATACCCAACATTTCTATCCATCAACTTATCCCCACTAAAAACGGTATCATCATCAAGAGTAATGAACCAGACTTCCCCAAATTAATTAAAAACAAAATTGGACTACCTTCATTTGGCGACAACGCCAACTTAACAACTGTCACCTCATCCCCACCAAAACAACCAACCCCACCTAGAAGACCTCCTACACTCACAGCCGTCATCCGAGGAGTAGAGCCAACAATAACTGAAGAAGAGGTAGTCGCCGAACTCAACTCGAACGACGAATTACATGTTCGAAAAGCCCTCCGAATCAAGAACAGCTTAGGACCCACTTATATGATCAGAGTACTAACTGAAGACGCATCAACAATTGATCAACTGCTTAGAAATGGAGCCATAATCTACCATCAAAAACATAGAGTGGAACCATCAAAAACCCCTTCCCCTCAACCCACACTGTGTGCACGTTGTCTACAATACAATGACCACCTCACGGCAAACTGCAAGAACACCCCTATCTGTCCTCACTGCAAAGAGAACCACTTCTTAAAAGCTTGCCCAAACCTTCAGAAAACTCCCACCTGCAATACTTGTGACCAAAACCATCCTACCTATTCCATTAAATGCAAATCAAAGCCAGCGCCTACCAAAGCAGAACTCACAGTACCCCTCCGACCCATTGATCCTCCCACACCACCCACCAACTCCATCCGTCCTCCACCGACCATAGAAGATATCCTAAGATTCATGACAATCACATTACAAAACCTAAATCCCTTCTCCCGTGAACACACCCTGGCGCAAATTTCAATTGCAGCAAAAGCAGTATTTGGAATACAAATAAACGCCACCTACTCTCACAATAACGCCCACTTCCAATTTCTGCCCCTAGAAACCCTCGTCTAAACCCACCAACTCCACAACTAGAACTATTCCTAATATGCCACTTTCCCACAATATACTTTTCAATAATATCCGATCACTCCCAACGAACAAAAACCTCCTCCTGCATACCCTCGCTACACACGACATCCATTGCTTTATGCTCAATGAAACCTTCCTCCAACCCCACCATCACATCCGTATGTCACCCTACCAGCTCACCCGAACCGACAACCCAGCGCCTGTAGCACGCGGGGGAGTGGCCATTGGCTATAAGCATCATATCCCCATCAAAATACACCCACCACTCAACCATCCATCTGAACATATCATTGCGACAGTCTTTCTCAAATCCCTCACAGTCACCCTTGTCACCATATACATTCGACCCGGTGTTCCCCTCCCTTTAAATTTTATATCATATATAGATAAACATTACAGCTCATACATCATCATGGCAGATATCAATATCCATAGCCGCACCCAGCAAGAACTTCATCAATTTCATAACATCCTAACCGCCATGAGAGGTGACATCATTACCATCCCATTACCCACACGTCCCGAATCAAACACAACCCCTGACGTTGTTATAGCTTCTCCCAATATACTAACCCGCTACACCCTTCATGTCCTCGATCCAATCGGCAGTGATCACCTCCCCATTATGCTTTCCATCCAGTACAATGCCCCCCACACCCCGCACCCACCCAACCCCACACCCCATAAATATATTCAAAACTATAATAAAACCAACTGGAAAGACTACAGGAAATACATAGACGACCAGATAGCGACAGACAACCCAAATATCATAGACGCAGACAGCCTACTTAGAACCGCCGAATACCTCCAACGTACAATCACAGACGCTACTGCCGCTCATATCCCCTTGACTCCTATCACCCCTCACAAACCATCACTATCCAGACAAGCCCTTCAACTTCTTCATATCTCACGTCGCCTCTTCCGCACCTACCTAAGAACCCATGACCGTCAGCTACTCACCCTCCACCGACAACTCCAGCGAACAGTCCGCAACTGTATCGCCGCTCAGAAAAGACGCACATGGAGGGACACCTGCAACCAACTAAGCCAAAAATATTCGCAAAACTCCTCCCAATACTGGTCCACCTTCCGCCGCTTAACTGGTCTCAAACCCGCCCCCAACTACCCCCTCCTCCACAACAACCTTCCTGTCCCCGACAACACTCAAAAAGCCAACCTCTTCGCCAACCTACTTGAAACCATCCACACTGTCCCAAACGACCCCAAATTCGACTACTCAGACTCCCATATCATCGAACAGCGTGCCAACCCTACATCACCTCCCCTCCTACCCGACTTCAACTACATTCAAACCGTCAGCCGTACTGGACTTAACACCCCTATCACAGCTAATGACATCCTATCCGTCCTCAGCACGAAGAAAAATACTGCCCCGGGCCCAGATTCAATCACTTATCGCCACATTAAAGAAGCACCCCGCTCTTTCCATCAACTTCTAGCTCATCTATATACAAACGTACTATACTCTGGCATCTATCCCCCAAAATGGAAATCTTCAAAAATCCTTATGTTCCCCAAACCTAACAAACCCACATCAGATCCGAACTCATACCGCCCCATCAGTCTCACCTCCGTCTTCAGCAAAACATTTGAAACCATACTATCACGACGTATCCACAAACATCTATCACAACACTCTCTCCTATCCCCCGCCCAGTGTGGCTTCCGTCCAAACCTATCGACCCAAGATCAACTCCTCAGACTTATGCACCTTCTGACCACCCACATCAACACCCACAGATCAGCAATACTTATACTATTAGATATTGAAAAGGCTTTTGATCGAGTATGGCATGCTGGCCTCATTTTCAAATTGCAAACCTTCGCCCTTCCTATCACCTACATTCGCACAATAGCTTCCTTCCTCACAAACCGTACCTCTTTCGTTTCCATAAACAACATTCTCTCCCGCATCTTCACCATGACCGCAGGTGTCCCCCAAGGGTCTGTCCTGTCGCCCCTCTTATACATCATGTACATAACCGATATACCCATTCCCGCACCACCTACATATATCCTTAAGTACGCCGATGACACCGCCTACCTCGCCGTTCATAAAACCCTTCAACAGTCGGAGAAAGCCCTACAGATCTTACTAGACTGCTTTGTCAAATGGTGCAACCGCTGGCGACTAATAATTAATCCCAATAAAACACAAGCCATTATTTTTGGGAAAACTAGTAAAAGATACAGGCTCGCTGATTTTAACATAACCATATACAATCATCCCATCCAGCTACAACCCACAGTTACATACCTAGGAATCACCCTCGACCGACATCTTACATGGACACCTCATCTTAGAACCATCAACTCCAAAGCCCAAACCCGCCTAAACCTTTTAAAATTACTTACTGGAACATCCTGGGGACTACATAGCCAGGTCATCATAAATACATACAAAGCATTTCTTCGCCCCATCCTAACTTATGGTCACCTCTCATGGCTCTCCGCCCCTGATCACTTCTACAATAGACTCCAAATAATAGAACGCCACGCCCTCCGAATCGCCTACCGAATAAGACTACCTTCTCCTACCCAACAGCTTTATACCAGAATGCGTTTTCCTCACATACTGATCCACATAGAATCCCTCCGGCTAAAATATGCTATCAATAGCCTTCTAAACAAAAATCCAATAACTCACCGCCTACTTAAAGAACCACTTCATCTCCCCTCCTGTTACAAACAGATCCCACCAACGCTGCACCTCCAAAATATCCTTTATATAACCCAGCACAGAGACCGACCACCTACAATACCTCAACAAGAGAAGAGAACAAAAATTTACCCCACTCTGTGAATGACATTAATATCGCCTACTACTAGCCACAAATCTGCAAGAAAAGCAAACAAAATATTGTACAAAACTACAACTTTGATCATGTAACAACTTAATGCAAATCAACTGTATAATTTTTGTAAAAGTGTAAACATTCCTTTAAGAAAATCTATTGTAAACTATATTATCATTTGGCTGAAGAGCACGACATGTGTGCTGCCAGCCCGCTTCCCCCATTAAGGGGGATGAATGAAATGACAATAAATATATATATATATATAATCTTTGTAATTTCTAGTTCCTTAATTGGATTTTTGGATTGTCATTCAATTAAATTGCCAAGCTTTATTTAGATATATAATCAGAAATATATAAACATTATAAAGTGATAGATTGTAAGGTGTATCACATCATGATGGCTATTTCCCTAGGTTTGGAATTTGTATGAATTATTAGAAGAGAAAAACCGATTTATTTATGAAATTGTCTAACACATTACCAAAATTTTGTTTTATAACATCATCAAGTCAAAGAAGTTAGATATCTTTAACAACATTTTCAGTCAGTTAACTTTTATATCCTAGAATTAACAATATGATTTTCCCCTTGGCTAGTTTATATTATTCACACATACACCTATTACCACTGTTTCATAATTACCTTTCCTTTTCACATATTGCCATTGTTTATTTTTTAATTTTTTTTTTTTTCATCGAATTATTTGGATTTGAGCAACTGGATCATCGATAACCCATCGTCTTGATATGTGAGTTGCGATTTGATGGAAATGAAGAATTGCAAATGGAAGGAACCGTTGCCGGTATTTCGCTGGAGTGATCTTGGGATATAATGAGAAATGGAAATCTGTATGGGCGAAAGGGGATTTAAACCCGCCTCCTTCAGAATGCGGGGCACGACGTTACCGCTCACCAGCCACCCTCGTTGCAATAATGAGTTCTGAAACATGTTTAAATGGCGATTAGCCCAAGACAAGAAGAACCCAGCAATGAAGCTATCAAAATCAATTTAATATCTGTGAGAGGAGACTTTCCCGGCGTGCTGATGCAATAAAATCCTCTCCGGTGTCAACTTGCGACAGCTAGAAGGGACCTGACACCTGAAGAAGACAGCAAAGCTAGCTGTCGAAACGTCGTGGTTACACAACACTGTCTGGCTGGAAACCTGAGAGGATTTTATTGCAATTTAATATCTGTTCAAACCATAAAAGATGACAATTTTCTTGGTATCCCGAAATAGGATATTCCCTTTAAAAGGCAATAGCCTAATTGTTTCTCTTTTCTTGCAGTTCGCACACTAATTAGATAGACATCGACGAACTATAAAGCCCGGAGAATAAAAACATTGCGACTAAAATAATTATGTGTCAGAAAGCCGTCAATGTTGCTGTGCGCATTAAGACCGGGGAGGCTGTAAGGAAACATAGTCCCTTACATTTTTTATTTCAGTTTTATTGTTTCTGTATACATATATAGCCAGACACCTAGCTAAGGTGTTTTCACAATGCCTCAAAGAGAAAAATATCCCATCCAGCTGGAACAAAGCAATGATTGTGTTGCTACACAAAAAAAGACAGTCGTTACAGTATTAAGAACTACCGCCCCATCAGCCTCCTTACAAGGTGTTTACGTAGGTCATCAATAACCGCATCAGTTCTACCTTGGACACAGTACAACCAATCGAACAGGCTGGCTTTAGGTTAGGATTCAGCACGGTAGATCACATCCAAGTGATCACGAAGTAATAAGTCGAGCAAATGAATACCAGATGTCACTAAGTTTTGCCTTTATCGATTTTGAAAAAGATTTTGATTCAGTTAGTCACTCAGCAATCATGCAAGCCCTTCTAGAACAAGGAGTGAATCCAGGCTATATCAACATACTGTATAACATCTACACTACTACCACTGCCTTTGTCAACATCGCTGAAGTCACCAAATAGTTCCCAGTAAAACAAGGAGACTCTATAGCACCCAAGCTATTCACATCAGTCCTGGAGTTGGCAATGTCAAAAATCCAATGGAAAAACAGAGGTTTGAGAATAAATGGAAGAAGTCTTAACAATTTAAGATTCGCTGATGATATAGTTTTACTCTCAAACAGTCTGGAAGAGCTCAAAGAACTGACAAATGAACTAGAGGCAGCTTGCAGCGAAGTGGGCCTCAAAATAAACAAAATCATGCAAAACAAATGGGCAGAAAAAGATAAAGACAAGGCGGACACGAAATATTCTGGTATTGAGTCCGCCGATCAGTACATCTAACCTGGCCAACTGATCAATATGAATGGCGAATCAAAGCCTGAGATCTACAGACGGATAAAGCTGGGCTGGAGAGCATACGGAAGAAATTCCATAGTTTTTAAATCTAACATGCCAGTACATCTTTTTTTTTTAAAAAAAAAAAAAAAAAAAAAAAAAAAAAACAGGTATTTGAACAATGTGTATTACCGGTCCTCATATATGCCTGCCAGACTTGGACCATAAATAGTGACACGAAGCAAAAACTGAGAAATAAGTATGGAAAGAGCAATGCTAGGGTTTACAAGAAGAGACAGGAAAAGGGCCGTGCACATTGGTTCAATAACTAAAGGACTGACATTTTAAAAGGACCCATAACCCAAAAATGGCAATGGGCTGGTCATATTGCTCGCAAAAGAGTTGACAGATGGACTACGGCAGTATTGGATCGGATACCATGGAACCTGAAAAAAGTAACAGGAAGACCCCCGGATGCCTGGGATAAGGATATACGTCGAGTTACAGGAGTGAACTGGAAGAGGGTTGTTCAAGATCGATCAGCCTAGAAGGAACTACAACAAAACTATGTAGCATTAAATTTTAATGTATAGCTCATTAGACTTAAAGGGGCTACATCCTGAAATAAGGATTGATATAGCTGCACTAATAATAATAATAATATATAGCCTATAAAGGTAAGAAGGTTATTGTTCAAGGTTTCCATTGGTTAAATTATTTTTTTTTCCCTTGTTTAATTCATCTTCTTTTATAAGAGAAATGATAATATTAGTATGAGAGCGCATGGAGTAGTGTGTTGAAAGAGCATCTTTGCCAGTTGAATACTAATTTTCATGAAGAAAGAGTGCGGCAAGAAATGATGGCATTATAGCAGACGAATCGTGCGCCGGAATAGACTGTTAAAGTATATGGCGGAAACTGAAAGAGAATGTTAGTTTGGAGAACAATCTTAGAACAATATATAGAACGTTGAAACATATATGGTGTTGATGTTGAATAAACTTTGTCAATGGTGGAACGATCAGAAACAGAGTTATTGTGTTTGTTAATCAATGGAATAGAAAAATCTGAAGGAAGTATTTCTTTTCTGGTGCCCCGTTCTTCTTGAAATGAAACAAAGAATATGTGTTTTGGTTATTTTATATGCTGTGTTTAAATGTAAAATCATTAACTGCTTAATTTAATGTAAATATTTCACGAGATTAACGTTGCGTCAAATGCTCCTCGTTCTTCTTCTTCTCTCCGACGTTTCGACCAGGGCTTAGGTCGTCTTCAGGGGTCTAGCCACCTACTCAATCTCTTACACACTGTAATCTGCTAGAGACTGGCCAACACCTGATTACAGAGTCTAACAGATTCAGTAGGTGGCTAGTCCCCTGAAGACGACCTAAGCGTTGGTCTAAACGTCGGGAAGAGAGAGAAGTATTTGAAGCAGCGTTAATTTCGTAAGCTATTTAAACTGAGAAGACAAAGAAACTGGCATAGGCATGCGAATGCAAACACAGAAATATGTAAACGCTCAGAGTACGGTGCCGCGGTCGGCAACGTCATTAATACAACAGGTGCTTGGCGCAGGCGTTAGATCGGTTACTGCTGCTACAAGCAGGTTATCACGATTTAAGTAAGTTTGAACGTGGTGTTATAGTCAGCGCACGAGAGATGGGACACAGCATCTCCGAGGTGGCGATGAGGTGGTGATTTTCCCATACGACCATTTCACGAAGTGCACCGGTAAAACATCAAATCTCCGACATCGCTGCGGCAGGAAAAAGATCCTGCAAGAACGGGATCAACGACGACTGAAGAGAATCGTTCAACGTAACAGAAGTGCAGCCCTTCCGCAAATTGCTGCGGATTTCAATGTTGGGACAACAACAAGTGCCAGCGTACTAACGATTCAACGAAACATCATCGATATGGGCTATCGGAGCCGAAGGCTCACTCTTTTACCCTTGCTGAGTGCAGGACACAATGCTTTACGCCTCGCCTGAGCCCGTCAACACCGACATTGAACTGTTAATAATTGGAAACATGTTGCCTGGTCTGACGAGTATCGTTTCCAATTGTATCGAGCGGATGGACGTGTACGGGTATGGAGACAACCTCATGAATTCATGGACCTTGCATGTCAGCAGGGGACTGTTCAAGCTGGTGGAGGCTCTGTAATGGTGTGGAGCGTGTGCAGTTGGAGTGACATGGGACCCCTGATACTTCTAGACACGATTCTGACAGGTGACACGTACGTATGCATCTTGGCTGATCAGCAGTATCCATTCATGTCCATTATGTGTTCCGACGGACTTGGGAAATTCGAGCAGGACAATGCGACACCTCACACGTTCTGAATTGCTACAGAGTGGCTCCAGAACAGTGTTCTGAGTTTATACACCTCCGCACCACAGTAAACAGCCAATGGGATCCATCTGATGAAATAAAGTCACGTATTAGTAAAGCCAAAGCTACTTTCAATAAAATGATAACCTTTTTAAAAGTCGTAATTTATCAATTACAATGAAGATGAGACTCCTGCGCTGCTATGTGTTGTCTGTCCTCCTGTATGGCGTTGAAACGTGGATATTAACAGAAACTATCAGTAAAAGGTTAGAAGCTTTTGAAATGTGGCTGTATCGAAGAATGTTAAGGATACCATGGACAGACTACACCACAAATGCTAAAGTGCTCCAAAAAATGAAAAAAAGATATGGAAATACTGACCACCATAAAAACACGGAAGCTTCAGTACCTTGGCCACATCATGAGGAATAGTAGCCGTTATGAACTCCTGCAATCTGTTCTCCAGGGGAAAATACCAGGAAAGAGAAGTGCTGGTTGAAGAACAACTTCTTGGTAAAAAATGTGAGAATATGGACCTCCAAGACAACTACGGAGTTAATCCGAGCATCAACCAGCAGGGACGAGACAGCCAAGATGGTTGCCGACATCCGGAACGGATAGAGAAAAGAAGAAGAAGAAGAAGGAAAATAATAACATTACTTGCAAGTATAAACTGTTTTCAGAATGAGCATTTCGTAAAAAAACAGTGTATAAAAAAACTAACTTAGTCCACAAGCGGGAGGTTAGTTTGATTCTACCGAAAGTGGCATACTAATCCATTGTTCCAGAGGCAAGACATCCAGTTCCTTTCCTCTGGGACCTACAGTACAACGTGGATTCCGAAACACGGACCGTCCTGGCATTGCTCACACCATCAACACAACTCTAAAAATTTCAGTGGGATTTGAAATTTTGAAATCAGGGGCCTTAACCAATTAGCCACCACACCGTTCAAACGGTGAAATGCACGGTTCAGTGCTATGAGGCATCGCACAGTGGATCTGGGAGGTACAACGGGACCGGGCACGACCCGCCGTCCACTTATCTCACACAGATCATAGTCACACGGTACACAGGCACGTGGTAACACTTTACTTCGTCCATTAGTAGACAGGACGAGCTGGCAGTATGTATAAAGTGCTTGGTGGCAACGTGATAATACCTGTTGTTTCTCGTATACATTAATGATTTATTCGACGTAATAAGGGGGAAGAAAAGGTTATTGGCCGATGATGTTATTAATTATCAAAACGCAGGACGACTGCGCTTTGTTACAAGACGATTTTATGAAAATAATTGCGTGGTGTAAAGACTGGCAGTTGGAGTTAAACGCTGAAAAGTGCCAAGTCATGCGTGTAAGTAAAAAGGTGTCACCATTTAGTTCTGAATATAAAATTAATGGTACTGTCCTTAGAACGGAAGATTCCGCTTAATACCTAGGGGTAACAATTCGTAATAATTTGTCGTGGAATGAGCTTATCGAGGAGGTAACTGGGAAATCAAATCGTAAGCTCCGATTTCTAGGTGGTAATTTAAAACAATGCACTGCGGAAGTTAGATCGATTGCATACAAGTCACTAGTGAGTCCTCACTTAGAATATTGTTGTTCTGTATTGGTCCCTATCAAAAGGGGTTAATGGAGGCATTAGAGAAGGTCCAAAGAAGAGCCGCCCAATTCGTGACAGGTATATCAGTTGAAGGGAAATCGTAAGTGCGATGTTGAAGGAGTTAGGTCGGGAAGACCTATAACACCGAAGTCGTTGCTCTGGACAGAAACTAATATAAAAATTCACGACAGATGTATTTCGGAATGACAGCAAACAAATATTGCTACCAGCAACATTCAACTTGGAATGACTGCGGAAATAAGATAACAGAAATCAGGGACAGAACCGATTCATTTCTGTACCCATTTTTTTCCACGAGCGATTAGGGAATGGAATAGAAAATATTTACCGGGTGAGTAAACTTAAAATCCGACAGGAGTAGCTTCGATAAAGCACTCCGGCCATCCTGATCTGAGTTTTCCATGGTTTTCCAGGATCACTGCAGGCGAATTCCACGATGGTTTCTCACAATAACCCATGGGCGTCTCCTTTCATATCCCGTATATCCCTTCGAAACTATTACACGTTCGGATAGGTGCAATGCACCCTCCGCCACACACTTTTAGTGAATCGCGGAGTAAAACCACAGCTCCAAATTTGACCATGCCATTGATGAGTGAAACTCCTCAAAGTAGCTGCCTCAGTGATGTTGGTATTAGGTGGTAATGAACAAGAAGACTCAAGAGCTTCCCAGCCGTGGTGACTGCGTGTGGGACGTGAATAGCAGAATTCGGAGCCAGACACTTGCCCAAGTCTTTCTCGCCGTTCCTAGTCCCCTCGTAACTCATCCTGCCACAGTCAGGCTAATCCTGGAGCAGGATTCTGGAGCACGCCCGTTGACCCTGGAGGGTCGGGGTGGCTAGCTACCTGAGTGGGTGTGCTTTGCGGTCAGTGTGTTGCGCAAACATGTGGCGGGATCATTCACACGGGCACAGTGGCGCATTGTCCCGCGAGACGGCGCGGGCGTATTTTGCGCGGGCGTTACGTGACTGAGATAATGGAAGACGTCCTTCAGTGGTCGCAATAGCTGGTATTGTCAGAGATGAGAGTACAGTGCTGTTATTAATTCCGCGCTGTCCAAACACCCAAACGAGGTTCGGTCTATCGCGACTTGGGCATAACAGGAGGACATCTGTAGCTTGGCACATTTCACAAAAAACACCTGCAGGAGAGAGCTGAGGTGGATTTTTTAGTGGGAAAACGAATCATTCAGCCAATATTACTGAAGTACGTTCAAACAGTGACACTCCCACCCAGTTGTATCTTTCAAATCATATCGCGACAACTGTTCCTTCACTCATTGATTTTAGTAGAATTCGGTTCGCTCCTATTTCCCTTCAATAATATCCAACAAGCAGCCCAACCTCTGTAGGTTTCACCCTTTGGTGTCCGGCGCTGACACCATGGGGTTAGCTATTCGAGGCACTGTCGTGGAGGAAATTATCATCACCATTGGCAAGGTAGGAGAGGTTATGGTACACAATTCTTAATCAAAAGATACTATTACCTATTAACCGTGCGTGTGGAGTAGGCCTAAGGGAATAAGACATGATTGATGGTGATTCATCCATCGAATGTGGACGCTAAACCGTGTCTTTCGGAAGACTAGGCTTGAAGGGCCGGCATCCGGTTTAACCCTTCCTCTTCTTCATCTTACATTTCATGCAACATTCTATAGTCAACAAACACAATATTAAAATCATCCACAACTACAGTAACACATACGATTATACCACAGAGAAGGCAACTCGAAATCACGTTCATCTCAGGGGAGGTCCCCGGTTCGATCCCCTCACTCGGCGGTGATTTTCATAGGCACTTAATCCGACCTTCACCTCTAGCACTGATTGCAGTGTAATGTGAAGTTCTCCAGAACTCTTCCGTGGTTCGGATTCCAAGTTAAACTGTAGGTCCCCTGTTCCCAGCAGGATTGCCGGGCTAGTTTAAGGCGGTTACGACAGGGGTGGAATGAGCTGCCAATAGAAACCCTGTCACCAGGTCATTACCACCACACGAAATTATTATTATTATATCTTCCCAAGAACGTTCCAAGAGGGAGTTAGATCCTCCATGAAACCGCCTAAGTCCGAAATGGGATATGTCATCGTAGGAAGAAAAATATCGAATTCATGACTCTGTTGAAGAAAATGGAATACTATGGTATTTATGGAATTGCAGGTAAATGGTTTAAATCATACATGGAATGTCGAATGCAAAAGTTTCCATTTTTGATTCTAAACTAAGTAAAGATGCTTCATCAGACTGGGAGAAAATAAAACATGGAATCCACAAGGTTCTGTCCTAGAACCCCTCCTCTTTTTGTTGAACATCAATGACCTTCCTGGAAACTTAAGTGATAAAGTTAAGAGTCTTTTATTTGCAGATGACACTAACCTGACTGTGAGAAAAACAGCAAACAGCAATCTAGAATCTAATGTAAATGAAGTACTTACTAAAGTAGCAAATTGGTTTGAGGCAAATTCATTAAAAGTAAATTTTGAAAAAAAACACATCACATTAGGTTTAAAACAAAAAATTATGCAAAGCCAGATTTACAAGTAAGCTATAAAAATAACACAATATTAGAAACAAAGAGTATAAAATTCCTTGGTATTAAATAGATGAGAAACTCTGTTGGCATGAACATATCACTTCACTACTGAAGAAGTTAAGTAGTGCCACCTTTGCAATACCAACACTTTCTCTAACAGCAGATCTAGAATTAACGAAACAGGTTTACTCCTCATATTTTCATTCAGTAATGTCATATGGCATAATTTTTTGGGGAAACTCTTCACAAAGTAAAAAAGTTTTCATAGCACAGAAAAGAGCTATTAGGATGTTGTGTAGGGTAAAACCAAGAACTTCTTGCAGACAACTTTTTAAAAAAACTCAATGTTCTCACAATGACTTCTCAGTATATATATTCTCTCATGTGCTTTGTCATAGATCATTTTAACCTGTTTACTTCTAATTCACAGGTACACAATTTCAATACAAGAAGCAGAAATAACTTGCAAAAACCACAAACATCTCTGTCATTAGTACAATGAGGAGTTAATTATTCTAGTATACATCTGTTTAATAAACTTCCCAAGAGTATAAAACAGTTTGCAGCAAATAAAGATATATTTAAAGAAAAACTGAGAGATTATCTTATTGGAAACTCCTTCTACTCCATTCAAGAATTTGAACAAAATAATTAATTGTATTCAATATGACTTTTGCAAAATACATTTGTAAAAATGTATGCTTATTTTATTCTCTTTATTTTTCTTTGTAATATATAATTGTTTTCACTATGATTATGACTCATATTGTATGTATGTATATTAACCATGACATGTTTCACATCCCAGAGGTGCTTCCTCAGGAGGGATCCATGAAACAAGATTGATAAATAAAAAATAAATAAAAATAATGTAAACGACAATCTGAAAAATTCCAAACACATATTATTTATATTTTATTTTTTGGGTTTACGCCTCTTCGACGTCGGGGTCATTAGAGGCAGGATGCGACTGGGAATAAGGAATGGGAAGGAATTCGGCCGTGGCCTTTTGATGGAGCGATCCTGCTGTTCGTCCGGAATGATATCGAAAAACCGAAATCTGGATGTCCGGGGATTCGAACCTGCCTCCTCCCGAATACGAGGCCAATGTGCTAACACTCACCCACCAATCTAGGTTGCGAACGTGGAACAACGTGCTCGTTGATAAACAAATTTAAAGAATGCCTAAAGGATTATAAGGATCTTTATATAAAATATCCGAAAATCCTGAAATTTCATATTTGGTGTGTTGACAACACCATCATAAATTATGAGCGAGGTCTAGAACTTTTCACACCGCCCGAACTGAAATCAGAGACGCTATTTTGTTTTGGTGGGAATGGGACCAGAACTGGAGCAGCTGATGAAATGTTAGGACTCACTAGCTGACATGTAAGTGGCCAAGTCGACAAATCTCGGGAACGAGACAGTATTACGGCGCCAAGAGCAACGATATTGAGGCGGCCTGGAAATACAGTGACAGTCCCAGATGCGAGCGAGCAGGCGTGAAAGCGTTGTCGTAGGATGTGGAGGGATTATTAATAGTGCCGGCGGCTAATACGTTACCAGCAGCCGACAGCGGAAGGACCAAGGACGCGCTTTTGGGAGAGTGACAAAAAGAAATGATACGGAACGGCCTCTGGCGAGGACGAGATGTACCAAGGATGTCAGAGGATCAAGGCTACGGAACCGGCAACGAGGTGAAAGTCCCCGAACTACCACCAAACAATCTGGCAACTTATCGGAAAGAATTAGGACAGGTTATTTCGTGCCAGAGCTACTAAGTTCCACGTTATTATTTATTTTATCGTTTATCCCGCAAAAGAGCGCCTGAAACCAAAAAAATTTCACTGTCCTTCTTGCTATTCTTCTTATCTTCCCTAAACCTCCTCATCCTTTTGCTGTGGGTTTGACGTCTCTCTGAGTTTCAGATTTATTGCTGTTGGGATCTTTGGAGCAAATTTATGTGTAGTAATTAATTGTCTATATATACTGAGTGTAGATGTCAGTGGATCTATTTTGACATCTGCGATGTCCTTCTGGGTTTCTACAAACCAGCATGCTTTGGTTTCTCAGGGTCCATTAACGATATGGAAAATTTTCTTTGTCAGTCGTAAGTCATCCATTCGTTCATATGTCCGTAGAATTTCTTGCGTCTTTTCCATGCAAGTGAGGTGAATCGTTTGGTCAGAGAATACAGTTCTTCTGAGATTTTGCTCATCCAGATGCCGCCTTGGATCTTGGGGCCGAATTTTTTCTCAGTATCTGTCTTTCTATTTTTTCTATTTCTTTGACATTTACCGTTAATGATGATGTCTCCGTCGCATACAGTGCTCCTGGAAGAACGACAGTGTGTTAGTGATGGAGTTTGGCTTTGGTGGAAAGTGATTTCTTATTGTAAGTATTCCAAGTAATTGCATATGTTTTTCGCAGGTTTTGTGGTCTTCTTTCTCAGTTCCAGTATTCCCAATAAGTTATTCTTACTTTAATCAGGCAATCGTTACGTAGGTAGGTTATTTAACCCATGCACTGCTATCAGGGCCAGCGTTAGGGAGGGGTAAGCAGGGCAAAAGTTCCCCGGGCCCGAACCCCCAGAAGGGGGCCCGCCGACCAGGGTACCTAGCTAAATGGCAATCAAACGCAAGTTTTAAAACCTGCACCTATGATTTTGAACGTTCTTGCAATATTTTTTTTTTAACTTTATACATAAAAGCAAATTTTTAAGTAAAAAAAATTCGTCAGGGGTTGGGGGGGGAGGGGTGCTTCGAACGTTTACCCGGGGCCCGAGTATCCTAGCGCCGGCCCTGACTGCGATCAGTTTCCAAAGAGAAGGGGCTACGAAGAAGTGGAACGAGAAAACACGGCCATGCACCACCGGTCCAAATACTCAAGTCCAGAAAAGTTTTCTACGAACAGCGTGGGAACTAATTTGGTCACGTGAAAAGGTAAAAGTGCAGTTGTGGAAAACTAATGTCCCCAAAATCTCTGTACCATTGACAGTTGAGAAATCTCGTGGTGATGCAGAAGAATTAAGCTGTTATTTGCTTCCTTCCTAACATTAATCTTTGCTTGTTTTCTTATAGCCTTTCTTGTTTTATATAACTGATATAACCAAGTTTTCGATAAAACCAAGTTTTCGATAAAACCAAGTTTTCGATATATTTGGTTTTAGACCCTCGTTTATTCAGGAGGGTTTAAAAAAAAAAAAAAAAAAAAAAAAAAAAAAAAAAAAAAATCTCCCTGTCATGGCTGAGAGATGCCGATTTGTTTCTTTCGATCTTTCCACCCCACTTTCCTCTGTTCAGTGATCTTTGAGAACTAGCGTGCAGAGTTCACGACACTCGCGATTCCCACCCAGTGAACTCGAATGCCGTCTTTGCTTCGAATGACTGTCCTTGATCTAGCAGAGAGCAATCAGCCAGGCTGCGCGTAGGTAGTTGGTGCGTTGCGAAGCATTTGTGGGAAGAGTAGACACGAGAAATGTTTTGGGAAGAGAGCTGCAGACATTGCCATGCGAGAGCATCCTCCGCAGTGGGCGATAAGGCTACTTGCCATCAGGGCTGCCAATCTCTGCGCGTCTCTCATTTGCGTGAGCCTCGTTATGGTGGCGGGCCCACTACGGGATTCAATCCTCGTCCACGGCGAGGAAGGCAGATACCGGAGGGCAAGAGGTCGTGGGAACTGGACCTCGCTGGCTGGGGAGCCAGCTGGACACGATCGTAGCCAGAGAAATACGTACCACAGTTCCGATACTCACAAGATTATGCCTCACGTCGACTTTTTACTTTTTTTTTTTACTTTTCGCTTTACGCTTCGTCGGCTTTGAGATCGTTAGAGGCGAGAAGGTACTGGGAACAAGGAACTGGGAGGAAACATCGCGGCATTCGCCTGGAGTGATATGGGGAAACCATAGAAAACGCAATTTTGGATGCCCCGACTGAGATTCGAACCGGCGTCCTCCCGAATGCGAGGCCAGAAACTTAACCGTTCGTCCACCGCTCTCGGTTAACGTTGACGTTATTAGAGGTGAGAAAGGAGTGGGGGCAAGGAACAGGAAGAAATTCGGTCATGGTATTTTGAAGGAAGCATCCCGCCATTCCCCTGGAGGGATTTGTTGAAACCACGGAAAAGATCTGGAAGGCCGGGCGGGGATTCGAACCCGCATTCTCCCGAATGCCATGACTGATCGTCACCGCTCACCCATCACGCTCGTTCTCAGCGTGGTTCTCCGTCCTGTAGAACTGAACTACAAATTTACACAAGTCGCATCGCGTTAAATAATCTCTGAGAAACAACAAATTTTTTATCACGCCAAATACTTCATTGACTGTGCAACAATATGACCATGTATCGTTTTTCTATTGTTTAACCAGAGAATATACAGCCCAAAGCATAGTATTACATGTTTTTAATTTCTAAATTACTTCTGAAGTACGTAAAACACACTCGAAGTGTGAGAGTTTCGTTCGCAGAAGTTATATTTAAACCATCTGGTAACAGTTATTTTATATAATAGTCTAGTACATAACGTAGATTGAAGCATCAAATCGTCTCCAGACATCAGCAGTCAAAACACTGCGTCCAGGATCTAAGGTGAAATGGACACGAGAAAGAAAATACAACCACAGTGCAAGGATGAAGGAATATTGGGCCAAAGAGAAAGCTTACCGGAGTTAAGAACCACGTGGCCCATAGAGGCAAAAACGGAGAAGAAGGAGATGTCTAGATAAGATTGAACTATAATATCTCTTTTTGCCTCTG
This sequence comes from Vandiemenella viatica, assembly GCA_031002005.1. Taxonomy (NCBI): domain Eukaryota; kingdom Metazoa; phylum Arthropoda; class Insecta; order Orthoptera; family Morabidae; genus Vandiemenella; species Vandiemenella viatica. The sequence continues at coordinate 111,180,540 of CM061918.1, forward strand.
AATAATATGCAGTCAAACTCTAAGCATCAGGTTTTTGTTGAATTATTCTCTAACCATAGTAGCTATTAATTTCAAAATAATCAAGTGGTTCACTATTGTAAATATTCTCAGACACTAATATCAATATCAAATCACCGTCAGGCCTTGTTAGCTGGGAGGTCCTGAAGGATTGTTCGGCCGTCAAGTGACAGTTTCCGATTCGCTACCTCTTGACATAGCTAACTAACCTAACCCGGTTATCATACCGGTTGTAGGGTATATGCAGCTTAGCGTGCAATCATAAACATGCAAGCGTTCTGGCATACTTCACAGAGGTGTAGGTCGGGTTAGGGGCCTCTGAAAATCCCAGCAAAAACCGGTATTCTAAACGATGATCTATCTATTTTCGGTCAGCCACAGAGCCACTACACCGCTTATTCAAGCACTATTACTTCCCAATTCACTATTAAGGTGGCAAAGGGTGCCTTGCACTTTGCCACATATCCTAGGGCCTCAAGTCCCCTCTTCCCCGCTAATGACAACCACTCGTTTTGGAGACTTTTTTGAAGTGAAAAATTCTATATCTGCGTTACGCGATGTGGGGATATATCTAAATTATTGAAGATATCTTTACAATTCCTTAATCCTCTTCGAAATAGCACCCTTAGGCAGCTACAAACCAAAAATTACGCTGGTGCTATAGACCATACGCCTTCTGGAAGTCAGATTCGAGGATGCTGTTGAGAGCCCTCGTCGATGCTGCTTCAACGTCCTGGATTGCAAACCGCTGTTCCTTCAGCTAACTTTTCATCCGTGGGAATAAAAAAAAGTCAGTTGGAGCCAGATTGGGACTGTAGGCGGGGTGCAGCAACGTAGCAACGCTGAATCGGGCCAACAGTTGCCTTCTTCATCCTCCCGTCCAATGAAGGCTCGCATGAGCAAATCAAAGCTCAAGACAATGCTGATCGTGTTTTTTTTACCGTCGCGGGGTGATTCATAAGGAGTTCGTTTCCCCTGGGGAAACTGTCAATTCGAACTTTTACCTGCAAGTGCTAAACCGCCTGTGAGACCGAGTGAATCGCATCCGACAAGTCATCTCCGCCAACTGGACTCTGCATCACGAGTGCCAAGGCGCGCCGTCATGACACAACTGTTGGCCCGAATTGACATTGCCGCGTTGCTGCACCCCGCCTACAGTCCTGATTTGGCTCCATCTGACTTTTCTTACTCACACGGATGAAAAAGCAGCTGAAGGAACAGCGGTTTGACTCAATCCAGGACATTGAAGCAGCATCGACGAGGGCTCTCAACAGCGTCCCCGAAACTGACTTCCAGAAGGCGTATGGCCAATGGCAGCAGCGTAATTTTTGGCGTGTAGCTGCCTAAGGGTACTATTTCGAAGAGGATTAAGGAATTGTAAAGATATCTTCAATATTTTTTTTTTAGAAAAAATCAGTCCTACTACTTTTGGTATATACCATGTATAAGTTCGTATGATATGCGCACAGGACGCGTTCCGCAAAATCTTTATAGAAACAGACAGTTTTTATCCGATTTAGATGGAATTTCTCATACGTATACTTTAAAACAAATAGAAAAACATTGTCGACGATTGATTTACAGAAACTTAAAACTACTCCGTCTTTCCCCTTCACCTTGATTTCTGTCTCCGTTGTTCTTACAAACCCACTGTTTTGATCCGATTTTAACAGTACTTAACACACATATAGTTCAAAACAAAGTGAATGGTTAAGCCCCTCACTTTCGAAAGTGGTCTTTCCGGGTCGCAGGTTCAAATCACGCGATGAGTAGGTATATTTAGGAGTTGTAATTGATTATGTAACAGATTTTTAGTTTCTGGATTGAATACTTCTTTAGGCGAGTTGGGTGATGTTTAAATGGGTAAAATCTTATGAGGTCGCATTACCGACATGCTGATGTTAATAGTATATATGTTGCGGTCGGGTGGCTCAGTGTTTTAGATGTCTGACTGGGGAACGAAAGGTCCCCGGCTCGAATCTCTGTCTCGGCGGTCATTTTCATAGACCATTAACCCGATCTTCACATCTGACACAGCTTGCTGTGTAATGTGAAGTACACCAGAATGCTTCCGTTGATCGGAATCAAGGTAAAACTGTAGGTCCCTTACTCCTGGTTGCACTACCGGGTTAGGTTAACCCTACTAAGACAGGGGCGGAAAGTGCAGCCAGTAGAAACCCAGTCACCGGATCTTTACGTATACACGGAATTATTGCTATTTAGTGTATCTGCAGCTGTAAGTACGTATGATATTCGTGGTATTAAGTTTTAACTTCTGTCGGCAGCCCCAATGAATCCAAAAAAAAATTTTTCTTCCATCTTAACCAAGGCATCGACGTCGTTTGTAGATCTCTTTTTTTATTGTTCTTCAAGGAGTTAAAAAGATTACGTCAGATTGAAAGTTGATGCAGTTTTCTTGGCTTTTCAGAAAGCTTTTGATTCTGTACCACACAACCAACTTTTAGCGAACATTCGAGCTTACGGTATTTCGGCTCAGATTTGCGGGTGGATACGTGATTTTCCAACTGGTCGATCACAGTATTTCGTTGTCGACGGGGAAGACTCTTCTAAGATAAATGTTACTTCGGGCGTTCCTCAAGGGAGTGTAATAGGTCCACTTCTTTTCTTAATATTTATAAACGATCTAGGTGATGCTGGTTGCGATTGTTTGCCGACGATGCGGTTATCTATAGGGAAATAAGGTGCCCCAACGGTTGCGTAGAAATTCAGCGCGATTTGGATGCTATTTTCGATTGGTGCCGTAAATGGCAGCTTACAATTAATTGCAAAAAGTGCAAGGCAATGCGGATAAGTAACAAAATGAATCAGTTTGTTCACGAGTAAAAAATAAGCAATTCAGTTGTTGACACGGTTGATTCCCTGAAGTATCTGGAGGTGATAGTACAAAGCAACATGAAATGGGACTTGCTCATAACTTCCGTCGGAGGCAAGGCTAATTCTAAATTGCGATTCATAGGTCGTATTCTGAGGAATTGTAATGCTTATACAAAGGAGGTATCGTATAAAACACTAGTGCGTCCGCATCTAGATTACTGTTGTGGAGTTTGGGATCCGTTTTTTTTTTTTTTTTTTTTTTTTTTTTTTTTTTTTTTTTTTTTTTTTTAATGGCTTTCGGCAACTGAGCCATTCAGCCAGCTCGATGTGTTTATATCTCTTCCAGTGAATTAGCTTCTCCTGTATGTTTTTTCAATTCCTAAGTATAGACACCACAGGACGGACAGGACATTCACAAAGACATACAACACTTAAACATCCATGCCCACGGCCGGATTCGAACCGGCGACCTTCGGCACGCGGAGCTAGCACTCTAGCCCCTACGCTACCGAGGCCGGCAATTTGGGATCCGTATCGCAAGGTTCTGATTGACTCAGCGGAGAGGGTGCAGAGGAGAGCCGCTAGATTCGTGACTTGTTGTTACAGCCCTTATGAAAGCGTCACAGAATTGATACATAGATTGGGCTGGGATAGTTTGGAAGATAGACGACGTAGCTTGCGTTTGAATTTATTGGAGAATATGTGAAAAAAATTAAATTTCGAGTGCAATGAAATACTTCTTCCGCCAACCTATTTAGGTAGTAATGACCGGAAGGATAATATTAGAGAAATAAAATGCCGTACGGATGCTTTTATGTTTTCCTTCTTTCCTCGTGCTATTCGGAATTGGAATGTGCAGGTTTAGGATTGGTGCTTAGCACCCTCTGCCACCCACAATGTTTGTGACTTGTAGAGTGTGGATGTAGATGTAGATTTCTGTTGGCCATCTATCCTCCACCCATCTTCGTGAGATTTCGCCGAATCCCCCCCCCCCTCTCCTATTTCACCTCACGTAATTAGTGGTCGCCCGCTAATGTGTAATAGTTTATGCATGGGAAGGGATACAGGGGATTTCACAGAAGGAGCCCATGAGCTGTTTTGAGGAACCATCGCAGCATTCGCCTGGGACGGTGCAGGAAAACCCAGCTTTATACGGTCGGAGTCATTTCTGAATACTTCTCGCTCTATCAATCCTTTCTATTCCGTTCTTTAATCGCTAAGAGGAAAAATGAGCATAGAAAAGAATCGGCACGGGCTCCGACTTCTCGTATATTACTTTCTCGGTAGGAATGAATAGTAATAATAAAAAAACGGTTTTTTTCTGACGTGAAAAAAAAGAAAAAACACGTTTTTTTCTGGGACACGTTTTTTTTATAACTACTAAATCTCACATTTGTAAGGCATTTATCGTTTAATATGACTGTTTTAGAGTTTATACTAAGTACTTATCTTAATTTTTAAATCTACTATATTTTTCTCGTTCAGTAGTTAAGAAAATTACGAAAATATTGGCAACATTGACTGAAGTTTTCTTTTACAAACGGGGACTTCCCGAAGAGGCTAGGTTGCGCGAGAAGGAATCCCCGTTGTTTGGATTTATACTTGCTGTTTGAACCAGTGCTGCCTACCCTGCGAATTTATCTGTAGACCTAGGGACCTTTTCAAAAAAATTAGGAATTTTAAATTTATCTACGGCTTTTTGTCTCTTTTTATTACTTATTGTGCTTTACTTATATTAATATACTTGTTAAACTCTCAGCGTATAGTGATACCGAGTCATTAAATTGTCAGTAATTATGAATCGTTTCCTTGGAAACGTTGGCGTAAACCAACGATTGAAAAGAAATAAAGCTACTATTTTGTATGATAATAGATTTAAATTCAACATTAAAAGACCTTAATACAGAATTATTGGAGCAGTCTTTATGAACAGTGTGTGTACTTTGCTCCCAATTTAAAATTGCAATCTGAAAATCTTTTGCTTACAATACAAGAACAACAACCAAAATAAAATGTAATTATTTCTGAAGTTATGGATCTAGAGGAGACAGAAGAAGAAACACAAAATTCCGACACCGACTGAACTAGTGTTGGTAGTGCTGATACTAGTGAATGTGGTAATGACGTAGAGGATGAATAAAATTATGTTACATATATAGATACATTTATGAATCATTATGTAAAACATTATAGGATTCAGTAAGATTTAAAACACACATGTAAAATGTAAGTTCCGTAAATAAAACTATAATTTATTAAATATGCTGTTTTCTGAAGGAAAAAAAAAAAACAAATTTAGAAAAAGAAACAAGGGTGCTAGGGTTTTTTTTCATTTTTTTTCCCACAAAGCTGATAAAAAACTTTTTTTTCAGTTTGCAACACTAAGAATGAAAGTTGCTGGTAGTAAAATGGGTGGCTTCTAACCTAGCAGTAACAATAATAGATATAACAACGAGTGAAATGATTTTTTTTGATGATATTAATATCCTAACTTTGGAGTAAAATGTCGGTATTAATAGCGACAATTCAAGGTTACACTTTAGAACCAAAGACATGCCTGAATCACGTATTGTGACTGAGAGTGCAGACGTCGGCTCTACAGTGGTGGAAGGCAATTTGAAATATTGCGGCCAAGCTTTCCGTGCGCGCACTTGCCTGAGTTCAAGCTCATCAGCTGAGTGCGTGTTGAACCAAGGAGGTTTCAATTAGCGAAATGTGACTCAAGAACACAGTCCAAAGGCTGGACACACAACTGGCCTCACATGAAGAACATATGTTTCCACAGTTCACACGTGGGACTCTCAGGTGGACAGTGATTATAACTGGGGATGTAATGGATCACCGCATCCGCATCTTCTGAGATTTCGAACGAATTGCTACTTCCTCTTCCGCAATTTTTAATGTGGATGTACAATGGATGTTTTGTTTATGTTGAAATGTATATCATTTTTTTCTGTTTATACGAGATTTTGTCCATCGTTGCTTAGCTACCAACATCGTGGTTGTTATTTCTCACGTCCCTACAATAAAAGTAGCAACGGGGGTCCATAAATTACGTGAGGGGGAATAGGGGGGATCCAGCGAAATCTCACCATATCTCACCAGGGGGGAGGGGGGTCAACGGAAATCTCACGTGAGATTTGGGGGTCCATAAATTATGTGAGGTGAAATAGGGTGGGGTCCAGTGAAATCTCACCATATCTCACCAGGGGGGAGGGGGGTCAACGGAAATCTCACGTGAGATTGGGGGGTTCATAAATTACGTGAGGTGAAATAGGGGGGGGTCCAGTGAAATCTCACCAGGGGAAAGGGGGGGGGTAAACGGAAATCTCACGTGAGATTGGGGGGTTCATAAATTACGTGAGGTAAAATAGGGGGGGGGTACAGCGAAATCTCACCAAATCTCACCAGGGGGGAGGTGGGTCAACGGAAATCTCACGTGAGATTGCGGGGGTCCATAAATTACGTGAGGAAAAATAGGGGAATCCAGCGAAATCTCACCAGGGGGGTAAACGGAAATCTCACGTGAGATTGGGGGGTTCATAAATTACGTGAGGTGAAATAGGGGGGGAGGTCCAGCGAAATCTCACCAAATCTCACCAGGAGGGAGGGGGGTCAACGGAAATCTCAGGTGTGATTGGGGGGTCCGTAAATTACGAGAGGTGAAATAGGGGGTCCAGCGAAATCTCACCATATCTCAACCGGGGGGGAGGGGCGTCAACGGAAATCTCACGTGAGATTAGGGCGGTCCATAAATTACGTGAGGTGAAATAGGGGGGTCCATAAATTACGTGAGGTGAAATAGGGGGGTCCAGCGAAATCTCACAAATCTCACCAGGGGGGAGGGGGGTCAACGGAAATCTCACATGAGATTGGGGGGGTGGTGCATAAATTTCGTGAGGTGAAATAGGGGGGTCGAGTGAAATCTCACCAAATCTCACCAGGGGGGAGGGGGGTCAACGGAAATCTCATGTGAGATTAGGGGGTCCATAAATTACGTGAGGTGAAATAGGGGGTCCAGCGAAATCTCACAAATCTCACCAGGGGGGAGGGGGGTCAACGGAAATCTCACACGAGATTGGGGAGGTGGTGCATAAATTTTGTGAGGTGAAATAGATGGGGGTCCAGCGAAATCTCACCAGGGGGGAGGAGGGTAAACGGAAATCTCCTGTGAGATTGGGGGGGTCCATAACTTACGTGAGGTGAAATAGGGGGGTCCAGCGAAATCTCACCAGGGTGAGGGGGGGGGGGGATCAACGGAAATCTCACGTGAGATTTTTTAAATTTGTTTTGGACTGTAGAGCTTAAAAAAAAGTCTCAAAAATCTACGAGGGTGATCTGTTCGGGGGTGGGAGGGGGGGGGGAGCTCACGGAACCAGATGTCACCAGAGAGGGGGGGGGGCGGTCCAGATCTCACCAGAGCGGGAGGGGGTCCGAAAATCCGGGAAAAACACCTCACGTAATTTATAGGAACCCCCCAATGAACTGAACGGTGTTATTTCCTAAGCGACCAATTTACGAGTTTCAACTTGCATGTAAAGTAAAGTGGCCTGTTCACCGTCCAACTTATATGACATACGTGTAGAATTACGGTAGGATGCGCTCACCCATTCACGCTACTAGAAGTGGTACAACAAAATGTTCCAAGCAATCCTTACCACTCTACGAACCTAGTGAGTGAGCGGTAACGCTCTGGCCTCGCATTCTGGAGGACGCCGGTTCGAATCCCCGTCCGGGCATCCAGGTTTGGGTTTTCCATGGTTTACCCGAATCGCTCCAGCCGAATTCCGGGATGCTTCCTTCAAAAGGCCATGGCCGAATTCCTTTCCGTTCCTTTCCTTAGTTCTATCCCGTCTCTTATGACTCCGATATCGACGAGGCATAAAACAATAAGTAAAAAAAAAACTTTCCACTCGTAGTCTACTTTCTCGCGGCACACCAGTGTCCTTATCGCACACTGACAGGATGTTTCCTCCAATCACGATCCAGCGCCATAGCGTGTTGGAAGGCAGGGAACTGTGTTGGTTGTCCTGGGAGGGCAACAACATGTCCAACATGTAGTCCTGTAACACCTTTCAAGGCCTATCAAGATTCCTTTATTTGAAAATCGGATCGGATCATCATAGGTCCTACAAGTTGTACTGCGAATGGGCCGCAAGAGCGGTGGAAAGGCGGATGGCGGGCACGGAGACGTGCGGTGGCGTTACCTTGTTCTTGACGCTTCAATTAGTCGAGTTGCGAACTCCGCAAAGTTCATATGACAAAAAATAGATTTTCAGATACATGCGTTGTGATGCGTAGTTAATTCACTTGTGATTTCATCCCACGTTTTTTGTTCTTTAAAGATGGGGTAAAAAAATAAATAAAAATGGCAGTATTACATGGAAATAGACTTAACTTATGAAAAAATGCAGAATTTGGCATTAAAAACATTCTTTTTTTATTTTAAGTTTATTTTTGATATAGTGCTAAAATATAAATAATTATAAATTTATTTATCCACCTCTACATCCGCTTCCGCAAAACATCCTCATCCGCGGATGTCAAGCAATGATCATCTGTATCAACATCCGCGTCCGTTACAACCCTTAATTAAAGTCCCATAAAAATATGCAGTAGCTCTCGCAGTTGAATTTTTATATGCTAGTATATAATTTTGTGTAGCACCCAGTTATTCGTAGATCCAATTTCTTCACGTAGGCTTCTACTGTGACTGTGGTCCAATCGTATTACTTGGTATGGTTGTTATTTGTATTGTTTAACATTTTACAGTTGGAATTTATCTCAATCCATCGTTATTCCTAACGAGGAGCACGATTGAACTTCTTTATCAGATGTGATTTTCTTACCAAATATACTATACTATTTGCTGTTGACCATGCTACTGAATCTGTATTGGTCCTGTATGGCATCGTCTGTGATTCCAATTTCCTGGAGATCCCTTTCGATTTCAATTAGCCTTTTTTTTTTTTGTAACTGCTTTACGTCTCTTTTTAACATTGAGGTCTTTTGAGACGGGAAATGGTGGGGGGCAAGGATGGGGGCAAGGAATGGGAAGGAATTCGGCCATGGCCTTTTGAAGGAAGCATCCCGGCATTTGCCTGGAGTGATTTTGGGAAACCATGGAAAACCCAAATCTGGATGCCAGGACGGGGATTCGAACCGCCGTCCTCCCGAATGCGAGGCGAGATCAATTAGCCAATAGTTTTTCATTTTTATTGTAATGACCAGGTTGAAAATTGTTTTGGTTAGTCTGTTGTTATTCGTTGTGATAATATAGCTGTAGAATTTAATTCGTTTTTGCCTGAATTTGTCTGAAATTTTTTTCGGATGTTTATATGATTTCCTTTTACTGCAAATTCCTCCTGTATAAACTGGATCAACGGTTTTCTTTAAAATTTTCCTTTCTTGCTTTTCGGTATCTTTAATCAATGATAGTGTCTTAATTTGGCATCTCGGAATATTGACTTTTTGTTGTATCTGGTCCAGGTGATTCTATAGGCTTTTTTGTAATTTAAATATTCTCGCCTTGTTTGCTTCAAGATTTATTCCTGCATGTTGAACTATTTCTCCTAGATATCTGAATTTAGTTCTTTGAGAGATATTGCCAAATCGCGTTTTCAATCGTTGTCCATCTTGGTACCTCAAGATCCTTCCAAATAGTGAGTTTTAGCAAACCAGATTTAGAGGCCACATTCAGCTGAAATTTAATGTTTTCAAACGATTGCCTCTTGCCTGTTGTTGGAGAGAATTGCAAGATAATTTGCAAAGGCCAAACACCGCAAGTGAAGTTTATTTTTGAGTAGCCTGTCAATGGTTATTCCTTTTACTTCTTTGTCCCAGGATTTGATTACTGTGTCCATGGTGTACCAGGGACGATGGGTCTGGTCAACGGGCACAACTGAGTTTGCATTCTTAAGAAGCCCTCGCAGTCCCTCCCCCCCCTTTTCCCCCAAACTTCCCCCACCCAGCATCCCCCAACACTGCATGAACAAGAACTCTTCCGAATTACCAGCCATTACAGCGGGGACGATGAACAAGGCGCGTGTCGCCACCCTTTACGGGTACCCACGGGGACACACGTGGAGTCAGCGCACGCCACTACCAGGCCGAAGACGTGATAACTGTGTCCAGAAAGAGATTTAAAAAACATAGGTGACACGTATTACGATGCGAATAGCATGTCAAATGTCAACAAATACCAAATAATGATAGCTATCACCGAATCAGGTGGCGAGAGAAATCGCCTTGAATTCGGAAGGTCGGGGGTTCAAATTCCCGTTCAGCCACCCTGACTGCGGTTTTCCGCAGTCACTCCAAGCGAATTCCGGGATGGTTCCTTTAAAAAGTCATGGCCGAATTCATTCCCTAAATCTCAGGTAAGGCTGGCTAAAAAGTGCCCCTGACACCCTTCAGCAAACCACCTCTTAGGGGGCATCCACAAATTACGTGAGGTGTTATTCCGGATTTCTGAAAACCCCCCCCCCCCTGGTGAGATTTCGTGAGATCTGGCCAGGCCCCCCCCCCCCCCCTCCGGTGAGATCTGGTTCGTGAGAACCCCACCCTAGAAATCACCCTGGAAAACTTTTGTAGACCTTTTTTTTTAGGTCACACCCTAACTTTTTTGACGAAATACCCTTCTAAAATCGACTTTGCCGCAAATTGTAGACTTTTTTTTTGCTCTACTGTCCCCAAATTTTTCGCAAAATCTCACGTGAGATTTCCGTAGACCCCCCTCCCCCTTGGTGAGATTGCGCCGGACCGCCCCCCCTATTTCACCTCACGTAATTTATGGATGCCCCCTTAAGGGGAGACGGAAGTGGTCAAATAAAAAATTTTTTTTTTTGCTATCAAAAATTAATTGGAACATTCCTCTTTAATGGAAACTTTCAATTATTGTTCTACTTGCCCTAGAAGTGGAGTTATTTTCTCCCGCGCCTGCAGAGGAAATTGGCGGGGCCGCTGAGTTCATCTCGTGACTTCTTGGTGAACCACTTGGCTTTTCTCGACCTGAAGTTGAATATTTCCTTATGTTACCCATACAGCGAGTGTGCAAGGGTTGGCTACAATGTTTTCTGTGACAAATGAAGCGCTAAGAGCGCCGAACATCGTATCTTTGTTTCGAATTACGTCAGTGTTGCGCCTGTTGATAGTAATATTATAATTCTTGTGTAAAGAGTTCTTCTGGTTACGATGCCACGTTTTAGTAATCGTGTATATAAGAAGAGGAAGAACGTAGGGAAAAGAAAATGAACACTAATACCAAGTTGATGCCGTAATTACGGAAACAATGCGCTCTTCTGCTAAGCAAAACACGGCTGGCCAGCGCCCTGAGACATCTTCTAGCAAGAAGTTGACTGGTGGAAGTGACAGAGAGAGGATAAGAGGAGCAGAAAGAAGAGAAAGGAATATGAAATATGATGGAACAACAGGCCAGAAAAGAAGACCAAAAAGGAAGCTTTTGGAGGATGAAGAAGAAGACCCTGATAATCCATATAGTGCAGGAATATATTGAGAAACTTTGATAGCCATTTCCCGTGAATTAGAATTTTCCTAATGTAAGGAACATTTTCTCAAAATCCACTGAAACTAGGGAGATAAAATTTTTATACAGCACTCATAGTAGTCAAACTTAAATTGTAACACAGATATTTAACAATATGTTCAGTAGTTTCATTTCAATTTGATTAAAATAAAGCAATTTTTGTAAAAAAAAAAAAGTTGGATCATTAAATACAAAAAAAATATTGAAAGGAAACTATAAAAGATACACCAATATCCTTCCATCATAACTGCAATACTAAACCACTTTGTATGATGAAAAAATTTCAAATTCTTCTGTTTGGTAGATTGTTCATAAATGTTCCTTAAACTTAGTCATTTTAACATGGGCAGCATAGGCACCTCCGGCTCCCCTTAAGCTTAACCTAGGAGGAATCAAACCAGGAAAGAAGAAAAAGTTATTGTTATGTTTAATAAGTGTAGTAAGCAAGAATCGCTTGTCATATGCTTTGATTTGATTTTTCATTTTTTAGTCGAAGTCAATAAGATATTTCTTGGAAGCAATGAAGTGCATATACTCTCAAAATTTACTTGTATGTTGCTCCAAGTTTCTGCTTAAGAACTATTCGCCTAATTAAAAAAGTTGCAGTATATAAATTATATTCCATTCTGGGATGGTTAGGAAGAAGTAAAGTTTATAAAATATTGCAAATATTAATATTGAAAATATATTTTTATAAGATTACTTCGCTTGTTTCAAAACGCTCATGTGTGTTAATCATAGAGGCAAGAAAGAAGAAAACACACCGTATTTTCTGTAACGTTAACTGCAACAAAAGAAGGAAGTTCTTGCCGCAAATGCATGGTTTCTTTTAAAATTTTCTGATTGAAGGTGGAACTTATTTGCGTTATAAAACGTCTTTCTACAATTATAAATGTTGGAATTAAACAATGAAAAATTGTTAACAGTTTTGAAAAATATCGGAAGGGAAACAGTAGTAAACTTTCGGGCGAATTGTTGTTAGGTAATCTGTTTAGGAAAATTAGCTTTAACATTTTCCAGATATTAATTATTACGAATTACTTACTTGTTTTTTCTCTTATTATTTATATATTTGACCTTATGATTATTACTATAGAGTGGTAAGTATCACTTGGAGTAAATTAACAGTCTGTTCCAATTAAGGGTAAAATAAAATCATTTACTTTAAAAAAAAAAAAAAAAAAAAAAAAAAAAAAAAAAAAAAAAAAAAACACGAACTCAGAAAAGAATCAGCAAGAGAGAATTAATTGTAAAAATATAAATAGTATCCTAGAGCTGTTTAATTGAAAAAAAGTATAGTCAAAGAGAGATACAATATACAAAAAGACGAAGTCTGGTCTCAAACTAAACCTGTGAAATCATTAAATTCGTGTGGTCGTAATGACCCACCCCTGTCTTATCCATGTTAACCTAACCCCGCAGTTTTACCAGGTACTGGGGACCTACTGTTTAGCGTGGAGTCGGAACCACGTACTTCATATTACACAGCAAACTGTGCCAGAGGTGAAGGTCGAGTTAAGGACCTTTGGAAATTCCACCTGAGAAAAGGTATTTACGCCTCATTGACGTCGTGGTCATTAGAGGCGGGAAATGACTGGGGACAAGGAACAGAAAGGAATTCGGCCATGACCTTTTGAATAAACCATGCCTGAATTGATTTGGGAACCGAGACATGTATACGAACTGGAGACCTTTCGAACACCAGTTAGATGGCTTAACCACCGCTGCATCAAATTCATTAAATTAGTTTTTGGGTTTGGTAAGGACGTTAATGTTGACTGGTAGAATTAAGTATTCTGCACAACTTAAGATTACAGCCACAAAAAATTAGGATAATATTTAATCTGTTATCCAAACTCGGTCATCTTTTAGATGGAAAGAATAGAATCATTTCGATTTTTCTTCATGGCAGTACGGACAGTGTACGGATAGTGTTTGTTAAGCAAACAACATTTAGATCAATCACTAAGACAGTTATGTCATGATACGGATCTTCGTACTCGGCTGCTATTTTATTCATACTTAAGCTCGAGGTTTCATAATCTAACATTGCCAGTATTTTTCTTGTAGGGGAAAGTCGGATAGCGCCGGACATTTAATGTTCTAACAAACGAAACACGATGCGTCCGTTAAACTTTATTGTAAATACGCACCATGCAGTATAAAAATAAATGCAAACTGAGCTGCGGCTTGGGTGCCAAGTGAGTTCCACACAAGTGGCAGAAGTTTTTCGTCGCTCCCGTCAAAATACGTTGGAGATTATTGAATATGATGCGTCAAACAAACTCATAGTAACGCATGCTCGAGAAATCCAAAAGGGCAGACTTTAACATCTTCACCGTATAAAAAGTGTGGAGACGACGGGCAAAAAAAGTAAAGGTAGTTAAAGGGGAGAAGCGAAAAAGCAAAAAGGTAAAAGTGCTATAAAGACGCGAATACAAAAAAAAAAGTTTTTTCGAAGCATACCATGTAAAACAGACGAATGCATCCAACGTAGAGAAATTTTTGAAGAAAACTGGATTCAGTGATATGAAGCAAAGACAGGGCTCATAAAGATTATGTTTATATAGGTTCTTCAGATATCCATTATTACTGTGATTTTTGTAAGGACAAATGTGATTAGGCCAGCATTTATTACTATGTAACGTGCTATCCGACAACTTGTGTTGCCATAAAATTAGTGCGAAAGTGTTTTCAATTTAATTAGTTGCAAAAATGCTCTGATTCCTAAATTCTAATTAATATGTACGGAGAAGTTCCTAGTTTAATTTTAAGATTAAAAAGTGTTTCTTTTATTTTTATTTGCAATTAGATTTCTGTGTCCAGGGCTACCCAAAGTTCCCCCTATGCCACTTAAACGCTTTAAATCATGAATTTCTATCCGCTGGTGGGGACATATTAATATCTGATACTTGCAGACAACAAGCGTTCGTATGTTGTCAAATGTCGAGTCGATACTTCGTTTCAGTAGCAGTTCTTGCATTCTGTGTAATCTAAGTAGTCGCCAGTCAGTACAGCCGCTGTTCCCGCTGCCCGTAGCGGCGGGAAGTTGCGACATGGCGACCCTGCCAGGACGCTGTCCGCCTGCCTGGACACCTGGCCGCGTTATCAGCAGAGCGGGTTGTCTCCGGTATCGGACAAGGCCCAGCATTGAGCCCCGTGGACACAAGGCGGCCTCTTGTGTCCGGCGAGCAGGATGTTTTATCTGGTCCGCTTCCTCCTCGGCAAATATTGGCTCTGTTCCGCCCGATACGTGGACGCTGGACGGTGTAAAACCTCAGCATCCGCAGCACTTCGCAATGCGCGCTACTTGAAGCCAATAAGTCTTATGCGCTCAACCAGAGAGTCTTGCCACAAAAACTGGCCATCATATGAAATTGGGAATATTTCGAAACCTTATTACTAACCAGAAACTAGCGATAATTTATGGTATGGGTGGATTGAGTAGATGATCAGGTATCTAGCTAGCTCTTCAGACTTACCTCGTCTTGCAATTTCCTCTACCTTCATTGATCCAAAAAAAGATCGTTGCAGAATAGTTTCATGTTTTCGGATGAATTCAGATCGTAACTGCTGTATCCGAACTTCAGTATATACTTTACCTTCTGTAGTACTTAAATTGATTTTGGGATGTTGATTAATATTGCCACGTTAGCTGTGGCCTGTTACTTAGATTTAGCAACATTTCTGTATTTTGCGTGTCTGTTACCTAACACTCGGCCAAAATATCCAATTAAGACTTAATTAAATAAACTTATTTTCTTCAATTACAGTCCCGACCACCATTAAATTATTTTTATTATTGTTATTTTTGTTTAATGCTTTTTGTCTCGTCGATTTAGAGGTCATTAGTGATGGCAGAGGATTGGAAAAATGAAAAGGGAAGCATTTTGACCATGGACTCTTGCTAGAACAATACTGTTATTGATCTGCAATTATTTGAGGAAACCAGGGAAATCTGTATGGCAGAACGGGGATTTGAATTCTTGTACAACATAATTTAATTTAATTGCAATGGAGCACACGCTCCGGTGGCAATTTCCCTACACACCCAACTTCCCCCTATCATACACTCACCTACATTTGCCCTCTACAAATTTTAACTTTAAATTCTTTTAACGTTTTCGGTAGGTTATTCATCATTCCCCTTGGTAACTCATTCCAATCCCTGACACCCTTACCTAAAAAAGAAAATCTTCCCACACCCTTGTGCCTGAAATCGAGTGCCAGCTTGTGGTCATGGTCATCTTTTCCCTTCCATGAACTAGTTTTCATACCTACTTCAATATCTTTCCATGCCTCATCGCCAGTATACGCCCTGTACACTACCATTACCCTCCTCATCCTCCTCCTGTCTTGCAATGAATCCCATTCCAGTTCCTTTATCATATCTGTCACAGATTGCTTTCTACGATAATTTCCAGAAACAAATCTAGCAGCCCTTCTTTCTACCTTAATGCCAGGCCGAGTGTAATTTCCACTCTTTGAAGAGTAGCTTGAGCAGGAAGCATGCTAAAATGAACTTTATGGGTGCTTAGACAGTCAGAACACTTGTTTAAATTAGGACTGAGCAGCTAAAATAGTCGAAAAATCGAATGACCTCAAAACGGAGAATTCTGCATTATTGAATTATACCCCCTTAAATATTATTTGTCACTGTGTTAGTACGTTCATAAGTAAAGAATCACTGATTCGATATGCATTCACTTATTATTCAAATTTATTCGTTCACTTTCCGCATATTTTATTACAATGACTGTCTGATTAAAAACCGTCAACTGTAAGATCGGGACGATATCCCAGTGTGTGGACAGAGTCCTGGTTTCCCACACCACAGATCTGATGCCCAGTCCACCGAAACCGCGGCAGACACCTTTGATGTTTCTCTCACCCCCGGCATTTCTCCGTTTTTTTACCGTCTCCACCCCAGTCCGGCTCACAAAACACCCCGCCTGTCCCTTCTGCTACATTTCAGCCCGTGTCCTGGTCCAGCAGCCCCTGATAAAAGGGGGAGCTTCGATCACAGATAGAGCGACCGCCGGGCACAGTGGATCAACAGGTGGCTATCCACCCAAATGACCACGATACAGCCACGGCCGGCGTCTTTGATATCCACTTAATCGTCGGAGACCCGGCTGCGTTAATTGGGAGAATAGTAGCGATTGTTGTGGTGAGGAAACAACGTGTAAAAATATACCACTGATACTGTTGATTAATCACATAATTCATTACAATTGTTTCTAAATTAATTAGGATTTTATTTATCGTGTGGCTAAGCAACTAATGTGAAATACACATATACTCGTACATACAAGGACAAGGACATTTGTAGCATTCACAAATCGATGTCCAGTTGTTGCATCCAGTCAAAAGGAAGGTGTAGCATTGACAACATCTTGAGATGGTCCATCGCACTTCCTTAATGATTTACTCCACAGTCTGGCCAGGAGCTCCGCAGTTAAAGACAGGAATATCCCAAAGTCCCCACTTATGAAGAAGGTCGTTGCACTTGACATTGACTGCTCTTAATAGTCTTGCGCATAATAGTTCGCGACTGGGAGCGCTCAGTTTAGTTCGCAGCCCCTTCGCGAACTAGGTGGCTCTTTCAGTTCGTTAGTTCCCGTCTCAAATTCCAGAAAGACAGATCGTTCGTTCGCTTTTCCACCGCTACTACAACACGCTCTTTTGTTTGTTGTGGTAGCTTTTTTTTTTTTTTTTTAATGATCTGTATTGCCATTGCCTGGGTTATTAATGGGCCACAAATAATTTTAGTATGAATTTGTCGCTTGTGGTCGTGCAAATGTTATGATGAAATATTTTCATCTAAATCAACGTTTTAGTAGACTAACGATGTTTTCAGGTTCTTAGTACGTTTTTCCTCGAAAAGAGACTTTTTTTTTAACTGTATGAAATGTTCTCGGGTGACCAGCCGAGTCAAGAATGCGTTGTCACACGATATTTCGGCGCCTAAGTTCATTGTCGCCATAAGATGGCGAAATATCGTGTGACAACGCATTCTTGACTCGGCTGGTCACCCGAGAACATTTCATACATTCTCAACGCCGAGAAAGACTTCGTCCATTTTTTTTAACTACCTGGCTAATGTTTTTCCTACAGTATTGTGAGGATAAACTGAAATATGTATCTTCATAATTATTGAAGCATATCTTTTCGTCTGCCGACCAGCCTCTAATAACTTCGACGTCGACGAGGCGTAGTGCCCTAATAAAAAAATCATCTGCCGAACAATAAAATTGATGTTACAACTCGTGTATGTGTCGACTCACCTGGTGCAGGTTGGTCACGTGACCCGCGTGGTCTGTCGTATTTCCCGTTTTACCGTGTTCAAGAAAAATCACTCTATGGCCCTAGACTTGAGCATGATAGTTCGCAACTGGGAGCGTTCAGTTTAGTTCGCAACTCCTTAGCGAACTAGGTCGCTCTCTTAGTTGGTTAGCTCCCATCTCGAATTACAGAAAGACAGATCTTTAGCTAGCATTGTTACCGCTGCTGCATTCGCTCGTTTGTTTGTTATGGTAGTTGTGGTTATCAGTGCCTGTCTTTTGATTGTTAGTGGAATCAAAGCGTATTTTTTTCATGTTCCGGATTAAATTTCCGTTTGAACCTCCTGCAATAGTTATTAATGTTGAACAGTATTTTTTTTATTTGTGTTTTCGATTAAATGTGTCCACAGTGAACTATGTTTCTTTTTTGATGACATCGTAATAAATAACCTAAAACAAAACAAATTAACCCTATAATCAAACTGATACACATTACACTACTTCACATCATCGCATTGTAGAATTCGCATAATATTTTTATAGTCATTTTACATTACAAATATAAGGTAGTTGACTGTTAGCAGTGTATTTGTTATTATAAACCAACATTTGTCACGTCGCGCCAAAACTTGACAGCTTTGCCACTAACCGTAGATAATACACTCCACTAACTGAACTGAACTGAACGATCAAAAGCGCTTGAGTGTTGATATGACTAGCTAGGGCGGCACCGCGCTATTGCAAGTCGGTTTTCGGAATAGGATCGAAAGAACCAACGAGCGAGGGATCTGGGGACAAGTTCGCGTAGTTCGTCTGTGGGAGCGCTCTTCCCAACTAGTTCGTTCGCGAACTACACAAGACTACTTCCTTGGTGGTTTACCACTGGTCTCCCTACAGATGCAGTCCCGGAAGCCCAGTTGTAGTATCTTGAAGTTCTTGGTATTTCACTGGTGCGTCTCTTTCATATTGTAAAGAGATACATCATGCCATAGTGGATTCCTAAATTTGACGAGTGGAAGGGGGAGATAGGACGCTAAGGACCTCGTGGATTGGAAGATCCTGTGGATGGTTAGGATGATGTAATTTTCTCCACTCACGTGCCGTTGCTTCTTGGCGTCTCACCTCTGGAGGTGGTATGTAGCAACGGAACAGGGGTGGGTTTCAGTGTTCCTGTTATACATTCGATCAGATGAACGTCGATTTTTCTAGTGTGAGCACTACGTTGCCACACTGGAGCACAGTACTCAGCTACAGGGTAAACCATGGTGATGGCGGTTGTTCGTAGTGAGTCCGAATCAGCTCCCCACGAAGTACCAGCTAGCTTCTTTATAACGTTCTTCCTTGTTTAAAGTTTCTGACTTGTGATTACAAGGTGTTCTTTGCACTTTAAGGTTTTGGTCTAAAGTTATGCCAAGATACGTAAGGTAGAAATTGAGTTTAACTGTTTGTTGGCAGATGCTCACTTTGAGCTTCTGATATGCTATTTGGTTACTGAAATGTAATTCTGTCTTCACTGAGTTTGGACAAAGTCTCCAATCCACACAGTATGTATTTGAGACAGCATTTCCCCTCCCTCTACTCTTGCAATTTGGACAGCTGTAGCTAGTTCTTTAGCGTAGCGGAATTGGTTGCAGACAGTGTCAGGCATGTTACTGGTGCACCAGTTGAAGAACAATGGGGCTAATACTAACCCTTGAGGCAGTCAGTATTTTTCTGTAAATTATTTACTTTCTTTTTGCCCTACGGTGACCTTGAAATGTCGGTTTTCAGTATATTCTTCAGAAGTGATGTTAGTTTCATGTAGGGCACATACTTTTTAAGTTAAAGCAGTAGTCTATTCAAACAAACCGTATCTTATGCCACTGTTAGCTCGACAAAAGCTACTAATGTCTTTAACTTCTTGTGAAATCTTGCCTTAATGTACGATATTAGTGCTAAAACGTGTTCGCAAAATCTCCTTTTGAGTTTGAAACCTGTCTGGTACGTAGGTGTTATGTTATTTTTTTATTCCGGGAATTCGGTTGAATTAATTGTGATCATTTATAAATAGGGTTCGGATCTTTATGACCACAAAAATAGAGAGGTATGCAGGAAAGTATGACCTTATAAACGGGTAAATACGACTTAAAAATAACAAAATATGACAAAAACATTTAAATTTACTATACATCAAAATATGCTCAATTGTACATTTTATCTAGTAGTATCGCTTTAATGTAGACATCATAATTTAGATCCTTGCTCTCACTGCACCAATGGGAAATTAAACTTTAAATTGTTTTTTTGAAGTAACTTTAACATCAAAAAAAAAAAAAAAACCTCTTTCCTCTCTGCAAAATTCTCCTCACCAAAATCCTTTACGCAACTCCGAGACTTCTCACTTATAGAAAATTTTGTTTTCGGCATGGCGGTACTCGCTGATCCAACTGGAAATTCAGCAATGAAGATTGTTTTCAGAAGTATTGGCGATAGTGAGACATTGATTGATGCGACTCGACAGAAGCATGTTGCTGCTTCATAGTTGAGATTAAACTTCGGACGTAACATTAACGTTTAGAAAGTGAAAAATGACAATAATGAATAACTTTAATTCTTCAATGGTGAATTCTGACCAGTTCAGTGAGAATCAGTTTTGGTTTTTCCTCCAATGTATTAATATATAGGACTAGCCTCGTACCCGCGACTTCGTACGCGTGGATTAAGATTTTTTTTTTTTTGCCAGAATTAAATATAGAAAGTTGTTGGTAACCAAGGATTGGTCCCAAACAATATCGATTCGGCATAATTTGATAGGAAAGATATCACTATATCATTCTACCGTCTAACCTGCCTCTTGAAGAGAATCAATTTCCAACATATTTCTGTCACTATTCGATATGATCTCAAAATTTCGTGACTACAACTGTTAATCATACTGGAAAAAATATCCTGTGCCCTTCATACAGCTTTCCTTTTAACATTCCATCACAAAGATATAGCCATTTAGTCGTCAAAACATAACAAAGAGACAGAGACTTACTTCCGCATTTATAATATTCCTACTGCAGATTACACACACAATGACTACGAATCACCCCTGATGGATCAATTTAACGTAAAAAAGTGTACATCTACTGTATTGCAAGACTACCTACGAATTGCCTCAGGTTGCACCCCTACCTTTGTGAAATCTACAGTTTAAAATTCAATCCGAATAACCGACGGCCCAACCGTGACTCTTACGCTCAAAAACAATTTTTTAAAATCTTAGCCTTTAAGTAGATTTGAACCGGAGACCACGACGTTCGGAAGCAAGCTCTTTAGCCACTGAGCTGCCAGTTCACTACACGGAAACACGGTCTAGAGACGTCCACATCCAACGTGTCTGTCTATCGCCGTATTTCGAAGTTATGACACAACATGTGTTATTTATACAGATAATTTTTCAACCAAATGTAGACAGTATTTTTCTCCTTGTTTCAAAGGATAAGTGTGCAAAGTTTCATCGAGATCGGATGAAAACTGTGGATTTATATGAAGAACAAACAAACCACCAAACCAACAAACAAACATTCATCTATATATAAAGATTACAGTTCCGTGAATAATTATCTTAATTTCTTCTAATCTATAACTTTTAGTGAATTTCCGGTATTATTAAGAAATTACCAAATTTTTCCTTGAAATATGACCACACATCTACATCTACATACATACTCTGCAATTCACAAAATTGTGGGTAGCAGAGGGTGCTCAGCACCAAAGCTAATATTTTTTTTTTGTGAATTCCAATCCCTAATAGTACGAGGGAAAAAAGAATTCATATAAGAATCAGTCCGGCACCTTATTTCTCTAATTTTATCTTTCCTGTCCTTCCGACTCAAATAGGTTGGTGGAAGAAGTATTTCACTACACTCCAAAGTGAAAGTGGGAGTACGCATGTTTACCAATAAGTTTAAACGAAACGTGTGTCGTCTATCTACAAGAGACTCCCAACCTAGTCTACTAATCAATTCTGTGACGCTTTCATAAGGACTGTAGCAAGTGGTCACGAATCGAGCGTGGTGGTGTAACGGATAGCCTCGCATTCGGGAGGACGGCGGTTCGAATCCCCGTCCGGGCATCAAGATTTGGGTTTTCCATGGTTTCCCCAAATCACTCCA
Organism: Vandiemenella viatica; assembly: GCA_031002005.1. Classification (NCBI taxonomy): domain Eukaryota; kingdom Metazoa; phylum Arthropoda; class Insecta; order Orthoptera; family Morabidae; genus Vandiemenella; species Vandiemenella viatica. Next base: position 111,202,364 of record CM061918.1, read on the forward strand.
GGTGAATGCCGGGATGCTTCCTTCAAAAGGCCATGGCCGAATTCCTTCCCATCATCCTTTCCCGTCTCTAAAGACCACGTCGTTAAAAAGGGACGTTAAACTGTTACAAAAAAAAAAAAAAAAAAAAAAAAAAACAAAAAAAAAAAACGAATCGAGCGGCTCTTCTCTGTACTTTCTCTATACTTTCAATCAACCCCTTACGAAACGGGTCCCAAATTGCACAACAGTAGTCCAAATGTGGACGCACAAGAGATTTGTACGCTATCTCCTTTGTTTGTTCACTACAATTTTTCAAGATTCGACCTATGAATCGCAGCCTAGAATTTGCTCTACCGACTAACGAATTAATGTGTATGTCCCATTTCATGTTCCTTTGCACTGTTACTCCCAAATATTTCATAGAATCGACCATATCTATAACTGTATTGTTTAACTCGTATTTCTGAACAATTGGATTCTTTTTGTTAGAAATGAAAGGTAATCAAATAATTGTTCTGCAACATCTCTTAACTTGAAACAGTTACAGACTTTCAAAAAATCCATTTAATATGGATAAAGTAAAGATAACCATAAATATTATCGTAATATGACAGAAACTAGGAAAATGGCCGGAATAAGCATTTATTTGTATTGCTATATAAAATATATTTAAAAACAATCAGAAACATTCAATCAGTGTTAAATTCAACACTGAAGCTCGAAAAGAAGGCAGGACAGAAGTATGACTTGGCATAGAGATCCGAACCCTTTACAAGTATATGAAAAAGCGATTCAAAGCGTCTCTCGTTTACGTTGACTTAGATTATCATCTTTTTTTTCTCGGTAGAACTGACAAGGCCGTTGCATAACAAAAGTGACACTTCCAGCTGCATGCACTCAAGGGTATTTTAAAATTCTTTCCAGGAACACATGCTGGAATTGCACTCAGGAGAAGGTTATCCAGATGCTGCGATAGTGCTTCTCCAGTAGGAAATTGCTCGGAAAATAGGGGACCCATTCACTGTAGGGTGACCGGGTGAGAAGAAAGACATCTGGTGCTATCTTTTCAGACTGCACCGCTCTATCGGCGATCAGTTTGAGGACGATGACACTTGAAACTTGTACGAGCTTATTTGTATTTGGACCTCATTCTGTCTCAGATTCATTGGCATAAACTGTCGTCTCTTTTCTTCTCCAACTTTTCTTTTTCAGCTCGTAGTACCAATCATAATTCATCTTTCTGATTGTTTATGTTCTGTGCTCGAGTCATAGACTTCATTAATGATTTCCCGTCTCTTACCCCGTTCCTCTTTTTTTTTTTTTTTACTTTACAGGTCGTCATCATCGGCGTCATTAGAACCAACAGACAATGAAGGACAAGATAAGTGTAAAGTACTCCGGTATGATAACTGCAACTGGAAAATAAACAAACGGTAAATACATTACCGCAAACGTCTTGTTGCGCGGGGGCAAATGGTACTACCATGCTCATATTAATCCGAACGACCTGCATTGCACATCGCTACATTTCATCCTGGGACTTATTCAACCCATTATACACATATACCAAGACAGTACTATACCCGGTAGGTGGTACATTCATGTTAATATCCAAAATTGAGACTCACCCACCTCACAAAAAAACGTGACATATTTTAACATATTCGTTATAGAAACGAAAATATGGATTGTATTTCGTTAATAAAAGAGTTGTGCA
>CM061918.1:111205059-111237583 GCA_031002005.1 Vandiemenella viatica
TAGGACGTTGATTCAAATGCCATTTTAAAGGGCTCACAAAGCACCACTATGAGCCAAAACGAGATATTGAAAATATTCGTCGGAATATAAGTAAAGATTGATATTGCTATTAAAAATTAAAAAAATGAATATTTCGCCTCATAAGAGTAATAAATTTGCTCGTAATTATAGAAGACGCAAATTAGAAGAAAGATCGCGTCAAAAGGAACCGAAAAAACTAAAAACTCCAGGGCCGAACAAATGCGATAACTAGTACAGCGTCGAAAATTAAATAAAATTAAGAGTCCGTTGTTGGTACTTCAGCTTCTATGGTTTCCCCAAATCACTCCAAGCGAATGCTGAAATGCTTCCTTCAAAATGGCATGGCTGAATTCCTTCCTGTTCCTAGTCACCAGACCTATGTCGCCTCTAATGACTTCGACGTCGACGAAGCATAACGCCATATGTTAAAAAAAAAATTTACTGCCATATACCTCTGATTCTTAATGCGATAAATTAAAACACAAATATATATTACTTTAGCTACCACCGACCTCTGACACATGCGACAAACTTGCAATTTATCTATTCTGTAACTTTTTTTTAACTGCTTAACATCTCTTAACAGCGAGGTCTTTAGAGAAGGGAAAGGATGGGGGGCAAGGAATGGGAGGGAATTCAACCATGGCCTTTTGAAGGAAGCATCCCGGCATTTGCCTGGAGTGATTTGGGAAACCATGGAAAACCCAAATCTGGATGCCCGGACGGGGATTCGAACCGCCGTCCTCCCGAATGCGAGGCCAGAACGCTAATCGTTACACCACCACGCTCGGTTAATGTGTAACTATCATACTGCTGTATTAAAGGGATTGGTAATTAAATTACATATTAATATAATTCTTTATGATTTTATTACGTCGTTTTCACGAAAAAACTACATCGTGGACCAAACTGCGCCTTTTTCTATCTTTTTATTTTTTTAAATTTCTAACCAGTGCTACTAACAGTGACAAAATTAGACTATTAGTTGCCGTGAGTTCGTCAGTGTTTGCTAGTCAATGACGTCGCTAGATGCAGAACAACCGGGAAACCCCACATCCAGCCGACGCTTAAGCGCAAAACGGGCACAAAAGATCTGCGAGTGCGATCAATCGATTGCGGAGCGTTTAACGCAAGCAGCTGTAGGGCGGTCCATTGTGCTTCCCCGCTCGCGTCTCCTTTTTGCCGTCCACTCGTGGTCGTTACGCAATCAAACACTGACCCAATAAAGCCAGCGTCCAGCGCGGAGGGTGATGCCTGTCCCATTGTCCACGCGCTCCAGGGAAAAACTGCCGCGCGTGTATGTATATATATTCATTCTCCGGAGCGGGGGCTTTTAGGGACTGGCGGACGCGACAAAGGGGCCATTTTTAGGGGGACGGGGGATGCGTGAGCCCGGTCATCGGCGGGTCAGATCCCCTTGATGGATGAGGTCAAAGGTCGGAGCGGGGCTGGGGAGCTGGGCCATCTTGCAGTGTGTCCCGCTTCCTTGAGCGACCACTGTCAGTAATATTCAAGCACTGTAGAGCTTCTTCAAAAGGAGGTTCCATCAATGATTAAAGCCATAATCCATAATTTAGTTGTAACGGAAGTCATCTATGCGAATGCGGATTCAGAAGTTCAGTGATTGACATCCGCGGATGGTGATGTTTTTTTGCGGATGCGTATGCGGAAGCGGATGCGGAAGCAGATGCGGATGCGGAAGCGGATGCGGATGCGGAAGCGGGAGCTGATGTGGAAAATAAATTTATAATTATTTAGGTTTTAATATTTTATCAAAATAAACTTTTAAACAAAGTGTGGGAAGGACTGAGAAAAAGGTAAGTAAAAATGGAGATAGTGCAAAGAGTGAAGGATATGTATGGAGGGTAGTAAGAGCTGTGTCAAAGTGGGAACGGATAAGACTGGATGGTTCCATTTGAAAAATGGACTAAAACGCCCATCACCCCTGTTGTTTATTGTAGCTATGGATGAAATATTGAAGATGGTGGTGCAGAGCATTGGGGAAGGAAAAATGAAAGTAATGGTATTTACGGACGACCTATTAGTTTGGGGAGAGGGTGAAAGAGAGGTGCAGGATCAGCTGGATGTGTGGGAAAGAGTAGTTGCAGCCTGCGAGAAAAAGTGAAGTGGTGATAACAACTAGAAAGAAGAACAGGACGGACATAGGCATATCAGTTAGAGGGGAGCAACTAAATAGAGTGGAATGTTTCAAATATTTGGGAAGCTGTATTGAATAAAATGGAGGAAACAGGATGGAAATAAACGAAAGAGGAAAATATGCAGATGGATTTTTTTTAAGTATTAGAAGTCTGGTATGGAGTAGGGATGTCCCACAAAAGAGTAAAGAGGCAATCTATAAAACATATTTTGTGCCAATTTTAACATATGGGGCAGAAACATGGGTGATGAAGGAGAGAGACAAAGGTAGGGTACAATCAGTGGAAATGAAATTTCAGAGGAGTAGAGTAGGAGTAATAAGAAGAGACAGAATAAGGAATGAGGGAATCACGGAGATGATAAAGCAAGAACCGCTACAACAGAGAATTGAAAAATCTAGGTTACAGTGGTACGGGCATGTAAAGAGAATAGGAGAGGAGAAGATACCAAGGAAGATGCTGGACATGGAGCTGAAAGGGAAGAGCCCTACAGGAAGACCGAGGGAGATGGATTAAAGGCGTTAAGAAATGTGTGGAGGAAAGAGGAGGAAATTGGGCGTCAGTGGAAGAAGAGAGATGGTGGTTAGACAGGAAGCGCTGGCGAGGCTTTTGTTCCCAGCAGATCCTGCCAGTGGCTGGAAGCTGTCCTAGATGATGATGATGATCAAAAATAAACTTAAAATCGAAATAATTATTTTTTTTATTACAAATTCTACATTTTTTCATAGGCAAGGTCAATTTCCATATAATACTTCCATATTGCTTTTATTTTTTGACTCATATTTCAACAGCCAAAAACGTGGGATAATTTCACAATTGAATTAAATTATTTATATAGCTACGCACGCTCCCCCCCCCCCCCCAAAAAAAAAACCAATCTTCGTCATATGAACTTTGCGGAGTTCGCGGCTCGGGTAATTCAAGCGTCAAGCACAAAGCCACGCCACAGCAGAACTCTTGTCTGCCATAACCCTAGTGACCCATTCACATTCCAGCTGATGATTCATTTTACAAACACAGCCGGTGTCTGATGATACCCTCTGTGGATGATATCATCACTTGGCAGATTGCAATGGAACTTAATACGTAACGCCTGGTGAACTATAACTACAGATTCACACCTTGCAAACTGTAAATTGGAGGAGGTTAAAAGAAGGGCTGTTAGGTTTGTCTCTACTGAACTACTGAACACAATCAGTTAGTGATATGATGAAAGAACTAGAGTGGGATTCATTGGAAGACAATGCGTATATTGTTTTTTTTTTTTTTTTTTTTTTAACTGCTTAACGTCTCCTATAACAACTAGGTCTTTAGAGACGGGAAAGGATGGGGGGCAAGGAATGGGAAGGAATTCGGCCATGGCCTTTTGAAGGAAGCATCCAGCATTCACCTGGAGTGATTTGGGGAAACCATGGAAAACCCAAATCTGGATGCCCGGACGGGGATTCGAACCGCCGTCCTCCCGAATGCGAGGCCAGAACACTAGCCATTACACCACCACGCTCGGTCGTATATTGGTGATGAGGCGTGGAAAGATATTGGTGTAAGTATTAGGAGTAATGCCTGCAATGGAAAAGATGACCATGACCACAAGCTGGCACTCAATTTCACGCACAAGGGTGTGGGAAGATATTCTTTCGTAGGTAAGAGGGTAAAGGACTGGAATAAGTTGTCTACAAAAATTATGAATAATTTACCAAAAAGAGTTATAGTGGAAATTTGTACAATGCAAATGTAGGTGCGTACAGGAAAGGGGAAAAGTGGGTGAGTAGGGAAATTGTCACCGGAGCGTGGGCTCCATCGGAATTAAATTAAATTAAACAGTCGCCATCTTTGCTACTAGCGCTTTCTAGCGGAATGACAACGAACATGTTACACGTACTAAAGGTGTAATTTAAAATCAGTCGAATGTATAGTATGATGTTATTTGGCGGTATTAGCCATTGGCTAAAGTCATCAATAAAAAATTTTTAAAAAAAATCTGTTTGATTACATCGACCGAGGTAGGTGAGGGGTTAACGCTCTGGCTTCGCATTCAGGAGGACGAGGGTTCGAATCCTCGTCCGGACATCCAGATTTGGGTTTTCCACGTTTTCCCCAGATCACTCCAGGCGAATTCCGGGACGGTTTTTTCAAAAACGACATGGCTGAATTCCTTCCCGTTCCTAGTTCCCATTTCTGTCTCGCCTCTAACGCAATCGTAAAAAAAAACCTTGATTGATTTGCTTATTCATTATATATATCATTAGAATTGTAAGTCAAATAATAAAAATGCTTTAAAGTCTCAAAACCCAGATAATCATTTTGAAACGCCCTGTATATTACACAGTCATTTCAAGAGGTATTTGTCTGGGGTGTAACTTTGTATGCGAATGAGCTTTTGTTGGCAATTTCCAAGCGATACGGAATACTCGACAAAAAGATCCATTTTCAGTGGATGGTGGATACGGGAAGTCGATCTCTTCTTGACGAATGAGGTTGAAGGTCAACGGAGGACCCGGTCTCCCTACAGCGTCCATTGTCGCTGCCCTCGGGGCAGTTCCTTCAGGGGAGACCGAAATAATTATTTTATACACCACCTTTATCTCGTTGTCCGTCCCAGGGGTAGTTTCCCCCTGGAGCTGGATTAGCCCGCCCGGGGGATGCGACGGGATGGACACTCCACGTGTTTGACCGCTTTTTGTGACTCGCAAGGGAAGAAGAAAAAAAAAGGGGAAAACTCAGCAACGTGTGTGTATGAATGGGGAGACTTTGCGGCTATATTTCGCGCGTGTGACTTTTTTCTCCGCGTATTTAGAGTATCCATTTTGAGAGGGTCATCTGCACCCCAAACGTTTTCCCATTGTGTATAGATAGTGGATGGCCTTTTTCCAGCATGCAATTGAATTAGAATTTTTTTTTCAGAAATACCTGTTGGACCATACAGGATTCCTGTTGCTGAACAAGAGAAGTGAATTTTGCTGCCTTAGAGATGCTTCTAATGGTGAAGATAAGGTTTATAATCAGTGAAATGAACAACGCTTCACCAAGAAATTCTGGTGGACGTAAACGAAACCCGTCAAATGGTGACTGATAAATTTCATGCACGCATTTGTCACAGTCTATCAACTTAACAGATGCGTCTCGTAGTTAGGCTGAAGATGCATGGCTCTTTGGGATGAAACATCCCGGAATTTGACTCAGGTGATGGAACGTAGGTGACCTTGAATACTCAAACCACACCTCCCATACACAATACGATACACTGTTGTGTGTGTGGGAGGGGAGAGGGGAGAGAGAAACACTGTCATCATGTGGTGTGAACATTTCTGTAGAAAATTGTGGACTTGTAATAGTTTTTCGTAAACGGAACAGACACAATACTGGTATATAACAGTATGGAAACTACCGAGCGTGGTGTGTGAGCGGTAATGCTCTGGCTTAGTGTTCGGGAGGACGTAGGTTGGAATCCCCGTCCGACCATTTACATTTCGGTTTTCCGTGGTTTTTCCAAATCACTGCAGCCGAATGTCAGGATAGTTACTCCCAGAATATGGTAGAATTCCTTCCTGATACTGTCTTTATCCATCTCTAATGACCTCGACGCCGACGAGGCGAAAAACAAACAAACAAAAACTACAAAAGAGACAGCTGAGCTCATTTAATTTTACATAGAAATCGTGATTTATACATAACTGCAGCCTATTAAGTCCAATAGAATACAATTAAAGAACATCACTTTCATATTTGTTTCGCATACACTTTTCTTTAGTGACGATGCCTTAATAACTGATTTAAGATTTCATATCAGTAATCTTCTTCTTTTTGTCTCGATGACAGCAACAGATACTAGGTAGTTTTTCCGCCAATGCGATGGCATTATGTTTTGCAACGACCAGCGTCCCCTGATAAAAGAAGGCAAGTTGCATCCTGGCCAAATCTTGCACCACTATGAAAGCTACAGCTGCTACAAGTTATCAGTTCTCTTCAGAGCCAAAGTTTCTGACAATGTCGATAAATATCGAAGGCTTTTCTAATGGACTTCAGTAAGGATGATGATCAGTATCTCCATAACTCACCCATCCAGGCATAGTCACTGCTCAGGTGAGAGTTATAGGTCTAAGGCAATTATCATGAGAAACTGGGATGGTTTTTCATTGCCTTCTCTAGTGATGAAAGTATACATACTGCAACAACCCTAAAAACCTAAAATTAAATTGAATTGTATTTTATAAGGCACTTATAGTAAGTTAGAGTTTGTTTGAATATGATCTATCAGGTTTGTTTTGCAATTTCCTGTAAATCAATGTATATAGACTTTGCTTTACGAAAATAAATTATTTAAAGGTCATTTAATATGTTTAAGAACAGAATTGTGCAAGAGAATTGCTTAAATGTTCGTAATTTCAAGTATTAATGCAAGTTACAATATCTAAAAGGACCATTTGCTACGGTTTAAAATGATTTCTGTGAATAATTTTGTGTTTAATTAACTTTAATATCCATTTCTGACCGTTTTATATTGATTGTAAATGATTATGTATTAATTCTGATTGTTTTTAATATGTTTTAATTGTTCAAGTATTGTTAATGTTCGAGAAATATCTGTCGGAAGCTTTTGAAGTATTCTAGTAATTTCGGTCAAGTTTATATGAAACTAACACCCGAGACAGAGAAACAGTTTTTTCGGCAAAGTTTTCACCGACTCAATTTACGACGGCCAAGAACTGTATTATCTGTGAAAGGAGTGTTGTATGCTATCTCTGGATTGTATGTATTCATGTAAACAGTATCGTTGACGTCGTGTTTATGAAAATAAAAGCAAGTTCATAGTGAACTATATGGGGGACCGGTTATTTATCATATTAATTGAACTACGAACAATCTAATAATACGTTTTAGTGGTGACTGTGATTTAGGTTCAGTGTAATGTTTTGTTTGCGTTCTGGATGAATGAAAAATGAACTAAAGGAGTGGCTGAAACCCTGTGCCGGCACACTCAGAACTACTGTCCCGAAAGGCACCTAGAGCCGCCAAGCATATTACCCCATCCGACTGACGCATCACCATCAACCCATGTCATAAGCCCGGGTTTGGGATTCTGCATCACCACGTATACTGTCTGTCGTGACGATGAAAATTTTTCCTACCGTTCGAGCTCAAACCAGGAAGCCCCGTACAGGTGACACAACCATCAAAGCCAACGGGTGGGCACTCCTAGTACGGATGCAAATACATTATTATTATTATTTGATTGCAATGGAGCACACGCTCCAGTGGCAATTTCCCTACACACCCATCTTCCCCCTATCCCGCACCCACCTACATTGGCCCTGTACAAATTTTATCTTTAAATTCTTTCAAAGTTTTCGGTAAACTATTCATCATTTCACTTGGTAACTCATTCCAATCCCTGACACCCTTACCTAAAAAAGAGAATCGTCCCATACCCTTGTGCCTGAAATCGAGTGCCAGCTTGTGGTCATGGTCATTTTTTCCCTTCCATGCACTACTTTTCATACCTATTGCAATATCTTTCCATGCCTCATCGCCAGTATACGCCCTGTACACTCCCATGATCCTCCTCATCCTCCTCCTGTCTTGCAATGAATCCCATTCCAGCTCCTTTATCATATCCGTCACTGATTGCATTCTGCGATAATTTCCAGAAACAAATCTAGCAGCCCTTTTTGCACCCTCTCCAACTCCTGTATTTGATACGTAAAATGAGGGTCCCATAATACACTACCATATTCGAGCAATGGTCTGACCAAAGTTTTGTAACCCAATTCCTTGACTTCTCTCGTACATCCCCTCATCACTCTCTCCAACAAGTGCAGAACTTTGAAACCTTTTCCTACCAACTGTCCAATGTGTCCTGCCCAATTAAGCTTGTTATCAAAAGTAATGCCAAGATATCTACATTTCAAGTCTTCAGCAAGCAATTCTTTCTCCACCTTATATTCATAATTAACCTTTTGTTTTTTATTTGTGTATCTAATAAGCTGACTCTTCTTTGCATTTATCTTCATTCCATGTTTACCGCCCAACTAGATATCCTGTACAGATCACCCTGAAACTGTTTACAATCCTCTATCGTTGTGATTGTTTTATACATCATTATGTCATCTGCAAACAATTTAATTTCAGATAGTAAACAATCAACACAATTATTCACTAGAATAATGAATAGCAATGGTCCACCAGATTCAGTTTTCCCATACCATCAACAGTGTATTCATCGCTCACTCCGTAAGCAGTGAGGAGAGCTGTGGAGTCTAATACAAACCTTTTTAAATAGATTGTAATAATCTGGCATTGTACACTAATCAACCAAAACGTTATGACCACCTGCTTATTAGTGTGTGGGTGCATCTTTGGAGCGCAATATAGCAGCGATTCGGCGTGCCACGGATTCTAAAAGTCCTTGTCAGGTTTCCGGAGTTGTCTCGCACCAGATGTCTATGCACAGGTCACGCAATTCCCTTAAATCACGGGCCGTTAGTTTATGGGCGCGGCTCTGTAAAGCGGGATAGGTGGCGATCTGTGGAAGATCTGACAGCAGAGTGCGATGCGGGAGCAGGCACAAGTGTTTGGTAGCACAGTCTGCTGCAGATCGCCACCTGTCCCTCTTTACTGAGCGGGCAAGCCTCCTACCTCCACGTTCTGTGATGAGGCGTGAACGTCAATTCCGAGATGCTCGTGCCCAGCGGCCGCGCCCACTAACCACCGGCCCGTAATGTAAGGGAATTGTGTGACCTGAGAAATTGATATTTGCTGCCAGACTATTCCTAAAATCTAACGAGGACTTTTCCATTCCATGTCACGCCGAATCGCTGCTGTATTCCACTCCAAAGATGGACCAACACACTAAAGCCACGTTCCCACGATGTCTGGTAACGGAGGCGGCATCTCATTGGCCGAATTGTAGGGACGAGCGCGCGCCGCAGGTTAGCCCTCGCTTACCTCGCCACCACATCCTCACCACGTTACTTAGTGTCGTTTGGCACAGAGCACTTTACAACAATAGAAGGGGTGCGCACCGCTGCTGCAAACCGATGGCAACAGCGCTCCACTACACACTCCTGTGTTGTTTACCGCCAGAGAGTGGATAGCTGCGTCTCATCTCCACTAGCAGAGGTGGCCCTGTTCCCATGGCTGTATTGTTGAGTATTCGTCCTGCCCCGTCCCGCCTTCCTTACAAGAAGTCATGGGAACCCACCTTGATAAGCAAGTGGTCTTAATGTTTTGGATGATCGGTGTACATCACCACCTTCACCATACAGTGTGGGGAAACTGAAAATTTCTTCTTCCACGGGTACTAGATCCAGCTAAATCCCCATGGATTGCCATGAAAAGTAGAGAATAGCGTGAGGGAAGTATGAGTAACTCAGAGATATCATCGAATTAACATAGCCTTAGCTTTTTTTTGGCTTATGGCTTTACGCCTAGTCGACATCGGGGAAATCAGAGGTTGGAAATTACTGGGAGAAGGAACGGAAGGAATTCGACCATCGCCTTTGAAGCAATCATCCCGGCATTAGCCTGAAGTAATTTGGGAAAACAATTTATTTATCGTATGATTATTTAACAAGGTACACAATAGGAAATGTACATATTACAAGGTTGTACAATTTCATACCTCTAGAACTAATATTTTTATCCAGTTAACTGCACTGATCGACGCATCATGTATTTCCACCATTGTTCCCTTGTAGGCCCGAAGAGGACAGTCAGAAACGATGTGATTGACTGTCTGTAAGGTGGCTCCAAAGTCACAATTTGTTCTTGGAGCACAATGACATCAACTGCATACTTGTGTGCAAGTCTGGAAAGATATTCACATTTTCTCGGCTTACTCCTTCGATATTCAGTTGACAAATGCGTAGAGATGGTCCAATTCTACGAGCTTGTCGGTCCTGAAAAGGACGGTCTGGTTCCTTTTTGTGTATCTTTTGACCGAGAGGTCTATTCAGACAGTTCGGTCTCATCTTATCGCTGTTGCTTTCTTAAGGTCCGTTCTCACGATCCCTTGTAACGCAGGCGAGACGGGACGGGACGGGACGAATACTCAACCACACGCCATGGGAACAGGGCCACCTCTGCTAGCGGAGACGAGACACAGCTACAAACTCTGAGTCGGTAAACATCACAGGCGTGTGTAGCGGTGCGCTGTTGCCATCGGTTTGCAGCAGCGTTGCGTACCGCTTCTGTTGCGGTAGTGTGCTTTGTGCCAAACGACACTAGGCAACGTGGTGCGGAGGTGCCGGCGAGGTAAGCTAGAACTAACCTGCGGCCCGCGGTCGTCCCTACACTTCAGCTAATGAGGTCCCGTCCCGTCTCGCCTTCGTTACAAGGGATCGTGGGAACGCGCCTTTAGCACCACCCAGGGGTCACGTGTAGGGTAATTGAAGTAATACTTACGAACGTGAAGCAACTTAGACCTCCGGGAAAATAATAGAAATCCCAGATATGGATGACTTGACGAGCCCGTGTCTTCTGCAGTGCGAGTACATATCTTTGGACTTGTGTATACTCCTTCGTTTTATCTGGAGTGGTTGCCTGGGTCACAGGTAATACGGGTGCTATCCAAGTTCAAGGAGCGAACCAGTTGAGCCGCGCGCCAGCGGCCCGACTCGTCCGTGGGAAGGAGTTGATGTAGTGTGGCTAGTCGGAATTGCAAATGATTTAGAAATCAGGTGCATTGTTCTCCTCTGGAGTGGGCAATGCAAACACGGCTGGACGGACGCTGAATTATCTGCGCCTGGGGTCATCGACCCCGACTGCCATACTGCTCGAACATAACCTTCGACTTCACCCATGTCGCTGACAGGCTATACTGCAGCGTTATGCATTAGAGATTGACGGTGAGACCACTACTACAATGTGTCAATCAGACGGGGTGGGACAATACTATAGATTAGAGATGAAACGGATATCCGGCAACTATCCGGTATTCTGCTTATCCGGCAAATATGTACTATCTGGCCTGATACCGGATAGAAGGTCAATATCCGGCGGGTATCCGATTCTCAATAAATTACGAAAATTCCCAAATGGTAAGTATTTAATAAGTCTAAACACAAACAAAACCACTGTATCTTCAAATCAAAATACCGTTTACAATTGTTTTTAACATAAAAAATTAGTTCTTGTACCGAATGAAACACCAGCTTCTCTATATTAGGAGGCAATAATCAGTGGCGTAGCCGGGTCAACGAGGGCCCCGGTGCAAAAAATTTATTTTGGGCCCTCAGGTGAGATGGGCGACCCTTTTTTTCCCTTTGTGTTGCTGCTAGGGGCCCCCTGCGTTGTGGTTGGGGCCCCCTGAGCAGTGAGGGCCCTTAGTGAGGGGCTTCCTGTGTCTCAGGGGCCCCCTTAGACGACGGTAGAGCTAAAAGAAAGGTCGCCAATTTGCCGTGAAGGCCGCCCGTGAATCCCCTGAACTGCGCTTGAGGCCCCCCAGAGGTGCGCTGAGGTCCCCTGAGATATGTATGGTTGGGGCCCCCTGAGCGTAGGGGCCCTGGTGCTCTACACCGCCTAGCCCCATAGTAGCTACGTCCCTGCTAGTAATCAGTTTTACTTGTCCTCGTAAACAATGCGAGGTTCAAAGGAAAGTCTTTCGCTATATTCATTATTGCAAGGCGCTGAAAAATAAATTCTAGCAAATTTTGTCAAATTCGGGTACTGTGTCGCATTACTTATCCACCAAATATATAGGTCACGCTTCCGATCAATTCGAGATGACTTTAAATAAAAGTCGAACACGCCAGCAATCACGTTTTTTTCTTTCTTGATCGTGATGCTGGCTGGCTATCTCGTTAAAACAATTCCGAAACGTGTCTCGAGCATTGTGAGTCATAATTGATTCTGTCTCGTCCCTTCTACTTCTTTTAGCTGCTACTGGTGGAAGATTCCTCGCAAGACATTTTTATAGATTCCAGTAGAATCTTGTGACGAGCTTCAGCAAACCCAAATAGTTTGTCTTGAATCTTGACTCTAGGAAGGTCGCAATCAGTTAGGTTGAATCTTCACCTAAGGAGCCGAAACGAATTTTTAATTCAGTTTTTAATGAGGCTCTCATGTATGGTAAGTCAGGAGTTCTTTGTGCTTTTCTAATCGCTATCTAACGATTTTGATTTAGTCTACTGCTATTCTTTCATTGTCGAAGACGAACTTGTCCCGTGGATGTCTAAAGGCGGTATAGACACGATAGCGGCTGTAGCTTTCCACATTTCATGAAAGTTTACTGGATGTTTCATTTTCAAGTGGTTTGTCACAACAGAAGTTTTCTTTAAGTCCACAAAAAAAAAAAAAAAAAAAAAAAAAAAAAAAAAAAAAAAAAACTTCGCGTACAAACGTGCCTCACGAAAAGTAAGTCAAAATCTAAAACTTATTTTGATTATTTACATCAAAATGTCCCTAAATAGGCAATCCATTTTTTGCTGGCGACATTTTTATTTTTCCTAACCTCAAATAACAACGTTTGGCTATCCGGCTTATATGATGGCCGAATAACCGGCTTCCGGTATCCCGCCAAACAGCTACCCGTTTCATCTTGTAGCATATCACCAGGGAGGGGAGGGGTGGGGGTGGAGAGAATTATTAATTAATTACGCTATACAGGATACTATAATTGAATATCAAAATTTAAATTATTCAAATGAGAATTGGATGATTCTGGGATTTGAAAACTGTCACAAAAAGACATTTTAATAAAGATTTTTACAATGGCATCTACAAATCTGAGTGCATTTACCATTACGTTAATGAACAAGAGATTGTGCAATTTTCTAAGCAAGGCTCAGACGTACAATGAGCCCTTTAAATGCAAGCAAACAAGTATAGTTACCATCACGTTAATAAACAAGAGATTGAGCAATTTTCTAAGCAACGCTCAGACGTACAATGAGCCCTTTAAATGCAAGCAAACAAGTATAGTTGTACTTTAAAAATCTCACAATTATTCTAATGCAAAGTATGTTACCAGTTATGATGATAGCAAACAGTAATGAATTTTAATGGGTTGGGACGCCACGAATGATTAACCTGTCATTGGACAGTTACACAGTCTAGCTCAGTGGTTTTATCAGATCAGAGCAAGGATCTTTATCACAGATGAGCTTAAGGGTACAGTTTCAAAGGGAGTTGCAGGCTGAATGGCTTCGTAGAAACACATTACCGTTCCACGGCAGGTAGCGCTGGGCGGAGATGACCACCTGGTCGATCGTCGTAACTGGCCACGCCAGCAGTACGCGGCAAGTCGCAAGTTAGAAGTGCGCCTCAGATGGTCTCCAGGACACAAGTCAGCCCAGCACACATGGACCCCAAGTCGCCAGCGACTCGTCTGGGCTCCGGAATGGACGTGATCTTGGCTGCCCATCCGACTGGAAGGAAGTGAGTGCTCGTCCTCTTCTCCCGCCACGGAGGTAAACTCTAACTCCGCCTCTTGTGGCTCGAAGACGACATAGAACATAAAATTCCCCAATCTTAGTACTATGTTCCCTGTGATTGGCTGACCATCTGACGTCATGTGATCTGTGGCTTCTCTTCGCCACGCTAAGTTTTGGCAATCTTCGAGAGCCGATGCCTCCTTCGGGAGGAAGGAATTCTGTTTACGGCCTGCCCGACAGAAATCCCTAATCCTCTTACCACTCTGCCAAAAAGGCGCCAGCCAGACTGCCCTTCACTGAAGCGTAAAATCCTTGCCTTTCACCCTTTTCATGCGCATCTTTCGAACATACAGTGGACATCCCAAGAAATGGAAAAATATTCTAATCCTTTACTTTATATACAATACAAAGTGATATGTAACGGGGAGCTTAGCGAATCGTTACAATCTCTACAATAAATACCGTGGGTTCTTCGAGTAAGGCGTTACTTACAATTCAGAATCGATAGTAGCCGGTGAGCGGTAACGCTCTGGCCTCGCATTCGGAAGGAAGAGGGTTCAAATTCCCGTCCGTGCATCTAGATTTTGGTTTCCCTAAGTCATCCCAGGCTTGAGCTTGGATGATTCCTTGAGAAAAGCCATGGCCAAATTCCTTCCCATTCCTTGCACCCAGCCATTTCACACCCCTAATGACCTCGCCGTTGAGGAGCTGTTAAGCAATTAATCATAAGCAAACATAAAGGCAGAACCCATAATACAATTGAATTCATCCAGAACTATTAGATATGAGGACGTCAGTTTTATACACTACTTCATGTTGTACCATAGGCATGATTTCGGAATATAAACCCAAGAGTAAAGTGATGCTGTAGGCCAGGGTTACTCAAACTTTAAGTTCCATGTAACCCTATTAAATTTCCCAGACAATGGTGAACCCCCTTAAAACACTAGCAATTTATAAAATGATTTTTATTTAGAAAATGCAATACATTCACAAAGAGCAATATCTTATTAATTAATGTGATGGGTGGTCTTGTTTCCTGAAGCAAGTCATCAAGCGTGGTGGGTGAGTGGTTACCGTTCTGGTCTCGCATTTGGGAGGTCGCGGGTTCGAATCCCCGTCCGGGCATCCAGATTTGGGTTTTACATGGTTTCCCCAAATCACTCCAGGCGAATGCCGGGATACTTCCTTCAAAAGACGATGACCGAATTCCTTCCCGCTCCTTGTCCCCAGTCCCACCCCACCTCTAATGACCTCGACGAGGTTTAAAGCAATAAGTAAAAAAAAATATTCAAGCAAGTTGAGTCAATTTTAGGAGTAATTTATTAATTTCAAATCTCAATTCACCATTGTGCGTGTTACACGCTCGATACAGTTAGTCAGCCACCATCACGTAAATCTAGTCGCGAACCCTCTACGATCAACAGGTGAACCCCTAGGGGTTCGCGTAGAACACTTAGAGAAATACTGCCCTAGGTCACTCTACATAGAACATGACGCTAGTTTTCAAGTCCGTGAGAACAGGCTGTACTGTGCCAAACAGAAGTCACCATTTTATAACGGCCCTCAGACACAGCCTTGAATGAAATTTACCGAGCGTGGTGGGTGAACGGTTAACGTTCTGGCCTCGCATTCGGGAGGACGCGGGTTCGAATCCCCTTCCGAGCATCCAGATTTGGGTTTTCCATGGTTTCCCCAAATCACTCCAGGCGAATGCTGGGATTCTTCCTTCAAAAAGGTCATGGCCGAAATCCTTCCGGCTTCTTATCCCCAATCCCATCCCGCCTCTAATGAATTTAGTAGTCGACGAGGCGTAAAGCCATACTTAAAAAAATAATAATAATTGAATGAAATTTTATTTTAAGAATTATTTGTAGCAACATGAGAGTTGAGTAAATATGGTTATTGTATATTTTCCTTGCAAGTAATTGTGAATTTGTGTAAATACTATTTAATATGTTCAGAAATAGTATTACTCACAAAACATTGATTAATAGAATGTAATTCTAAGTATTGACGTGAGGTACAATGTTTGGAGGACACTTTCCGACAGTTTGGAATGATTTATCTGGATAATTTTGTGTGTAAATGTCTTTAATTTTCTTTTCTGTGCGTTTCATAATAATTGTGAATGATTTTGTATTAATTTTGATTGTTTTTAATGTGATTTTAATTGTTTAAGTATTGTTAGACTTCGAGAAGCGTCGGGCGGAAGTATTTGAATTGTTCTGGAATTATCCTTAATGCCTATAGAAGCGATCGGAAGAGACGAATAAGTTAGTTGAGTTTTAGTGTTTAAAAGATTAGTTTTGAAGATGTTGAAGTTTTTGTAATCACTGGAGCATTTGTTTACATTTGTATGTAGTATCTTTTTATGAAGTCCGATGTCTTCGATAAAAATATAAACAAACTTGAAAGTGATTATTCTTGGACCAATTACTTCATTTATAACAAAATACCCATAAATTTGTACATATTCATATCTCAACCCACACATATCGTTGATTTTGTATAGTGGATATATATTACTGGAAAAGTTGTAAACATTTAAAGCCACAAACTATCACACGCGTTTCGAGACTAACGTGGCAAATCTGTTCGACAGATATCTCTCTGTTGAAGCCGTGATGCTGAGGTTCTTTGTCACAGGAAGATGAGTTTAGTGTCGGACAGATATTTTTCCAGATGAGGACTGTCCAGCGCCCTGTGATTAATCTGCCACCCCTCCCCCCCCTCCCCCCCAGTGGGGGGTTGTTTGGAAGGCGGACGACGACACAAACGACAGTTACATGCGTGACGCATGCGTCCTCTATAGCTCACACACTGAGTTGCGTACAGTCGCGTATTACACCAAATGTACCTGCGCATAAAGCTTAGAACATCTTCACACAACCAGATTGTCACTACTTCACTACTTGCCTTTAAGGGGGTAAGGTACAGTTATCAGGTTTCAAAAAAATGATTTTTTTCTTTTGATTCACTTTTCTTTTGATTTACTTTTGACTTCTTCTTGTTGAAAAAATTATTTAAATATCTTTGACAGTGTGGGAGTTATGCGTGATTAAGGGAAGTCCTGCACGATTGACAGCCATTTAAATCTTACTGCACTTGAAGGTAATCCAAATCTTTAACCTTAAATATCTCAAAACAGCAATTTATCAAATGGTTTTAAAGATAACTTTTTTTCCATATGCATAGATCTTTTTCAAATTTGCAGGCCATGTTCTACATACTAATTACTACAGTCCTTACCATTATTGTTTATGCAACTTTTCCCAAACGAAAAATAGCGGTATTGCTTTATGTTTAGGCAAAAAATTTCAATTTCAATTTCAATTTTTTGAAATTTTTTAAATTAATAACAAATATAGAGTTAAATATGTTAGAATATTGGTTCAACTTATTGCCTTGATATTAGTTTACAATATTAAAAAATATTTCTGAAAAATTTCAAATACTATACCCTCTGTCATTGAAACCTTTCACAACAACATATTTTTTACTGTCAATTTGGATAGTACATTAACCTATTGCTAAACAATATTTTTATTTTAAAAATCAATTTTTATATCTAGCTAGAACAGTTCTATGGAGCTATGAAATCTGAACCCTCAAATTTAAATAGATTTTGAGAAAATTACATTTCAGTTTTTTCATATATTGGTATGTGTTAGGTATACCTACCCCCTTAATACTCCTAAGTTCCTCCAATGACAACAGAAATTCTTCAAATTTTGCAGAGTCAAAAACTGGTCAGAGAGTCGTTTTTCAGCCTAAAATGTTAGGCGATGTTGATATTTGACCCAAAAAACTCATATTTTGTCACTTTCAGTCTCTATAAATCAACCCTTTAAGTGGTCCAACAATTTCACGCGGTCATATCCCGTGACGTAAAAACTTTTTTTTATTGTCCCTAAATTCTTATTTCTTGTCCTTTAAGATTTTGTTGTAAAAACGCCTCAACTTGATTATTGTTGAGTGGGCCTACAAGGAGCGGGGTTGTGTTTTTGCCAGGCATAGTTCTCAGAACATCCCCAAAGAGGTGGTTACCTTCATTTGAAACAGATCCCTGCCTTATTGGTATTTGCCACGACAGTTGGAAAGTTCCAAGGGCAGACCCAAGACAAAGTAGGCATGTACCCACTTGAAGCATTCTACTAGCTAGAGACTATTATACACTCGTGACAGTACCAAAAACACGAACTCTAGTTGACACCTAGTCACCCAGCACACCAGACATACCACAACACCAAATAGTGCTGTATGAGACCCACATCAAGGTATCACCTAGAGGAGTATTAGGACGTTTAAAGGAAGATAGCTGGAGTTGATTTTGGAAATAACAATATAATCAGTGACTGGTACGATTAAGGGCCTGGGTTGGGAGTCACTGGATGACAGGAGGAGACTGAAGAGAGTATTGGGAAGGAGTAAAGCTGCATTCCCACGATCTCTTGTAACGAAGGCGGGACGGGACCTCATTAGCCGAAGTGTAGGGACGACCGCGCGCCGCAGGTTAGTCCTAGCTTACCTCGCTGCCACCTCCCCACCACGTTGCCTAGGGTCGCTCGGCACATAGCACTTAACAGCAACAGAAGGGGTGCGCAACGCTGCTGCAAACCGATGGCAACAGAGCTCCACTACGCACGCCTGTGATGTTTACCGACTCAGAGTGGGTAGCTGCGTCTCATCTCCGCTAGCAGAGGCGGTCACATTCCCATGGCGTGTTGTTCAGTATCCGTCCCGTCCCGTCCCGCCTCCGTTACTAGACGTCGTGGTAACGCGGCTTGAGGCGTACATGGACAATGAGGCCTGTAAGAAAATCGGTAGAAGAATTACGATTAGTACGTGGAAGGGAACTGATGATCATGGACAAAACCTGAATCTCGATTTCAAAAGATAGTGGGGTGGTTAATTTTCTTTTGCACGAATCGGAGTCAGGGATTGGAATAAATTACCAAAAGAAATGCCGAACAATTTCCAGTTTTTTGTGAAATGTGAAGATAGGAAATTGGGAAAAGTGCCACTGTCGATTCACATTGAAACTTAAATCACATTCTTTGATCGTTTAACTCCTGATTAACGAGGAATCATTACTGTTATGATACACTAGAAAAATCTCGTTGTTTAAATCCGGCTTAAGAAAGATCCAGACTCGCTTTCTTCCTGAAGACTGTTTAAATCAGTGTTTCCCAACCTTTTTTGGGTCATGTCCCACTTTCAACATTATTTTGCCCCCTATACATAATTTTTAATAAAAATTATTGTTTGTTATTAAAGAAACTGATATAGGATGGTTTTTGAAAGAAAACATTTTAATATTATCATAAAACACAGTAAGTAAAATTAAAAAACATATAATGAAATACTAAAATTCAAATTCAAAAGATTTATAATAAACATTTATTATGGCAATTTAGTGTGATCCTTTTAAGAATTTGCTTTTTTGCTATATTTTGTAACCATATCTGGCATTGCGTTTAAATAACCCAAAGAGCAAGCGGTAAAGTCGTATCAAGTCAATTTATAAATTGCCCCCCTAAAAAAACGAAATTGCCCCCCTGTGGGGCGTGGGCCCCACGTTGGAAAACACTGGTTTAAATCATTGAGGATTAGCGTTTCTTTCTCGCAGTTGACAATGGTTCTTAAAGTGTATTTATTTTTGGTAGTCTTGTTATTTGTATTTGGGAACCTAGCAATAATTTCATTTCTACTGGCGGCATTGATGATAACCTACTTATTGGGGATGCAATACAATGAAATAATTGAGATAATTATTTTGAGGAATCATCTGGAGACTTAGTTCCTGCGAGCGACAATTGTGTCGTGAAGACGTGAGGATATTAATTTATATTTCCTGTGATGTGTTTATTTTGTTTTAATTATGGGTGAGTATTTTCTTCGGGAGCTCTGACGCCTGCGTCGCTAGCAGGCTAGGACATGTCCTGTTATTTGATTTTTGTCATCCTGATTTCGATTTTTCATGGATTTACGAAATAACTCCAACCGAATGCCGGGTAGGGCTGTTGATATTTTTAAAAATATCGTATTTTTGATATATCGACATTTTAAAAAGTATCAATATCGGCTGTCGATATATCGTAAAAAAAAGTATCGATATATCGACACTTTCATAAATGCAAGTTACAATTTTTTTTTATAAGACTTTTTGTGGTATTTCATTTAGCTTATTCCGAGTTTGCTTAGTTTTCTTGCTCTCTAATTAGCAACTATTTGTTATTTACACTATACCTGGTAATACGCTGATTTCAAGTTGGACTTCCCTAAGTATGCGCACTCTCATTTTAAACAATGAGCTCGCATTCGATTCGTGCTGGGCGAACGATGCCTTGCCTAATACTGTTGTCATCATCCGAGTAGACTTGGTACTGTACCTGTATCTTCCAAATTAATTATAGAAACGTAGTAAGATTTACTTAAGCTTGTGTAACAGAAATTTGAGGGACTTAGTGTCATCCAGAGCAAACGAAAAATGATAACATATTTTTAAAAATATCGACGCCGATATCCAGATTTCAGTATCGATATATCGTCCTAAAAATATCACTCATAAATATCGATATTTTCAAAAAATAGTATCGATATTTCGATATATTATCAACAGTCCTAATGCCGGGATGATTTCTCTAGTACAGTGTTTCTCAAAGAGGGGTTCGCGAATCCCTACGGATTCACCAGTTGATAGTAGAGGTTTCGCGACAAGATTTACGTAAGGACAGACTGGCTATCTAAAGGGAATAACAAAGCACAATGGTGGATATCGCTCATTGTTGCCAGCAGTGGAGCTAAAAATAAGGTCTTAGTTTTTTGTTAAGGGGCTTCGCTATTGCCTGGGAAATTTTATAGGGGTACGTGGCGCTAAAACATTGAGGAACACTGCTCTAATAGGTTCCGTGTCACAATCCCTTCCTTTTGCCTGAAAAGGGTTCTCGAAACCCCATATAAGCTATATTTTTTTAAAACGATTGTTAGTCATTGGGGAGTGCCGACATACGATCAATCCGTCATACAACATTACAAATATACTAAATAATATTAATTTCCTGTGGTCGTAATGTCCTGGTGACGGGGTTTCTATTGGTTGAGCATTCCGCCCCTGTCTTAACCGTGCTAACCTAACCTTGTTGTACTACCAGATACTAAGGACCTACAGTTTTATGTCGAATCCGAAACACGAAAGCGTTCTGGCGTACTTCACATTACACAGCAAGTAGTACCAAAAGTGTAGGCTGGGTTAAGGGTCTATGAAAAAACCCGCCGACAAAGGAAATCGATCCGGGGACCTCTCGTTCCCTAGTCAGACGCCTTAACCACTGAGCCACCAGACCGCTACAGATATATCGTTAGCATCAGCATGTCGGTGACGCAACCTCATAAGATTTTACCTATGCAAAAATCGCCCAACGCGCCTACAGAAGTTTTCACTTCAAAAACTAAAAATCTAACTTAGTCCACAATCCGAAGGTTGGCCGAATCTTCCCATTGGAGATGTACCAAACTATTGTGTCACTTGCAGGAAGTCCAATTCCTTTCCTCAGGGGCCTGCAGTTTAACGTGAGATCAGAACCACGGAACGTCCCGTCGTAGCTCATATAATCAAATACAACTTCTAAAAATTCCTGCTCACCACGGGGTTTGAACCCGTGACCGGAGAGACAAACTTTCGAACATAAACGCCTTAATTGCTGAGCCACCAGACCCCTTTTATTGAAGTATACGTGTGCTACAGGGCCGGATTAAGACAGCGCGAGGCCCGTAGCAAATGTGAAGAAGAGGTCCTTGATTTTTGCCGTTCGGGGGAAAATTGTATAGCTAAAAAAAAAAAGTTGCCCATCTAGTCTAGGTGCGGCCTCCCTAGGAAGCGCGAGGCCCCCTAGAAGGCGCGAGGCCCTCTAGAAGGCGCGAGGCCCGTATCATTTGCTACCTCCTGCTACGTGGTTAATCCGGTACTGGTGTGCTAAGTACTATCAAAACCGGATAAAAAACTGTGGTTTTATATGAACAACGTTGACAGAAATTAATGTAAGGGAGGAAAGGAGGATAGAGTTTTGGTTTTTGTAAATCAAACGTTAACAGTATTTTTCCATTTTTTTAAAAATGTATATGTATGCAAAGTTCCATCAAAATCGGATAAAATCTGTGTGTTTGTATAAAGATTTTGGTAAAGCTTCCTTGTAAAAGTATCTTGAAAAATTAATAAAAGAAAAATCGCACACATCATACGCTCAACAGGTGGAATCTTGGTGACGGTGACGTCAAAAATTCAAAGATTTACCACTGTTCAAACATCGCGTAAAGCGCGTCATAGAAGTTGTCCCTTCAAAAATACAGCCTGAGTTGTCAAGCATACGGAGAGCGATGTCATTCCAACATAGTGTTCGGGAGGAGTACGTCCAGCTATCCTGACTTCGGTTTTACATGACTTCCCGAAATCCCTCCAGCCGAAAAGTGAAAGCCGAAGTCCTTTAATGTTAGGTTGGTTAGATGGGTTAACTAAGACCAGTTGTAGCTAGGTAAACAAAGAAAATAAAAAATAAAAAATTAATCGGGCCCTCAGTCCAGATGGACGACTTTTTTTCCTACAATGTCACGTGAGGTTTGCTGGCAGGGGTTTCCTGAGTTGGGAGCCCCCCTGAGCTGACCTTGGGGACTCCTTGAACTGGGGGCCCCAGTACACGGCAGCACCTAGCTCTCCGATAGCTACGTCACTCCCTAATGGGGCATCCATAAATTACGTCAGGTGTTTTTCCGAATTTCCGGCCCCCCCCCCCCCCGCCCCTCTGGTGAGATCTGGTTCGTAAGAACCCTCTAGTAATCTCCCTTACAACTTTTTGAGACTTTTTTTTTTAGGTCTCACCCTTCCAAACCCGGTTACACCCCCACTTTTCGACGAAATACACCCCCTAAAATCGACTTTCGTGTGTTTTGTAGACCTTTTTTTTTGTTTAGCTCTACAGACCAAAAAAAAATTCCAAAACCTCACGTGAGATTTTCATTGACCCCCCTCCCCCTTGGTTAGATTTCGCCGGACCCCACCCCCCCCCCCCCTATTTCACCTCACGCGCCCTAAGGGGGCATCCACAAATTACGTGAGGTGTTTTTCGGGATTTATGGACCCCCCCTCCCCCCTGGTGAGATTTCGTGAGATCTGGCCGGACCCCCCCCCCTCTAATGAGATCTGGTCCATGAGAAACCCCCTAGAAATAGACCTGGAAACTTTTGTAGACCTTTTTTTTAGGTCACACCCTAACTTTTTTGACGAAATAGCCTCCTAAAATCGACTTTGGCGCAAATTTTAGACCTTTTTTTGGCTCTACTGTCCCCAAATTTTTCGCAAAATCTCTCGTGAGATTTCCGTAGACCCCCCTGCTGAGATTTCGCCGGACCCCCCCCCCCTATTTCACCTCACGTAATTAATGGATGCCTACAGCAGTGCAACTCCTGGGCTTGAAGTGGGAGGAATGGAACGCCTATGGGCCGCCGACTCGTTGCGTTGAGAGGGCGTACTTTGGGAGCTGGGTGAGTACAGAACCACCCCAGATGGACGAGGCGGGAGTGGGGTGGACCATACCGGATGGACGCCGATCGTTTTTAACAAAGAAGCCCGCCGTGCGACGATGGCGCCCGACACATGTGCTAATAATGGACAATGGCCGGCTAATGGCGTTCAGCGCGACAGATGGGCCGAGGGGAAAAAACGGCGATCAACGCGACCAATCTTCGAGCAGCGCTTCACCTGACCGGCACCTCAACTGCCAAGTGGTCACCAAATACGGAATTTGAACCTCCCCTGACAGTTATGTTTGCAAACTCTGCTTAGGGTAGGAAATGCAGTATCAAAAGAAGTAGAAGTAAAAATGGGACTGCCACAAGGTAGCATATTGGGGCCACTGTTATTCATTATTCTTAAGAATAATTGTGTTGATTGTTTACTATCAGATATTAGATTGTTTGCAGATGACATAATGCTATATAAAAGGATCGAAACTGCACAGGACTGTAAACAGCTGCAGGGTGATCTGGACAGGATATCTAGTTGGGTTGGTAAACATGGGATGAAAATAAATGCAAAGAAGAGTCATCTTAATAGATACACAAATAAAAAAACTAAAGGTTGATTATGATTATAAGGTGGGGAAAGAATTGCTTGTTGAAGACGTAAAATGTAAATATCTTGGCATTACGTTTGATAACAAGCTTAACTGGGCAGGACACATTGGACAGGTATTAGGAAAAGTTTTCAAAATTCTGCACTTTGTGGAGAGAGTGATGAGGGGATGTATGAGAGAAGTAAAGGAATTTGGTTACAAAACTTTGGTCAGACCATTGCTCGAATATGGTAGTGTAGTGTAGGACCCACATTTAGAGTTTC
Source organism: Vandiemenella viatica (assembly GCA_031002005.1). Taxonomy (NCBI): domain Eukaryota; kingdom Metazoa; phylum Arthropoda; class Insecta; order Orthoptera; family Morabidae; genus Vandiemenella; species Vandiemenella viatica. The sequence continues at coordinate 111,229,002 of CM061918.1, forward strand.
AAATAAAGGAGTTGGAGAGGGTGCAAAACAGGGCTGCAGGATTTTTTTATGGAAATTACTGCAGAACGCAGTCAGTAACAGATATGATAAGGGAGCCGGAATGTGATTCATTACAAGACAGGAGGAGGGTGAAGAGGGTCATGGGAGTGTACAAGGCATATACTGGTGATGAAATACTGATGTAAGAATGAAAAGTAATGCATGGAAGGGAAAAGATGACCATGACCACAAGCTGCCACTCGATTTCAGGCACAAGGGTGTAGGAAGATTCTCTTGTTTTTTAGGTAAGGGTGTCAGGGATTGGAATAAGTTACCAATAGAAATGACTAATAATTTACCAAAAACGTTTAAATAATTTAAAGGTAAAATTTGCAGAGGGCAAATGTAGGGGTGCGCTCCATTGCAATTTAATTAAATATTATTATTATTACTCCGCCCGGTCTTATTCTTGGCACCGAGCGTGGTGGTGTAAAGGATAGCGTTCTGGCCTCGCATTCGGGAGGATGGCGATTCGAATCCCCGTCCGGGCATCCAGATTTGGGTTTTCCATGGTTTCCCAAATCACTCCAGGCAAATGCCGGGATGCTTCCTTAAAAAGGCCATGGCCGAATTCCTTCCCATTCCTTGCCCCCACACTTTCCTGTCTCTAAAGACCTCGCTGTTGAGAGACATAAAGCAGTTAAAAAAAAAAAAAAAAAAAAAAAAAAAAAAAAAAAAAAAACCTTATTCTTGGTCTGTTTCTCCACATCTCCCTGGCTTGCAGTATAGGTCACTCTCCCACATGAAGTAAAATATTCCATCAAAATTCTTCGCTAGTGTAAGTCTGTTTCAGATTCCTGGGTATGGTTCCTGGTCTACAATAGTAACCACGTCACTAAGTTAGTAATACTCATACCAAACAACAAATTAGTGTGTAGCACTGTTGTGAGGGTGATTCCGAAGAATTTTTCGGCCATCAAATGAGTTTTTGATCAATATTACTAACAGGTATACAGGACCTACAGCTTAACGTGAAATCCTAGCCGTGGAAGCGAATTACGGCCTCACTTCACACAACAAGCTGTGCCAGAGTAGGTTGACATGATCCGATCTGTTTTTTGAGGACTTTATCATGTTCTTCGGTGGTTTAATTACAGTGGTAATTAATTAAGTAGTCCACCATAACATTCTGTTTAAGATTTGTTTATTTTGAAAACAACGTCAGCGATATTGTTTACATGCAAAGATACAATCCAGAGATACTACTGACGCAATCTTTGGCAGTTCCAAAGTGAATCTGTATAAAACTAACAGTAAACTCCCACTGTCCTTCTGCTGATTTCTTCATATAGGCTCTATCGAAATTTCTGGAATTCTTCAAAGACTTCCGCGGGATATTTCTCGAACATTAACAATTACTCAAACAATTATACATATTATAAACAATCAGAAATAGTACTTAATCATTTAACATCATTACAAAACGGTCAGAAATGGAAATTAAAGATACTTAAACACAAAATTATTTACAGAAATCATTTTAAACTGTAGAAAATTCTCCTGTAGACATCGTAACTTGCATTAATACTTGGAATTACACACATTTAAGGACTTCTCTTGCACAATTCTGTTCTTAAACATATTAAATGGCCTTTAAATAATTTCTTTTCATAAAATAAAGTCTATATACACTGATTTACAGTTAATTGTGAAACAAACATACCAGATCATATTCAATCAAACTTTAGTTCACTGCAGATACTTAATTAAATACAATTCTATTGAAAGTTCAGGTATGAGGGCTGTTACAACTTATTGAATTCGGTTTAAATCAGAAATTTATTTCAAAGAGCATAAAAGCAAGGACAAAAATAGTGTTCACAAGGACAAATATAGATTTTTTTGTGTCAAAGATTATGATGTGATTTGGGTTAAATACGAACCTTACCTGCATTTCACCTTATGGGTTTGCTCTTCAAAACGCAGACGGTCAAAAATGTACTTCACGGAGTCTATTAACGACTAAAATAAATTTTCAGGGAATAAAAACGTGACGATAGGTACAAAAAATGAGTTTCTTCTGAACTGTTTGAAATACTAACGTTGCTTGCATTTCACTTTATGGGTTTGCTCTGTAATAATTGGAAACTCCTGCCTTACGACCCAGTTTGTCGTCGTCCACTGCCATCTGGAGAGATAAGAGCATTCTGATTTTTTCTTTACCGCTTAACGTCTCTTAACAGCGAGGTCTTTAGAGACGGGAAAGGATGGGGGGACAAGGAATGAGAAGGAATTCGGCCATGGCCTTTTGAAGGATGCATCCCGGCATTTGCCTGGAGTGATTTTGGGAAACCATGGAAAACCCAAATCTGGATGCCCGGACGGGGATTCGAACCTGCGTCCTCCCGAATGCGAGGCGAGAACGCTAACCGTTACACCACCACGCTCGGTAGCATTCTGATGACACAGTGGTTAAGGCGTCTGAATAGAGTTCAAATGGTCCCTGTTTCGAATCCCAGTCTCTGCTCGTATTTTCAAAGACCTTTAACCCGACCATCATCTCTGGCACAGCATGCTGAGTGATGTGAAGAATGCTGATTCCAAATTAAGCTGTAGGTCCCCTATATCCGGGTTTTGTTAGTTAGCCTTAAGAAGGGGTGCATTGCGTGGTGAATCATACACTCTGCCACTCTCCCGTCCAAGAATGCCATAGATGATTTGATTTCATTTCACAGCTGGAGATAATATATTGTTACGCTATGAGATACCGCATGTTCTTATGGCGTGATCGAACAATGTTACATATCTTCTCATGTCCACAACTCGGAATCAACGTATCCCAATCACACCTTTAATCAACCAGTGACTAGTGACAAAGAAATCGCATTGAAGAAAAAAACTACTTTGTATTTAAAGCTGTCACCGTGACGAAAAGATATGTCGGACCATCTCTGGCAATACAGTATACCATATGCGTAGCCGATAACCATTCCCGCCTTAAATTATTAGAATCCGGTCTATCCTACGCTATCATCTGGGGAGATTGAAACCTGAATCCCTCATAACAAGGTTTATGGTCTGATGTCTGTTTGGTATTGCAGATGACTACTATTAACGTCTTTATTGAATAATAGTTATTTTATATCGATCTGAGGAGTGAGGGATTTTAAATTGCAACTTCTTTATGCGAATGGTATTACGCCTCGTCGACGTCGAGGTCATTAGAGGCGGGAAAAGACTGGCGACAAAGAACGGTAGGAATTCAGCCATGAAATCATCTCGGCATTCTCTTGGATTTGGGGAAACCATTGAAAACTCAAATCTGGAGGGTTCTATGCGGATTCGAACCCATGCGAGGCTATGTATGTAGACCTACTGGTAGTTAAGGATGCTTCTAGATTTCGATACCTACTTGGTGAAGTGGCTTTGGTATCGGCATCCGCAGTGATGAACAACATCCCACCCACTACTACTGGTTCGGTCATTTTCGGAAACTACTTTGCGCGTTACCTGCGCAGTATTATGATACCGGCAGGAAGCTCAGTTTGGTCCCGGCTCTGTGATGTATGTGTCACGGCTGCTAGGTCATTAGGCAGTCTGGGGAGGTGGCAGTGGCGGCGTTTTTGTGTCTGGCCAGGACAGCCGAAATATTTTTCTTTGAGCTGCTGGTCGACGGTCCGTGGCTATTTAAAGCCACCACCGGGGGGACACGGGGGATGGAGACGTCTCCTGGACGTGCGGGAGGGTCCCCCAGGAGTCTGGAAACCGGGATCAGAGGCAGTCGAAGACGTGTTAGTAGAGTCAGTGTGTGACCTAGCAACATTAAGAATTAGTGGCACAGACGAAAAGACATTAAACATCATTATACAGTAGGTATGTTAACAGTACCACAAGTATCTATATTGGGACCGTTTTTTCTTGAGTATTATTATTATTATTATTTTAAAAAAAACTTAGTCCGAAACCCGAGAGTTGGTCTTCCGAAAGAGACATTCTAATCTATTATTTGAGGGATAGGTTTACCATTTCCGTTCCTCTGTGGCCTACAGTTTAAGGTGAAATCTGAATCACGGAACGACCTGGCTCATACACAACCCTTAAAAATTCCTGGTCCAAATTACGTTTGGTGTAACCTTTATGACATCTGTTCACACTTCAAAGTTCTATACTGTATAGGCTCACAGTTCCCTGACAATGATGAAAATAAAGTGTATAAATTGTTGATTAGGAGTGGATTCAATGATCTGAAAGGCAATAAAGAGAATAAACGAGCAAAATTCAATTATCTGATAGGGGTCGTCCGTTAATTACGTGAGGTGAAATAAGGGGGGGGGCGGACAACGGAAATTCTTGTTGGAGTGTAGAGCTGAAAAAATAGGCCTGCGAAAGTCGATTTTAAGGGAAAGGTCTCAAAAAGTTGCTAGGGCGATTTCTAGGGGGGGGGTCTCACGAACCAGATCTCAGCAGAGGGGGATCCTGCAACCCGGAAAAACACCTCATGTAATTTATCGATGTCCCCTTACATGCTTAAACTACTAAACTACTGCCTCGTGGCAGCTGAAAGAATTTGCAGCTACCGACATGGATTTAATTGATGAATACCTTCTCACCAACAGAGCAAACATTCTAATCTTCAGATTGTGCACCAAACACCTGCATTAAATCCGTATCTATCGGGAGCAAGCTTTTTTTTTGCTTCTGTCTTTACGTCTCGTCGACGTCGTGGTCACTAAAGGCGCGACTGGGGGAAAGGAAAGGGAAAGAATTTGCTCATGTCCCTTTTGTAGGAAGTATCCCGACATTAGTCTGGAGTCAGTTCTCCCGAATGCGAGGCCAGAGCGTTACCGCTCACCTGCCACGCTCGGTACGCTTATAGGGTGCCCACATGATTCTGTGATACTATATCCCGTTCATTTACCGAGGCGGCTCAACGTCACTCTGCGCTATCTCCACTTCGCTGCCCTTATCCCTACACGTCACCGTATGCATGGACACAGCGGTCACTTCGGAGTGGTAGGAACGGGAGGGAGGGGTAATATGAGGAACGGAGTGGGGAGAACATCACCTTGATCCGCCAGTTAGGAGTGAACGGGGTACAATTCCTGCGACTGATGGGAACGGATAACCTAGGTATACCCTTAGTATTTTTTATAAAAATAAAAAGTTGGTTAAACATTTTCCTTGTTTAATTTTCATGAGAAAAAACACAGGATTCTTTACCAGTATCCATCACAGTCTTGTTACACACATCCAATAACATTTAGAGAAACTTTGTAAAGCAACAGGTCGCCCTGCCTATGTATCTACCCCAGTAGTACCTCAATACTCTTTCGAATCTTGCTTAGGACACGCTGGAATCCATACGAAACAGCATGAAGTGATATCTAGGAACTCTTTGCTATTGTAGAATTAGTCACACAAGAAAAATTCTGTAGAAAATCAGGAAATACGTATATAAAAAAAGACAGGTGATAGTATTTTTGTTAACGCTCTTGGAACTGATTCCCTTAAAGATTATCGACTTAAAAATTATTAGATATATTAAAAAAAAAAAAAAAACAGAAAGGAAGAGATATCCTTAATTGAATTGGTTCCTTCATCTTGGAGGAATTTGAGGCAGAATGCAAAATGAAAAACTAAAGTTATGATCATAACTACTTAAACAGTGACGGAAATATGATTCAACTTCTATAAACAAACTGGAAAAAAAATTAAAATAGTTTATTGTGTGCTCGAAAAAAAACGTGTGGTAATTCAGGAAAATCAGTAAAACACTGTTAAAATAATAATAATAATAAAGCTTGAAAATTCGTCGATGCCGTGATCGTTAGAGCGGGAACTGAATAGCTTTTAACCTTTTGAAGGAACCATACCCAGTATTCTACTCGAGTGATGTCGGCAAACCATTGGAAACTGAAACCTGGAGAAGTGGACAGGTATCGAACACAAGTTCCCTGGAACATTACCTTCAACCCACCTCGCTGGACTTTGAATTAGATGAATAGAGTTCAAATCTTGATGAGATTTCGTCAGTAATTAATAAACACCACATGATATTATTTGCCAGAAAATTTCGAACTAATTATATGAATTCAATTTGGCTCCCAGTCCGCTTCTGTCTTGGCCATGTTACCTAACCTGATCTTTGCGACAAGTCATATCTTTTTCATGCCTTATTTTTTGAGCTGCAATGCTGAATTAAACACTTACTCAACTTTTCTAATTGTATTTAAATGTGTCTTATATAGCATATAAGTACATATTCAGGTCATTTTAGTAATTTTGCTCATATAACTATAATTTTTGTGGTCATATGATTATATTCTGAGGAAAAAATCTGGTAATTAGTTAGTTATTCACAGGAATGAACTCCTATTATACATTGCAAGAAAAAACAGTACTCATCATCACTGAATTGGTCAAAATTAATTAGTCAAGAATGAAAGTTTTACATTATTGTCATTCTCTATTAGCTAATATTACGACCGCCTTTTAATCTCAACGATGCAGCTGTAGCATGCATGCGTCGAGCCACGTCAATCAATGTCTCAATGAAATACTTTCAAAACTAATCCTCATTCATCGTTAAATCTGCAGTGGATCATCGAGTAGGCTTACCAACATGCCGAAAACAAAATTTGCTGTAAATGCGAAGTTAAGAAGTTACGTAAAGGAAATTGGAGAAGATAATTTGAGTACAGACGAAAGAGTTCTTTTCTGTAAATGTTGTGTAATTAAAGGACCTCAACAAAGTGATTTCATGTGCAGCGACATTGCGATGCAGCAAGACACAAGAACAATGTATCACGGTATTCAGCTTGACAAAGGAGTCAGCGACCTTTTTTTTTTTTTTTTTTTTTTTTTTTTTTTTTTTTTTTTTTTTTTTTTTTTTTTTTTTTTTTTTTAAAAAAAAAGATTAAAGTAAAACTCGAGTAATTTATTCTTTTACAGGAAAATAATTTTAGAAAAAGTAAAATTTGACTACAAAAAAGCCATACTGCTATATAACATAAATGACGTCTAATTGAACATGTTTTGATATATAGTAAACAGATCGAACTCTTGAAAGAAGTAGCGGAGAAAGTGGGTCTACAGATTTCATTCGAGTAAACAGAATTTATGACCTGCAATAAAGAAACACCAAAATACATGGAGACAAAATATGGAAAAATCAAAACGAGTTTCATACTTCAAGTATCTCGGTGAAACAATCCGAGAGAATGGAACTGAAGCAAAAGCTAATGAAATTAGATGCCAAAAGATGGAAACCGCTTATCGCCTAACACAAAATGTCTACAACAAAAAATGCATCTCCAAGCACATGAAACTGAGACATTACAATACAGTTATTAAACCAGAATGTCTTTATGGATCAGAAACACTTATTTTTAACAGAAAAAAGATATAGAAAACATTGAGAAGAAAGAACGCAAAATTATAAGGAAAATTTTGGGCCAAGACTCATATGAGACCAGTACAGACTCAAAAGTAATCAGGAAATACTACAATGTGCAGACATTAATAGTGATATTAGAAAACGCCGACTAAAATTTTATGGACACATCAAAAGAATGAACTCTAACAGACTTACAAGACAAATAGCTGAATTCTATGAAAACCGAAGTAAATCAATATCGGATACAATGAAATGGATTGGAGAAATCAAGAAAGACCTCAAATTAGCAGGAATTGTTCCAGAAGATTTTCGAAAACAGAGACACATTTAAATCAAAAATTCACAAGTGGCAAGTTGACCGGGAGGAAAGATTAAAGAAAAGATCAGGAACAACATGGTCAGTTGAGAGAAAAGAAGCCCATAGCAAGCGCATGAAGGAAATATGGGCACAAAGGAAAGCGAACAAACGCTTCTGATTACTTTGCGTAGTCCTAATGGGCTTATGCACAAATAACAAATAATAATAAATTTACATGTTTGGTCATATTTTCTCATTTTTAAGTCATATTTACCCATTTTAAGGTCATACTTACATGCACATTTGTCTATTTTTTTATCTTAAAGATCAGAATCCTACTGATAACCATATCGGTTAAACGCGAACGAAAATATTAAATGAGATGAGAGGGTCGTCTTGACAATCAGCAATTATTAGGTTTTTTTCAGATCTTTAGGGCATTAGCGTATGGTGAGGATCCAGGGGCAAGGAACGGAAAGAAATGACGCCATTTTTCCTGGAGGTACCATTCCAGCATTCACCTGGAACGATTTCTGGAAACCATGAAAACCGAAGGCTGGATGGTAGGACTGGGATTCAACCTGCGTCCTCGCCAGTGCATTGCTATAGCGTCACCACTAAGCTCGACTGATAGCTACAACTGAAAATGTTCTTTGTTTTCCTCTTATTTCATTGTAATTCACCTTTTTTTTAAACTGCTTAACGTCTCTTAAACAGCGAAGTCTTTAGAGACCGGAATGGATTGGGGGGGGGGAGGAATGGGAAGTAATTCGGTCATGGCCTTTTGAAGGAACATTCCCAGCATTTGCCTGGAGTGATTTGGGGAAACCATGGAAAACCCAAAGCTGGATGCGCGGACAGGGATTGGAACCGCCATCCTCCCCGAATGCGAGGTCAGAACGTTAACCG
>CM061918.1:111238583-111430636 GCA_031002005.1 Vandiemenella viatica
GTGCACCGGGGCCCTCACGCTCAGGGGGCCCCCAAGCATACCTCAAGGGGCCCCTAAGCGCACCTCTAGGGGCCCTCAGGCGCAGTTTAGGGGGCCCACGAGCCTTCACGGCAAACTGGCGACCTTTTTTTTTTTTTTTTTTTTTAGCTCTACCGTCGTCTAAGGGGCCCCTGAGACTGAGAACACAGGAGCCCCTCACTCCCTCGCTGTGCTCAGGGGGGCCCCAACCACTGCTCAGGGGCCCCTAAAGAATAATTCAAGGGCCCTCATCCTCAGTTCACGGGGCCCCTACCAGCACACAAAGCAAAAAAAAGGTCGCCCGTCTGTCCTGAGGGCCCAAAATAAATTTTTTGCACCGGGGCCCTTGTTGACCTAGCTACGCCACTGCTTGCACTGTGTCCCGCTTCCTTGATCGACCTCTGCCAGTGATATTCAAGCACAGTAGACCTTCTTCACAGGGAGGTCGCATCAATGATTAAGGGGTAGATACAGTTCTCAGGATTAAAAAAAAAAAAAAAGAGTTTTTTCTTTCGATTGACAAAAATAGTTTTTACTTTTGTCTTCATGTTGGTGAAAAAATTATTTAAATATCTTTGACAGTGTGGGAATTATTCGTGAATAAACGAAGTCCTACATGATTGACAGCCACTTAAATCTTACTGCACTTGAAGGTAATCCAAATCTTTAACCTTAAATATCTCAAAACAGCAATTCATCAATTGATTTTAAAGATAACTTTTTTCCACATGCATAGATCTTTTTAAAAATTGCAATACATACTAATTACTACAGTCCCTGCCATTATTGTTTATGGAGCTTTTTACAAATGGAAAATATGCCTTTCTGTTTAAACAAAAAAACAAGAATTTTAATTTATTGAATTTTTTTTTATTAACAAAAAATATAATGTTAAATGTGTTATTTTATTTGTTTAACTAATTGCCTCGATATTAGTTTACAAGATTAAAAAGAGATTTCTGCAAAATTTCAGATATTATGCTTTCTATCATTAATGACCTTAATGACGACATATTTTTAACTGTCAATTTGGATGGTACATTAACATATTGTAAAATAATATTTTTATTTTAAAAATCAATATAACTATAACAGTTCTATGAAGCTACAAAATTTGAACACTGAAGTGAACTACACTTAATGGTTCCTTGAGGTTTATTACTATGTACACAAAACACTGGTAAACAATAACAAATGTGGTACAGTTAGCGGATGACCGTCGAGAAATTTAGCCTGGTCCTGATCCGGGGTAGAGAGAGACGGCTTCTACTTCTCGCGAACTTCCGGTGGTCTTCTGTAGTTGAAGCTGGTTCCGCGGTCAGGCCGGAACTGGCGGTGGAGCGGCCGGCTACGCTTATATAGGCGGCCTGGCGCAGGAATTCCGTTGTGTGGTAGTACGGCGACCTCTGTAAGAAATAGTCCCACTTAGCTTCTAGATGATTCTATTTGTTTTCCTGGTTTGTTTTGATGTCTCTGCGCCTGTTTGGAGTCGTATATGTATCCCGGCGTGCAGGCGCGTTGTGTGTGAGGTCTGCCTGGCAGGGGCCTTTACTGGCAGACTGAACAAACACTCAAATTTAAATAGATTTGGAGAAAATGAAATTTAAATTTCTACAAATATTTGTATGTTTGTATGTGTTAGCTCAATCTGCCCCTTAAAGGCATAATCGATAATCAAGAGCACCCTGGTGGCTCGGTGGTTAAGGCATCTAAGTGTACCTCGGTTCGAAACCCTGTCTCGGCGAGAATTTTCAAACGCGCTTAACCCGACTTTCACCTTCCCCGCACACGTTTAAAATCGAGGAGACCTGCCTACATAGAAGCAGCCAGTCTCAGGCATAACAACCTTTACTTGTATGAAGAGTGGAGAAAGGAATGGGAAGCCAACAGCCCACACAATTATGGGGTCATAAAAGATGCGACAACTTGTGTTCCAGGGTTTGACTTGCCTAGGCGTCTTTGGTGTTGATTGAACAGATTTCGCACAGGTCACGGAGTGTGCAATGCAACTTACATAAATGGAGTCTCCGTGAAGATGTGTTGTGTGACTGTGGTGGTGTACAAACTGCTGACCACATTGTGATGGACTGTCCAGCAAGACGATTATCTGGAGACCTTCTCACACTGCATCAAGCTGGACCAGCTGCCAGAAGATGGCATGAATCTTTAGATAATTTAATTGCACATGTCTTTTGTTGTTCTTATCTTCTGTTGTACCTGGCATACGATAATTATAATAACCTCTGGCACAGCTTACTGTGTAACATCTTGTTATGATCGAGAATAGAGATCGGCACAGCGCGTGAAATGTTATAAAAAATAAGAAAACAATCATGAAGACTGATAACTGGCTAGGAAATCTATCGTTCCCGGTAACAATTAAATCAAATATATGTTACTGGTAACATGATAATTGAAATACGGGATACGGGAACTGGCTGAAGGACGTGGAGGCATGGGTAGAAATACTAACAAACTAAGTTATCTCTGATATTCTATACTGTTACTTGAGTAGAACTAAGGTAGTTTTGATAGTAACTTATTAAATATTTGTCCCTAAGGACTAACTAAAAGCCGGCAGTCACGACAACAACATAATCAATAAAAACGCGTCGAATAATTCAGACCTTAGAAAAATTAGTATCCGCATTATCTCATTAAATAGGTGTAGTTTGGAAAAACTGTAAGACCACAGTAACACCAGTTACCCTATCACTACATTGTAAAACAGCATGACGGAAAGTTTAAAATCTCAGTATAGCACATAAAAAAATATAAAGGACTTTACATCCCCATGTAATAAATACCTGAAACGCAGTGGTACCTTCTCGATAGCGAATTTTTTCTCGTCGACGTCGAGGTCTTTAGAGGCGGGAAAGAACTGGGTACAAGGAACGGGAAGGAATTCGTTCATGGCCTTTTGAAGGAAACGTCCCGGCATTCGCCTGGAGGGAACTGGGAAAACCATGGAAAACCCAAATTTGCATCCCCGGACGGGGTTTCAAACCCGCGTTCTCCCGAATGTGAGACCGAGCGTGGTGGGTGAACGTTTCACGTTCTGGTCTCGCATCCGAGAGGACGGCTGTTTGAATCCCCATCCAGGAATCCAGATTTGGGTTTTCCATGGTTTCCCCAAATCACTCCAGGCGAATGCCGGGATGCTTCTTTCAAAATGCCATGGTCGGATCCCTTCCCGTTCCTTGACCCCAATCCCATCCCGCCTCTAATCCTCTTCGTCGACGAAGCGTAAACCCATACGTAAAAATAAAGGAGAAAAAATACGAATGTGATGCCAGAACGTTAACCGTTCACCCACCAATCTCGGTCCGATAGCATAAATAGTGCTGTAAAGTCAACTACATAATTGTAAAACACCGTTAATCGATGATGAATGCGTTAATATGGAACAAATGGCATGCAAAGAGCAAGTAATTGCACATAATTGACTCGTGCATATCGCTGCGAAATGTAATAATTGTACACCCTCTCCCATAGAACAAACTGACTTCTCACTGTAATGTAACAACCAATTATAATGCAGCGTTACTTCATTCAAAACTGAAATATTTCAGTAAAATCAAATTGGTTATTTGGCTGTATTAGCCATTGGCTAAAGCCATCAATAAAAATTTTTAAAAAAATTGTTTGGTTACATCGACCGAGGTAGGCGAGCGGTAACACACCGGGCATCCAGATTTAGGTTTTCCACGGTTTTTTCAAAACGCCAGCCTGAATTCCTACCAGTTCCTAGTTCCCATTCCTTTCTCGCCTCTGATGCACAATCGTAAAAAAAAAAAAAAAAAAAAAAAAAAAAAAACCTGTTTGATTTGCTTATTCATTATATATATCATTTATAATCGTAAGTCAAATAATAAAAATACCTCAAAGTCTCAAAACCCAGATAATCATTTTGAAACGCCCTGTATATTACACAGTTATTTCAAGAGGTATTTATCTGGGGTGTAACTTTGTATGCGAACTTTTGCTCTGAGCTTTTGTTGGCAATTTCCAAGCGATACGGAATACACGACAAAAAGATCCATTTTCAGTGGATGGTGGATACGGGAAGTCGATCTCTTCTTGACGAATGAGGTTGAAGGTCAACGGAGGACCCGGTCTCCCTACAGCGTCCATTGTCGCTGCCCGCGGGGCAGTTCCTTCAGGGGAGACCGAAATAATTATTTTATACACCACCTTTATCTCGTTGTCCGTCCCGGGGGTAGTTTCCCCCCCTGGAGCTGGATTAGCCCGCCCGGGGGATGCGACGGGATGGACACTCCACGTGTTTGACCGCTTTTTGTGACTCGCAAGGGGAGAAGAAAAAAAAAGGGGAAAACTCAGCAACGTGTGGGTATGAATGGGGAGACTTTGCGGCTATATTTCGCGCGTGTGACTTTTTTCTCCGCGTATTTAGAGTATCCATTTTGAGAGGGTCATCTGCACCCCAAACGTTTTCCCATTGTGTATAGATAGTGGATGGCCTTTTTTCCAGCATGCAATTGATTAGAATTTTTTTTTTCAGAAATACCTGTTGGACCATACAGGATTCCTGTTGCTGAACAAGAGAAGTGAATTTTGCTGCCTTAGAGATGCTTCTAATGGTGAAGATAAGGTTTATAATCAGTGAAATGAACAACGCTTCACCAAGAAATTCTGGTGGACGTAAACGAAACCCGTCAAATGGTGACTGATAAATTTCATGCACGCATTTGTCACAGTCTATCAACTTAACAGATGCGTCTCGTAGTTAGGCTGAAGATGCATGGCTCTTTGGGATGAAACATCCCGGAATTTGACTCAGGTGATGGAACGTAGGTGACCTTGAATACTCAAACCACACCTCCCATACACAATACGATACACTGTTGTGTGTGTGGGAGGGAGAGAGAGAGAGAGAGAGAGAAACACTGTCATCATGTGGTGTGAACATTTCTGTAGAAAATTGTGGACTTGTAATAGTTTTTCGTAAACGGAACAGACACAATACTGGTATATAACAGTATGGAAACTACCAAGCGTGGTGTGTGAGCGTTAATGCTCTGGCTTAGCGTTCGGTAGGACGTAGGTTGGAATCCCCGTCCGACCATTTGCATTTCGGTTTTCCGTGGTTTTTCCAAATCACTCCAGCCGAATGTCAGGATAGTTACTCCCAGACTATAGTAGAATTCCTTCCTGTTCCTGTCTTTACCCGTCTCTAATGACCTCGACGCCGACGAGGCGAAAAACAAACAAACAAAAAATACAAAAGAGACAGCTGAGCTCATTTAATTTTACATAGAAGTCGTGATTTGTACACAACTGCAGCCTATTAAACCCAATAGAACACAATTAAAGGACATCACTTTCATATTTGTTTCGCATACACTTTTCTTGAGTGACGATGCCTTAATCACTGATTTAAGATTTCACTTCAGTAATCTTCTTCTTTTTGTGTCGATGACAGCAACAGATACTAGGTAGTTTTTCCGCCAATGCGATGGCTTTATCACTAGCTCATTGAAGGTCCGACCAAGATACAATTTATTCGGAGTTGTGGTGATGACAAGCAAGATGCCTTCACGACTGGCGTTATGTTTTGCAACGACCGGCATCCCCTGATAACAGAACGCAAGTTGCCTCCTGGCGAAACCTTGCCAGGGCAGGCGTTAGGGGGGGGGGGGGGGGGGTAAGCGGGTCAAAAGTACTCGGGCCCACCGGCTGATGGGGGACCCCGATCACCGACTGTAGGGGCCCCAGGCCATGAAGCCAAGAATCCGCCTATTATGCCCGGCCAGTATCGAAAAATATCGAAGGCTTTTCCAATGGACTTCAGTAAGGATGATGATCAATATCTTCATAACCCACCCATCCAGGCACAGTGGCTGCTCTGGTGAGATTTATTCCTCTAAGGCAGTTATCATGAGAAACTGGGATGGTTTTTCCTCGCCTTCTGTAGTGATAAAAGAATACATACTGTAACAGCCCTCAAACCTAAAATTAAATGGAATTGTATTTTATACGGCACTTATAGTAAGCTAGAGTTTGGTTGAATATGATCTATCAGGTTTGTTTTGCAATTTCCTGTAAATGAATGTATATAGACTTTGCTTTACGAAAATAAATTATTTAATATGTTTAAGAACAGAATTGTGCAAGAGAATTGCTTAAATGTTCGTAATTCCAAGTATTAATGCAAGTTACAATACCTAAAAGGACAATTTGCTACGGTTTAAAATTATTTCTGTGAATAATTTTGTGTTTAATTATCTTTAATATCCATTTCTGACCGTTTTATATTGATTGTAAATGATTATGTATTAATTCTGATTGTTTTTAATATGTTTCAATTGTTCAACTATTGTTAATGTTCGAGAAATATCTGTCGGAAGCTTTTGAAGTATTCTAGTAATTTCGGTCAAGTTTATATGAAACTAACACCCGAGACAGAGAAACAGTTTTTTCGGCAAAGTTTTCACCGACTCAATTTACGACGGCCAAGAACTGTATTATCTGTGAAAGGAGTGTTGTATGCTATCTCTGGATTGTATGTATTCATGTAAACAGTATCGTTGACGTCGTGTTTATGAAAATAAAAGCAAGTTTATAGTGAACTATATGGGGGACCGGTTATTTATCATATTAATTGAACTACGAACAATCTAATAATACGTTTTAGTGGTGACTGTGATTTAGGTTCAGTGTAATGTTTTGTTTGCGTTCTGGATGAATGAAAAATGAACTAAAGGAGTGGCTGAAACCCTGTGCCGGCACACTCAGAACTACTGTCCCGAAAGGCACCTAGAGCCGCCAAGCATATTACCCCATCCGACTGACGCATCACCATCAACCCATGTCATAAGCCCGGGTTTGGGATTCTGCATCACCACGTATACTGTCTGTCGTGACGATGAAAATTTTTCCTACCGTTCGAGCTCAAACCAGGAAGCCCCGTGACAGGTGACACAACCATCAAAGCCAACGGGTGGGCACTCCTAGTACGGATGCAAATACATTATTATTATTATTTGATTGCAATGGAGCACAGGCTCCGGTGGCAATTTCCCTACACACCCATCTTCCCCCTATCCCGCACCCACCTACATTGGCCCTCTACAAATTTTATCTTTAAATTCTTTCAAAGTTTTCGGTAA
Organism: Vandiemenella viatica; assembly: GCA_031002005.1. Taxonomy (NCBI): domain Eukaryota; kingdom Metazoa; phylum Arthropoda; class Insecta; order Orthoptera; family Morabidae; genus Vandiemenella; species Vandiemenella viatica. Next base: position 111,245,732 of record CM061918.1, read on the forward strand.
ACTATTCATCATTTCACTTGGTAACTCATTCCAATCCCTGACACCCTTACCTAAAAAAGAGAATCGTCCCATACCCTTGTGCCTGAAATCGAGTGCCAGCTTGTGGTCATGGTCATTTTTTCCCTTCCATGCACTACTTTTCATACCTATTGCAATATCTTTCCATGCCTCATCGCCAGTATACGCCCTGTACACTCCCATGATCCTCCTCATCCTCCTCCTGTCTTGCAATGAATCCCATTCCAGCTCCTTTATCATATCCGTCACTGATTGCATTCTGCGATAATTTCCAGAAACAAATCTAGCAGCCCTTTTTGCACCCTCTCCAACTCCTGTATTTGATACGTAAAATGAGGGTCCCATACTACACTACCATATTCGAGCAATGGTCTGACCAAAGTTTTGTAACCAAATTCCTTTACTTCTCTCGTACATCCCCTCATCACTCTCTCCAACAAGTGCAGAACTTTAAAACCGTTTCCTACCAACTGTCCAATGTGTCGTGCCCAATTAAGCTTGTTATCAAAAGTAATGCCAAGATAACTACATTTCAAGTCTTCAGCAAGCAATTCTTTCCCTACCTTATATTCAAATTTACCTTTTGTTTTTTATTTGTGTGTCTAATAAGCTGACTCTTCTTTGCATTTATCTTTATTCCATGTTTACTAACCCAATTAGATATCCTGTCCAGATCACCCTGAAACTGTTTACAATCCTCTATCGTTTTGATTCTTTTATCCATCATTATGTCATCTGCAAACAATTTAATTTCAGATAGTAAACAATCAACACAATTATTCACTAGAATAATGAATAGCAATGGTCCACCAGATTCAGTATTCCCATACCGTCAACAGTGTCTTCATCGCTCACTCCATAAGCAGTGAGGAGAGCTAAGGAGTCTAATACAAACCTTTTTCAATACATTGTAATAATCTGGCATTATACACTAATCAACCAAAACGTTATGACCACCTGCTTATCAGTGTGTCGGTGCATCTTTGGAGCGCAATACAGCAGCGATTCGGCGCGCCACGGATTCTAAAAGTCATTGTTAGGTTTCCGGAGTTGTCTCGCACCAGATGTTTTTGCACAGGTCACGCAATTCACTTAAATCGATGGCCGGTGGTTTGTGGGCGCGGTTCTGTGAATCGGGCTAGGTAGCGATCTGTGGCAGATCTGACAGCAGAGTACAATGATGGTGCAGGCACAAGTGTTTGGTAGCACAGTGTACTGTCAGATCACCGCCTATCCCGCTTTACAGAGCAGGCAAGCCTCCTACCTCCACGTTCTGTGATGTGGCGAGAACGTCAATTCCGAGATGCTCGTGCCCAGCGGCCGCGCCCACAAACCACCGGCCCGCAATTTAAGGGGATTGTGTCACCTATGCATAGATATTTGGTTCCAGACAATTCCAAAAATCTAACAAGGACTTTTCCATTCCATGCCACGCCGGATCGCTGCTGTATTCCGCTCCAAAGATGGACCAACACACTAAAGCCGCGTTCCCACGCTGACTGGTAACGGAGGCAGCATCTCATTAGCCGAATTGTAGAGCCGAGCGCACGCCGCAGGTTAGCCCTCGCTTACCTCGCCACCACATCCTCACCACCTTGCCTAGTGTCGTTCGGCACAGAGCACTTTACAGCAATAGAAGGGGTGAGCACCGCTGCTGCAAACCGATGGCAACAGCGCTCCACTACACACGCCTGTGATGTTTACCGACACAGAGTGGGTAGCTGCATCTCATCTCCGCTAGCAGAGGTGGCCCTGTTCCCATGGCGTGTTGTTGAGTATTCGTCCCGTCCCGTCCCGCCTTCGTTACAAGAGGTCATGGAAACCCACCTTAATAAGCAGGCGGTCTTAATTTTTTGGTTGATCAGTGTACATCACCACCTTTATCATACAGTGTGGGGATATTGAAAATTTCTTCTTCCACGGGTACTAGATCCAGCTAAATCCCCATGGATCGCCAGTAGAGAATAGTGTGAGGGAAGTATAAGTAACTCAGAGATATCATCGATTTAACATAGCTTTAGCTTTTTAGGCTTATGGCTTTACGCCCCTAGTCGACATCAAGGACATTAAAGGTGGGAAATAACTGGGGGAAGGAACGGAAGGAATTCGGCCATCGCCTTCATCCCGGCATTAGCCTCAAGAAATTTGGGAAAACAATTTATTTATCGTATGATTATTTAACAAGGTACACAATAGGAAATGTACATTCTTTGGCAAAAAAAATTGACTGTGGGCGCCTGAGACTAAGTCCCTTATTTCGCACAATGTGGCATCATTGCGGGTGTTCAGCTCGGCGCCATCTGTTATTCATTTACTTAAGTCAATGCCTGGAACAAACTCTCCATTGATGCCACATAGGGCAAAATAAAGGACTTAGTCTGAGGCACCCACAGTCAATTTTTTTGCCAAAGAGTGTACATATCACAAGGTTGTACAATTTCATATCTCTAGATCCCAATCAACTCCGCTGATCGACGCATCATGTATTTCCGCCATTGTTCCCTTGTAGGCCCGAAAAGGGCAGTCAGAAACGATGTGATTGACTGTCTGTAAGGTGGCTTCACAGTCACAATTTGTTCTTGGAGCACAATGACATCAACTGCATATTTGTGTGCAAGTCTGGAAAGATGTTCACATTTTGCTCGACTTATTCCTTCGATATTCAGTTGACAAATGCGTAGAGATGGTCCAATTCTACGAGCTTGTGGGTCCTGAAAAGAACGTTCTGGCTCCTTTTTGTGTATCTTTTGGCCGAGAGGTCTATTCAGACAGTTCGGTCTCATCTTATCGCTGTTGCTTTCTTAAGGCCCGTTCCCACAATCCCTTGTAACGAAGGCGAGACGGGACAGGACGGGACGAATACTCAACCACACGCCATGGGAACAGGGCCGCCTTTGCTAGTGGAGACGAGACGCAGCTACCCACTCTGTGTCGGTAAACATCACAGGCGTGTGTAGTGGTGCGCTGTTGCCATCGGTTTGCAGCAGAGGTGCACAACCTTGTGTTGCGGTAAAGTGCTGTGTGCCAAACGACACTAGGTAACGTGGTGCGGAAGTGCCGGCGAGGTAAGCTAGGACTAACCTGCGGCCCGCGGTCGTCCCTATACTTCAGCTAATGAGGTCCCTTCCCGTCTCGCCTTCGTTACAAGGGATCGTGGGAACGTGCCTTTAGCACCACCCAGGGGTCACCTGTAGGGCAACTGAGGGTATACCTACGGACGTGAAGCAGCTTAAACCCCCGGAAAAACAATGGGAAACCCAGATATGGATGACTTGACGAGCCCGTGTCTTTTCCAGTGCGAGTACATATCTTTGGTCTTCTGTATACTCCTTCGTTTTATCTAGAGTGGTTACCTCTGGTTCACAGGTAATACTGGTGCTATCCAAGTGCAAGGAGCGAACCAGTTGAACTTCGCCGCGTGGCAGCGGCCCGACTCGTCCGTGGGAAGGAGTTGATGTAGTGTGGCTAGTCGGAATTGCAAATGATTTAGAAATCAAGTGCATTGTTCTCCTCTGGAGTGGGCAATGCAAACACGGCCGGACGGACCCTGAATTATCTGCACCTGGGTTCATCGACCCCGACGTCCATACTGCTGTAACATAACCTTTGACTTCACCCATGTCACTGATAGGCTATACTGCAGCGTTAGGAATTAGGGAATAACGATGAGAACACTACTACATTGTGTCAAACAGACGGCGTTGGGTAGTACTATAGATTAGAGATGAAACGGATACCTGGCAACTATTCGGTATCCTGCTTATCCGGCAAATATGTACTATCCGGCCGGATACCGGATAGTAGGTCAATATCCGGTGGGTATCCGATTCTCGATAAATTACTAAAATTTCATAAAATTTTCTTTAAATTCCCGAATGGTAAGTATATAATAAGTCTAAACACAAATAAAAACTCCGTCTTCAAATCAAAGTTCCGTTTACAATTGTTTTTAACATAAAAAATTAGTTCCTGTAGCGAATGAACACCAGTTTCTCTATATTAGGAGGTAATAATCAGTTTTACTTGTCCTCGTAAACAATGCAAGGTTCAAAGAAAAGTCTTTCGCTATATTCACTACTGCACGGCGCTCACAAATAAATTCTATGCAAATTTTGATAAATTCGGGTTCGAATCCCCGTCCGGGCATCCTGATTTGGGTTTTCCATGGTTTCCCACATCACTCCAAATGCCGGGATGCTTCCTTCAAAAAGGCCATGGCCGAATTCCTTCCCGTTCCTTGTCCCCAGTCCCATCCCGCCTATAATGAACTTAGCCGTCGACGAGGCGTAAAGCTATAAGTAAAAAAAAATTGAATGAAATTTTATTTTAAGAATTATTTGTAGCAACATTAGAGTTGAGTAAATATGGTTATTGTATATTTTCCTTACAATTAATTGTGAATTTGTGTAAATTAACATTATTTTATGGAGATAAACTATTTAAATACTATTTAATATGTTCAGAAACAGTATTACTCACGAAATATTGATTAATAGAACGTAGTTCTAAGTATTGATGTGAGGTAAGATGTTTGGAGGACACTTTCCGACAGTTTGGAATGATTTATCTGGATAATTTTGTGTGTATATATCTTTAATTTTCATTTCTATGCGTTTCATAATAATTGTGAGTGATTTTGTATTAATTTTGATTGTTTTTAACGTGATTTTAATTATTTAAGTATTGTTAGACTACGAGATGCGTCGGGCGGAAGTCTTTGAATTATTCTGGAATTATCTTTAATGCCTATAGAAGTGATCGGAAGAGACGAATAAGTTAGTTGAGTCTTCGTTTTGAAAAGATTAATTTTGAAGGTGTTGTATTTGTAATCGCTGGAGCATTTGTTTACATTTCTCTGTAGTATCTTTTTATGAAGTCCGATGTCTTCGATAAAAATATAAACAAACTATAAAGTGTAAAGGATTTTGTTGTTTTCGCAGGCGTCATATTACAAATATAAATGCTTACGGGATTATCGCTGCGTTGCTATATTCTTAATTCTTCTTTTCCCGGCGTTTCAATCTAATCTTCGGTCCTCTTCAGGGGTCTTGTGCCAAATCTGCTAAAGATTGTGATCTTCTGGAGACCGGCGTGGCTGGTTGTTTATTTGTACTGTTGATTGTCTGACTATCCAGAGATGTTTTTTACGATGTAATATCTGTGGGTCCAGAGTTCATTATTTATCCGTTTGAACTTGGAATGGATAGTGAAACGAAAAATACTAAGTGGAACTCCAGTTTCCCCTCTCTTCTACGGCCTGCCTAAAATCCACAAAGCCGAGGTTCCTCTACGACCTATTGTGAGTACAATAAATTCACCTACATATGGGTTAGCAAAATTCCTAGCCAAAAAATTAGAACCACTGGTGGGATGCACAGAGACTTATATAAGAAATTCATTGCACTTTGTCGAAAAAATTAAGAAGATTAATTATCTGACAACGGCTTCTTAATAAGTTTTGACATTATGTCATTGTTCACAAACATACCACTGAACGAAGTGATGGAAATCATAGATAAAGAATTCACTGTGGAATGCAGGTCGGTCTTCAGACATTGTCTTACCTCTACCTACTTTCAGTGGAACAATGAGTTTTTACGAACAACAAGAAGGAGTACCAATGGGCAGCCCTCTGTCGCCCATCATAGCGGATTTTTTTATGGAAAAATTTGAAAAGAAAGCCATTGAGACTGCAACCAAGAAACCATCACTTTGGCTACGATATGTAGACGATACTTTTGTGATATGGCCTCATGGAGAAGAAGATTTGAAACAGTTCTTCGATCACATTAATAGTATCCATCCAAAGATCAAGTTTACAATTCAGAAAACCAACACATACATACGGGTACCTCCAAGCTTTATCACACCATCACCCATCACAAAAACGAGCCTTGATTAAAACGCTGTTCTGCAGAGCAGAAAGAATCGCGGACGAGGAACATTTAATAAACGAACAAGAACATCTTAAACGGCCACTGAGACATAATGGCTATGGGTTTAACATGATATTAAATGCAATGTCAACTAAGCAAAGAAAAACTGTCTTGATGAAGACCAGAAACAGAAAGCTGCCATACGTGAAAGGTATCTCGGAAAAAATTGGGAGAATTTTAACGAAATCTATATTCTTCATATATTCAGAAGTGGAAACAAAGTGAAAGAAAACCTGCGAACGGCCAAAGATCGAAAGTCTCCCTTACAAAGCAATGGAATTTATGAAGTACCCTGTAATTGCGGGAAGGTATATATAGGCGAAAACGAAAGAGCTATAGCCATGAGGATACGTGAACATAAGAGTCACACCCGTTTGAGGCATCACACAAAATCAGCTATTGCCGAACACCAGATGGAGGAAGATCATGAAATATTGTGGGGCAATACAAGAGTACAAGCTAAAACCGAAGGTTATCTCCAAAGAAAAGTGAGAGAGGCTATTGAAATATTCAAACATCCAAACAACCTCAATAAAGATGGTGGTTATGGTCTTAGCCAGATTTGGAAATGTGTGCTGGATAAATAATTAACTCTGGACCCACAGATATTACATCGTAAACAACGTCTCTGGATAGTCAGACAATCGACAGTACAAATAAACAACTAGCCACGCCGGTCTCCAGAAGATCACAATCTTTAGCAGATTCGGCACAAGACCCCTGAAGAAGACCGAAGACTAGGTTGAAACGTCGGGAAAAGAAGAATTAAGAATATAGCAACGCAGCGATAATCCCGTAAGCATTTATATTTGAAAATATAAAGTGATTCTTCTTGGAATAATTATTTCATTTAAAAAGATACCTATCAATTTTTACATATTCATATCCCAACCCACACATATCCTTGATTTTGTATAGTGGCTACATATTACTGGAAAAGTTGTAAACATTTAAAGCCAAAAACTATCACACGCTTTTCAAGAATAACGTGGCAAATCTGTTCGACAGATATCTCTCTGTTGAAGCCTTGATGCTGAGGTTCTTTGTCGCAGGAAGACGAGTTTAGTGTCGGACAGATATTTTTCCAGATGAGGACTGTCCAGCGCCCTGTGATTAATCTGCCACCCCTCCCCGCCTCCAGTGGGGGGTTGTTTGGAAGGCGGACGACACAAACAACAGTTACATGCGTGACGCATGCGTCCTCTGTAGCTCACACACTGAGATGCGTACAGTCGCGTATTACACCAAATGTACCTGCGCATAAAGCTTAGAACATCTTCACACAACCAGATTGTCACTACTTGCCTTTAAGGGGGTAAGGTACAGTTATCAGGTTTCAAAAAAAATGATTTTTTCTTTTGATTCACTTTTCTTTTGATTTACTTTTGACTTCATCTTGTTGAAAAAATTATTTAAATATCTTTGACAGTGTGGGAGTTATGCGTGATTAAGCGAAGTCCTGCACGATTGACAGCCACTTAAATCTTACTGCACTTGAAGGTAATCCAAATCTTTAACCTTAAATATCTCAAAACAGCAATTCATCAAATGGTTTTAAAGATAACTTTTTTCCATATGCATAGATCTTTTTCAAATTTGCAGGCCATGTTCTACATACTAATTACTACAGTCCTTACCATTATTGTTTATGCGACTTTTCCCAAATGAAAAATATTGCTTTATGTTTAAGCAAAAAAAGCAAAAAATTTAATTTCTTGAATTTTTTATTAATAACAAATATAGAGTTAAATATGTTATATTATTGATTCAACTTATTGCCTTGATATTAGTTTACAATATTAAAAAAAAACATTTCTGAAAAATTTCAAATACTATACCCTCTGTCATTAAAACCCTTCACAACAACATATTTTTACTGTCAATTTGGATAGTACATTAACCTATTGCTAAACAATATTTTTATTTTAAACAACAGTTCTATGGAGCTATGAAATCTGAACACTCAAATTTAAATATATTTTGAGAAAATTACATTTCAATTTTTTCATATATTTGTATGTGTTAGGTATACCTACCCCCTTAATACCCCTAAGTTGCTCCAATCACAATTCTTCAAATTTTGCAGAGTCAAAAACTGGTCAGAGAGTCGTATTTCGGCCTAAAATGTTAGGCGATGTTGATATTTAACCCAAAAAAAAACATATTTTGTTACTTTCAGTCTCTATAAATCGACCCTTTAAGTGGTCCAACAATTTCACGCGGTCATATCCCGTGAGGTAAAAATTTTTTTTTTTTTTTTTGTCTCTAAAATCTTATTTCTTGTCCTTTAAGATTTTGTTGTAAAAACGCCTCAACTTGATTATTGCCTAAGTGTTGAGTGGGCCTACAAGGAGCGAGGTTGTGTTTATGCCAGGCAGTGTTCTCCGAATATCCCCAAAGAGGTGGTTACCTTCCTTTGAAACAGATCCCTGCCTTATTCGTACGACAGTTGACAAGTTCCAAGGGCAGACCCAAGACAAAGTAGGCGCGTACCCATTTGAAGCCGTCTACTAGCTGGGGACTATTATACACTCGTGACAGTACCAAAAACACGAACTCTAGTTGACACCTAGTCACCCAGCACACCAGACATACCACAACACCAAATAGTGCTGTATGAGACCCACATCAAGGTATCACCTAGAGGAGTATTAGGACGTTTAAAGGAAGATAGCTGGAGTTGATTTTGGAAATAACAATATAATCAGTGACTGGTACGATTAAGGGCCTGGGTTGGGAGTCACTGGATGACAGGAGGAGACTGAAGAGAGTATTGGGAAGGAGTAAAGCTGCATTCCCACGATCTCTTGTAACGAAGGCGGGACGGGACCGGACCTCATTAGCCGAAGTGTAGGGACGACCGCGCGCCGCAGGTTAGTCCTAGCTTACCTCGCCGCCACCTCCCCACCACGTTGCCTAGGGTCGCTCGGCACATAGCACTTTACAGCAACAGAAGGGGTGCGCAACGCTGCTGCAAACCGATGGCAACAGAGCTCCACTACGCACGCCTGTGATGTTTACCGACACAGAGTGGGTAGCTGCGTCTCATCTCCGCTGGCAGAGGCGGCCCCCGTTCCCATGGCGTGTTGTTCAGTATCCGTCCCGTCCCGTCCCGCCTCCGTTACTAGACGTCGTGGTAACGCGGCTTGAGGCGTACATGGACAATGAGGCCTGTAAGAAAATCGGTAGAAGAATTACGATTAGTACGTGGAAGGGAACTGATGATCATGGACAAAACCTGAATCTCGATTTCAAAAGATAGTGGGGTGGTTAATTTTCTTTTGCACGAATCGGAGTCAGGGATTGGAATAAATTACCAAAAGAAATGCCGAACAATTTCCAGTTTTTTTGTGAAATGTGAAGATAGGAAATTGGGAAAAGTGCCACTGTCGATTCACATTGAAACTTAAATCACATTCTTTGATCGTTTAACTCCTGATTAACGAGGAATCATTACTGTTATGATACACTAGAAAAACTCTCGTTGTTTAAATCCGGCTTAAGAAAGATCCAGACTCGCTTTCTTCCTGAAGACTGTTTAAATCAGTGTTTCCCAACCTTTTTTGGGTCATGTCCCACTTTCAACATTATTTTGCCCCCTATACATAATTTTTAATAAAAATTATTGTTTGTTATTAAAGAAACTGATATAGGATGGTTTTTGAAAGAAAACATTTTAATATTATCATAAAACACAGTAAGTAAAATTAAAAAACATATAATGAAATACTAAAATTCAAATTCAAAAGATTTATAATAAACATTTATTATGGCAATTTAGTGTGATCCTTTTAAGAATTTGCTTTTTTGCTATATTTTGTAACCATATCTGGCATTGCGTTTAAATAACCCAAAGAGCAAGCGGTAAAGTCGTATCAAGTCAATTTATAAATTGCCCCCCTAAAAAAACGAAATTGCCCCCCTGTGGGGCGTGGGCCCCACGTTGGAAAACACTGGTTTAAATCATTGAGGATTAGCGTTTCTTTCTCGCAGTTGACAATGGTTCTTAAAGTGTATTTATTTTTGGTAGTCTTGTTATTTGTATTTGGGAACCTAGCAATAATTTCATTTCTACTGGCGGCATTGATGATAACCTACTTATTGGGGATGCAATACAATGAAATAATTGAGATAATTATTTTGAGGAATCATCTGGAGATTTAGTTCCTGCGAGCGACAATTGTGTCGTGAAGACGTGAGGATATTAATTTATATTTCCTGTGATGTGTTTATTTTGTTTTAATTATGGGTGAGTATTTTCTTCGGGAGCTCTGACGCCTGCGTCGCTAGCAGGCTAGGACATGTCCTGTTATTTGATTTTTGTCATCCTGATTTCGATTTTTCATGGATTTACGAAATAACTCCAACCGAATACCGGGTAGGGCTGTTGATATTTTTAAAAATATCGGTTTTTCGATATACCGACATTTTAAAAAGTATCAATATCGGCTGTCGATATACCGTAAAAAAGTATCGATATATCGACACTTTCATAAATGCAGTTGCAAAGTTACATTACTTTTTTTCATAAGATTTTTGTGGTATTTCATTTAGTTTTGTAAGTTGATAGCTTATTCTGAGTTTGCTAAATTTTCTTGATCTCTAATTAGCAACTATTTGTTATTTACACTATACCTGGTAACACGCTAATTTCAAGTTGGACTTTCCTAACTATGCCCACTCTCATTTTAAACAATGAGCTCGCGTTGGATTCGTGCTGGGCGAGCGATGCCTTGCCTAATACTGTTGTCATCATCCGAGTAGACTTGGTACCTGTATCTTCCAAATTAATTATCGAAACCTAGTAAGATTTACTTAAGCTTGCTGATCTCTATGCGTAACAGAAATTTGAGGGACATAGTGTCATCCAGAGCAAACGAAAAATGATAACTTATTTTTTAAAATATCGACGCCGATACCCAGATTTCAGTATCAATATACCGTCCTAAAAATATCACTCATAAATATCGATATTTTCAAAAAAATAGTATCGATATATCGACATATTATTAACAGTCCTAATGCCGGGGTGATTTCTCTAGTACAGTGTTTCTCAAAGTGGGGTACGCGAATCCCTACGGATTCACCAGTTGATAGTAGAGGTTTCGCGACAAGATTTACGTAAGGACAGACTGGCTGTCTAAAGGGAATAACAAAACACAATGGTCAATATCGCTCATTGTTGCCAGCAGTGGAGCTAAAAATGTCTTAGTTTTTTGTTAAGGGGCTTCGCTATTGCCTGGGAAATTTTATAGGGGTACGTGGCGCTAAAACATTGAGGAACACTGCTCTAATAGGTTCCGTGTCACAATCCCTTCCTTTTGCCTGAAAAGGGTTCTCGAAACCCCATATAAGCTATTTTTTTAAAAACAGTTGTTAGTCATAGCGGAGTGCCGACAGACAGCTTAAAACTATGAATATCATACGATCAATCCATCATACAACATTACAAATATACTAAATAATATTAATTTCCTGTGGTCGTAATGACCTGGTGACGGGGTTTCTATTGGTTCTACATCTACATTCATACTCTGCAAATCACAAAAATTGTGGGTGGCAGAGGGTGCTAAGCACCAATCCTAAGCCCGCCCATTCCAATCCCGAATAGTGCGAGGAACGAAGGAATACATATAAGTATCAGTACGGCATCTTATTTCTCTAATCTTATCCCTCCGGTCATTGCGACCTAAATAGGTTGGCGGAAGAAGTATTTCATTGCACTCGAAATTTAAATTTTTTCGCATATTCTCCAATAAATTCGAACGCAAGCTACGTCGTCTGTCTTCCAAACTATCCCAGCCCAATCTATGTATCAATTTTGTGACGCTTTCATAAGGGCTGTAACAACAAGTCACGAATCTAGCGGCTCTCCTCTGCACCCTCTCAATTGAGTCAATCAGAACCTTGCGATACGGGTCCCAAACCCCACAACAGTAATCCAGATGCGGACGCACTAGTGTTTTATACGCTATCTCCTTTGTTTGAGCATTACAATTCCTCAAAATACAACCTATGAATCGTAATTTAGAATTTGCCTTGCCTACGACGGAAGTTATGTGCATGTCCCATTTCATGTTGCTTTGTACTATCACCCCCAGATACTTCACGGAATCAACCGTGTCAACAGCTCAATTGTTTATTTTGTAATCGTGAACAAACTGATTCTTCTTGTTACTTATCCGCATTGCCTTGCACTTTTTGCAATTTAGTGTAAGCTGCCATTTACGGCACCAATCGAAAATAGCATCCAAATCACGCTGAATTTCTAAGCAATCGTCGGAGCACCTTAATTCCTTATAGATAACCGCATCGTCGGCAAACAATCGCAACCAGCATTTGACGTTGTCACCTAGATCGTTTATAAATATTAAGAAAAGAAGTGGACCTATTACACTTCCTTGAGGAACGCCCGAATTAACATTTATCTTAGAAGAGGCTTCCCCGTCAACAACGACATACTGTGATCGACCTGTTAGAAAATCACGTATCCACTCGCAAATCTGAGCCGAAATACCGTAAGCTCGAATCTTCGCTAAATGTCGGTTGTGTGGCACAGATTCAAAAGCTTTCTGAAAATCCAAAAAAAACTGCATCAACTTGCGAACCTGCATCTATAACTTTCATTATGTCGTGGGAAAATAGGGCCAATTGTGTTTCACACGATCTCTTCTTCCGAAATCCGTGTTGACATGGTGTAAGTAACTCGTTCTCATCTAGAAACTTCATTATGTTCGAGCATATGACATGTTCCAGAATTCTACTGCAGACCGATGTTAGAGATATGGGTCGATAATTCCGAGGATCACTCCGATCTCCTTTCTTAAAAACGGGAATTACCTGGGCTATCTTCCAGCTAGAAGGTACTTTTCTCTCTTCTAGTGATTTACGGAATATATCTGACAGAAATGGTTCAATATCCTCCGTGTATTCAGAAAATACTCTTACCGGTATACCATCGGGACCCGGGGCTTTACCCCACTTCAGGAGTTTTAATTGCTTTACAATTCCTACGCTATCAATTTCTATCGGATCCATCTCTAATTCCACACGATGTGGTAAAGTGGGGATGTTTTCCATGTTTTCTCGCGTCAATGAATTTTTGAATTCGGTGTTAAATACGGTAGCCTTGTCGCGGCTGTCTTCAACTTCCCGTCCGTCTTTTATTAGAACTGGCTTATTGTTCCCGCTACAACTAACTTTTTTTACATACGACCAAAATTTCTTAGGATTTTCAGTGAGGCTCTTAGAGAGAGAATTTTCACGAAAGTTATTAAAGGCCTCACGCATCGCATTCTTAACACGTCCCCTTATCTCCAATAGCTTATCTAAATCAGTTGCGCATTCCGCCACTATCTTAACCGCGCTAACCTAACCTTGTTGTACTACCAGATACTAAGGACCTACAGTTTTATGTCGAATCCGAAACACGAAAGCGTTCTGGCGTACTTCACATTACACAGCAAGTAGTACCAAAAGTGTAGGCTGGGTTAAGGGTCTATGAAAAAAACCCGCCGACAAAGGAAATCGATCCGGGGACCTCTCGTTCCCTAGTCAGACGCCTTAACCACTGAGCCACCAGACCGCTACAGATATATCGTTAGCATCAGCATGTCGGTGACGCGACCTCATAAGATTTTACCTATGCAAAAATCGCCCAACGCGCCTACAGAAGTTTTCACTTCAAAAACTAAAAATCTAACTTAGTCCACAATCCGAAGGTTGGCCGAATCTTCCCATAGGAGATGTACCAAACTATTGTGTCACTTGCAGGAAGTCCAATTCCTTTCCTCAGGGGCCTTCAGTTTAACGTGAGATCAGAACCACGGAACGTCCCGTCGTAGCTCATATAATCAAATACAACTTCTAAAAATTCCTGCTCACCACGGGGTTTGAACCCGTGACCGGAGAGACAAACTTTCGGACATAAACGCCTTAATTGCTGAGCCACCAGACCCCTTTTATTGAAGTATACGTGTGCTACAGGGCCGGATTAAGACAGCGCGAGGCCCGTAGCAAATGTGAAGAAGAGGTCCTTGATTTTTGCCGTTCGGGGGAAAATTGTATAGCTAAAAAAAAAAAAAGTCGCCCATCTAGTCTAGGTGCGGCCTCCCTAGGAAGCGCGAGGCCCCCTAGAAGGCGCGAGGCCCCCTAGAAGGCGCGATTCCCCCTAGAAGGCGCAAGGCCCCCTAGAAGGCGCGAGGCCCGTATCATTTGCTACCTCCTGCTACGTGGTTAATCCGGTATTGGTGTGCTAAGTACTATCAAAACCGGATAAAAAACTGTGGTTTTATATGAACAACGTTGACAGAAATTAATGTAAGGGAGGAAAGGAGGATAGAGTTTTGGTTTTTGTAAATCAAACGTTAACAGTATTTTTCCATTTTTTTAAAAATGTATATGTATGCAAAGTTCCATCAAAATCGGATAAAATCTGTGTGTTTGTATAAAGATTTTGGTAAAGCTTCCTTGTAAAAGTATCTTGAAAAATTAATAAAAGAAAAATCGCACACATCATACGCTCAACAGGTGGCATCTTGGTGACGGTGACGTCAAAAATTCAAAGATTTACCACTGTTCAAACATCGCGTAAAGCGCGTCATAGAAGTTGTCCCTTCAAAAATACAGCCCGAGCTGACAACCATACGGGGAGCGATGTCATTCCAACATAGTGTTCGGGAGGAGTAAGTCCAGCTATCCTGACTTCGGTTTTACATGACTTCCCGAAATCCCTCCAGCCGAAAAGTGAAAGCCGAAGTCCTTTAATGTTAGGTTGGTTAGAGGGGTTAACTGAGACCAGTTGCAGCTAGGTAAACAAGGAAACCGATGCAAAAAATAAATTAATCGGGCCCTCAGTCCAGATGGACGACTTTTTTTTCTACCATGTCACGTGAGGTTTGCTGGCAGGGGCTTCCTTAGTTGGGAGCCCCCCTGAGCTGACCTTGGGGACTCCTTGAACTGGGGGCCCCAGTACACGGCAGCGCCTAGCCCTCCGATAGCTACGCCACTCCCTAATGGGGCACCCATAAATTACGTCAGGTGTTTTTCCGAATTTCCGGACCACCCCCCCCCCCGCCCCTCTGGTGAGATCTGGTTCGTAAGAACCCCCTAGTAATCTCCCTTACAACTTTTTGAGAATTTTTTTTAGGTCTCACCATTCCAAACCGGGTTACACCCCCACTTTTCGACGAAATACACCCCCTAAAATCGACTTTCGTGTGTTTTGTAGACCTCTTTTTTTTTTTGTTTAGCTCTACAGACCAAAAAAAAATTCCAAAACCTCACGTGAGATTTTCATTGCCCCCCCTCCCCCTTGGTTAGATTTCGCCGGACCCCCCCCCCTCTATATCACCTCACGCGCCCTAAGGGGGCATCCACAAATTACGTGAGGTGTTTTTCAGGATTTATGGACCCCCCTCCCCCCTGGTGAGATTTCGTGAGATCTAGCCGGACCCCCCCCTCCCCCTCTGGTGAGATCTGGTCCGTGAGAAACGCCCTAGAAATCGCCCTGGAAACTTTTGTAGACCTTTTTTTTTTAGGTCACACACTAACTTTTTTGACGAAATAGCCTCCTAAAATCGACTTTGGCGCAAATTTTAGACCTTTTTTTGGCTCTACTGTCCCCAAATTTTTCGCAAAATCTCACGTGAGATTTACGTAGACCCCCCCCCTCCCCTCTGCTGAGATATCGCCGGACCCCCCCCCCCCTTATTTCACCTCACGTAATTAATGGATGCCTACAGCAGTGGAACTCCTGGGCTTGAAGTGGGAGGAATGGATCGCCTATGGGCTGCCGACTCGTTGCGTTGAGAGGGCGTACTTTGGGAGCTGGGTGAGTACAGAACCACCCCAGATGGACGAGGCGGGCGTGGGGTGGACCATACCGGATGGACGCCGATCGTTTTTAACAAAGAAGCCCGCCGTGCGACGATGGCGCCCGACACATGTGCTAATAATGGACAATGGCCGGCTAATGGCGTTCAGCGCGACAGATGGGACGAGGGGAAAAACGACGATCAACGCGACCAGTCATCAAGCAGCGGAGAGCGCTTCACCTGACCAGCACCTCAACTGCCAAGTGGTCACCAAACTCGGAATTTGGACCTTCCCTGACAGTTATGTTTGCAATCTCTGCTTAGGGTAGGAAATGCAGTATCAAAAGAAGTGGAAGTAAAAATGGGAGTGCCACAGGGTAGCATATTGGGGCCACTGTTATTAATTATTCTAATGAATAATTGTGTTGATTGTTTACTATCAGATATTATATTGTTTGCAGATGACATAGTGCTATATAAAAGGATCGAAACAGTACAGGACTGTAAACAGCTGCAGGGTGATCTGAACAGGATATCTAGTTGGGTTGGTAAACATGGAATGAGCATAAATGCAAAGAAGAGACACCTTAATAGATACACAAATAAAAAAACTAAAGGTTGATTATGATTATAAGGCGGGGAAAGAATTGCTAGTTGAAGACTTGAAATTTAAATATCTTGGCATTACATTTGTTAACAAGCTTAACTGTGCAGGACAAATTAGTCAGTTAGTAGGAAAAGGTTTCAAAATCCTGCACTTGTTGGAGAGAGTGATGAGGGGATGTATGAGAGAAATAAAGGAATTGGGTTACAAAACTTTGGTCAGACCAATGCTTGAATATGGTAGTGTAGTATGGGACCCACATTTAGAGTTTGGAGAGTTGGAGAGGGTGCAATAAAAGGATGCTAGATTTGTTTATGGAAATTACTGCAGAACGCAATCAGTAACAGATATGATAATGGAACCGGAATGCGATTCATTGCAAGACAGGAGGAGGGTGAAGACTGTCATGGGAGTGTACAAGGCGTATACTGGTGATGAAATACTGATGTAAGAATGAAAAGTAATACATGGAAGGGAAAAGAGGAACCTTGACCACAAGCTGGCACTCGATTTCAGGCACAAGGGTGTAGGAAGATTCTCTTATTTAGGTAAGGGTGTCAGGGATTGGAATAAGTTACCAAGAGAAATGATGAGTAATTTACAAAAAACGTTGAAATAATTTAAAGTTAAAATTTGCAGAGGGCAAATATAGTGCGGCCCAGCAAAGACAGGTGTGTAGGGAAATTGCCACCGGAGCGAGCGCTCCATTTCAATTTAATTAAATATTATTATTATTACTCCATCCGGTCTCATTCTTGGTCTGTTTCTCCACATCTCCCTAAGCAAAATTGTACCTCACCTGACACGCTGATTTGTTGGTCGTGACCGATCACCTTGATCGTTCAGTCACTTCATGAGGGAACCAGGACACTGATATGAGCCGATTTTCACACATTGATTTACCGCACAGCCAGTACGTAAAGCTTGGACTATAGGTCAAACTCACACACGAAGTAAAATATTCCATCACAATTCTTCGCTAGTTTAAGTCCGTGACAGTGTTCTGGCCATGGTCCCCGGTCTACAATAGTACCCACGTCACTAAGTTAGTGATACTCATACCAAACAACAAATTACTGCATGGCATTGTTGGGAGGGAGATCCCGAAGAATTGTTCGGCCGTCAAGTGAGTTTTCAAGCAGTATTAGTAACAGGTATATAGGACCTACAGCTTAACATGAAATCCGAGCCTTGGAATCATTACGGCGTACCTCACTTCACACAACAAGCTGTGCCAGAGGTGAAGGTCGGAGTATAGATCTCTAAAAATCACCACCGAGACCAGGATTCGAACCAGGGACCTTTCGATCTTCAGTTGGACGTCTTAGCCACTTTTTTTTTTTTTTTTTTTTTTTTTTTTTGGGCCTCCTTCCTCCCCTTCAGCCCTGCCTTTCGCTCGCCAGTGGTTGGCTCTTTGCCTGGCTCTAAACCTTTTTATAGTAAAATTTGGGTTTCAATGTTCTCTTTCCTGATTTGTATTTATTAGTGGTATTTTCCATCAGTTGGATGTTTTGTTTTTATGTTTTGAATATTTGGTACAGTTAGGTTCCCCTCGTGCCTTTGATTCAAGAAGTCTCTCTTTGGGTCTAGGCGGGGTTTATAAACAGTTTTATTTGGTTAAATTGTGATCATTGGAATGATTCTGTCATTATTATATCGAGCATCCGTGCGAAGTCTTTTTTATAATTTTGAGTTTGGATAATTTCGTAATATACAGTATTCATATATGCTATATATTCGTCGTAAGTACTCTTTTCCGTTTGTAGCATATAAGTTAGGGTATTGCCTAGTATCCATTGTACCGTGTTGTGTTTCGTTTCAGGATATCTCTTTTTCTCAGGTTTCAGTATTTCCTGGATGCTCACGGTTAACGGTGATTTTCTGTCAAGGAAGGCTATTCTTCTTCTTGCCCAATTCCATATTTTCTGGTTTTGGTTACACGTTATCCTGTGTATCAGGGTGTCAGTATTTCCGCAATTTCTGCACCTGTCATTCGGGGCTAGATGTATTTCGTAAAGTCTTCTGTTGGTTGAGATTTTTTCATTTACGACGTCATACCACAAGGATTGTATTTTAGTGTTTAGAGTTTTATTCGTTATATTTTTCCAGATGTTGCTCCAGTTGTATTGTGGATTTTTAATTTCGATTTTATTTCTGTGGTTAGATGTGTTGATTATTTTGTAGATTTCTTTTGTTGTCTTGTTGTACAGGGTGCATCCTTTGGTTTTTGCATAAGTTGTTTCTAGGTGAAATTTTCTCATATGTGGTAAGGTGAACTTTATCGCGGCCATGTTGAAAGGTATTTCCTCAGTGACTGGTTTTGTTTCTTTAATCAAGTTATTTGTTGGGCCGTTTGGGTCATTTTCCGCTGTCGTTATGGTTCTTTTGAGGAATAATGCGCAGCATCTTTCGCGTACGCTTATCATTCCTATGCCTCCATTACCTAGGGGTAGAGTCATTGTTTTGAACGCTGTTTTGAAGATCTTACCCCTGCTTGCGAACCACCCGAGCAGATTCTGTATCCGATCTGCAATTGTGTCGGGTATCGGCAGTACTTGGGCGATGTAGACCATTTTACTCAGTAAAGATACTTGTACGATTTTAGCCTTCTGTATTGCATCCAGATCTCTATCACAGTGCATGTTTATAACAGCCCTAATTTTTGGTAGTGTTATGAGCCAGTTTTTAGTTATTGTTTTCATAATGTTCTTTTGAAAAACAATGCCTAATGTCTTATGTTCTTCTACTTGCTCGTACCAGATGTCTGTTGGAGGTGGGATCTCTGCTCTACTTATTTGGAGCAGTGCAGTTTTCTTTGGGTTAAGTTTTGCGCCTGTTGCTTCCGTGAACGTTGTGATTATTTCCCACGTTTTTTGGATGTCCTCCGCTGAAGTTTCGGCTATACAAATGTCGTCTGCGTATCCTCTGCATGTAAATTTGTATCCGTTTAGATTAATGCCTGTTAAATTTTGGTGACATTTCTCAAGCAGGGGTTCCGTTGCTAGTGCGTACAGGATCATTGATAGGGGGCATCCTTGTCTTATCGATCTTTCTATCTTGACGGGCGCTGACAGGTGTCCGTTTATAAGAAGTTTTGAATGTGTGTTTGTAATTATTTTCTTTATTACTTCCACGAATGGGGAGCCAAATCCTTTATGTTCCATGATTTTTAAGAGGTAATTATGTTCAATTCGGTCAAAAGCTTTTTCAAAATCGAGGAATAGTAGAGCTGATGGCGTTTGTTTTTCTGCGTTTATGCTGATAATATCACGGTATTCGCACACAGTATTTAAGATGCTACGTCCGGGAATAGCACTGGTTTGATGAGGTCCTAAGATTTTCTCCATGAGGGGTTCCAGTCTAGTTTTGAGGATTCTCGTTAGTATTTTAAAGTCTGAATTTAACAAAGTTATTGGTCGTATTTCATTAATTTTTTTGATTTGGTTGCCTTTGGGTACTAGCACTATGATGCCCTCTGTGAAGGCGGTGGGAAGATTATCCTCTGTCCATAAGTCGTTTAGAATCTCTGTTAACTTATTTCTTAGCATAGGCCAGTAATGAATATAAAATTCAATGGGTAACCCATCCGGTCCTGGGGATTTCCCTCTTGCTGCTTTGTTTATCGATGTATGAATTTCATCCTGGTCAAAAATTCTTGTTAGAGTTGCTGATTCTTCCACACTTGCTGTGTTACTTGAGTTGGATATTAAATCGTCGATTGCCGCCGTACTAGTTGGAGTTGACTTAAAATTATTTTTATAATGCGTGGTAATTTCTTTAATTATATCTCTTCCGTCCTTGATGTTTTCACCATTTTCTTTAATTATATTGGTTATTAAAGTTTTTTTACTCCTTTTTGTGCTCCTTATAAGGTGGTACAAGGCTGCCGTTTCTTTGGTTGCGACGTCAGTCGGTTTTGAAGTTGTCAGAAGTTTGTTTGCTTGCATATTTTGTAATGATAGGATCTTGGCTTTGTATTTTTTTATTTTTATATTAGTATCGACAGTTATGGTGGGCTCTTGGTATAATTCCTTGATGCATCTGTAATAATACTCAATTGTGCCCTTCATCCAATAGTTCTTTTGTGTCCCCCAGGAGATTAAGGTTCGTTTTAGTTTCGGTTTCACATGTTCAACCCACCAAGATAGTGTGCTTTTATATTTTTTACAGTTTTTTAGACATTCGTCCCAGACACTTTTGATTTCTTCGTCTAGCGCCGGGTCTTCAAGCATAGAGATGTTACATTTCCAGAATCCTTTGCCTCTGCTAACTGGCTGCCTCTGCATGTTGACAGTACATTGCATACTGTTGTGATCTGAAAAGCTTAGAGGAAAAATGTTTGCACTGGTTGTTTTGGTTCGGAGAGTCTCCGTTACGTAGATCCTGTCGAGTCGGCTTGCTGAGTTGTTTGAGACATATGTGTAGGCTTTGGCATTTCCGTGAATGCATTCCCATGCGTCGTGGAAGTCCATCCCTCGAATGAGGTTAGTCAGCTCCCTGCACCCATTGAAATTTGGGGTTTGATCTTTTTGGCTTAGTACACAATTAAAGTCACCTCCCATTATTATTGCACCTGTGGTATTTCGCAGGAGATAGGGTAGCTCTGTTTTGTAGAAGTATGCTCTTTGGGCTCGATTATTATTGCCAGAGGGGGCGTAAACATTGATTATTCGCGTGTTATTTATTGTAGTTGCAATGGCCCTGCCGTTTGTTAATGTTTCTGTACTAACCGTCTCAATTCCCTCTCTAATCACGAGGGCCGTTCCCGTGTTGGTTTCTTTGGAGTAGTTGATTATTCCGTCGTATCCAGGGATGTTTAGTTCCGTAAAAGTCACTTCTTGTAACATTGCGATGTCAATACTGTTTTGTTTAATATAATCCGCTAGGCATTTTATTTTTAATGGCGTAATTACTCTGTTCATATTTATAGTTGCAATACTATAACTTTGATTGCTTGTCATTGGTTATTTTACGTCTCATCAGATCCCTCCATTACTTCCTCGTACCAGCTGTCTTTACTGAGGAGTTTTGGTTTATCTTCTTCTCTTATCTTCTGATCGTTTACGTATTTTGGTGTGTCTTGTCCTTCAATTCTCACTTTGGTTGTGTCTTCTTCTTCTTCTTGTCTTGATTTGGCGTTATTTGTTGTTCGTTCTACTTTCTCCGCTATTCTTTTTACTGGTTTGCCGTTGTTTTCGAGTCGTTCACTGAGAGCTCGGCGTTTTTTTGTTATGTATTGACTTGCGGTATTGGCACCATCCTTATTTGCACTTCTGCTAGATTGTCTTGTTATTCTCTTCTCGCTTATTTCTTTCTCGGCTTTGTTATTGATCGTTGAGCTGTGCATTTCAATCAGTTGTTTTGTTTCGGAATCTTCTTCTGCCTGGTGAGTTGTTTTATTTGTAAATGTTTCTATGTGTATGACATGTTCTGGGATACTCTCTTCTTCTATTTCTTTTTCATGTAATTT
The DNA here is from genome assembly GCA_031002005.1 of Vandiemenella viatica. Classification (NCBI taxonomy): domain Eukaryota; kingdom Metazoa; phylum Arthropoda; class Insecta; order Orthoptera; family Morabidae; genus Vandiemenella; species Vandiemenella viatica. Next base: position 111,267,575 of record CM061918.1, read on the forward strand.
CTGTTCCGGTTCTTGTTCTTCGTTTTCTTCTTCTTCTTGTCCAGATTTTTCGGCTTGTGTTTCCTGTTTACCGCCGAGCTGTTCCGAGTTGTCCTCTACATCGATCTCCATGTTTTCCGTGTTTTCCAACGTTTCTGTGTGTGGCTCACATGCTGATGTTACAGTGTGGCCTATGTTTACACTGTTGACTTGTGCCGTGGCTTCTGCATAAGACGCTGTGTTGCTACTTTCCTTACTCGCTTCCGCGATTGTAGCATTTGCAGTTATAGTTTCTGATGTTGACAATTTTACTCTTGGAAGTTGTAATGGTCGGCGTTTTGTACACTCAGATCTTAGATGTCCTGGTTCATTGCAAACAGAGCATGTGCGCGGTTGTCCCTCATATATTATTAATGCTTTGAAACCCTGTATCATTATATAGGAAGGTATATGTTTTTTTAAATCAATTTTCACACACCGTATGCCGTTGTTTGCTTGGAATCTGAACTTAGGGCTCCATTTTTCGTCGGTCGCCGTTATTATTTCACCATAGTTTCGGATTGCTGCCGTTACACTAGCATTACTAATTTCAAATGGTACATTAAAAACTCTTACTGATCGTAGCCCCAGCCCTGCGTGGCTTATATATACGGTACTTACGGTTCCATCTGGGTTCTGGTAGTCGGCTTTCCCTCCAGTTTTCTCTACAATAGTATTGCACAAGTTGTCATTTGTCATTTTAACGTATACTGCATAAGTCAAGAAGTCCATTTGGATTCCGTATACATCTGCGTCTGTCAAGTCGAATTTTTCATACAGCCATTCATGGAAGTCATATGCACGTGGTCTTGTCTCCTTCGCGTCGAACGCAAATTTCAGTGTATTCTTCCGTATCGTCGATTCCATTTTCACTATCGTAAACCACAAGCTAAGTTTTCACTGATACACTCACTGAACCTCGCTTGAGGAAAGTATCGAGCAACCGCACGCGACGGCGGCTCGATGCGAACTGAGCCACTGAGCCACCAGAATGCTCTCCATGCAAAAGTAATTTAGTATTACACAAAGTACTAACAAATAGACACAGAGTAATCAATGAAATGTTTTAGTGGAGCAAAAATGAGTTTTTAGAGTCGGTTGACATGATCCGATCTGCTTTTTGAGGACTTTATCAGGTTCTTCGGTGGTTTAATTACAGTAGTTATTAATTAAGTAGTCCACCATAACATTCAGTTTAAGATTTGTTTATTTTGAAAACAACGTCAGCGATATTGTTTACATGCAAAGACACAATCCAGAGATACTACTGACGCAATCTTTGGCAGTTCCAAAGTGAATCTGTATAAAATTAACAGTAAACTCACCGAGCGTGGTGGTGTAACGGATAGCGTTCTGGCCTCGCATTCGGAAGGACGGCGGTTCGAATCCCCGTCCGGGCATCCAGATTTGGGTTTTCCATGGTTTCCCCAAATCACTCCAGGTGAATGCCGGGATGCTTCCTTCAAAAGGCCATGGCCGAATTCCTTCCCATTCCTTGCCCCCATCCTTTCCCGTCTCTAAAGACCACGTTGTTAAAAAGGGACGTTAAACTGTTAAAAAAAAAAAACAGTAAACTCCCACTGTCCTTCTGCTGATTTCTTTATATAGGCTCTATCGAAATTTCTGGAATTCTTCAAAGACTTCCGCGAGATATTTCTCGAACATTAACAATTACTCAAACAATTATACATATTACAAACAATCAGAAATAGTAGGCCTACTTAATCATTTAACATCATTACAAAACGGTCAGAAATGGAAATTAAAGATACTCAAACACAAAATTATTTACAGAAATCATTTTAAACTGTAGAAAATTCTCCTGTAGACATCGTAACTTGCATTAATACTTGGAATTACACACATTTAAGGAATTCTCTTGCACAATTCAGTTCTTAAACATATTAAATGGCCTTTAAATAATTTCTTTTCATAAAATAAAGTCTATATACACTGATTTACAGTTAATTGTGAAACAAACATACCAGATCATATTCAATCAAACTTTAGTTCACTGCAGATACTTAATTAAATACAATTCTATTGAAAGTTCAGGTATGAGGGCTGTTACAACTTATTGAAGTCGGTTTAAATCAGAAACGTATTTCAAAGAGCATAAAAGCAAGGACAAAAATAGTGTTCACAAGGACAAATATGGATTTTTTTGGGTCAAAGATTATGATGTGATCTGGGTTAAATACGAACGTTACCTGTATTTAGCCGTATGAGTTTGCTCTTCAAAATGCTGACGGTCAAAAATTCATTTCTATTAATGACTAAAATAAATTTTCAGGTAATAAAAACGTGTCTATTGGTACCAAAAATGAGTTTCTACAATCTTCTGAACTTTGTGAAATATTAACGTTGCTTGCATTTAACTTTATGGGTTTGCTCTATAATATTTGAAAACTCCTACCTCACGATCCGGTTTGTCATCGTCCACAGCCATCTGGAGAGATAAGAGCATTCTGATTTTTTTTTACTGCTTAACGTCTCTTAACAGCGAGGTCTTTAGAGACGGGAAAGGATGCGGGGGCAAGGAATGAGAAGGAATTCGGCCATGGCCTTTTGAAGGAAGCATCCCGGCATTTTCCTGGAGTGATTTTGGGAAACCATGGAAAACCAAAATCTGGATGCCCGGACGAGGATTCGAACCTGCGTCCTCCCGAATGCTAACCGTTACACCACTATTCTCGGTAGCATTCTGATGACACAGTGGTTAAGGCGTCTGAATAGAGTTCAAATGGTCCCTGTTTCGAATCCCAGTCTCTGCTAGTATTTTCAAAGATCTTTAACCCGACCATCATCTCTGGCACAGTTTGCTGAGTGATGTGAAGAATGCCAGAACGCTTCCGTGGTTCTGATTCCACATTAAGCTGTAGGTCCCCTATATCCGGGTTATGTTAGTTAGCATTGCGTGGTGAATCATAAACCCTGTAACTTCGCGAATCTCCCGGCTAAGAATGTCATAGATGATTTGATTTCATTTCACAGCTGGAGATAATATATTGTAGTGCTATCAGATACTGCATGTTATTATAGCGAGATCGAACAATATTATATTTCTTCCCATGTCCACAACTTGGAATTAACGCACCCCAATCACACCTTCAATCAACCAGTGACTGGTGACAAAGACATCGCATTGGCGAAAAAACTACTTTGTATTTGAAGCTGTCACCGTGACGAAAAGGTATGTTGGACCATCTTTGGCAATACCGTATACCATATTGTGTAGCCGATACCCACTCCTGTCTTAACCTGTCAGAATCCGGTCTATCCTTCTCTGTCATTTGGGGAGATTGAAACCTGGATCCCTCATAACAAGGTTTATGGTCTGACGTCTGTTAGGCATTGTGGATGACTACTACTAACGTCTTTATTGAATAACAGTTATTTTATATCGATCTGAGGAGTGAGGGATTTGAAATTGCAACTTCTACACGCGAATAGTATTACGCCTCGTCGACGTCAAGGTCATTAGAGGCGGGAAAAGACTGGCGACAAAGAACGGAAAGGAATTCAGCCATGGAATCATCTCGGCATTCTCCTGGATTTGGGGAAACCATTGAAAACTCAAATCTGGAGGGTTCGATACGGATTCGAACCCATGCGAGGCTATGTATGTACTGGTAGTTAGAGATGCTTCTAGATTTCGATACCTACTTGGAGAAGTGGTTTTGGTGTCAACACCCACTATTACTGGTTCGGTCACTGTCGGAAACTACTTTGCGCGTTACCTGCGCAGTATTATGGTACCGGCAGGAAGCTCTGTTTGGTCCCGGCTCTGTGATGTATGTGTCATGGCTGCTAGGTCATTAGGCAGTCTGGGGAGGCGGCAGTGGCGGCGTTTTTGTGTCTGGCCAGGACAGCCGAAATATTTTTCTTTGAGCTGCTGGTCGACGGTCCGTGGCTATTTAAAGCCACCACCGGGGGGACACGGGGGATGGAGACGTCTCCTGGACGTGCGGGAGGGTCCCCCAGGAGTCTGGAAACCGGGATCAGAGGCAGTCGAAGACGTGTTGATAGAGTCAGTGTGCGACCTAGCAACATTAAGAATTACTGGCATAGACGAAAAGACATTCAACAGCATTATACAGTAGGTATGTCAACAGTTCCACAAGTATCTATATTGGGACCACTCTTTCTAGAGTATTAATATTATTAATAATATTATGATTTTTTTAATAAAATTTAGTTCGCTTTCCGAGGGTTGATTGAATACTTCCGAAAGAGACATTCTAACCTATTTTGTGAAAGATAGGATGGCCAGTTCCTTTCCTCGGTGGCCTACAGTTTAAGGTGAAATTTGAATCACGGAACGACCTGGCTCACACACAACCCTTAAAAATTCCTGGTCCAAATTACGTTTGGTGTTACCTTTATGACATCTTTTCACAGTTCTATGTGCCATACTGTATAGGCTCACAGTTCCCTGACAATGATGAAAATAAAGTGTATAAATTGTTGATTAGGAGTGGATTCGATGATCTGAAAGGCGATAAATAGCATAAACGAGCAAAATTCAATTATCTGATAGGGGGCGTCCATTAATTACGTGAGGTGAAATAAGGGGGGGGGACAACGAAAATTCTTGCTGGAGTGTAGAGCTAAAAAACTAGGCCTGCATAAGTCGATTTTAAGGGAAAGGTCTCAAAAAGTTGCTAGGGCGATTTCTAGGGGGGTCTCACGAACCAGACCTCGCCAGAGGGGGATCCTGCAACCAGGAAAAACACCTCATGTAATTTATCGATGTCCCCTTACATGCTTTAACTTCTGCCTCGTGGCAGCTGAAAGAATTTATAGCTACCGACATGGATTTAATTGATGAATAACTTCTCATCAACAGAGCAAAAATTCTAATCACCAGATTGTGCACCAAACACCTGCATTAAATCCGTATCTATCGGGAGAAAGTTTTTTTTGCTTCTGTCTTTACGTCACGTCGACGTCGTGGTCACTAAAGGCGCGACTGGGGGAAAGGAAAGGGAAAGAATTTGCTTATGTCCCTTTTGTAGGAAGTATCCCGACATTAGTCTGGAGTCAGTTTTCCCGAATGCGAGGCCAGAGCGTTACCGCTCACCTGCCACGCTCGGTACGCTTATAGGGTGCCCACATGATTCTGTGATACTATATCCCGTTCATTTACCGAGGCGGTTCAAGGTCACCACTATCTCCACTCCGCTGCCCTTACCACTACACTTCACCGTATGCATGGACACAGCGGTCACTTCGGAGTGGTAGGAACGGAGTGGGGAGAACATCACCCTGAGCCGCCAGTTAGGAGTGAACGGGGTATAATTCCTGCGACTGATGGGAACGGATAACCTAGGTATACCCTCAGTGTTTTTCACAAAAATAAAAAGTTTGTTAAATATTTTCCTTGTTTAATCTTCATGCGAAAAACACAGGATTCTTTACCAGTATCCATCACAGTCTTATTACACACATCCAATAACATTTAGACACACTTTGTAAAGCAACAGGTCACCCTGCCTATGTATCTACCCCAGTAGTACCACCATGCTCTTTCGAATCTTGCTTAGGATGTCTCAATGAAATACTTTTGAAAAGAGTCCTCATTCATCGTTAAATCTTCAGTGGATTATTGAGTAGGCTTACCAACATGCCGAAAACAAATTTTCTGAAAGTGCGAAGTTAAGATGTTAAGTAAAGGAAATTGGAGAAGAGAATTTTAGTACGGACGAATGAGTTCTTTTCTGCAAATGTTGTAAAATTAAAGGACTTCAACAAAGCGATTTCATGTGCAGAGAAATTGCGATGCAGCAAGACACAAGAACAATGTATCACGGCATTCAGCTTGACAAAGGAGACAGCGACTTTTTTATTGTGGTAAAAATAAAACTCTAGTAATTTATTCTTTTACAGGAATATGAAAAAAATATTTAAAAAAATACCAAAGTTGACTACATAAGAGCGGTACTACTATATAAAATAAATGACATACAATTGAACATGTTTTGATGTACAGTAAATTAAAATGTTTGGTCATATTTTCTCATTTTTGGTCATATTTACCCATTTTTAAGATTATGCTTACATGCATATTTCTCTTTCTTATTGTCATTAAGTTCATAATCCTACTGATAAACATATCGGTTAAACGCGTCCGAAAATTTTAAATATAATACGAAAAAAGTATCTTTGCGAGATAAGAGGGTAGTCTTGACAATCAGCAAACATTCGTTTTTTCTCAAATCTTTATTGTTCGTTTTTTTTTCGAGGGAATTAGCGTTTGGTGATGGTCCAGGGGCAAGGAACGGAAAGAAATGACGCCATTTTTCCTGGAGGTACCATTCCAGCATTCACCTGGAACGATTTCGGGAAACCATGAAAACCGAAGGCTGGATGGTAGGATTGGGATTCAAACCTGCTATCTCGCCAATGCATTGCTATAGCGTCACCACTAAGCTCGACTGATAGCTACAACTGAAAATGTTCTGTGTTTTCCTCTTATTTCATTGTAATTCACCTTTTTTTTAACTGCTTAACGTCTCTTTAACAGCGAGGTCTTTAGAGACCGGAAAGGATGGGGGGCAAGGAATGGGAAGGAATTCGGCCATGGCCTTTTGAAGGAAGCATCCCGGCATTTGCCTGGAGTGATTTGGGGAAACCATGGAAAACCCAAATCTGGATGTCCGGACGGGGATTCGAATCGCCGTCCTCCCGAATGCGAGGCCAGAACGCTAACCGTTACACCACCACTCTCGGTGTAATTCACCTGTTATGTCCTGCTTTTTGGTAATGAACAGTGACAAGTTGTGATACTTGCCGGGTCGTTTTCCCCGGAACACGTCGTCCGGATGCGACGGATCAGTCCTGTTTCTGTGAGTTGGTCGCAGCTGCCGACAGGTGTCGGGTGTCCAGGAATAGCTGACAGCCGTACCTACCCAGTAGGATCCGAGTTGAGCGCGGCGCCGGGGTATATATAGACCCCTGGAGGAAGGACACGGCCAACCCGAGAGCTGTTGAGGCGACAGTGGCAGCAACTTCCAGTATCTACAACACATTCAAGTGCAGTTATCCCAGCATAAACGGTGGATACTAGAAGATTTTTTAATTGTTTTACTCCTCGTCGACAGCTAAGGTCATTAGAGGTGGAAGGAATTCGGCCATGGCCTTTTTGAAGGAAGCATCCCGGCATTCGCCTGGAGTGATTTGGGGAAACCCCAAATCTGGATGCCCGGACGGAGATTCGAACCAGCGTCCTCCCGAATGCGAGGCCAGAACGTTAACCGTTCACCCACCACGCTCGGTGATACTAGAAGAAAATACAAGATGAATGTCAGACAAAAACCTCATGGCAGAATCAAAACAACAGACCAACCTGGATACATTACTGTTTTGCTGAATCAGACGATGACCTCAAGAGATCTGTTCATAACCTCCATAAGACAGCAAAAGAGTACAGCATGGAGATTTCCCTCAATAAAACCAAGGTTATGGCCTTCGTCGGAAAAAAACAACCAAAATCTCAGTAGACAACACGTCCATAGAACAAGTAGCATGTAATAGAACAGGCATAATGCCTTTAGTGTAATTTTATTTAATTTCGCAGAACTTACAGGTATCGATAAGCCGGTAATATAAGCTCTCTGAAGTAGAGGCATTGTAGGATTATCGCTGACGAGTCATGGCGTGTGAATTGTAGTGAAATGTTGATCAGCTTTGGACGTGATTTCTTAAGTGTTAATCTGGATTAAATATAATGTAATTATTAACAATTTTCCTACCTTTCAAAGTAAATGAACCTGCAATCTTGGGAGACGAAGTGTCTGGCAGTTTGCTTCTGTAGCGAAGAACAACTTTGACGATGAAATAAAAAAGAAAGTTGCAAATGTGCATTAATTTATTGTGTGTAACTGTAAACTTTGAAAGTTGTTATATGTACTACTGAAGCTAACCAGACGGGCGACTGTGATCTAGGTTAATTTGGAATCTTCATCGCTTTTGAAAGTAACTATACAAGTAAACATTTTCTTCAATACTTAACTAGACAGTGATCCAGACAAAGAAAATAATTTAAAATAGCTACAAGCAGAATTTAAATACCTAGGTTAGAACCTCAGATACCATCTAGAAACTGATATGCAACAAAAATATCACAAATTTCACGAAAGTTACTGGAATAATAATTAACACCTTCAGACCATCTTTTGTTCTACAGCACACAAGAATCAGGCTATATAACATCCTGGCTAAACCTACACTATTGTACGGCAAAGAGGCCTGGACACTACGCAAAGGTGATGAACGGAAACTAACGGTGGCTGAGATGCGATTCATGAGGAAAACAGCTGGCTACGCATTGCGAGACAGAAAGAGATCTGATGATATCCTTAAAGAACTCAAACCAATTCTCCAAACTGTTCAAACCTACAGAACGTCTTGGACAGACCATGTACTAAGGATGTAGACGGACCGGATCCTACGAAAAATTCTCAAATACCATCCCAGAGGCAGGAGAGATGTAGGAAGACCTCAAAGAAGAAGGATTGAGACCGTAACAGGCCACCAGACCTAACACCGGACAGGAAGAAGAAGAAGATGTCAGATTGGAGAAGAGACTTAAACGGATTTCTCTACTTCAGACATTAGAAACTTCGATACTTTGGTCCATCAAAAAGGCTAAAAAAAATCGATCGAGCAAAAATCAATTATGAGCTTTCCTTAAGTACATATACTGCATGATTAGGCGACGAAAATCAACATGTCAACTCCCAAAGAATTCCAATTCCAATATACTAGAATATACAGCACGTTTTGAACAGAGTATCCGTCTTATCACAAACACAATTAAGCTGCTGGTGATTTAAATATTAAACTTGAATATTATTAATTAATTCAACTCAACAAAAATAATAGGAACTATTGTTATGACAAAATGAAAATCGCAGTTCCAAAATCGATTTATCCTGCAAAATCAATAATAAAACATTCTGAACAGTACTTCTTCTGTTCAGTTCAAACCCAAAATACAAAACTTCCGAAAACTTCATAATACTGAGCATCCGTCATACACATGTGTGTATTACTACAATTGGCACGCGACTTATTGCGATCAGCTGTTTACAGTCCATACCACCTAAGATCTTAACACTACTTATCGATACTACTTATTCTACATATACATATATACTCTGGAATTCACAAAATCGTGTGTTGCAGAGGATGCTCAGCACCATAGCTAATCTCTTTGTTGTGTTTTCCAATCCCTAATGGTACGAGGGAAAATAAGAATTCATATAAGAATCAGTGCGGCTCCTTATTTCTCTAATCTTATCTTTCCTGTCATTCCTGCTCAAATTAGGTTGGTGGACGAAGTATTTCACTACACTCGTAAGTGAAAGAGGGAGTACACATGTTTACCAATAAGTTTATACGAAACGTGCGTCGTCTATCTACCAGATACTCCCAGCCTAGTCTACTAATCAGTTCTGTGACGCTTTCATAAGGACTGTAGCAAGCGCTCACGAATCGAGCGGCTCTTCTCTGTACTTTCTCTATACTTTCGATCAACCCCTTACGAAACGGATCCCAAATGGCACAACAATAGTCCAAATGTGGACGCACAAGAGATTTGTACGCTATCTCCTTTGTTTGTTCATTACAATTTTTCAAGATTCGACCTATGAATTGCAGCCGAGAATTAGCTCTACCTACTACCGAATTCATGTTCATGTTCCTTTGTACTGTTACTCCCAAATGTTTCTTATAATCAACCATATCAATAAGTGAATTGTTTAACTCGTATTTCTGAACAATTGGATTCTTTTTGTTAGTTATGCTCATTGTCTTGAACTTTTTACAATTTAGCGTAAGTTGCCACTCAGCGCACCAAACCAAAATAATATCCAGATCACGCTGAATTTCTAAGCAATCGGCCAAATTCCTTACTTCCCTAAAAACAACCGCATCATCAGAAAACAATCTAAAAAGGCTTCTCACTTTGTCTCCGAGATCGTTTATAAAAATTAAGAAAAGAAGTGGTCCTATTACACTTCCTTGAGGTACACTCGTTGTAACATCTAGATTAGAAGAATTTTCTCTTTCAACGACGACATACTGCGACCGACCAGTTAGAAAATCCTTTATCCATTCACAAAGCTGATCCGGTGTACCGTACGCTCGTAGCTTCGCTAAAAGGCGGTTGTGTGGCACAGAGTCAAAGGCTCTCTGAAAAACTAAAATAATTGCATCTACTTGTGAACCTGCATCAATAACTTTCATTACGTCTTTTGTAAATATGGCCAGCTGTGTTTCACATGATCTTTTCTTCCGAAATCAGTGTTGATTTGTTGTAAACAAATTATTATCGTCTAAAAAATTCATTATGTTCGAGCTTTTCTATACCCTAAACACTATACATACTACGGCATGTGGAATCCTTTCACACACAAATCAATTTGCATACACTAATCAACCAGAAAATTATGCCCACCTTCCTAATAGCCGGTATGTCCGCCTTTGTACGGATAACAGCGGCGACGCGTCTTGACATGGAAGTAATGAGGCCTTGGTAGGTCGCTGGAGGGAGTTGGCACCACATCTGCTCCACACACAAGTCACCTAATTTCCGTAAATTCCGCGGAGGTGGCAATGAGCTTTGAAGCCTCGTTCAATCACATCCCAGATGTGTTCGAGCCCATTTCAGTCGCAGTTACCGATGTCGTGGTCGTCGGTTGCAGAGGACCATCGTTAGGAGTGTTTGGTGAACTGTGTGTTCAGACACACTTGTACTCTGCCCAACCTTAAAGTCTGATGTTAGTTCCGCAACAGTTCGCCGCCTGTGCTGTTTTACCAATCTGCCCTGCCTACGATGTCAGACTGTGCAATGAGGAGTGGCCGCTCAATCCCTTTACGTTTGAACGGGGTTTCATCTTGGTTTCACCACTTGTTGAAGACACCCACTACAGCGCTCCTCGAACACCTGACAAGGCGCGCAGTTTCCGAAATAATCGTGCCGAGCCTCCGCGCCATCACAATCTGTCCTCGGTCAAACTCAGATAGATCGCGTGCCTTCCCCATTCTAAACACGGATAGCACGCTCACTGATACTACATGCACCGTGCGTGTGTCTGACTAGCAGTCATTCCTAGCCAGGTGACGCTACTATCGACTGGACTGATTTATATCGATAGTAGGGAGGTAGTCATAATGTTCTGGCTGATCACATACATCTGTACAATCACTGCAGATACATGTAATTATTTAGAGAAAATGATTGGTGTGGTATGATATTATCACAGAGTACATACTAAGAACAGTGCGCTCGTTGGGCTGAAATAGATCATGTAATTTCACTTGCTTCACACCGAATGTCATAAAATTTTACGGCAGATGCATTTTTTGAATTGTGAAAATCTAATATAGCAAAATAATCTATTAAAAGGATTAAATATATGAGTAGAAAAATGCTCTATTTTTTTGATAAGGTAAATCCGACCCAAAAAAAAACACTCTCCACTGCGCTCAGGCGCCACACACTGGATCAGGGGGGAACAATGGATCGAGCACGAGCACAGGCCTCCGCATACCGGCTTCCGTGACCGCTGATTTAAGTGATTTTCCGCAGTCATCAAGAGAAAGCCGGGACGGTCCCCGAGTACACTTATCACGCGCTGAACATAGTTACAGTTTTCACAGAGAGATGGCAACACTTCGCTTCCTCCATTAGTACTCACAAAGGACGAACGCTCGGAACCGCACGAAAAAACGCTTAGAATAACAAGTGATCATAAACAAAACAGTGCTGTGCGTCATTTCCAAGCAAAAAGTTGCATTCTACCTCAGGTAACATTTTAATAGAGAGAAACAAAATAACAAGATATCAATATCATATGAAGGAAATTATACCTAATTCAATGACGTCAGTGTATCGTTACATTTTGAGTCAACAGTGCCAAAAACTCTCTGCTTAACGTACGTTAATATAGTCGAAAACACGCATATACAGCAGTACCACTCACCTGATAGTGCTTAAATTAGTCCAAAAAGTACAGATGCGGGATTTCGATGGAGTGGTTAAAATAAAGTATAAGAGAAATATGTGCATACCTCACCAAAGTCACGTTATCATATTCCAAATCACTTGCGCATTCATGCAGTCCAGTATCAAATGCCACACTAATTACATTTTCAAATGAAGATGTTGGTATGTCAATGTCATAACCCGGCTTTCACCAAGCAAATTACAACTTAGGCTTATACGTAGGCGCAGCAAATCGGTTGTAAATCACAGAGTGAAGTTTCATGATGAAATAACGATCATGTTTCTTCAGTTGTGGTTTGGCACATTGTAGTATTACAAAATCAGTAATAGTTCTTATATAGAGCTTGTATTGCCGAAAAAAGTAAACATCAAGGGGTTGGCAATATTTTGTTGTTTCATAACATCTTTGTTTGGAAAAGCTGCATCTAGAAGGGTACGATCTGTACGACCTTCCCAGGAATCACACAACAATACGCTATTTTGATTTGTTACATGTCCACGGAGTTCTGCATGGAAATGACACACACCACTATTTTGTTTATAATCGCTTGTTATTCTAAATATGTTTTCGTGCGGTTCCGAGCGTTCGAGGCCATAGGTGTCTTTGTAAGTAGGACCTGGGTGTAGGTCTACAATGCATCTAATTTGATCATGCCAACGATAAATAAAACTAATCAAAGGAGAGCAATCCCAAAAATGTTAGGAAATGCTGGTGAAGAAGGTAGAGACTCTAAAAAATAAGAGAGACGATTTTTGTTTCTTTCGAACTACGTTTCATCAACGTCGAAGTCGGGTGACACGGAACGGGAAGTAACTTGGGGTTAGTTTTTTCAAAAAACCATCCCGTTGCTTTGATAGAAAAAGAAAATGAAAAGATAAATCCGATTTTCTGAACGGTGATTTGAACCCGGGTCCTATCAAATACCAGGACCGAAAGTTACCGCTGTATCTTGAAGCTTTGTATTTTTTTTTTATTATTATTTGAAAACTTCTTTAGGCGAGTTGGGAGATTTTTGGATGGTTAAAATCCGAGTTCACGTCACCGACATGGTATAACATGTTGTGCGTATGACATGCGTGTTGGACGCTTTTTAGGTGGGTAAAATTTTATGAGTTTGCGTCACCAACATGCTGTAATAGCTTTACGCCTTTTCGACGGCAAAGACCATTAAAGGCGGAATGGGACCGGGTACAAGGGACGGGAAGGAATTCGGTCATGGCCTTTTTGAAGGAAGCATTCCGGCATTTGCCTGGATTGATTTGGGGAAACCATGGGAAACCCAAATCTCGGTGCACGAACGGGGATTCGAACCCGCGTCCTCCCGAATGCGAGGCCAGAACGTTAACCGTTCACCCACCACGCTCGGTATATTTAAGTATGACGTGTTGGCCTTGGACAGCGGTGAAAATATAGTTTACACTTGTATATAATATATACCTATATACCTATACCTATTGGCGCGCGGGCAGCGGTTTGTGTACACATACACGAGACGCAAACACATTGTTTATACACGACTATAGAGATATATATACCTTATTATCCCCGTCGTCTGTCCTCGTGGAAGGTTATACATTGTACCTATACTGTAGTATCTAAGTAAAGTTATTTAACTATCTTGAATATAATTTTTACTATATCTGACGTTAATCGTAGATCTTATAACTTCGCAGCCATAGGTGGCCCCATGGGTGAAGTGGTTAAACGCTGTATCGTAGAATGGAAGGTTACGCGATCGAATCCACAATCGGAGGTTTTTGAATTGCAAAATTCTTTAGGTGCATTGGACGATTTTTGATTGGGGAATATCTTATGAGTGCTAATGTTAACAAAATATCTGCAGCTATAAGTATGACATGTTGCGCGTATGATATTCATAGTTTCAGGTTTTCACTACTGTTTTCAGTCCCCAATGAATGCCATGTTCCGTCTTTATATATACATAGGTATTATGTACATCATCTATAGGAGTATCTTTGGTTATATATATAACGATGCAGCACATGTTATTTAGGCCATTTTTATTCAGATTTGTGTTTGTCTTCATCTTTTTGTTTATCGCTTTATGCCTCATTGACGTCGAGATCTTAGAGGCGGGAAAAGATCGGGGCAAGAAACTGGAAGGAATTCGCGCATGGCATTTTGAAGGAACCATTCCGACATTCGCCTGGAGTGAAACCATAAGAAAACCATATCTAGATGGGTGAGTCCTCATCAGGAAGTCGTTATAAATGAGTCCCCTCTTTAGTCTAATTTTCCAACAATAAAACCGAAAAAACCAGGAAATAAATCAAATCATGGCATTCAATATGAACATATAAAGGATTGTTTTGTTGTTGTTGTTGAATGTTTTGATAAGCGTTTAATAAATTCACATTATTCTATCATCAACCAGCAGCTTCCGAATTCCTCCACTGTCTCATCTCTTGTGAAATTTGTTATAAAGATGTGTGTTAGTGATCGTAAAACAGATCCATTAAAAAATACTAAAAAAGTGGTTTTATAGTACCTCCCTATGAATATGACAGATTTCGTAGATTCTGGTATCGTTCAACAGCGATTCAGATAAAGCTATTAATGTTGTTCCCGGAACCTTTTTAAATTGTTGTGTATTTTGCAAGATGTTTGCCTGTTGGTCTTCGTGAATGTATGTCATAATAACGAGTCTTTATTTAGTTAGGATGTACTTACTTCACGATTGCTTCAATAGCAACCTAACAAACTGTGTTGAATATCACTCAACAATTATCGGCACCTTAAGTATTTCAAAATTGTAATACAGTGACGTGTTTTCGAATGAAAGCTTGAACAGGAAATCAAAATAATCCTAATTGTAAAACGGAACAGTGTGGTATGTGAGACTAAAATCTATTTTTTGTGTTTTTTTTTTTTTAATTTACGGTTTGTCGACGTCGAGGTCATTAGGTGTGGGAGAAGATTTGGAACAATGAGGAAGGAATTCGGCCATTACCTTTGAAGGATCAATCCCGTCATTTCGGGATGTCATGGAAAACCGAAATCTGGTTGACCGGTCAAGTATTTGAACGCAAAACCTCCTTAATGCCAGACCAGAACTGATTCGATCAAGCGGAACTCTTGAATTTCTCTACAAGAGAGCTCGATGTGGTAATTACAACACGAAAGAAGACCAGGGCAGACAGAGGCTTATAACTAGAAGGGGAGCAACTGAATAAAGAGGAATGTTTCGAACTTTTGGGAAGATGGACTGAAGAATTTGGAGGAAACAGGAAGGAGATAAGTAATAGATTAACATACGCAGATAGATTTTTTTAAGAGTAGTAAAGGTCTAGTATGGGATGTTCTTAGCAGAATAGCAATAGCAAAAGAACCCTTTACGAAAGAGAGAAATATTTCAGTTTCAAATATAGATCTGGATCTCAAAAGAACTTTTTAGAACTCTATGTGTGTAGCACAGCATTTTATGGCAGCGCAGCATAATTTTAGGAATACAAGTAAGAAGGAAAATTGAAGTATTTGAAATGTGGTGCTTTAGAAGGATGCTGAAAATTGAGTGGACTGATAAAGTACGGAATTAACGAGTTTTGGAATTGATGGGTGAGAAAAGAAGTTTGTGGAAGAGACAGGATGGTAGGTCATACTTTGAGACATGTAGGATAAGTTAATATGCACTTTAAAATTATTAGTTCCATTCATTCTAGCCCTCAATTAAAAGACTAAAGATTAGTGGAGGCAACAGTTGAAGGTACAAACTGTAGAGGAAGACAGAGGTTAGAATATATAAACCAGAGAATTGAGAACGTAGGATGTAAGGTGTAAGTTGATATAAAGGGGTTAGTGCAAGATAGGAAGAGATGAGGATTGCGTCAAACCAGTGGAGAGACTGATGTCAGCAATATAATAAAGTAAGGATGCGCCACAAAAGAATAAGGAAGCATTCAATAAAATCTACTTTCAACCAATTTCGACATAAGGATCGGAAACATGGGTGATGAAGGAGAGGGAGAAAAGGAAATTTAATTGTATTAAAATAAAATTTCAGAGGAGTAGAGTAGGAGTAACTAGAAGGGACCGAATGAGGAATAAGAAAATTAGGGATATGACCAAGCAGAAATCAATAATAATAATAAAAAAAAATACAGAAATCACCGTTGCAGTGGTATGATTATGCAAAGAGAATGGGAGAGGAGAAGATAGCAATGAAGATGCTGGACATGGAGCTGAAAGGTAAGAGGCCTAAAGGAAGACCGAGGGACAGATGGGTGGAAGATGTTAAAAAGTGTGTTCAAGAAAAAGGATTAAATTTGGTTCACAGTAGAAAAAAAGAGATGATGGATTGACAGGAAGCACTGGAGAGGCTTTTTTTCCAAGCAGACCCTACAGCTATCGGAATGATGATGATTTACAAAATGTCGAAAATACAGAGACGTTCTTTCACAGCTAACATGAAATTCGTTAGTCAAATTAGTCCAAAGCTCATGTTATCTTCTCGCTCACACTAGTCTTTCTTCTCTGGACTCTTCTCCTCCGCCTCAGAGATACGATGATAGATGTGGTTTTATACTCTTGGACGCGGGATCAAAGCGCCTTTCCGGTTTGGGACTGGGTGTGTATCAGTAGGTAGCGCGGGCAAGTTGCAGTTATCTAGAGACCAGGCGGGCGGACATCCAGGCGACAGTGATAACCGGTGATATCCCCCCAGCCCGCATCCGCTGGCCACTGGCTATCGACTCGACACCCGCACTGCCGCTTCCGGCACCCAGCCCAGCGGGCCACCACACATCTGCTACAGTAACGGATGACCACCCACGTTATTCCCGTATCGCGGTCCTTCCATCCCTGATCTCCCACTGTGCTATATCGTTCGGAATTCTTTTAGTCACTACATATTTTCTGATTAACTGCTACCCGCGACTTGTTATTTGTGGATTTATAATTATGTTCCAAACTGCCTGTGAGAGAAACGAAGCCTGAGTAACCAATACAGACACTTGCACAAGTTGTCCGTTTGTCAGTCACTGTTCAGTTATTTTTCACTTAGTCACCACATATTTTGTGAATAGCTGCTATCCGCGACTTGGTACTTGTGATTTATAATTATGTTCCAAACTGACTGTGAGAGAAACGAAGCCTGAGTGACCGATACAGAGACATGCACAAGTAATCCGTTTGTCTGTCACTATTCGGTTATTTTTCACTTAGTCACTGCATATTTTCTCATTAGCTGCTACCCGCGACTTGGTACTTGTGATTTATATTTATGTTCCAAACTGACTGTGAGAGAAACGAAGCCTGAGTGACCGATACAGAGGCTCGCACAAATTATCCGTTTGTCTGTCACTATTCGGTTATTTTTCACTTAGTCACTACATATTTTATGATTAGCTGCTACCCGCGACTTGGTACTTGTGATTTATAATTATTTTCCAAACTGACTGTGAGAGAAACGAAGCCTGAGTGACCGATACAGAGACTTGCACAAGTTATCCATTTGTCTGTCACTGTTCGGTTATTTTTTTTTAATTCATTTACGAAATATGTTATTTATCCCAAAAAAGGTATCCTACATCCTTCCTAATTATACATAGTATTTCCTTGTCAAATTTAATCAAGATCCGTTTAGTCGTGAAAACGTAATAGACAGCCAAAGAGACAGAGTTACTTTCGTATTTGTAACATTATTATATATCTTCCTGACGTCGATTAACTTGCTGATTACTGTTGCCTTCTTGCCATTTGTGATTTTTTCTACCCAACATGACCTGGTACAGATTACCCTCATGCAACTTATTGTTTGCCATATCATATGTTGCTAAGTACTTGAAGGGGTATACTGCGCAATTAATATTGTGGTACTTATTATATGACTAGGGGCGGACGTATTTCCCATTGCCTATTGCCATATTTTGGGTATGGTATTGAAAAGAGCATAATTGGCAGACATAGTCAGATAGGTTATTGCCAACTTTGGCCTGTTTCTGAGTTTTTAGCTTCTCAGGTCAAGGTCAAGGGAGGTGAAGAGAGTGTATGAATTGTTTATGGCCTATAGCCATGATAATGCATGTTTGGATACAGTAAAAAAAAAAAATTGAAGTTGTACATAAAAGGGAAGAGAATTATAAACTGGAACTTGAATTCAGGGTAAAGTACGAAATTTTTCTTTGTAGGTGAGTGAGTGAGGGACTGGAATAAATTACCGAGGGAAATAATGGACAGTGTCCCTAAAACACTGAAGGAGTTTGAAGTTTTAATTCGTAAAGGGCAGGGGTAGATAGCGTTGACATGGGAATGGGAAGGTAGGGATGTACGAACATTGCAATCGGAGTTTGCGTTTTCGATAGCAATCGAAAATCAAATTACGAGGAAAATAAAATCCGGTGACATCAGCCTCTTTCGCAGCCGCATATCCTAATTTAGTAATTCTAACGGCTAATCGGTTTCAACAGTTTTTGCCAGAGGTGAAGGAAAGTGTTAAGAGATTTTGAAAATTCCAGCAGATAACGAGATTTGAACAGAGGATCGTTCGATCACCTGTCAAACACTTTAATTTTTTTTTTTTATTTAATTTAATTGCAATGGAGCACAGGCTCCGGTGGCAATATCCCTACACACCCATATTCCCCCTATCCTGCAACCACCTACATTTGCCCTCTACAAATTTTATCTTTAAATTCCTTCAAAGTTTTCGGTAAATTATTCATCATTTCTCTTGGTAACTCATTCCAATCCCTGACACCCTTACATAAAAAAGAGAATCTTCCCACACCCTTGTGCCTGAAATCGAGTGCCAGCTTGTGGTCATGGTCATCTTTTCCCTTCCATGCACTACTTTTCATACCTATTGCAATATCTTTCCATGCCTCATCACCAGTATATGCCCTGTACACTCCCATGACCCTCCTCATCCTCCTCCAGTCTTGCAATGAATCCCATTCCAGCTCCTTTATCATATCTGTCACTGATTGCATTCTGCGATAATTTCCAGAAACAAATCTAGCAGCCCTTCTTTGCACCCTCTCCAACTCCTGTATTTGATACGTAAAATGAGGGTCCCATACTACACTACCATATTCGAGCAATGGTCTGACCAAAGTATTGTAACCCAATTCCTTGACTTCTCTCGTACATCCCCTCATCACTCTCTCCAACAAGTGCAGAACTTTGAAACCTTTTCCTACCACCTGTCCTATGTGTCCTGCCCAGTTAAGTTTGTTATCAAAAGTAATTCCAAGTTATTTACATTTCAAGTCTTCAGCAAGCAATTCTTTCCCCACCTTATATTCATAATTAAACTTTAGTTTTTTATTTGTGTATCTAATAAGCTGACTCTTCTTTGCATTCATCTTCATTCCATGTTTGCCAACCCAATTAGATATCCTGTCCAGATCACCCTGCAACTGTTTACAATCATCTATCGTTTTGAATCTTTTATACAGCATTATGTCATCTGCAAACAATCTAATTTCAGATAGTAAACAATCAACACAATTATTCATTAGAATAATGAATAATGAATCACTTACAAGGGGAGGCCGCCCGTTGTAAAATTCAGATTCAGTTCATAGTGTGTGTAATAAAATCTCATGGCCAGAGATGTAATGTAGCAAAGCAGTAACATACGCTTCCTTAGACGTTGTCGAGAAAGTCGGCAGTGAAATACTTTCTACGTTACGCAGATTTAAAGGGTGCTGGCGCAGCGAGAAATCTCTCTGTCTCGTAAATCCGTCGTCACCGGATCTAATCTCGCTGATGGTAAACTTTTTTTATTTATTCAAATGTGTACAAGGATAATTACAGGCAATCAGTTTCAACAATTATACATATAATAAGTTTCTTGAAGTGGCATATGTTTTGAAAAAATACGAAGATTTCGAACTTCATTATGTCATCCGCAAACAATAGACGAACAAAAAATAAAATTATTTGCTGTGGCAGGTATAAAATTCAAATGTTATAGCTGAAGGATAGACGGTTATTCCCACACCAGGGGTGAGAGGGTCAAAACGAGACGCCGTCAGTTTTTCCACAATAAAAGGCGCTTAAAAAGCTTAGGCCTATTACATGCATAATTGTTGAAAATGATTGCCTGCAATTATCTGTATACATAATTAAATAAAGTTTCAAGCGGCGAGATTCATTCCAGTGATGACTAGCTTATGAAGCAGACAGCTTGTTCATTGCGCCATACAATCATTGAACCCAACGGAATACTTCAATGCCAATTTTCTCGACAAAGGATAAGAGGCGCATGTTTTTTTTTTTTTTTTTTTTTTTTTTTTTTTTTTTTTTTTTTTTTTTTTTTTTTTTTTACTTATGGCTTTACGCCTTATCGACGTCGCGGTCATTAGAGCCGGAATGGGACAAGGAACGGGAAGGAAATCGGCCATGATCTTTTGAATTAAGCATCCCCGCATTCGCCTGTAGTGATTTGGGGAAACCATGAAAAACCCAAATCCGGATACTCGGACGGCGATTCGAACCGGCGTCCTTCCAAATGCGAGGCCAGAGCGGTAACCGCTCACCTGCCACGCCGTGAGCTTGTATTACACAGAATTTGAATTGAATCTCATTTTTACCATAGGCGACCTCCCATTGTTAACCATCATAACGCTTAGTTATCTTTAGGCAAAAAACATAAGTGATAATTTCAACATTTAAATAATGCGTACGTTTCTCAAGCTATCAATCACGTCTCCTTTGGTTACCGACACCTGTTAGGAGAATCTGTCAGCTTGGGACGCGAGCTGGCGGTCTCTGCTTTTGATGCCGCTTTCGCGTCACGCCTTCAGGTGTCCAGTCGGAGTGCGTGGGATTAGAGAGGTCGCGAGATTGCGGAACGAATTCGCGTTGATGGAGACAGACGGAGAGAGAGAAATCTCTTCCGAGAGAGGCGCCCATATGACGGCCGGCAGACAATGAGTGTATGGCACGGCACGCCCCGACAGTGCGTCTTATCTGGAGAGAACATCTGCGCGAAGACAATTACTCGCGGCGGCCATCAGATGCGAGATTAATTACCCACTTAGCCAGCTCAGCGGTTTGGCTTGACCAGGTTTAGTGTTTGACGGATGCGTGGGTGGATGAACGAGCCGACGGACAGACGAGGTAAAATGGCTAACTTTGAGGTCGGGTCGTGGGAAGTAGGACTCTACCTCAATCAGTCAGAGCTGATTAGCTGGTACCGACCGAATAGCGGTATAGACTCACGTATTGAGCCTACTGTGCAACAACGATTTCCTCTCAATCTCTACGATACACGTATTAAGACAGCCTTCCATGAATTGATATCTTATGATTTACAGTCGCCATATACACTAATATTACTACTGTCTGATTTTGCCTTACTCCATAACCCGAAGGTTGGTTGGACACTCTCGAAGATGGCATACTAAGCCATTGTGTCAGATGTAGGACGGCTATTTCCTTTCCTCTGCGACCTACAGATTAACGTGGAAAACGAAACACAGAACGACACAAATATGAAAAGAACTCTGTCTTTTTAATACATTTTTAAGACTAAACTTGCCAAAGAAATAGTATGTATCACTAAGAAGGACATTGAATACTTTTTTTCAAGATAAATGACGTGTTTTGTCATAAAATTTTGAAAACTAAGTGCACGAAGACAAACAGATGGACGGCGTGTGTAAGTCAGGATTCATTTCACTAGCAGTAAGTTTGTGTGTGATCTGTTCATAAATTTCTCGTACAGACACAACTTATTATACAGTAAAGATGTAGATTTGCGTTGCAAGGAATGACAGAGACTGAAAATAGAAGGTGTAGACTTACAAAAACCAAGTTTTTTCCCATGGGAAGTTACACTGACCAGCCAAAACATTATGACCACCTACTTACTAGCATATTGGTCCACCTTACGAACGCAATACAGCAGTGGTTCGGCGTAGCATGGATTCTACAAGTCCTTGGTAGGCTTCCAAAGGTATCTGACACCAAATTTCAACGCACAGGTCACGAAATTCCCTTTAATTAAGGGCCAGCGGTTTGTGGGCGCGGTGGCTGGGAACGAGCATCTCGGAAACGGAGAGGTTGGTTGGTTGTTCGCGTGCTACTGTACTGAGCATCTATGGAAAGTGTTTGGGTGGTGAAACCACGAGTAGGCGACAATGTGGTGGACACCCACGCTACATCACAGAATGTGGAGGTCGGAGGCTTGCCCTCTCTGTAAAGGAGGAAAGGGGTTGATGTGCGGCAGAATCGTGATTCTTTTGCCCTGAAACACTTCTGGAAGTACCAGAATTGTACTCTTCCGTCAGATCTCCACAGATCACCCCCTATCCTGCTTTACAGAGCGGGAAAGCCTCCGACCTCCACGTTCTGTGATGTGGCCTGGGTGTCTACCACATTGTCGCCTACTCGTGGTTTCACCGTCCTTCAGACACATTCCATAGATGATCACTGCAGTTGAACGCGAACAGCAGACCAGCCTCGCCGTTTCCGAGATGCTCGTTCCCAGCTGCCGCGCCCACAACCTACCGGCCCGTAATTTAAGAGAATTTCATGACCTGTGCGTGGAAATATGGTGTTAGATACCTCTGGAAACCTACCAAGGACTTGTAGAATCGAAGTTACAGCAAATTGCCGCTGTATTGCGTTCGAAAGGTAGACCAATACGCTAGTAAGTAGGTGGTCACAATGTTTTAGCTGATCAGTGTATATGTTACAAGTTCACAAGTTTCCAAACCCCAAAGCGAATATATCTTAGCAAAGGACAGAAAAATCAAAAATGTGTACAAGACGGTATTGACTTAATAAGATATCTCCAAAAAGTGACACAATTCTAAACGGCAAACGAGAATCTTCCTGATGAATTGTCGTAGGTAGTATCCAGCAGTTACTACATCTCTCTTTTTATCTATTATTATTTTTAAGCATGTTGCAAACTGGTTCTGTTCATGAAACAGGTTCAGTGGTAGAATGACACTTACACGTCATATTATACTCTGTACCTTAGAACTTTCAATACCACATTCTAGAAATAAAATTTTAAGTTTACACCTACGACGTTGCGGGTAATAGCTAGTCATGTATATCACTGCTATATACGTTGTTCTGGCATACTCTGACAGACAGATGATGGAGTTTCAGCTTCGTATGGAGCACCTATGGTTATTACTTAAACTCCTTTTCCTGTGTCCTCTATTGTCGTTCCTCCTAGTTCTGGTCATCGCTCTATTGTTCCCACTCCTCCTCCGGGACTTCCTATCGTCTGGACGTGACTTTCCCTCGCCCTTGTTTTTGCTGACTGGAAGCTCTTTTAACCCCGACCTGCTATTGTTTTGCGTCTCCCTCCGGCAGATAAGCCGTCAGTTCCCCACAGTGGCGATTATTTATCGACTGCTTCTCTGATTACATCGACCGATCGTCTTGGTCGACGGACAAGCTGGTTCCTTCGACATGCAACCTTCTTGGTTAACACATGCTATCTAACACTCTTCTGACTACTAAATCATTTATTAGTCTATTATCATTGACTATACCAGGCGTTGCTCGCGAGCTAAATATGAAAGTTCCAATGTCTTTTCTCGATTGATCAGATTGCCATTTCTCCATCACCATTCACTATGGCCGACTTCCCTTACATTTTCGATATAGTTAGAAAAATCTTTATATTTCCACGTGTGAATTTTGTTTAAAGGGGGAGAGGGTTTGCCTGTTTGTAAACCAAATATAAACTATTCTTCTCTTTGTTTTAAAGTATACGTGTGCAAAGTACCATCGAAATCTGATACAAAATACAGTTTTGTATAACGAACATTTTCAAATGTTAAGGGGTGTTTATAAACCATATGTAAACAGTATTTTCCTCTTTGTTTTAAAGCATAAGTCCATCGAGATCAGATAAAACTGTGGATTAGTATTAAGAAAATACTAATATACATACACACATCCATTTTCATATGTACAGAGATTAACTATAATAATTCACTTGCCCCGGAGACAAATTTCCCTCTACCGGTATGCCAGCATTTGTCGAATTCTTCAGCAACTTAAAAATTAAGTTTACACAAAAATTCGATACATTGGTTTTTGGCAAAGAAAAGAGTTTAGCGTAAGTGGGGTTTTTACAGGTACCCACTAAAGTGCTACAAATGTGATGGTAGAAGGGAATCAAAACCAATAAGACAGGAGGCGAAAATATTTCGACTAGAAATAAATAATTTATAGATTGCTCCAAAAAATATAGACGTATCTATTGCCCATCTTTTTTTTTTTTTTTTTTTGCTGTAATCAGTCTTTTGATTGGTTTGATGCAATGCAATCCTACATCCCTTCCTATCTTGCGCTAACCTTTTCATCTCAACATACCCCTTACAATCCACGTCCTCAATTATCTGCTTCATATATTCTAACCTCTTTCTTCCTCTACAGTTCTTACCTTCTACTGTTCCCTCCACTAACAAATTAACCAATCCAGCATGTCTCAAAATATGACCTACCAGCCTGTCTCTTCTTTCTATAAGCTTCTTCCACAAACTTCTTTCCTCACCCATCATTTCCAAAACTCGTTCATTTCGTACTTTGTCGGTCCACTTAATTTTCAGCATTCTTCTGTAGCACCACATTTCAAATGCTTCAATTTTCCTTTTGTCTGGTATTCCTAAAGTCCATGCTTCGCTGCCGTAAAGTGCCGGGCTCCACGCGTAGAGTTTTATAAAGTTCTTTCTCAGTCCTAGATCTATATTTGAAACTAAAAGATTTCTCTTTTTCATGAAGGCTTTTTTCGCTAGTCCTATTCTGGTATTAACATCATTCCTCCTTCAGTCATACTTACTAAGTAGCTAAATTCACTAACTTCTTTCATCGCATCCGACCCTATTTTTATATTTAATCTACTATTATTGGAATCATTTCTGATACATTTCGCCACTTTTGGTTTATATTTAGTCCATAATCTTCATTCGTTATTTTGTTCATGATATTCAATAACTTCTCAATATCTCAGCTTGTTCTGCTATCAAGACAATGTCATCAGCAAATTGTAGCATACTGTTTTTTTTCTCTTTGATCACTTATTCCACATTCAAATCTTTCTTTCACTTCCTTTATTGCTTCTTCTACAAACAAGTTGAATATTAATGGGGATAGATTTCAACCTTGCCTCACACTCTTTTTAACTGATGCCCGTCTCTCATGATTCTCTACTTTTATTATAGCTACTTGATTCTATTTAACTACTCAGACGAAAAATACAGTTGTTGAGTGCAGTATAGTCATCTTAAACGAAGATAGGTGCAGTACAATTAAGTTTTTTTGTGAAATTTAGTTTAAAAAAATAGCATAATTTCTTTTTCAGTAACAGTTATTAGACTTAAGGGCATAGTTGTGTTTCTATGCTATTTAGTGTTTCTTCCAGTAACTTGCAAACAGATTTTGATGCGGAACGGATTATGAAGTTTTACTGCAAAGATCATAATCAATGGTGGAAATAAGTGATTGATTTTTAATAATAAATGTATTTGAGTTGCAACGGTGACGCTTGGCGTTCGAGAGTACACGGGTTCAAATCCACGTCCAACCATTCAGATTTGGTTTTTCCACAGTTTCTACCAGTCACTCCAGGCGAAAACAGGAATGGTTCCTTGAAAAGGTCATGGACGAATTACTTCCCGTTCCTTGCTCTAATGAATTCCACGTTAAAGAGCTACATAATTCCTGAAGTAAAAAAAAATGTTTTTATTATAATTCCGCACAATAAGTTTATGCCAACAAGGAGAGCAATAAAATTTTTCCACGAAATTTTTCTCATCGTTGACGATTTCTCAGAGGATCAGTCAAAGCTAAGAAGAATCAGCGTTTATTACTTACGATACTTCACTAATCAATAGACCTCTCTGACGCATCGATGACAGAACTTCGAAGCCAGACAGATCACTGAAGATAGAACACTGGATCTTTGTATTACCGAGGACACTGGTTTATATCCCAGTCGGGTCATCCACATGTCAGTTTTTCCATGATTTCGCGAAATCAATGCAAGCAACTGCTGGAATTGTTACTCCGAAAGAGCACAGCCATATTTAGTCCCGTTGTTTGCCTTCAATAGTCCCCCACTGTTAATGACCGCAACATAGACGAGATGTAAAACTCTCATCGAATAAAAACATAGCGTGTAACTAGTAGTCAGAGTTATTACCTCAAGCGTTAACGTTAATATGTCTTTCTTTATACACATAGCCAGAGAAACAACAAATATTATTAACATTTTACTTGTGTACGCGTAAAATCTACTACTAGGTACTTAACTGCTTTTTTTTTTTTTTTTGATAGATATAAAAGAAATAGTTCTACAACACGTGCTTCAGAGGAAGATAACAGAGTAAAAATATTGTTCATAACTAAAAGAAAAGCCCAGCCTGTTTGACTGTGGTATCATTGTGTTCCTCTAGTAGGTCCGCGTTCATCGGGAAGCAGATCCACTGCCTTTAAATCCTTCCCCCGCACCACTGGGTTCAAACGTTCATCGACACATAGCTTTCTATCAGTCTACTTTATATCTCCATCGATAATGCCAACATTTCTCCGCATTTTGAAGGCGTATTGCTTCAGTTTTATCCGCGATCTGCTAGCTCTGCTTCAAGTTTCCTACAATGTATTTACCGAGGTGGGTGAATGGTAACGCTCTGTCCTCGCATTCGAATCCTCGTCCGGGTATGCATATTTGGGTTTTCTATGGTTTCCACAAATCACTCCAGGCGAATTCCTCCTTCAAAGGCCATGGATGAATTCCTTTCCGATCCTTTTGCTCCCAGTCCTTTCCCTCCTCTAATGACCTCGATTTCGACTAGGCATAAAGCCATAAGAAACAAAAAACAAAAAAACAAAAACATTTGGCAATCGTTGGGAACTGTGGATAGAAATGGAAATTAAAACTAAATTAATTGTAGTATCAAAAACCGAATTTTCATAATTTATAAATTAAAATCAATCATTTTTCCGTTTCATATTTTCAACCTGAAATTTCTATAGAACATGCTAATAAACCCTAAATTTGAAATAAAATCAATTTAAAAAGTCAATACACAAATATAAAATTATTACAAAGTTTTATAGAATTTTAATTTTAAAATCCGCGTCGTAAATACTTTTGAACAACTAGATATCTGTTTTACCACACTAGTAAATTAATTCCTAAGTCTCTATCACGTAATAAACGGACGCGCCCATTCCAGATTATTATTATTATTTTTGAGAGCGTTGTGAACTCCTATGTCCTCCATTCAATAGTCTTCTATACGTTTCAAACGGGGCAATTTTCATATCGCACGAAATTCTTGCATGCCTCCCAATACCGAATGAAAAGAGATAAATGCCAACTCATGCTGCGGAGTCAGAAAATTAGGAGAAAGAAAACAGCTGTTTTCGTCAAGCAGTAAAGACTGATTTTCATCAGGACGCATTGCAAGTAGCTCTCAATCTAACCGTTAAGATACCATTTCATACCATTTCATTCAGTTTGTTTATCGATAACATTTAACGGCACGGGTGGCATTAGGCTCTCAGACAAAGGTAGCAGCTGGCTCTGTGGTTGATGAACTCTCGGCTCTGAATATCCTCTGCGGCGACTAGCGCGGATATTCGGCTGCTGGGTTCCTTTGTGCGAGAAGCTGACCGCAGTTCCTGCAGCTTCGGCCACAAAGACTTAACGCATGCGCCTCCTTCCCGTCCAAGGAGCAAGTGGCGTTCTATTGTTCAGAGTCATACGTAACTGGGCGTGTGGACCCGGTTGGCCTGACCCACTGGTTGCAGTAATCCAAAGGTCATGATCTGCCCCCAGAAGTGTTCCTCAGCGTGGCGATTTTAAGTGTGTAACACGATTATTTTTCAAAATGTGGTGGTGTAGAAAAATGCTCCAAATTAGGTGAACGGAAATGAAACGTGTTTACCCATCCACATTCCTTTTAGCATTCTCCTATACCACCAAATTCCGAATGCTTCAATTCTCCTTTTTCTGGTTTTATAAAGTCAAAGCTTCACTTCTACAACTTGCTGTATTCTGTACAGTTTTAGAAAGTTCATTAAGAGTCATAGTGTAACAGCTCTCTAACCAAAAATTAAATGTAATAGAATTTTATGAAGCACTTATACTAAGCTAGAGTTTGGTTGAATAGGATCTGGTATGTTTGTTTTGAAATTTCCTGTAAATCAATGTATATAGACTTTTATTTGAAAATAAATTATTTAGAGGCCAGTCAATATGTTCAAGAACAGAATTGTGCATGAGAATTGCTTTAATGTTCGTAATTCCAAGTATTTATGCAAGTTGTGATGTCAAAAGGACAATTTGCTACAGTTTAAAATGATTTCTGTGAATAATTTTGTGTTTAAGTATCATTAATTTCCATTTCTGACCATTTTGTAATGATGGTAAATGATTATGTATTAATTCTGATTGTTTTTAATATGTTTCAATTGATTAAGTATTGTTAATGTTCGCGAATTATCTGGTGGAAGCTTTTGAAGTGTTCTAGAAATTTCGGTGGAGTTTATATAAAGCGATAATCCAAGACAGAGGAACAGTTAGTTTAGTTAGTTTTGCGGCAAAGTTTTCACCGACTAAATTATCTGCGGAAGGAGTGTTGTATACAATCGCTGGATTCATGTAAACAGTATCGATGACGTGTTTTCTGAAAATAAACGTAAGTTTAAAATGAACTTTATGGTGGACTACTTAACTATCGTATTAACTGAACCACAAACAATTTTAAAAGATTGTTGATGGTTTAATTAATAAGATAAATAATCAGTCCACCGTAAAGTTCAGTTATAACATTTGTTTTTATTTACCAAGAAAACTCGACATCAACGATACTGGTTACATGCATTCATACAATCCAGAGATAGCATACATACTTCTTCCACGGACAATACAGTTCCCGGCCGTCGCAAACTGAGTTGGTGAAAAACTTTGCCAAAAAACTAAACTCTGTACGTACAGTTTTAGAAAGTTCTTTAAGAGTCATAGTTCAATGGGTGAAACTAAATAATTCCTCTTTTTCAAGAAGGCTTAGGCCATGTGTTGTAATGCAACAACATTTAAATACACGGAAGAAATATAATAAAAATTCCGTGTGGTCGTAACGATCTGGTGACAGGGTTTCTATTGGCTGCGAATTCCGCCCCTGCCTTATTCTCCTTAGCCTAACCTGTTAGTAATATCAGGGATAGGAGACCTACAGTTTAACGTGGAATCCGAACCATGGAAGTGTTCTGGCGTACTTCAGACTACACAGCAAGCTGTGCCAGAGGTGAAGGTCGGAATAATGGCCTATGAAAATCCACGTCAGGACTGGGATTCAAACCGAGGATCTCTTGATCGGCAGTCACACACCTTAATCACTGTGCCACCAAATCGTTCGCAGGAAGAAAAATCTGGCCGTGCTACTCCGTAAATCTGGAATAGTAAACCCTCTACAGGAAAACTTTATTTACCTTCGGACACTATGAGTAAGCCGAATCAATCTCAGCACCATAAAATCAATGGTGCATCTCAAGAATCAAGATTGCAGAGCACGTTGATGATCCCTTTGATTCGGCTACCGGAACCTTATCTCGCGCCAAAAACATATCATTTGATTTAATTCCATTCAATCCAATCTCAATGGAGCTCCCCTTCCTGCGGCTATTTCCCTACTCACCTATTTCCCCCCTTTCATGTACCTGACTACTTCTTCCCTCTGCAAATTTTAATTTTAAATCCTTTCATTGTTTTTCGTAAATTATTCATTACGTACGATGGTAATTTAGTCCAATTCCTGACCCCTTCACTTACGAAAGATTATTTCGCCACACCCTTATGCCTTAAATCGAATGCCAGTTTGCTGTCAGAGTCATATTTTCCTTTCCATGCATATATCTTTCAACGATTCATCACAATCATCAATTGTTCACCAATGACTCGTGGTCTTTTTTCTTTTTTCCTTACTGCTTTACGCCTCGTCGACGGCTAAGGTCATTAGAGGCGGGATGGGACTGGGGACAAGGAACGGGAAGGAATTCGGCAATGCCCTTTTTGAAGGAAGCCT
This sequence comes from Vandiemenella viatica, assembly GCA_031002005.1. Classification (NCBI taxonomy): domain Eukaryota; kingdom Metazoa; phylum Arthropoda; class Insecta; order Orthoptera; family Morabidae; genus Vandiemenella; species Vandiemenella viatica. The sequence goes on from CM061918.1 coordinate 111,297,633, forward strand.
CCCGGCATTCGCATGGAGTGACTTGGGGAAACCATGGAAAACCCAAATCTGGATGCCCGGACGGGGATTCAAACCCGCGTCCTCCCGAAAGCGAGGCCATAACGTTAACCGTTCACCCCCCACGCTCGGTGACTTGCTGTCATATGTATCTGTATGGTAAGGTTAGGTAATTTCCATTTCAAACACCGAGCAATTGTTCCAATAAAGAACATTTCTGGTGTACAGTATTCAACGCAAACATAGCTGTTAATTAAGGTAACGTACCCACTAGCTGATACCGTCCGGCTCTCCAGATTTGCGTTTTCCACTGTTTCCCCAAACAACTGCAGGCGAATTTTGGGATGGTTCCTTCAAAAGGCCGTAGCCGAATTCCTTCCCGTTCCTTGTCCCCAGTCCTTTCTCCCCACTAATGACCTCGACGTCGACGAGGCTTGTAGCTACAAACAAACAAACAAAAAACAAACAAACAATAAACAAACAAACAATAAACAAAAACAAACAAAAAACAAATAAAAACAAACAAAGAACAACTAAAAAAAAACTGATCCTCAGAGATCAGTCCCATAGTGACTATGTTAGAGTGACGTTGCGACTGAAAGCAGAAACGGAAACTAAGCTACGCACTCCCCGTTTAGAACGCGTGGTTTCCGTTGCGTTAGCCGCGCAGGCTCGTCCCGTTATATATATAGTCCAGTGCTGGAGACGGCGAGGGAAACAAAATAAATCCAGGACTGAGAGGGGAGCGAGGACGCAAGGTCAAGTCTAGGTCAGTGCGGGACGAGTCCTCAAGGGCAGAGCCCAGACTGGGAGGTTGGGCGACAGAAATAGGGACACGTCTTCCGGAGGTCACTGAGAAGCTCGCAGAGCCAAATAATGGGTTTACAATACTGGAACTATTAAACAACGCAAGGGGTTTAGTTTAATTGCGTTGGAGTGCACGCTCCCGTAGCAATTTCCCTACACACACATTCAATACTTATATCGCAATTATCTCGAAAACTGTTTGTTTCAGTGGTGCAAGAAGTAACGTCAGAACGAACGTCTCAAATGGATTGGATAAACGACAAAAAGCTTCGTTTATTTTTTTCCTACAACTGGTACTATAGAAAATTAGAAAAGTTCTTGTGTTTTATCATTTTGTAACAAAAATAAATTTTAAAACTGAAGCTTTACATCATCAGTTCATGCATGCACCAGTTTGTTATTTGTTGTTTAACATATCTTATTATTTGTGCTGTTTATTCTACTTTTAAACCGATAATATTTCTGGTAGCTCAGTGATTAAGGCACTAGCTCCGGTCCCGGTTTAAAATCCCGACAAGCGCAGGAATTTTGAGAGTTGTGTTTGATCATATGAGCTATGCCAGGACGCTCCGTGGTTCGGATTCCACGTTAAAATGTAGGTCCCAGAGGAAAGGAACTGGCCGTCCTACCTCTGACACAATGGCTTAGTACGCCTCCTTCGGGAGGATCCGACCAACCTTCGGGTTGTGGACGAAGTTACTTTTAAATCGATAATATTTTTTTGTTTTATTTTTTAATAAGATCACCAATATGTACACTCTCAGCACTGTTTCACACATCTCCTATCCTCTAATGATCCTCAAACCGGTTTCTTTATCATATCAGTCACTGAATGAGTCCTGCGGTAATTTCCACAACCAAATCTGGATGCTCTCCTTTTCACGCCCTCCAACTCTTGTATTTAATAACAAAAATGCGGGTCCCAAACTACACCACCATATTCGACCAATGGTCTGACCAAAGTTTTGGAACACAGCTCCCTCACTTCTCATCATCCTCTCTAGTAAATGAAAAAGCTTCCAACCTTTTCCTACTACCTGTCTAATGTGTCCCGACCAGTCGAGTTTATCATTAAATGTTATGCTATGATCAAATCTTCAACAAGCAGTTCTGTCACTACCCAATCTTTAGTTTTTTTTATCTGTGTATCTAAAAAGCTGACTCTTCTTTGAATTTATCTTCATCCCGTGTTGACCATACTGTCCAGGTAACCATACAGCTGTTCACATTGATCTCCCGTTTTAATCTTATTATATATCATTATTTCATAAGCAAACAACCTATCTTTTGAGTGTAACCCATTGACACAATTATTCATTAGAATAACAGACAGCAGTGACAGCCAAATGATAGAAAGAATTTTTTTAAGATTAAAAGAACAATACTTTTTGTGATTCCGCGAGAAAGCATTTCTTTGATTTTCATACGGTAATACCACGCTGAGAGAGCGGCTTGGTTACTCTGTGGTTAAGGAATCTTACTATAAATCGATAGGTTCCCAGTTCGAATCCTTGTCTCGGAGGCGATTTTCATAATCACGTTGTCCGACCTTCACCACTACCACAGATTGAAGTGTAATGTGAAGTACGCTAGAATACTTGCCTGGTTTAGATTCGACGTTTAACTGTTCGTCGCCTTTAGGGCTAACATGGATTTGTACACATCCAAAAGAAATTCAAGACAAACGAGGCTTAACGAAATCCTAGTTGATCAACCATAGAATACCGCGTTGGTTATGGTGAATTTTAATCAATTTGTTTTAATTTCACCTAGAACATAATGTTCTATTACCTAGTTCCATTGTAATACCGATGATGGCTATAGTTCCTTCTTACTGTTTCAGTTATGACACAACAATAGAAGTATTTTTTGTCTAATGGCTTTAGTCTTGTCGACGTCGAAGTGATTAGAGGCGGAAAAGGAATGGAAGAAAGAAACGGGAAGGAATTGGGGAATAGTCTTTCGACTGAATCATCTCGGCATCCTCCCGGAGTGATTTGGGAAAACCACGAAAAACGGAAATCTGGATGGCTGGATGGGGATACGAACCAGCGTCCTCCCTAAACAATACCAGAGTGTTACCGCTCACCCTACACGGTCGGTAGTTATTTTGTCATCAATTGTATGTACAATGCACTAAAACTTCAAATCCAGAAGTACGCAATATAGGTGTGTGTGTCTGTGTACCTATAAGTTAAAAATTGTTGTTAGAAATTCATTGTAATACAACCTGATGTAGCTTTGGTAAGTAGTGTAGCGCAACTGTGTAATGTAACCACTAAAATAATGTTAATGTAATGTGATCATGTATTCACTAACCAACTAGCAACCGTAAGCTCGCACTGTATTCGTCAAATAACTACCAATGTAAATATCGTTATTCATCTACTAATTAACTCACCTGTCATGTTTATTGTCTTAATCTTTATATATAAAGATGAATGTATGTTTGTTTGTTTGTTTGTTTGTTGGTTTGTTTGTTCTTCATACAAATCCACAGTTTTAATCCGATCTCGATGAAACTTTGCATACTTATCCTTTGAAACAAGGAGAAAAATACTATCTACATTTGGTTGAAAAATTATCTGTATAAATAACACATGTTGTCTCATAACTTCGAAATACGGCGATAGCCGGGCCCTTTGGATGTGGTCGTCTCCGTACCGTGCTTCTGTATAGTGGACTGGCAGCTTAGTGGTTAAAGCGCTTGCTTACGAATGTCGTGGTCTCCGGTTCAAATCTCCATGGAGGCTAAGATTTTTAAAAATTGTTTTTTATCGTAAGAGTCAGGCCTGGGCCGTAAGTTATTCGGATTGAATGTTAAACTGTAGATATTAGAAAGTTAGGGGTGCAATGCGAGGCAAATGGTAGGTAGTGTTGCAATGTTGTAGGTCTACACTTTTTTACGTTGTTGTTCGCAGTCAAAGTGTGAGTGTGAACCACAGTAATACTATTATAAATACGGAAGTAAGTCTCTGTCTTTTTGTTACGTTTTGACGACTAAATGGATATATCGTTGTGATGCAATTTTATAAGGAAATCTGTATGAAGGGCACAGGATATTTTTTCCAGTTTGATTAAAAGTTGTAGTCACGAAATTTTGAGACCTTATCGAATGGTGACAGAAATATATTGGAAATTGATTCTCTTCAAGAGACAGGTTGGACGGTACAATGATATAGTGATAGCTTTCCTGTCATATTATGCCGACTCGATATTGTTTGGGACCAATCCTTCGTTAGCAACTTTCTATATTTAATTCTGGCAAAAAAATTCTTAATCCATGCGTACGAAGTCGCGGGTACGGGCTAGTATTTAATAATTCAGCATTACATAACAGTTATCAATGAACTAATTGAAGTGGAATTATACGCTATTTCCATACATAGAACTTTCTTACACTGTAAATTGTAAACTGTTAACATGGTTCCGCCAGAAAAAAAGGTTTGTCCTGCCTCCTCACGGGGACAGGAAACTGTGGAGGCTATCCACACAGCTGAGGTGACAGATTAATTAGTAATGAAACCAGCGACACACGATGGCGGAACCTTTAATCAATAATAAACAAATTAATGTAATAGGGCCTAATTAAGCATTTAGATATTAGTCTGTATAAATGTGAGATAAATAAAAAAAAAATCAATTGTATATAAAGACTGTTGATTGATGTACTTAAAAGATATGATGGAGATTGAAAAATCATAGACACTTCTCCCAAGGCTAGTTGAGTTCCCTAACTTACGAATCTATAAATCCATCTTAATTATTAGCATTGATGACTTAGCTGTATGTGGTGTTCTTACCAGAGAAAGCAGTTAAAAAATTCGACATGGGGTCCTAGCCACAGAGGATCCATACGTAATTCACTCGCATCACGCTAGAGTTGCTACTGATGAAGTAGGCTGTAAATATCCCGTCACCACCTGGCAAGTTTCCTCTCTAACTCAGTAACTCACGATGTTGGAGCGCGGTGATTATTTTACGACGCTTGTCCACACATGCAGCCCACACAGGTTTTACTGCCATTCGTCTCGCTGGTCAAGCGAAACCACGCTGAGGTGTGACCTCTGAGGGCAGAGGTGGCGGTGATTACCAGGTGTCGAGCTGCCGCACCGCCAACAGGTTCCTGCGGCCGGTAGCAGGTGAATTAACGGCGCAATCACCGAGATTCATCGCCCAGATGGGCCGCCTCCAGCCAGCTCCAGCAGGCGCCAATCTACTCAACTGACTCACGCCTGCAAGTAGTCAGATGTGAGCTGTCCTGGCAGGGTCGCCGAGTTAGATGTATCCTGACATTGGTCGCCAAATGTGCGCTACCGATTATCCTGTAAATGGTCAGCCAATTGCGTGCTTACCATTCCATCAGTCGATATCATCGTGTTATTCAGACGAGAACTGCCCAATTCTCCTCTTTCAACACATGCAAGCTCTTAGCTCCAAAAGATTTATTTTCAATTTTTCTGGCATATAAGTGCCAAACAAATTGGGAGGTATTATTACAACGTCCAGAGTTAAAAAAAACTCACTTTTCTGGTAGAAATACTACTGAATTTAATCATTACCATTCCTTGAAAAAGCATTTGTGTTACATTCAAACAAGCTTCGAACACATTTCACACGCTGTGTACAGAGAGCATGAACTCGAGCCGTACAACTTTCTCCAAGCGTTGTTGAAAATCGGGACGGAAGGTCAAAAAAATGCGGAGTTTCAAATCAGGTCAGCCCCTACAAAATAGGTTTTTATTTAATTCAGATTATTATTATAATTTATGTATGACAGGTGTATTTTCAATATGTATCTGTCTATGATGTGATATGAGTAGTATTAAATGTTATAATAATAGTCAAACTGGTTGACTACAACTAGTAACAAAATATTATGGAAATAATGTATTTCCAGCAGATATGGGTGGTTACGAACCTGGAAACCACTAATGGAAATAGTAAGTTGTAAACAATCAGAAAATGTTTCAATTTAGAATTAGGTTAAACAGCAAAGAATAAGTTTGTAATACTCACTGTAAAATTTTAAAATAGATTCGCCGCTGATAATGCCTCGATGAGAGGCGAAACGAGTATGGCATTAAAGCTACAAAAAGTTGCATTGGTGTTATTTTATCATTTAATTTACCGAGCAACTGCGGAAAAATGGACTACAACAATATATATATGTATATAATATATATATATGCGCACGATAACGCAACACCTCACTCGGCCCGCCAAGTGTCCGAACTGCTACAGCGATTCAAGAGGGAGATATGGCAACACCCTGCATACAGTCCAGACTTAGCGGCATGCGATAGTCATGTGTTCGGTAAGCTGAAAAAGGATTTCAGGGGACGAAGTTCGCTTAAATTTACATGTTGTTTTTTGGTTACTTACGACAGTTAGATGAATAAATTCGTGTAAGGACAAGAGCGTGGTGGGTAAGTGGTAACGCGCTTCTCTAACATCCGGAAGAACCTGGGTTCGAATCCCCGTCCTGTCATCCTGATTTCAGTTTTCCATGGTTTCCGGAAATAACTCCAGGAAAATCCTTCCCACTCCTCGCCCTCAATTCTTTCCCGTCTCTAATGACTTCGACGTTGCCGAGGAGTAAAGTCATAAAAAAAAAAAAAGTTTACGCTGTATTTTCTGCGGCAATTATTAGAACCAGTTCACCACATAACCTAAGAATGTTTTTCGCAAAATATGAATAGGGAAGTTTATTAAAAACTCAAATCTTATACGAACCGTAGGAAACCAAGAAATATATCAATTAAATAATCGTTATTCGTTTTTAAAATTATACTTTACCGAAAAACTTTTTCATAGCAATTAAAATTTCTGTCATTTGTAATAGGTCAGGTCTCGTGTGGTCATAATGACCTAGTATAAACATATTTTTTTAAATTTTCTTTTATAATTGGAATGCTAAATTGCTCCCCCATATATTATACTGATTTAGAAATTTTAATTTTAAATTCCTTAAGCGTTTTTGGAAAATTATTCATCACTACACTTGGTAATTTTTACAGATCCCTGACACCCTGACCAACAAAAGAAAATTATTCCACTCCCTTTATACATGAAATCAACCAGAAGTAACGAGTATCCAATGAGTTATAGAAATCTTTAAAGTAGATCAAAGAATCATTCCCTGGGAATGAAGAAAGAAATGTGACAGAACTGCAACAAAAGAAAACAAAAAATGCAGCTAGTCTTAGTTATTTTACGCGGCATGTATTTAATTTAATTTAATTGCAATGGAGCACAGGTTCGGTGGCAAATTCCCTACACACCCATCTTCCCCCTATCCTGCAGCCACTTACATGTGCCCTCTACCAATTTTATCTTTAAATTCTTTCAACGTTTTCGGTAAATTATTCATCATTTCTCTTGGTAACTCATTCCAATCCCTGACACCCTTATCTAAAAAAGAGAATCTACCCACAACCTTGTGTCTGAAATCGAGTGCCAGCTTGTGGTCATGGTCATCTTTTCCCTTCCATGCACTACTTTTCATACCTATTGCAATATCTTTCCATGCCTCATCGCCAGTATATGCTCTGTACACTCCCATGACCCTCCTCATCCTCCTCTTGTCTTTGCAATGAATCCCATTCCAGCTCCTTTATCATATCCGTCACTGATTGCATTCTGCGATAATTTCCAGAAACAAATCTAGCAGCCCTTCTTTGCACTTTCTCCAACTTCTTTACTTGATACTCAAAATGTGGGTCCCATACTACACTACCATATTCGAGCAAAGGTCTGACCAAAGTTTTGTAACCCAATTCCTATACTTCTCTCGTACATCCCCTCATCACTCTCTCCAACAAGTGTAGAATTTTGAAACCTTTTCCTACCACCTGTCCAATGTGTCCTGCCCAGTTAAGCTAGTTATCAAATGTAATACCAAGATATTTACATTTCAAGTCTTCAGCAAGCAATTCTTTCCCCACTTTATATTGATAATTAATCTTTTGTTTTTTATTTGTGTATCTAAAAAGTTGACTCTTATTTGCATTTATCTTCATCCCATGTTTTCCAATCCAACTAGATATCTTGTCCAGATCACCTTGCAACTGTTAACAATCCTCTATCGTTTTGATTCTTTTGTATAGCATTATGTCATCTGCAAACAATCTAATTGCAGATAGTAAACAATCAACACAATTATTCATAAGAATAATGAATAGCAATGGTCCCAATAAGCTACCCTGCGGCACTCCCATTTTTACTTCCACTTCTTTTGATACAACATATCTTACCCAAACGTATTGGTTTCATATCTTTCAGGAATTCTTCTACCCAGCAAATCACTTTCTCATTCACTCCAATAGTTTTTACCTTATTTACTACCATTTTACGGCTCACTCTGTCAAACGCCTTTGAAAGATCTAGTGCTACACTATTAATTTGGCCTCCCTTGTCTATTTCATCTGAAATATCTTGCATATATCCCACCAACTGAGATTCGCATGAATATCCTTGAGTGTAGTTTGTTTTACTTTATCGATTAATGAATAGCGATTAATGAAAAAGTAGAATGTTTTTAGTAACGCTTCAAAAAGAAAATGATCTCCGACTGAGAGAAGAGGTTTTTCCCAATAATTCATCTTTTGCAGGAGTATCTAGTCTCAAAATTTCTATTCACAATATTGATATAGAAAAGTACATAGGTCTAACGTGAATATCAGTTGTATATCGCAATATATTTAGTACAGTCTGTTAAGAGAAAACAGTAAAACGAAATGCCTTCTGGTATTAATAAGGAAGAAACCTATGTGCAATATGGAGAGGGGAAACGGACGGGGGTTTTCGAGACAAAAGCCTACGTTAAGCTACGTGGGGGAGGGAGGGGCGTAGGGGGATGAGGGAGGGGGATTCAAGGGAAGCAAAAATTGAGTCACGTAGTTTATGGACGCACCAGTTGTGGGTGAAACGAAGTGCACTAGGTTTCAAAAAACTTTTGGCCTGGTAACCTGAGCCCAGCTGGTCCTGCAAGAGAGGGCCTACACCTCTCCCGTGACTACTACCTAGCAGCAGATCCCTTTAATTCCTATTTATTCCTTGTACGCCCCTATTCCTAAAGGCCTGCTGCACCTTACCTACTCCTACATCTGCATGAGGCTCCTCTCAACCTGCATTACTCCCAACTCTTTCAAATATGACGACGTTAATCAAGCCTAACTACGAAAATAATGTTAGCAAACTGTTTGTTTGTCGTTGCGTGCCCCCTGGAGAGCGCTTTTCCTCCAACCGGTTGCTGCTCCCTCATAACCTCTCTGATTTACCGCAGCGTTTCCGCGGGTTAGAGGTCACAGCTCGGCAACTAATGAAAGTCTCCATCTGCTCGCGGCTCGATGAGAAACTGTCCTCTCGGCTCCGTCCATTCATACCGCCAACCTGAAACCGTATCTGGCTCCTGTTTACGGCCGATAAAAGTCGACCGGCGTTCATCGAGGAAGACAGCCACAACTAAATACAGGAGTTGAAACGACAGATATCGACCTTCAGGCACTCGACAAATTAGATAAACCGACAGATAATGTATCAGCTATGTAAACATGAAATTAGTTACAGTAAGACATATTTTATGACTACGTAAACAGTCTTGTAGTAAACCGGCATTAGATGCGACGGTACAGGAGCAAATGTATCAATGAATGTTATTTTATACATTCCTTTCTTCTAGAAAGAAACACAAGAATACGTAGTTATTGTACGCCATTTCTTCTGCAGTTGCTTCTTAAAAAAATAAAAATATTTTCTATTTAATGAAAAACGACAATACAACTCTCATCAATAATCCAATGTTTTCTGTAATATGTTTGCAGTTTATTTATTTTACACAGACAGGTTTGTTAATAGATGAAGTGATAAGTTTCTAGGTTCACCTATATGACGGCTTTACGTAATCTAAAATTTTTCTTCAGTTTTATCATTTTTGGATCTCTTAAAGTCAGTTTAAACGAAAAAAGGAAATTCACAACATCTAACAGTGAAAAAAAAATAGTTTCTAGGAATAAACAATTAACTTTTAAGGTGACATGTAATTACTGCATGACCTAATGTGACCTATTTGTTGAGTTTGATCATGGCTGGATCTCTTAAGATTGATTTAAAGAAAAACTGAATTTCACAAATTCAATAAATAAGTTGTAAAAAATGAGTTTTTATGGTCGAATATTATGACCCCGTGGCATACTTGGCTGAAATACGAACTTCACGGCATTTGACCCTAAGGGTTCTTTTTTTTGTTTATTAAAACATAAGAATAATAAACTATAGCATCGTCGCCTTTATAGTCATTCAGGAAGCATCTGTGTTTCTTTTTCATTTTCCTTAATAGTATTAGACTCTTGTAGTGTTATTCATGATCAAAATGGAAAGGACAACAAAGGTCACTTAATTAAAAAGACCCAACTCGAACCGGCAACCCATGCGACGCGAAGTTAAGGGCCCATTCACATTAGCGGTCAGCTCAGCTCACGATCCAGGATAGCATTCACACTAGCGGTCAGGTCAGCTCAGGTCAGGTCAGATCAAGTCGTAGACGAGGCCCATTTCATATGAGTTGCTCACAGCAAACGACGCTACTCTTCACGCTAACGTTAATTAAAATCACACTCATTTGTATGAAGAGAATAGGATAAAAAACACGACGGTTCAGGTTGAATCCAGAGTTTGAAATCGCAAACATTTCAAGAGGTAAAAATTTTATCTACTGGCTATGCTGTGCGAGACGAGAGGTGGTAAATGTTTTTGATATTTTAGCTTAAACATTTCGAATTTAATTTAGAAAACTTAACTCTGCTCCAATATTATTTGATAACTTAATTTTAGCAACATGTATTTTGCACAGTTGTTTACGGAAGAATAAAATTTCATGTAATGTAGAAAGTAAATCTCAGGATGAATGAGAGGAAACCTTTTGATACAAAAAATAAATTCACAAATTTTTTTAATTCGGAAGCAGAATCTGTACATTGGCAATACGAAAACATGTAATATTATTTGAATTTATATCAAATTTTTTGCCAACTTTCTAATAATCAGAAATAATATACTTTTAAAACATTTTATTTTTGATTTATTTTTATTGTTTATGATCAGAAATTTTTAGTCGTTCGCCGCCCATTTGATCTGACCTGACCTGACCGTTGCTCGTTCACACTAGCGGTCAGCTCAGCTCAGCTCAGGTGTTGACCGTTGTCGATCTTCAGTTTGAGCTGCCTTGCCCTGACCTGAACGGACCGCGTAGTGTGAATGCTCCCATTGGATTACGTGTATTGCGATTTTTGAACTGAGCTGAGCTGACCGCTAGTGTGAACTCGCTAAAACCGCGCTACCGCACTGCAAGATTTAAAGTATTTCCGTTCAGTTGAGAAAGGAACAGAAACGCTCTTACTATATATTTAAAAGCGCTAAAAGCGATGACGACACAGCATTATTCGCCGTAACGTCGAGTTTAATTCAGGAGAAAGTTTTATTACCGTATAATAACAGCCTACATTTCCTCGCACTGTTATAACAGCATTCAGTACAAGCCTTTTAATGAAATTGTATTTTAAGAATCATGTTTAGCAAGTTGGGACTTGATTAATTACGGTTCCGCGTAATTTTCATGTGAATTTGTGTATTTATGTCGTGCAAATGAACGTGGTTTTGTGGACAAAAACCGTGTAAATGAGTTGTAATATGATCTAGAACAGTATTTTGTATCAAACATTGATTAGGGGTTTTGTAATATTGTAAGTATTGATGTGAGCTATGATCTTTAGAGAAGAATTTACGACTATTTCGACTGGTTTATGTTCATAACTATGTGTGTAAAAAGATATAAACAGCATTAACTTTCATTTCACGGCAGATTCTAACGATTGTGAGTGATTTTGTACAATTTGTGGTTTTTTGTTGTTGTATGAATTTAATTGTTGAAGTGTTGTTGGAATTGGGGGGGGGGGGCGTCGGGTGAATGTCTTTGAATTATTCTGGAATTTTCTGTAACGTCTAAATAAATAAAGGGCAGAGACGAATTAGTTAGTTGGAAGTTGTCAGTCAGTAATTTAATCGCTGGAACATATTTTAGTATCTTTGGATCGAGACCAAATGGCTTAGGGGGCGTCTATAGATTACGTGAGGTGAAATAGGGGGGGGGGGGGAGGGTCTGGTGAAGAAAAAAAATACAAAAGACGCGAAAGTATTGCGTCGAAAAGTGGGGGTGTAACCGAATTTGGAAGGGTGAGAACTAAAAAATAATATTGTGTGAACCTATGTTATTGTAAAGCAACACGAGATAGTAAACTTAAGTGAAAATTAAATCGTCGAAGTTATTATTTCTAGCAACCAAATGCCAATCACTGCGCAATTTACTATTGTGGGTCTGAGTACCATTGAAAATTACCTGCGTTGAGGTTCTTTCCGTTTTCCTGTAGTAGCAAGAGTTATGTTCAACAGTTACACTATCAGAGAGCAACCAGCCATTTCTAAACCGACAACGAACGTTTGATCACATTCTGATGGTCCACGCTGCGCTATTAATAACCGGAATTCGTGGAATTCCAATATGCGGCTGTGTCACAGAGACATCCACCTGCGTATCGCCGCTGCTGGAGATAAAAACGTACATAGAGCGCAGTGGGTGGTTTTGTGCGCTGCCGGCAGCGATTTAAACGCCACGGGCCAGCGCTGCAGTCTCCATTACGTTATTAAATTATCGGATACGCGGCCACACACGCAGAGCCGGTATTCTGTTTTTCTCTCGCCGTATAAAAAGGACAACGGGCGTTGTTTTGTGTCGCCGTTGTTAATATAACGAACGTGTGTCACAGCGGCAATCCATTTCCACACACACAAAACACATACACACAAAAAACACACACACACACATGAAAACTGTATGTGTGTTTGTGGTGATATGATAGCGTTTGACATGGGCAGCTGATTTTTCTCTCTCTTTCTACGTGTGTGTGTGTGTGTGTGTGTTTGTGTATTTTTGTATGTGTGTGTTAAAGCCAGTCCACGCTCTTGATTCTCCCTTTTTTTTTTTGCGGTCGGGTCCGCGCAGCTTTTCAGTAATATTGTAATTAAACTCCACCTCGTCCAGTCGGCGTCACCGCGTTGCCTAGCGACGCCGAGTCGTATTTACTTAGCTGACCTTTTTGCCGTCATCCACACCGCCATATTCGACTCTCTACGTCCTCCCTGTTCTTTTAGTTATACCTCCGTGTCACGCAACTCCGAACTGGAGTGTTTTGACACAGAAAACGCAGAATTAGGCGGCGTCCATAAATTACGTGGGGTCTAATAGGGGGGAGGAGGGCATCCGGTGAAATCTCACCAAGGTTGAAGGTAGGGGTTCAACAAAATCACCCGTGTGGTTTTGGAAATCTTTGTTGGACTGTAGAGCTAAAAAAAGAAAAAAAAGTCTACAAATGATGCGAAAGTCGATTTTAGGGGGTTATTTCGTCGAAAAGTGGGAGTGAAACCGGCTTTGGAAGGGTGAGACCTAAAAAAAAAAAAAAAAGTTTGGAGGGCGACTTCTAGGGGGGGGGGGTCTCCGAAACAGATCTCACGAAGTTTCACCAGAGGGGGGGTGGGGGTCCGGAAATCCGGAAGAAACGATGGTTACAACGCTATAGAGAAATTAGTAGTATTCGGTAATTCTGAGACATGTTGTACAGAGTTTCAGCAACCCGCCACCTAGGGCGCTAGTTGTAGGTAAACAAAAATGGCGACTCGTTTGGAAAACTGGTCTCGCGAAGAAATCTCCTCAGTTTATATTCGATTTATGTGGGTGAAACATGTAACCGCGGCGAAATTTACCGAAAGCTGGTGGAGGTTTATGGAGTGACTGTAATGTCTGTCAGCACGTCGCGGAATGGTGTCGAAAACATCGCTGACGAGGATCAAAGTGGGCAACCCAGCAAGGATCTTCATCGGCCACACCCCCTACTACTCCCCACACCCCCTCCCCCCTTAAAGCCCAGTCCAAGACACTTTCACTTTTTTCATCATTTGAAGGATCACCTAAGAGGTCAACGATTCGCTTCAGACGAGGAGGTGAAACACGTCGTGACAACGTTGGTGAACAAGGAAGACATGATTATTATAAGGAGGGAACATTCAAACTTAGCCCAGGAAAGACAAATACCTAAACCGATATGTAAACTCGAAAAATAACACAATATATGTCCTATCAGTTGGTTGTACTGTTTGTAGGAAATAAAATGGACACGTTTCACTGCAGGCTTTGTAACCTTGATCATCCCTCGTACATGGGAGGTGAAGCAAGATGAAAAATTAGGGTCTGACTTGATATTATAACAGTAAAAGTGGTACTAGAAGCTCAGCACCCGAGAAAAGGAATCAAGGAACAGATTAATGTAGTACAAATGGACCAGCACTGTTTACAATCGCAAATTAGAGTTTCTGGAGTTGCAACTGTGGAACGATCTCTTCTTAACTGAATATGTCGGTCCTTTGACCTAAAACTGAATATAAATTACCTTAAAATTTGAAAAAAAAAAGCATTTCACTTGTATTATGGATCTTAATCTTTTTCTCCTCAACTGCTAGGTTGTTGGGTGATTTTTTTTTTTTTTTTTTTTTTCGAAAAGTAAGCTGTTGAGGTTTCCCTTTGCATCATCCAATGTTGGAACTGAAGTGAAACTTCTTTGGGTGCGGTAGAGAAAAATTTAACATCATTATACGTTATGCATAAGTGCATAGGGGCCACAACGTAATGCGCATGTACACTTAACGATCTGCACATGCTCACTTAACGTTCTGCGCATGCACACTTAAAATTTTAATCTTTATAATCGTTTAATACTCACTGAAAATTACGTGACAACGTCAGGCGGAGTTTTTACATCTGGAGGAGTCGCCGTTATTATACGCTGATACCTGACCAGTAATTTTAGTTGATGTTATTTTGTTTACTAGTTACCTTTTGTTTATTTGCATTCGTTCGACGTAGATATTATCATTATATTCCCTGATCGCTTTTGTAGTAAGGAAAGAAATATGGAATCACGTTTATATCGAGATACAGTGAATATATTAGCGTGATTGTGATAAAAGCTTTCATTTTCAAGCAGAAATATTAGCATTCGTCTTTACAGCAGTTTAAGCTGTTAAAAGTTATTTATGAACCAGGAATATGCGTTCAGAGCGTCATTTTTTACGGGCTTAGACGCTATTTATTAAAGAAATTTTTACACATTGATACATTTACCAGTTTTTTATAGTTGCTGGTTTTTAATTACTAGGCAGACATTTGTGTTAAACTAGTTTTTTTTTTAATGTGGATGACTATAGCCTATTGAGTGTAGTATCTTGTGAATGAATGAAAAATGGAGGAAGGGAGAGGGTGAAAGCTGATGCTACCCCATTCAGGCCTACTCTTTCGAAAGATATCAAGGCACCCTTGCGACGGACGAATCCCCATCAACAGTGTGATATGCCCTCGCGCCATACGTACTGCAGAGGTTTGACATTTAATCCATGACTTTGGCGCACATTCTGGTGATTAGGAATCGTGCACCACCACCTCCGCTACCCTGCCGGACGAGTCTTGATGATGAAAATTTCTTCCCCCACCAGGACTGGAAGCTGATGACTCCGTGTCATCGCCGGGCACCATCACTGTGCCGCAACGAACTGAGCCAGCGGAGCTATATTGCGGATAAGGGCTTTAGAGATAATTTCACACATAGCAGCTATTTTCGAATCCAGTTTTCGTAATTAGTCATTTCAGGTGAATGCGCGAATGTTGGTGATTAAACGTGCCACAAAAGTACAAAACAGCGCTGTATCCAACACGCATTGCCTGTCGCTAAGCTCATTAACGATTCGCGTTTAGTTTTCACAACGGTGCGAAAAGGCGACCTGTTTAATTCCCTCAAAGCGCCCAATACGGGAAACCCAAAACAATTCACTAATGGCGCGGTTCAGAAAGTACTTTTTGCGGTATTGTATTCGCCATGTTTGTGTATTGACGACTTCCGAAGAGTGTAATATGGAGCTTCAGAATCAAAACGCGACGATATGCCGCAAACTATTAAAATGTTGGTAAGGTATTGTGTTGTATTTATCCATGGTATCTGATATGGCGTTTATCAAATTCTGATATTGAAATGGACCTCAGTGTGTTGCAACATAGGTTATTTAACAGTTTTTGAGAAGAATTTTTTTTTTTTTTTTTTTTTTTTTTTTTTTTAATGATTGTGAAATTTAGGTTCAGGAATCTTTCAGTTATTTGTACTATTATAATACATCCGTAAAGCGACTGTATCGGTTTCTTCAAGCATAACACAAAAAATATTGGACTGATGTTGAAACTTTTATGGCAGTTTTTAAGCTTATGGTCTATCTTATAATCTGAAAAATTGTGAAAAATTAAAATTTTGGACACCAAACTTTCTACTTAAAAATATACTGATATAATCTGGAGGTTGTACGGTAACGCTCGGTCCTCTAATTCTGGAGGACGCTAGTTCGAATCACTGTCCGGACATTCAGATTCAAATTTTCTATGGTTTTTCTAAATCATTCTAGGTGAATGCCGGATTGATTGCATCAAATGGCTGTTAATGAATTCCTTTCCGTTCCTTGCCAACAATCCTCTTCCGGCTATAAGACCTCACCGTTGATGAGTCGCGAAGTAAAAAAAAAAAAATGTTATTGGTCATATTTCCACAGTTGTTTGTTGAAGATCTGGTCCAGTTCTCTCCTACACTCCTCTCAGCCATCCATCCCTTGATATTCCTCTTGGTCGTTTACCATGAATCATCATTTCGTGGATTTTTCTAGGTATTCTCTGTTCCCCCTTTCTCTTGTCCCTATCATCTTTGTTTGGCATTCTCCATCACTTTCTAACCGGTTTCTCCTTTACTGTGTGTCTAATCGTTTCATTTCTTGTCCTGTACATTCTCGTAACACCCATTCTGCTTCTTTCATCGTGATAAAGTATCATCAAGTGATTATTTATATCCTGTTAATGTCGCCCTATTGTCCATGTTTCAGAACCATTTAACAGGATATGAACGTAATATGCGCAATAGATTAGCCTTACTTACGGTACTTTCCTGTTCCATATCTGGATTCTGGTGTTTCTTACAATTTCTCTGCCTACCTCCCTTTTTCAGTTATATCATCATCGATATTTCCGCTTTACTCTACAAAACGACCCAAGTACTTGAAGCTATCCATGTTCTTCAACTGTACACCTGTCATCACAATTCCCCTGATTACCGTGTTATTCTGTCTGGTAGTTACTATTTACTCAATTATTTTTCACATTAAATTTCGTAACATATTCTTTCACACTGTCTGTTGTAGTGAACAGGGTCACTCCATAGTTTTTGTTGTGAATGGCAAGGTTGGCTGGAGAGACAGGGCATGCCACCTACTGACGGAAAGATGTGTTCTCTCTTTGCATGACGGTCGAACGGTAGGGGTTGACCAGTGGCTAAGACACGTAATTGGCCGTTGGAACGTCGCGAGTAAGGATTGCAATCCCGCAGTGTTTTCAATCCCGCGGGATCCGTGCGGAATTGGTACAAACAGTTTTTTAACGCATATATTTAAAACATAGTTACTTAAAATTTTAATAAATGAAATAATAATTAAATTAATAAATAATTTTTAATGTTAAATGATAAAAATTAATAGTTAACAAGATTTTAATTGACAAAATGACATTAAAACTTTTTAGCGTGTCTTAAGTGTGTTTCGAGGTCTTACATATTTGTTTTTTAATCTAAACCAATTTTTAAATAAATAATAAAAATTGAAAATTTTGAGTCTTAGGTCATATTATGTGCCTTACAATACATCACATAAGTTTAAAAATATGGTATGCTTAATGGCCAAGTTACCAGAGTTTTTTTAAAAAAAAAAAAACCGAGAAAAGCATTCCATTTCACAAAGTGAAGTGAATATACTCTACAAAGTGTAGACTTGGCTCAGAACGCTTGTTCACATGAGTCAAATGCCAACTGGAAGGGTACAGGCAAACAGCGCAAAATATCCGACAGAGACCGAGTGAGGCAGCAAGTCACGCAGATTGACAGGCGTTTCCGCCGGATTTTGCGGATTGCGGATCCGCTTAATTTATGCGGGACCCGCCAGACTGTCTAATGATGCGGGATCCCGCGGTATTGCGAGATCCCGCTTTGCTGGATTGCAATCCCTAGTCGCGCGCCAAATGGACAAAGGGTGCGCTGGCTGCCGGAAGAAGAGGGACACTGAGCCACAGGTGTCTGAACAAGCAAGACCTCTGTGCCACCTCTCAATGGGTGCAGATCAGAAGCTGTGTTATGAAGTGTAAAGTTATGAATCTAAGTGTGTTTTCAGCGGGAAGTAGAGAAGTGGTTGAACCTATGGTTTAACAAGGTCTATGGTTACTTGATGCAGCGGTTTAACGACGGTTTGACAAAGTCTACGATTGCTTGGCGCGGCAGTGCACAATCTCACATAGCACCAAGTGAGAAAATGATAAGGTGATTATATTTTTACCACTGAAAATGTTTATGGATCAATACTCCAGTAAACGCTCCTGGGTAAAGCAATTCACCAGATACAAACTTCTCATGCTATTAAAATTGTTTATTATTTGAGCTAGTCGGACAATGTTTATATTGAGTATCAACAGCGTGTAAGCCTAAGCATATAGTAGTTTCATGTAGGGTGGCACCCATAATAAACTGTGTTGTATTGTATTTGATCATTATGTAAAAAGAAGGTGACAGTCAAATTTTTTAGAATTAAATGCATTAAGTTTTTCATCTGTGAAAATAAATGTTTAGTTATGTTTAAGAATCTTTTGTTCAGAGCGAATCTGATCCAATCCCTGCAAAGATTAAAAATGCTTATATGTTATCAGTGCAAGAAGTTTTGATATAAAAATGAAATTAAAATATTAAATTTTCATAATTTTCTTTGCTATTTTAGCACATAGACGGTAGGACCGTCACACTGTCCATGCATCCAACTGCCTCTGGACTTCATATTCACCACTTCCCCATATCACCAGGTCATCCGTTCTGGCCTCGCATTCGGGAGGACGGCGCTTCGAATCCCCGTCCAGGCATCCAGATTTGGGTTTTCCATGGTTTCCCAAATCACTCCAGCCAAATGCCGGGATGCTTCCTTAAAAAGGCCATGGCCGAATTCCTTCCCATTCCTTGCCCCCATCCTTTCCCGTCTCTATTGACCACGCTGTTGAGAGACGTAAAGCAGTTTAAAAAAAAAAGGTCATCCGCAGAAGCCATCTCCTTCATGTTTTCCACTCTCATCCTCACTCACACCTTCCATTATATCATCAAAATGATTCTTTCGCTTATCTTACTCTCGTCCTTCACTTTAAAATTCTTACCGGGTATTTGAAGCTATATATCTTCTTCAGCGAAGTTCACCTATCATCATAATTACCCTGGTTATCCTGTTCTTCTTTCTGATCGTTACCACGCACTCACTTTTCTTCACACTAAATTTCATACCATATTCTACCCCATTGTCTGCACATACATCAGCTGCCACTGAACTTCCTCTACACTACTCGCTTAAATCACCAGGTTATCTTTAATACCCACCACCTTTACGTATTCCCTCTTCCTTCCTAAATGCCACCTTCTTCATTATATTACTCTGAAAAGTGCCTGTCATGACATACGGTGCTGAAACCTGGATTATGAAGAAGCTAAACACCAATATGATACAAGCAAGATTGACGATATTTTTAAGATGTAGATGGGTGTTAATAGAATGGAGAAGGAAAGAAACGATTAGATAGACAGTAACAGAGGAAACACTATTGGAAATGAGCGAGAAGGCCAACTGGTACGAGCATGTAAACAGAATGAAGGATCACAGAATCCCAAACAAAAACCACGAAATGTTGACGCATGGTAAATTGCCCAGAGGAAGACCGAGGGATGCATGGTTGATGGGAGTGAAGGAGAGGACTGGTCCCAGGTGATGAATGAGAGGCGGTGAGAAAATTGTAAGGCTTGTGCACAAAGCAGACCCAACCAGTAGCTAGAAACTAATGTTTTTTATTGATAATGTGGTGAAAAGCAGTGGTTATAGACCAATGGCGCATCCAGGATTTTGGTTTTGTGGAAGGGGGGAGGGCTTGATTCGGATGAGGGTAGGCTTTATAGTCTCCTCGGATAGTGTGAGCTGAAATAGGAAGGGGAGGGGGGCGACGACAGATCTCATGTCAACATTTCAGATTGCTGCCCTTAAAAGAACAGTAGAACTAAAAAAAATAGTTCTCCAAAATTACAATATCGGGAGTGGACCTAGAAGCTTATTGGTGGGGGGTGGGCTTGTGCCCTTTAGCTCCCCCCCCCTTTCGACCCACCGCTGTTACAGACTACTTCCTCGTTTTAGTCCGTTTCCTTGTCTCAGCCAATCTGGGAATAAAATTTGTGCTAGACGTTGCATTATTTTTATGTCCTTGTATACGGTCGCCACCTCCCAGGCTGGGTCTGCCCCTCCGGTAACTGTACTTGCGGCCGGTCATAAGGACTAACGAAGGACTGGTCGACCTTGCTGGGCACCAGCTGCCGGACTCAACGTCCTTGCCACGACCTGCCTCAACGGAACCCGCGTTAAGACCTCCCCTGGTCATCGCACGACTTCCGGTGTGTTCACTGGCTCTTACAACGTGACTCTGTCTGTAGCGTAACAGGTTTCAAATCTCGGCAGGGTCCTCCTTGTGAGACTACTGTATGATCGACAACGATGGTTGCTGTCAGCCGAGGGGTACGGACACTGGTTCGATTCCCGGCAAAGCATTCATATTTTAACGTCGATCGGTTTTTATAAACCATTCCATGTGAATGACAATACCAGATGTTAATACCTTCCCCAATAATCACTTTTGCTCTAACGACACGGTAGTCGACGAACAGATTTTTTTTTTTTTTTTTTTTTTTTTTTTGCTCTAGGCCTCATTGACGTCGAGCAAGTTATATATGGTTAATTAGGTGCTGAATTAAAATCACAATTTAAAAATGTACTATTCCTGCTTTTATAAGTAGTTTTTCCCCAAAATCCTGAAGTTATCAGCGTAATATAGTACTTTTGAGCCAAAGTTTTGATTATTGGAAACAATCCCTGCAAATGTGGTGAAGCCAGTGAAAACCACTTCCTCAGAGGATACAATGCAAATAAAATCATTGCAAATGTTCAACTTTATTCACACACAGTGTAGCATTTCTTAAATGCAATTCAATTTTAAAATTCCAACTTTCGTCCACTTCACGGTCTGCCATGTAGCATTTCTTAAATGATCACTTCAACGGGAGCCATGTAGCATTTCTTAAATGACAATTCAATTTTAAAATTCCAACTTTCGTCCTCTTCACGGTCTGCCATGTAGCATTTCTTAAAATGCAATTCAATTTTAAAATTCCAACTTTCGTCCTGTCACGGTCGCCATGTAACATTTCTTATAGATCACTGTTTATCAATAAGAAAAGGTACCATGTTGTGTTTACGATGTAATTACATTTCATGCACTATCTTTATATTGATTTATCGTAATATGCCTTTTGTGCGGCTATAGTAAATAATTAATCTTTTATTACATTAAATACATCGTTCTTAAATACATAATCGGACTTCTTCCTGCAAGTTCTCCTTAGCGCTGACCTAGGCTATTTCCTAGTTAATCTCTGTATATCTGTTGCTCTGGAAACCCTTTTTAAAAGAATATTGATATGCCCGTGCCATGGAACTTATACTTCAAAGATGTCATTATAACATCTGTTATGCTACAACAGATCATAATCACCGTTTTCCTTTCTCAGAACCACAGCTTTTTATGGCTTTACGCCTCATCGACGTCGAGGTCATTAGAGGCGGCAGACGACTGGGGGCAAGGAACGGGAAGGAATTCTGCCATGGCGTGTTGAAGGAAACACCCCGGCATTCGCCTGTAGTGATTTGGGGAAACCATGGGAAACCCAAATCTGCATGCCTGGACGGGGATTCGAACCGGCTTCCCACCGAATGCAAGAGAACAGCTGCAACCAGAAACAACAGTTGTACAAAAGGCACAAAACATTATTATTTTTTTGGTTAGGGGTTTACGGATTGTCGACGTCGAGGTCATTAGAGGCAATATAGGACTAGGGCCAAGGAATGGGTAGAAATTTGGTCATGGCATTTTGAAGCAAAGATCCCGATGTTCGCCTATAGAACAAACGTTAATTTTAATTAAGTCCACGCGTACGAATTC
Organism: Vandiemenella viatica; assembly: GCA_031002005.1. Classification (NCBI taxonomy): domain Eukaryota; kingdom Metazoa; phylum Arthropoda; class Insecta; order Orthoptera; family Morabidae; genus Vandiemenella; species Vandiemenella viatica. The sequence continues at coordinate 111,319,684 of CM061918.1, forward strand.
ACGGGTACTAGCTACTAAATTATAAAATAAGAAATTAAGTTTATTATTCTTCCTTGAATTAATATAGAAGTAAAAACAAAAAAAAAACTTTTTTTATTCGTGACGAAATAAGCATTGGATGTAGTAAAAATTAAAATAAAAGTAAACGCTTCATCTTTTCGTCCTCTTCGGTTAGTTTAAGGCGATTGATCCAATGAGCTACTATACCTATCTCTCGTCCGAACCAAAGACCTTAAAGCCTAGCCTACACGGAGATTATGCAACAGTAGACATTGCTCTAACCGATGTGAAGTGTTATATCTTCCTTTGTAAACAGAATAACATTACAGCGACGCTTCGCTACGTCTTTGGACTCTTGAGGCAATTAAAAGCGAAGCTCTTGTCAGCAGAAAGGATTAAGGCAGTTCGGAGCCCGCTTTCCGAGTCGACTGGCTTTATCTGTAGGAGCATTCGTCTCGCAACTAACTTTCCGTATTAACAAGAAATTTATGGAAGACTTTAAAGTCGAATTCCTGCGACCACCTGTTGACGCAAAGACCAAGTTGGTCCGCGCGCAATCTGTTAGAATGCAATCTCAGCCGAAAAAGATCCAAACTTCCGGCGACAATCCTCGTGTCTATAAGATAATTTAACGAATTGGCGGGGGGACATTTTAATTAATTCGGAGTAAAATAAACTTCTTTATTTCCCTCATAAAAACTTGTCCGAAACGTTTGTGAGATGATTACATTTTGTAAGGTAAGTCTTTCGTCCAGAAATTCGTGTGTTAAAGTAGTGGAGACTATCACTCAATGTTTTGTCTACGTACTAAATTGCTTATTGAAAAATCACCTAAAAACTACTCACTTTAAAAAATACTGCTGAATAATTGTGTTTATAACATATTCGAAACTTTGTTCACCGCATTCTTAATGTACGAGACATAGATTGATTGAACAGAGAAGGTACAGAGAATAGCCGCTAGATTCGTGACTGCTTTAATTTAATTAGTTTAATTTAATTTAATTGCGCTGGAGCGCACGCTCCGGTGGCAACATCCCTAACCACCCATTTCGTCCTTTCCTGTACCCACCTACTTTTTCCCTCTACAAATTTCAACTTTAAATTGTTTCAACGTTTTTGGTAAATTATTCCAATCCCTGCCCCGTTATCTACGAATGAAAAGCTTCCCACACCCTTGTGCCTGAAATCGAGTGCCAGCTTGTGGTCATGGTTCTTATTTCCCTTCCACGCATTACTTTTAATTCCTACACCAATATCTTTCCACGCCTCATCACCAATATACGCCTTATACAGTCCCATGACTCTTTTCACCCTCGTTCTGCCTTCTAGTGAATCCCACTCCAGCTTTTTTATTATATCGGTTATTCATTCTGTTCTACGGTAATTTCCAGAGACAAATCTAGAAGCCCTTCTTTGCACCTCTTCCAACTCCTGTATTTCATTCAAAAATGTGGGTCCTATATTACACCACCACATTCAAGCAATGGTATGACCAGTGTTTTGTAACCCAGTTTCTTTACTTCTCTCGTACATCCCCTCATTACTCTCTCCAACAAGTAAAGGATTTTGAAACCGTTTCCTACTAAATGTTCAATGTGTCCTGATCAGATGAGCTTCCTTACTAAAGCGCCACAGAATTGATACGCACAGTAGATTGGGCTGGGAGTCTCGGGAAGACAGACGACGAAGGTTTCGTTTGAATTTATTGGTAAATATGCGAACACCTTTAATTTGCGAGTGCCACGAAATACTTCTTTCGCCAAAATATTTGGGTCGAAATGAAAAACGAGATAATATTAGAGAAATGAGGTATCATACTGGTGCTTATATGAATTCTTTCTTCTCTCATGTCATTTGGGATTGGAATAAATGGAGTAGACAATAACCTTGGTGCAAAGAACCCTTCCCATCCAAAATTTTTTGGATTGCTGAATGTAGATGTAGATTCTTTTAGAATCCTTGATTACACTCCATTCTGTTTTTAGAATTTCTTTATTTAAAGAAAATTGTATCAGATCATAGCTAAAATGATAACGGGCAGTTCTGTTTTGTATCATTGAAAGTTCACGCTATCCAAATGCAGCCTCGCTTATAAAAATCGAACAGTAAATATAAACGTGTAGTACAGATTTGTTAACTCTATTTGTCTGTAAAAGTATCTACATCACCTGATTTGTGGGCAATTCAACTATATTTTTCTAAAGTGAACTTTATCCCTATGGAACATGGAACATTTAGTGACATTTACAAGCCATACAACATTTTTAAAACATATATAAAGAGCTGATTAATCTAAATTTATAGCAAACTAGCGGAGTTCCCGGCGTTGCCCGGTATAGTTGGCGTAAATTTACCCGTAATCTATTTTTATTGCCGCAAAGAAAAGCATTAGTACAAAGTTTCATAAAATTCGCTCCAACTTTTTTCGGAATTAAAGCAAGCCTAGATTCATCCACCCCATACCAAGAAACGGTTGGGTTGAAGTTTACGGGTATTTGCATGAACACTATTTTCATTCGTCCGAAAAGATTCATCTATATCAAGCTTCGTTAATCTAGTTAAAAAATTGCATAACTACATTACTGAACAACGCTACATTATGTTAGAAACTCACATTTTATTCAATTGCGAAGTGAATGGATATACTTTTTACTCGAAACGCCAGATACTTTAACTCCGCAGATTCATCCTTTCATACGAATATCAAAAGTGAATCCGGAATAATATTATCGTAAACAGATGACTAATGGTGATGGCCAAAGACATCATGCTTAAAGAAAATCTCTGATGTTTTACGGCTATGTATGGCGCTTAAAAATTGAATATCCCGAATTAAAGGATAGAGTACTTCAATTTTTGTTTATTGTGCAAAATAGTTGTGCAAAATTGCTTTCATTAAAGGCTATGATCAGAGACATTGTGTTGTGTGTTTAGTGCGAAGTATTGAACATCTAATCCTTCCTTCTTCGGGATTTGTCACTATACGTTCAGAATTTCATTTAATGCTCCTACATTATTTAACGCTGAAACTTAAGACATACCAAACAACTGAATTGAGATTCTAAGCTTTAAAACGGTGAAAACCCCATCGAAATCTGCTCCGTAGTTTCCGAGTTTTTATAAGACCAATATATCCGGTTTTCGTTTTATAGATGAAGCATTCAAAAAAAATTGTCTTGCAAACAATTAATACATCCAATCTTTTTTTTCACGAAGGATAGCTTTACACCGTAAACCATCAACAGGTGGTTCATGGTCACGCCTCCCTTGCCCCTCACTTCCAACCCACCACCGTGGCCTACCCCTCCGAGCTGACAGCGGTTAAAAATACCTGAGTTCTGGATGTTGTGAATAAGCTAGTGAGGAAATTTTTTGAAATTTTTTGGCTATCAGTCTGTTTATTTGGACGATATTTGCGCGCAAACAAGTAAACTGACTTTTGTGGCGTTTCGATCATTGATGTCATCACAGGGTCTCTAAATTAAATGAAGTACACATCATCGTGGAACGACGACGAACAGCTGAGAAACAGGTGTCAGTGAAATTAATTTTTCTAACATATCCTGAGAAATTTTGTGATTTTATATGTATTTATTCCATACCGCAAAATATAATACTTTCTTGCAGTCGGATTAATTGCAGTGAATTTATATAAATAATTCTAACTGTGTGTTATATTCACCCGTATGTACGCATTGTATGTGATCGTATTAGTATCGTGAGATTTTTGTGAGTGTGATTATTGGTGATGACTTTTGAAAATAATTGACTACGTGTGTGCATTTTTGAGTGAATGTGTGATTGTTGAATATAGGTATTGTTTACAAAAGTGACAAGAAATCACCTGTGTGTCGAAGTTGAATAACTGATTCGCGACTGCAGGCAGCGAATTAAGCTCGGCCACCCATCAGTTAGTGCCCAGAGGGATCGCACGGATGGGTGACGAGGAAAGGCCGCTCTGCACTTCAGCGCCATGCACGTCGAGTGCCTCATTGAACTCGTCTTTGCCAGCGGACGTTGTGACAAGTGCAACGAATCAGCAAATGGATAAGGTTATCGAAATGGATGAAGATGTTATGCCAGCCGCTGTGTTCAACATTCAGCGTATACATGGTGACGTGTATGCGGTGAGCAAAGATTTAAACCCAAGAAAGCGTTCCACTACTCCACCAGAGAGGACCAACAATAAACAGCCGCGCGCCGTCAACTACAGGAAGGAGGAGACGCGTAAATCTACTGGAGTCAGCCTGGCAGTGACGAAACTTGGTTCAGCCAAGAAACCAAAGAATTCCAAGGTACAAAAGAAGAAGACTGACAATACTGCAGCCTCTGTCTCCGGGCGGAATGGAGTCAAAGGACGTCGTTCTCGCACCCAGAATTGGCAGCCAGACCAGGAAGGTTTCATAATGCCGAAGAAGACAGCAAAGCCCCCACCTTCATTGGACCCAGCGGCGATGGAAGTAGAAAATCGTTTCACTGCCTTGACTGTTGACGACACGCCGCGAAAGGAGACGAGATGCGACTCCATTCCACCTATAGTAGTGGAATTCGCAGAAAACTACAAGACCCTTCATGATCGGGTGGCAGATGTCATCAAGAGTCCATTCGCTGCGAAAACCGCAGGTGGCGACAAAATCAAATTCAGCATGACTACTACCGAAGACTTTGTGGCCGTCACTTCTCTCCTTCAACAGTGCAATATCCCGTACTACACTTTTCCGACCGGAGCGGTGAAACTGTTGAAGGTGGTGTTTCGTGGCATTCCCAGGACTCTGCCAACAGAGACATTGAAAGAAGAGCTGACAGAAATGGGCTACGAAGTGAGGTCTGTTGCTCAACTTCGTCGCCCCGGCAGTAACGATGTAATGCCGCTTTTCCTAGTAGTATTACCAGACCTGCCCTTAAATCGCACAATATTTGAGGTTGACAAGCTGTGCCACCTCAGAGTATCGACAGAGAAACTGCGATCGTCGACTGGACCGCAGCAATGTTTCAATTGTCAGTTGTTTGGCCATGTGGCACGCCATTGCAAAATGCGCCCGGTGTGCGTCAAGTGTGCAGGGCAACACGACGCAAAAGACTGCCACACGCAGAAGGGCCGTGACCCACCAATCTGTGGAAACTGCCACGGCAACCACGTTGCCAGTTGGAAAGGCTGTCCAGCCTATAAGCGAGCCCGCGATCGTCAAAGAGGAGTGGGGACAGAGGCTCCTCAGAGGATCTACAACAGCAGTCAAACCAACAACAAATGTCGGAGATCAGTGAAATATCAAAACCTGACTCAACGAAACCGAATCCACAGAAATTGAAGAAAACGAAGAAGCAGAAGGGCAAGAAACTGGCATCATCCAAAGTGCAATCAGACTTATCCTTCGCTGAAGTAACCAAAGATGTGATTCATGTTTCTCCCCCCAAAAAACCACAGCACCAAGACACTTCGACTCAGCCGGTGAAGCAAGGCCCACTTGCAAAGTCCGAACAACCGATGGCGTTGCAGACTGTACCACCAAAGCGTCAGAAAAGACAAGGTCTACCACACCAGCATCCAGATGAAGCAGCAGAGACGAACGGGACAAACCTCGGGAGACTAGTTAATATGCTTGAGAATATACTTAGCATGATGGTCAGCCTCCTAACGCGGCTCGATCGAATGTCTTCGGACATCACCGCCGCAGTGACGTCGGCGCTTGCCAACACCTCCATAACCCAGCAACGCAACCATGAATAGGAGGCCTCACATTCATAGCCTCACTTTCTGTGTGTGGAATGCTAACGGCATTCATGGACAATTACTTGAGTTTAGACAATTTTTGCGGGAAGAAGATGTGGACATTTGCCTCGTCAGCGAGTCCCACTTGAAACCTTGCCTACGGGCGGCAGCACCAAACTACTGCTGCTACCGGAAAGACCGACTGACGGCCGGTGGGGGTGTTGCGCTGTACATTAAACGCGGTATTCCTCACTGTGAAGTCCCTCTTCCTCCTCTTCAGCAGGTAGAGGCTGTCGCTGTTCAGGTGAAAACATCCTCAGGCGCTATCACCGTCGTCGCAGCCTACCGACCACCACGCAGAGTGCTTGAAGAAGCAGACATCGCTACCCTTATCACACTTCCTGGTAAAATCCTGATTGGTGGAGATATGAATGCAAAGCACCAGGATTGGCATAGCAGAACTGCCAATCCGGCTGGTAACCTCTTAAGACGCCTGGCCCACTACCACAACCTATGTGTATGGGCACCTGAAGAACCAACGCAACATCCTGCAAATGGAAACCGGCCTGATGTTCTTGATATTGTTATAACAAAGGGAATCACAGGTTTTGTTTCGGCAACAACCCTTAACAGACTATCTTCGGACCACTCTCCTGTGCTACTTGAGGTCGACGTTGGGGAGTGGCAGCCAAACAATCACCCAATTCCTGATTACATGCGGACCGACTGGGACCGGTTTAGGGAAGTCGTAGCGACTAAACTGGAAAGCGGTACAGTGGAAGAAAATGTTGAGGAGGCTCTGAGATTCTTCACCAACACCGTAAATGAAGCTACAAAAGTCGCCACACCACTGGTTCATACACGCATAGAACGTTCCTGCCAGCTTCCACCGCACCTCATTGCGCAGATCAGAAACAAAAATCGGATCGCCAAGGAGTGGAAACTAACGAGGAACCGTGCCACTCGCCGCCTCCTCAATCAACTGCAGCGAGAGCTGAAGGCAGCGTTGGTAGAACACAGAAATCGTGAGTGGTCCGCACGTGTTGCAATGCTGCGACCAAACGATGGCAGCATGTGGAACGAAACTAGGCGACTCACCCGCCGGAGGAAGCCGATACCACCACTCCACGGCGAACGTGGTCTTGTATTTCTACCGGAAGACAAGGCTAACGCGCTCGCTGACAGTTTTGAGAAAAATTTCCAGCCCGTCGATGACGACGTTGACGACCGCCACATTGTAGCTGTACGTCGCCGACTGCGACGGTACATGTCAGCCAATGATGACCATGACATCATTGCGATTGAGCCGCAGGAGGTAGCTAGCTACATCGCCGGGTTGTATCCGCGAAAGGCACCTGGGCATGACCAAATGGACAATCGAGCACTCAGAAATCTACCACCAGAAGCCATCAACTACTTGACGCGGCTCTTCAATACCATCCTGCGACATCAGACTTTCCCGAGAGCATGGAAGCATGCCATCGTGGTCGGTATTCATAAGGCTGGGAAGGATCCAATCTTTCCCCAGCATTACCGGCCAATCAGCCTGCTACCCGCGCTCAGCAAAATGTTCGAGCGAATTCTGCTGAAGCGTATTGACACCTACATCCAGGCTGCAGGCGTCATACCCGATCATCAATTTGGGTTCCGTAGAGGGCACTCCACAACGCAGCAGTTGATGCGTGTTATAGAGGCAGCCACAAGGGCCTTCAACGAGAGAAGCTATTGTGGTTTGGTGTTGCTCGATGTCGCCCGTGCATTCGACTCAGTGTGGCATACGGGTCTGCTCTGCAAGTTGTACGAATGGGGCTTGCCTGGACCCTACGTAAAATTGATCCGCAGCTATCTGTCAAGGCGCACATTCTGCGTCAGGGTTGGTGATGCCATGTCAACACGACGGCGCATTCGTGCAGGTGTACCACAGGGTTCAGTGCTGGGACCAGTTCTTTATGACCTGTACACAGCCGACATTCCAGCACCTGTGAATGTGAAAACAGCCACGTACGCCGACGATACGGCATTCTTTACATCCAGCCGTAGCAGAGCCATCGCGACGAGACGATTGCAGGAAGCTCTTCAGCAGACGATAGCCTGGGCCAGAAGGTGGCGGATAAGTATAAACCCTGTCAAAACGCAAGCGATTATGCTGACGCGACGCCTAGGACGCCGTAGTAAGCAACTACCTCACCCGCAACTTCAGCTCAGAGGTAAAACCATTCCCTGGGCACCAACTGCTCGTTACCTTGGTGTAACACTTGACTGTAAGCTGACATGGCGAGCTCACATCAAGGACATCAGGCAAAGGGTAAGTGCTCGGCTCCATTCTCTTTACCCTATACTTAACCGGGAAAGTTCGTTGGTACCTCACCTAGGAGTTGCCATTTATTGCTCCTTGATTAGGCCGGTAATTGAATATGCTTGCCCCGTCTGGGGGTACGCTGCTAATTGCCACCTGAGAAAGTTGCAGGTGCTGCAAAACAGAACACTGAAGCGGGCACTACATCTGCCCAACCGTTTCCCCACCGTCGCAGTCCATGAGGCGTCGGGAACAGAGAAGCTCATTGACAGGTTCCGGCAACATGCCTATAAATTCTACAGAGCAGCACATCACTCTGCCAATCCACTGGTCAGTTGTCTCGGCGAATATGAAACTGCCGCTGACAAACATAGCAGGCCATTGGTGCTGACGGAGCGCTAAGGACCAACTAATAATACGCCACCAAGACGACCAATCAGAAGTGAAGAGAAGACCACTCAAGAGAAGACTGAGGGAGGAAATGTCTCAGGACAACAACCCCCAACCGACCAGCTTTAATGCTGAGACTGGCGAAGATGTATATTCACCTAACACTCTTCAATGACGCTTAGGAGTCCATTTCTCTGCTAAATTCTTCGATTTTGCTACTTACGAATAATATTTTTCAAATCATTCATTGTTTTAAGTAATCTATTTACCACTTCTGGTGAAATTTATTCCAATTCCTCTAGCAGTAATCTACAAGAGAAAATTATCCTGCTACCTTATGACTTCAATCAAGTGCCAATTCCTGATTATGATCATCTCTTTTCTTCCATGCACTGCTACTAATCCTTCTACTAATATTCTTCCAAACCTCATATCTCGTATACTCCTGCAATCCCTGCACTGTCTTCATCCTCCTCTTCTCTTCCAATTAATTCCAATCCACCTTCTTTAACCCATCAGTTATTGACTGTGTTCTGCTGTAGATTCCATAGACATACTACACTGCGTTCCTTACAACACTCTCCAGTTCCTGTATTTGATAGAGGGTCCCAAACTACACCACCATATTCAAGCAATGGTCAGACCAAACTTTTAAAACCTAGTTACCTCACATGTCTGGTATATTCCTCATAATTCCCTTCAGTTAATGAAGGATTTTGAAACGTTTTCCAACAACCCGCCTAAATGAATTTACTATCAAGTGTTATGCCAAGATATTTACATTTCAAGTAATCAACAATCAGTTCCTTCACCATCATATAATTATAATCAGCTTTCAGTTTTTTATCTGTGTACCTCATATGCTCACTCTTCCCAATTTAGCATCATCCCATATAGACCTATACAGTAAGACATCCTCTCCAAGACACCCTTCGGCTGTTCCCAGTCGTCTCCTGTTTTGATCCTGTTATATACCATTATGTCATCTCCAAACAACCTATCGTTTAACTGTAAACAATCATTCAGCAGTGTAACGAATAGTAATGGTCCCAATGAGCTACCGAGTGGCACTCCCATAATCACACTCACCTCTTTTGATAATGTGTTTCCTACCCTACCGCTTTACCTTTTAAGAATTATTGTACATAGTAAGTCATTTTTTTTATCCACTCCGTTGGTTTTTACCTTATTTAATAGTTTTATGGCTCACTCTCTCAGGTGCCTTAGAAAGATCTAGTGCTACACTATTAATTAGGCCTTCCTTGTCCACTTCATCTGAAGTTTCTAACGTATGGTCCACTAAGTGAGATTCGCATGATTTTTTTTTTTTTTTTTGCTGTCGTCAGTCTTTAGACTGGTTTGATGCAATCCTCCATCCCTTCCTATCCTGTGCTAACCTCTTCATTTCTACATACACCATACAGCCCACGTCCTCAATTATCTGCTTCATATATTCTAATCTCGGTCTTCCTCTACAGTTCTTACCTTCGACTGTTCCCTCCACTAACAAATTAACCAATTCTGAATGTCTCAGAATATGACCTACCAGCCTATCTCTTCTTTCTGTAAGCTTCTTCCATAAACTTCTTTTCTCACCCACCATTTCCAAAACTCGTTCATTTCTTACTTTGTCTGTCCACTTAATTTTCAGCATTCTTCTGTAGCACCACATTTCAAATGCTTCAATTTTCTTTATTTCCGGTTTTCCTAAAGTCCATGTTTCGCTACCACAAAGTGCTGTGCTCCACACAAAGAGTTTTAAAAAGTTCTTTCTAATTCCTAGATCAATATTTGAAACTAAAAGGATTCTCTTTTTCATGAAGGCTCTTTTTGCTAATGCTATTCTGCTTTTAACATCATTCCTGCTTCGGCCATCGGTTGTAATTTTACTTCCCAAGTAACAGAATTCTCTTACTTCTCCTATTGCATCCGATCCTATTTTTATATTTAATCCACTAGTATTGGAATCATTTCTGCTACATTTCATCACTTTTGTCTTGCTTTGATTTATTTTCAGTCCAAAGTCTTCCTTCAGTATTTTGTTCATGATATATGTAATTTGGGAGGATTACATGTCCTCGGGATACCCTTTGGGTCTTTAATGCAGTGGTTTCCCGTTGCCTTCTGCATCCCCATGCCGTTGATCATTTCTGATTCATCCGCCTTTAGGGGCCGTTTCCAACCCCAAGGACAAGAGGGTGCCCTGAACCACTCCCCACTCTTCCGCCCTCCTTTCGGAGGCCGTTGGCAAGCAGTGGGTGACTCCTTATACCGGGAATCTTCCAGTCGCCAGAGCCTCATCCCTGCAAACAGGGTGCACCTTGTGAAGGAGAGGTTGACATTTGGTTGGAAAAGGCTAGTATAGCCTCTCCCAAACCCTTACACCCCTTCGCATGAATATCATTGCATAAAACCACATTGCCGGTTCCCAAACCAGTTTTCTTGCTCACCCACTTTTCTAACATGGATGCATCTTTTTTTTTACTTATGGCTTTACGCTTCGTCGACGTCGAGGTCTTTTGAGGGGGGACAAGCAACGGGATGGAATTCGTCCATAGCCTTTTGAAGGAAGCATCCCGGCATTCGCCTGGAGTGATCTGGATGACCGGACTGGAATTCGAACCAGCGTCCTCCCGAATGCGAGGCCAGAACGCTAACCGTTAACTCACCACACTCGGCACGTGGTTGCGATTTCCCTGCCACTAATGTCAAACTAATAGGCCTGCAATTTTCAACCCTATTTGTAGCCCTTCTTGAATCGACTGGTACTACTAACGTACTTTCGCAGAGCTCTGGTAAGCATCAAACCTCCAGACTTGATGTAAATAATATTTAAATGTAAGGTACAATATCTTATGTATGCCGTTATCTTTGATACATCTGTAGTAGTGTTATCTACACTCACCGCTTTGCACATTTTTAGCTACCTTAGTGCCGTCATAATTTCCTTAAGATCTGTTTCGTATTTATTTTAGTTCCACATACATGGAGGAGTTTCTTCTGTGGTTTGCACACTCCCATCCAACAATTATAGTCCCTTATGATCTCATTAAACCAGTTATTTAATATCTCTGCTATTTTCCGCTGTCACACTGATAGAACGGCAGTAACACCATTTCAAAGTACCATGAACGGATTTCTTATCCGCAATCCCCTCCTCTCACTAACGACCTTGACGTTGACGATGCAGAAACCCCTCCCGTAATATTTTTATTTTTATTTTTTATTAACCTAGCTTCCGAGTCACAGTAATAGTATTGGTACGACAAATTAAGTCCTGTAAATAGTCCCTTTTTACTTCTTTGGTACCACCCTATTTTAAATCAGGTCTCTGAAATTCCATTGAAGTCGTGTAATAAAACAGAATACTTTGAAAAATCTGTATGTGGCAGATGTTATCTCAAATATAAGTTATAGAGAGCAATTTACTTTTTTGATTTTTTTTTCGTCACCATATCTGTTTATTTCACCTCTATTGACGCAAAATTTCTGAGTAACTTTCGAATATAGAATAGTCCAGATTCTCAGGAACAAAATGAGGCTTATATCATCTTGATACAACTTGAAAAGAAAGAGTCAATAAATTTGATTTTTCTTACTAAGAGGGGAGCTAAGGGGTATGTTGAGATAAAGAGGTTAGCGCAAGATAGGAAGGGATGAAGGATTGCATCAAACCAGTCAAACTACTAATGACAGCAAAAAAAAAAAAAAAAAAAAGGGATAATCTCCTTAATTGCATTAACAAGATGAAGACGCAATTATTTCTCGCAGTTGAACTGTTTTAGAGACTAAATATAGCAAAATACAATTCTTATGTTGGGTCAAATAAATAAATTTAAAAAAGTAAAGTAAATCGTAGTATTTTCAATTTAATGTATGTAATTGTGCAAGCGGGCAGAAAATTTATTGTTCAGGAGAGGCAGGACTCGAGAGGTAGTGAATTAGGGATGGGCAATCAAAAAAATATATCGATAAATATCGAAACGATATTTACAAACACTATAGATATAGATCGGGGAAAAAATATCGATATATCGATATTTTTGTCTAAAGGGAGTAATTGTCTAAAAAAAAATCATAAAATACATCAAAATATTTAAGAAAATTCTGAAAATTAAAGACACAGGTAGAAATTATACAAACTTTTATTAATTTATTATTTTTTTCAGTCAATCAAACCAGTATTCGTCTGATATGGACATCAAAAGGACTCTCTGATTTATGTGCTCCCCCGTCAATCTAATCCTGTTGTTCAGTACAGCTAAGTTGACTGCAGGGCCACTCTCTTGGACGACACAGAAGAAGCTGGAGCACTGGCAATTCACCCAAAACTTTACTGGGTCTGATTTTCTGTCTATTAATGGTTGGTCCAGATACTGCTTAAGCTCATTAGGAACTGAGCCAGAGCTTGGAACAACTTGCAAAACAGTAGTGCTAAGGGATAATAGCTTTTCATGTGTGGACCAAATTGATGCGTTATCTGCGAAATATTGTGTTGCTGCTGTAGACCTTACTTCTGGAGAACTTTGTCCTCGTCGTCTAAGTTCCAAGCAAATATCATTAATTATTGTAGATATCACATTTGACACACCGATTGGAGAAGTGAAGTGTATACGTTTGAAACGCGGGTCCAAAATGGTAGCTGCCGCAAGGAATGTATTTCCTTCTAAAGGACTTAATTTCTCTTGAATTCTTTGGAGTAAAGCCTCTTTTACCGTGAATCCTAAAGTGGTCGAAGGAGTAGCTTGTTCCGTTATTTGTCGAATCAGATTTGTAACAGGAATGGATAAGCTAGCAGTCACATAATTTGTACCACTAACCTCTTCAGTGGCTTCTTTGAAAGGACCAAGCAGGACAATGAGGTCACGTATTACATTAAGCTGTTAAGTTGCAACCATATCAAGTTTATATTTGACTGACTTTTTGTAGCTAAGATTTTAGCTACAATTGTAGAGAGTCTGACAAATCGTACTAACATATTAAAGCAGGAGTTCCATCAGGTGCTAACAGCTTGTGTCAAAGTCAATACCTCTCCTTCCTTATCCCCAGATGCTTCTTGTTCAGATCTTAATAGATCCATAGCATTGACAGACTGCTTAAAATAAGTCACAATACCTTTTACGTGATTGTAGAGTGCTGCAAATGAATTATTTTCACTTAACACTACATCAACGATTTTCATCATCAGGGCTTGACCAGTAAGTTGCAATTTCTAATCACCAAACCTCTCTGCATTGCGTATGGTGCAAGGGCATACGATGTTGTTGATGATGATTCATCCGTTGGATGGGAAATGTTAAGCTTGGCGCCCCCTTTAGCATGTTTCGCAAAAGTAGGCCTGAACAATCCGACACCGGCTTCCACCCTCTCCCTTCTTTCATCTCTCATCCACAACACTCTATACCGAGCCACACAGTGTCACTGTCATACACACTTAGGATCACTGTCACACTGAGGAAGTAAACGGGGAATTTTTTTAACTGCTTAACGTCTCTTAACATTGAGGTCTTTAGAGACGGGAAAGGATAGGGGGGCCAAGGAATGGGAAGGAATTCGTCCATGGCCTTTTGAAGGAAGCATCCCAGCATTTGCCTGGAGTGATTTGGGAAACCATGTAAAACCCAAATCTGGATGCCCGGATGGGGATTCAACCCACCCTTCTCCCGAATGCGAGGCCAGAACGCTAACCATTACACCACCATGTTCAGTGAAACGGGAAACCACCCCAGTTCATCTTCATAGGACTTTCCTTGGAGGGATATACATCACCCGTGGTAATCGCCTACAACCTGACACGGGAGAGGCGTTCGAAGAGGACCTTACTATCAGTAAAAACCATTGGTGTCTCAGTGAATAAAAAAATTAAAAACCGCTATCACTACATCAATCGATGATAGCAATCACAAGAAAGTATTCTTTAGTGGGGCTGTAATTCACGAGAAAGCTATATGCATATTTTAAAGAGCATTACAATGAACTTTGGGATAGATGATTTAAAGCAATCCAGAATTGGTCTATTAAGTTCAAAGTGCGATAATCACTCCATTACATCAAAATTTTTCTGTATACTTGGAACGTATTCCCTATAATCCTATATAAACTAACGTTCTGTATTCAAGGTTTCCGTATTCAAGATTTTCGTATTTGCGGCTAATTTACGGAACGTATTCCTTGCGATTAAGGAGTTTTGACTGTAGACCAGATTGTAGATATTTAAATGAATTAACAGTCATTCATAATGATTTGTGGTTCATCAACCCATTAATTGTTATTCGTAAATGAAAAAAAAAAAAAAAACAGTTGAAAAGATAATATTTCAACTACAAAGATAAAACAACCAATTACATGCTAACATAAAAATGACGTTAATGTAAAATTGTTAAAATTTAACAGCTTTTTTTAACCTATCAACCGCTGATGAAGCTGTTATATTTCGACGAATTCACTTTTGAAGACACTTTCAGAAGATTGGATATATACGTATATTGATCCTATATACATGTAACGATTAAATTGGATACTGAATTGCGTTCGTAGGAAAAATATCGAATTGGTGCTTAAAATCGATACACTAAATACAATATCGATATATCGAAAATAAAAATATCGGCGATAAATATCGATATTTTTTAGAAAAAACAATTTCCAGAGAAAATATCGATATTTTTGCCTCAAACCAGTAATTATCTAAAATAAATTTAAGAAAATTCGGAAATTAAAGACAAATGCAGAAATTACGGAAAATTTTATTAATTTATCTATTTTGACAAGCTATCAAACCAGTATTCGTCTGATGTAGACTTCGAAAGAACTCTGTTATATGCAGAAGTCACTCTTTTGGACGTCACAGCAGAGGCTTGGCGTAACAGGTATTTTGTCAACGCATTAACTGTTATTCACCAATGCAAAAATCAGTTTAAAACAGAAGCTGTTAATTAACGTTAACCCCCAACGTCGCAACATGGATGTATAATCAATATTCTCCGATTATAAAAATAACGTAACCTTTAACACTCAAATATGTTGAAAAACAAATAACGTTAACGTAAACCTGTTTAAATCTAACAGATTTTTTAACCTCTTAACCGTTGATGAAAAGGCGTTAAATTACGTCAGATTCACTTTCTTTTTTATATGCTTTCAGAATATTGGATATGTACATATATTTATCCAATATACAGGGTGTTACAAGAAGGTACGGCGAAACTTTCAGGAAACATTCCTCACACACAAACAAAGAAAATATGTTATGTGGACATGTGTCCGGAAACGCTTACTTTACATGTTAGAGCTCATATTGTGGACGGCTGTGATACAATACGCCATTCTCCAGGGCTGCATCAGCGCATCAGGGATTCCATGCGACGGAGGGTGGATGCATGTATCCTCGCTAACGGAGGACATTTTGAACATTTCCTGTAACAAAGTGTTTGAAGTCACGCTGGTACGTTCTGTTGCTGTGTGTTTCCATTCCATGTTTAATGTGATTTGAACAGAAGTAATAAAATGAGCTCTAACATGGAGTGTAAGAGTTTCCGGACACATGTCCACATAACATATTTTCTTTGTTTGTGTGTGAGGAATGTTTCCTGAGAGTTTGGCCGTACCTTTTTGTAACACCCTATATATGTAAAGTATTAAAATAGATAACTGAACTGCATTCGCACAAAAAATATCGAATTTGTACTTAAACTTGATACTAAAAATAAAATATAGATTTTTGATATATCGAGAATGAAAATATCTGCGATAATTGTAGGTTATTTTATGAAAAAATATGGATATTTCTATACATCGATATATTTTGCCCAAACCTACTTTATAGCGTTGGCACACAAACCGTACCAGAATTTGAGAGAAGTTATAGTGCTAAATTTGCAGCCAGTTCGCACTGAGTAGTTTTAGTCACGTGACTAACAATCCAACCGAGTCATGTGCGGATTTCTTTCAGTGAGAAACTTTACAGTGGAGGCGTTAGGACCGAGTTCAAAGTGCAGGACGGGATGGTGAAAGGTCCTAGTTCCTTCCACCAAGTAGAGTGGTTTATGTCGAGTCGGCAGTAACGCTCTGTACTCGCATTCGGGAGGACGCCGGTTCGAATCACCCCAGGCGAATGCAACACAACACCAGCCAAAAAAGCTCAGAATGTACATCGTTGTTGTTCATCTATGAATACGAATTAAGTAAATAATAAGTAATAAATAAGCATACATGTCAATTTTGATGTATACAAGGTTTAACTAATGTTTGTGCTTCGTGCAAGAAGGATCTTATGAAACGTTTGTTGATCAGTCACCACGAAATGAAAAAGTAAAGAGAGAGATATAGAGGGAAAAAAAGGGAAATAGTAATCTATGGAAAAATATCATTGTTTCGGTTGTGATGGCGTTATGTTGTGTTAACGACATTATTTATGTTCAAGTTGTTGCAAACAAAGTACTGTTAGTGAAAATTAATGGAATAGTAATATGTATTTTCGAAAAAATTTATATGGATTATTGAGTATAAAAGTAAGCGAATTACTTTACCGGTTACCGGGACGCAAAATGAGCTCGGACCGTGGTAGGGAATGCGGTAACGCTCTGACCTCGCATTCGAGAGGACGCCGGTTCGTGTCCTTGTTTGGACATCCATGTTTTCATGAAATCACCTCATGGGAATGTTGAGATGGTTTCTTCAAAGTCCATGGCCGAATTCCTTCCCGTTTCTTGCCTCTCATCCTTTCCCGCCTCTACTGATCTCTACATCGACGGGGCGAAAACCATTAAAAAAAAATACTGAATTGGACAAACCAAATATTACATAAATTCAAAGTATTGTTGTATAATAGAACAATATAAACATATGAATGTTGTTTATCCAACATTGGCTAAACAGATAAGACCAACCTAACTGAATAGAGGTACTCCTGCCCGTTCAAACTGAACGAAAGCATGCCATGGGGAAAGGCCTCAGCACAAAAAAATATTTAGTCATTTACAAACTTTACCACTATGCGCGAACATATTCTGTCCTATGTTTTGGAAATTTCATGTGATGTTCTGAAACTGTAATAAATTTTCTCCACTGAATTTGTACAAAGTAATCTAAATGTTTAATATTCCATTCAGCTTCTTTTCTTGCATGCTTCAATTTAACACTGTCTTGATGTACAATATGAGAAATTATGCAAATACTGCCATATGTCTTGCTTTAAGGAATCGCATAATAGATTTCACTTCACATTTGGCAGCGTTATTAATAATTTTTTAAATATTTTAGGCGCTGATTGAAATAAGAAAAGCATTAATGGCGGAACACAAACTTGCACTCGATAAGCAAACAGACTACTGAAACGAGATGACCTTGATTATCGGCTACTTGCGACCACAGCGTGTCGTATTACAGACTCAAGGCCCCCTAATTTTCTTGTGGTTATAGAGCGCATGGATAAATATACACAAGAAAAAATGATTCTTGGAGTGGTTATTTGATACAGGCAAATATCTCTCAATGTGTCCACCACATCTTACCAAGTAGGAAGGGGGGGGGGGGGGGGGGCAACAAATTAAAAAAAAAAATTGACAGTCATTGGAGATTCCCGACAGAAATGAAAACTTAAAACTATCATTCGCGAAACACGTTGTACCTACAGCTACAGATATATTATAAATAACTAGCATTTTCCCGCTGCGTCACGCGCGTGTGCTTTGATATGTGTAAAAATTCTTTACCGAATTTATTCTATTACAAAATATTAACGTCGAGAGGAGTGGAATCTAAATTTTTCCTTTTTTTAGTTATTGCCTTAGGTTCGGTTTTCATACTGATGTCCGAGAGTTTTGTTTCATTCATATTTTAACGTTATACAATTTATGAAATAGTAGAAAAGCTATCTGAAAATTAAGTGTTCTAATTCGCAGACATAATTATTGCGAGAAGAAAGAAACATTGTTTAGAAAGGGTTTTATTTTTGTGATATAAGTGTAACAATATTTAATGGAAATAAAATGTTACCTTTACCTTACTTAGTAGGTTGATCACTAGAATTAGCTTTATAATTAATGCGATGTAACATCAGGATATGGATTATTTCAATTTCTCTTTGCTTTCAATAAATCCGTATTATTGATGTTATTATATAAGTATCTCCAGCTCCGATAGCGAAACAGTGAATATATTAATGCGCATGTGACAGAAGCCTAGTTTGCCGTTAGGTTGAAATGCAGCCTGGACCAGAATGGCAATTGACACACTATCTTACAGCATAAGGCATAATGGATCTAGTTTTATAATTTACGCGATGTAATTTGCATGTTGCTATCGTCATTAACTGAATTGCATGTATGGAGATAAACACTAGAAAATCATGGTTATGAACTCATTTTATAGAAAGAACTTTTTTTACTGTCTGTGGTTTGAACAGCAGCCAAAATTTGTACACACGTTTAAGAATATTTGCACATGAGAGCCAAAAAATATATATTAATCGAATAAAGTCCATCAAAATAATAGGCAGTTCTGTAGACGTTTTTATGGAAAAACTAAGTATTTATCTGTTAGCTTTTTTCTAAGACAACTTTCTTCAAAAAAAAAAAAATGAATTTCGTATCCACAATGATATGTAAGGAAAAAATATTGGCGTAATAATGTTTATTGTACTTCCTTTAGCGATCAATTAAGACATATTGTACCAGAGATAAACTGTTTAACTGTCTACCAAAGACAATTTATGTCTAACGCATTTGACATGCAACTGACCTGTTACGATGTAAATTAATGGTGATTACGTTTGATTCAGGTATTCCGTTTACTTTAGAGTATTGCGGTACAGAAAACTGAATAACAAAAGTAAAAAAATAAAATGGAATTCTTAGTTTTGACAGATTTTTGCGAAAGGAGTGAGCATCTGAAAGTGCATAATCATCCGCGGCCCACAATTTCCCATATATTTAGGTTTTTAATTGCTTGCTCCTACGCATGGTACATGTAAGTCATTAGCTATTTGCGCAAATTTTGACTCGCACCATTAGTTCTAAAAGTTTGAAAACCCCGTCCAAATTGCTGTTATAGTTTTTGCACGACTCCCGTTCAAATAAAGAGCACATGCAGCTTGCTTACAGACTTACAATAATATAGATAACAAATAATTCCGTGTGGTTGTAAGAAACCAGTGCCCATGTTTCTAGTGGCTGCACATTCCGCCCCTGTCTTAGCTGTCTTAACCTAACCCGTTTTTTTTTTTTTTTTTTTTTTTTTTTTTTTTTTTTTTTTTTTTTGTAACAGTTTAACGTCCCTTTTTAACAACGTGGTCTTTAGAGACGGGAAAGGATGGGGGCAAGGAATGGGGGCAAGGAATGGGAAGGAATTCGGCCATGGCCTTTTTGAAGGAAGCATCCCGGCATTCACCTGGAGTGATTTGGGGAAACCATGGAAAACCCAAATCTGGATGCCCGGACGGGGATTCGAACCGCCGTCCTCCCGAATGCGAGGCCAGAACGCTATCCGTTACACCACCACGCTCGGTACCTAACCCGACAGTCTTACCAAGTATACGGGACCTACAGTTTAACGTGGAATCCAAACCACGGAAGCGTTCTGGCGTACTTCACATTACACTGGAAGCTATGCCAGATTTGAAGATGGGGTTAATGGTTTATGAAAAACCCTGCCGAGCAGAAATTCGAACCAAGAACCTTTCAGACCCCAGTCAGACACCTTAACCACTGAACCACCAGACCGCAACAGATATAATTTAACAGTAACATGTCGTTAATGCGAACTCATAACATTTTATCCATCCAAAAATCGCCCAACGCGCCTAACGAAGTTTTCACTTCAAAAACTAGAAATCTAACTTAGTCCACAACCCAACAGTTCGTCGAATCTTCCCGAAAGAGATGTACCAAGCTATTGTGTCAGAAGCAAGAAGGCTTATTCCTTTCTCCAGGGGCCTATCACGGAACGTCCCGGCGTAGCTCATATAATCAAATACAACTCCTAAAAACTGTGGGTTTGTATGAATAACGTTAACAGAAGTTAAGGTGAGGAGGGGAAAGGAGGAGAGGGTATACGTTTCTGTAAATCAAACCTCAACAGTGTTTTCTATTTATTTTTTTTAACTATATGTATGGGAGCATCCATACATTACGTGAGGTGAAATAGGGTGGGGGGGGGGAGAGAATCGGTGGCAAAATCTCACGAAACCTCACCAAGGGTAATGGGAGGGGTGGGGGAGGTGTCAGCGGAAATATTACTTGAGGTTTTGAAATTCTTGTACGACTGCAGAGTAAAAAAAGGGTCTACAAATGACGCGAAAGTCGACTTTAGGGTGGGGGGGGGGGAGTATTTCGTCGAAAAGTGGGTGTATAGTCGCCATTGGAAGCATTATACCTAAAAAAAGGTCTAAAAATGTTATGAGGTCGATTAGTAAGAGGGGGGGGGGGTCTCGGCCAAAATCGCACGTCATTTTAGAGGAGGGTTCGGACCAGATTTCACGAAGTCTCACCAGAGGGAAAAGGGGGGGGGGGGTCCGGAATTCCGGAAAAACACCTCACGTGTTCAATGTACGCCCCTTATGTAAAATTCCATCAAAATCCGATAAAAACTGTGTCTTTGAATAAAGATTTTGCGAAAAACGTCCTGCGCGCACATCATACGCGCAACAGGTGGGCCGTGACTAGTGTAGTAAAAAAACGGTTTTTTTTCTGGCTTGGAAAAAAAAAACATGAAAAAAACAAGGAAATTTTTCTGGATTTCTGGGACATGGTTTTTTTTCATAACTACTAAATCTCAAATTTGTAAGGCATTTATTGTTTAATATGACTGTTTTAGAGTTTATTCTAAGTAATTATCTTAATTTTTAACTCTAATATATTTTTATGGTTCAGTAGGAAAAAAAAAAAAAAAACGAAAATATTGGCAACATTGACTGAAATTTTCTTTTATGAACGGGGACTTCCCGAAGAGGCTAGGTTGCGCGAGTAGGAATCCCCGCTTTTTGGATTGATACTCGCTATTTGAACTAGTGCTGCCAGCCCTACGAATTTACCTGTAGACCTACGGATCTTTTCTAAAAATTAGGAATTTTAAATTTATCTACAGTTTTTTGCGTCTTTTTATTATTGTGCTATCCTTATATTCGTATACTTTTTAAACTCTCAGCGTATAGTGATATTGATTCATTAAATTTTAAGTAATTATGAATCGTTTCCTTGCAACTGTTGGAGTAAACCAACGATTGAAAAGAAATAAAGCTCCTATTTTGTATGATAATTGATTTAAATTCAAACTTAAAAGACCATAATACAAAACTATCGGTGCAGTTTACTTTGTTCACAATTTAAAATTGCAATCTCAAAATCTTTTGCGTACAATACAAGAACAACCAGTGAAAGAAAATGTTACTACTACTGAAGTTATGGAAATAGAGGAGACAGAAGAAGAAACAAAAAATTCCGACACCTACCGAACTAGTGTTGGTAGTGCTGATACTAGTGAATGTGGTACTGACAGAGGATGAATAAAATTATGTTAAATATATAGATACATTTATGAATTATTATGTAAAACATTATATGATTCAGTAAGATTCAAAACACACTTGTAAAATGTAAGTTCCGTAAATGAAACAATATTATAAGAAATATATTGTTTTCTAAAAAAAAAAAAAAAAAAAAAAAAAAAAAAAAAAAAAAAAAAAAAAAAAAATTAGAAAAAAAACAACGGTGCTAGGTTTTTTTCCCTGTTTTTTTTCACAAAGCTGAAAAAAAAAATTTTTTTTTCAATGGCAACACTAGCCGTGATGGTCGCGATCTGACGCGCAACAGGTGGTTTCTTGCGAACTCATAGATTTACCCCCGACTAGACATCGCATAAGGCGACTATAGAAATTTTCACTTCAAAAACATCACACGTAATTAATGGTTGCCCCCTAATCTGGAAACTCTTAGTGTCGCTTAGTGCGTTGGTGCTGAGCAAGGATGTGTTAGTCATGTTGCTAGAGACGAAGTCCAGAGAACACACGGAGCTACTCGGGGCAGAAACAGTTCCAGACAGACATCCCTCGGCAATACCGGGGGTGATGGACGCAGTTAAGTCCTCCCCCGCGGTTTTATCTCCCCGAGTTCCGTATCAGCTGGACAGGTAGGAAGGCAGTTACTGGAGGCCTCTGGAATCCGGGCCACAGTCGCACCAACACGACCAAACCAAAACCGACATTCCGCTGCCGAACGTGGCGAACGTGCTACACCAGAACATTGTCAACAATCGAATACCACAGAGACAAATCATCTCTAATTCCTAACCAGTTTTCTCTCTTACTATTATACACGATCAAGCCAGTTTAACAATGAGTCCGCAGTTATAAATCAGTTTCAGAAAACCCGAGTGCAGCATCGTATTCTCAGTGTATTATCACTTTTATGTGTACGACCAATACAATACACACATCATGCAAACTCGCAAGTGTCTATATTAATGTATTTTATTATATCTATAAATTGTCATAAATACTAGTAATATAGTATTCCTCCCTGTGTGCACGTAGCTTTTCCTCTATTAATTCCAGAAGACTACTTTCTCTTGAGGGACTATTTTTAAAATTATTGCGTATATATTGAACATAACTGATTCTTGCACTATGTACTTATACAATTATAAATATTTGTGAATTAAATATTGACACTGCGGACTCCTGCAAATGATGAATTATTGTGATAAACCAATCAGGGACCATTTTCTCCTTGAGGCGTTACTAATTCATTACAGATCATTAATTGATAAAATAGAACAAACTATACGAGCCGCCTAAAAATACTAAGGAGAGCTGCATATTTTGTTTTCTTTCGCTGCAGTTCTGTCACCTTTCATTCTATATTGTCAGGGAATGATTCTTTGATCTACTTAAAAGGTTTATATAACTCAATGGATAGTGAAAAATCGTTGGAAAAACATTTTCGATAAGCCTCGTTTATTTTACAGCGCCATTTCACCCCACACTTTTGACTTGAAATTCAGTTGACAGAACGAAATTATTTTATCAACGAGCGATGTGGCCACAGGCGGGCAGTAATAATAAAAACAGCTTCATTTCAAACCATTAAAACAATACTAACGGTCACTTCCTTGGAAAATGCCGGGTGACATCTTTAAGGGAATTTGAGTCTAGGTACACAGGTCTAATGTCTTTCGGATTGTAATACAGCGTCATGTGTCTGTTAGTTCAAATGCGCCGACAGCGTGCAACCCAACGCTATGACTCCAGGTCACAAACATGCCCAGCACTATTGGTCTATAGCGTATCTAAATTACATATGAAGATCATTAAATGAAGAAAATAAATTTCCATTTGCTGTTCTGTGTTCTATTCCCTTATTTTAACCGTGGAAAGTAATATGAATGAAAAGCTACGTGTCTTGGCTCGGACCTCCCCCCCCCCCCGCCCCAGACCAAACCACGTAGTTTATGGACACTTCCTACTGAAGAGATTAACAAGAAATGTAATAAATGCCGCAAAAAGTGTATAGTTAGACTTAAAGTTGTCAGAGATAAACATAAGTTGTAGAAACATTGTTATGGCTGCGGCCAAGAAGAGAAATATAGTTGAATAAAAAGATAAGCTAAAGCACTACTGATATGAAATATGACGATAGAGCGGACATTAGTCACCGTTTAATGCTTAACAAAAGACGCAATGTACCCTCTCTGCTAGGACAATCCAGATAAATCGTTAAAGATATAGTGAATTATTGTATTCTTAACGAGAGACGGCTTCTAGTAGCATTTATGTGTAATATACCACACAAGTAAAAGCTGAAAAAGGTAAAAACACTTCTGGTGGAGTATAACCGTTATAAACCACTCATAAACACATCTGCTGTATAGCGAGGCTGTATCTACGCCGCTTTAATAATTCCAAATCCCTTCAGACACAACAGAAATTATTTTAATTTTGAAGAGCAACCACTGAGGGTCAAAAATGGGTCAGGTTTATATAACAGCCATAAAAAGTCAGTTATCCGGTAACGACCTATTACCATAAATACTAATTTTTTGGGTTGAATGCTAGATCGACATACCGCTACAATGCTGAAAACACTTTCTGCCAATATCATTGTCGTAACAGGGATTATTTCAACCTAAATAGTTTTGTTTCCTTGTGGTTAGATTGAAGAGCGCCGGGTAAAAGCCACAGATATGCGGTATTTGAATATGGCGAAAATATTACCGCGAAGTCATAGATAATATTTTGCAAAGCGTAATTTTTTCCCCTACATTGAGAGGCTGACATCCCAATAACACACTACCAAAAAAAAAAAAAAAAAAAAAATTCATCCTTCGTGCCTTTTAAATTCGCTGCAACACATTTTTTGGTGGACTCGACCTCAAAAAGTCCAACACCGATCAAAACCAGAAAATAGATCAGGTCATTCATATTCTGTGGTAACCTCTGACAATAGAAACTCATGATTTGTTCCTAAATTTGTTTTGCAGTCACTTTTAAACTCTACACTAAATCGACCTTAACAGTCGTGTTTAGTTATTTTCTTTTTTTAACATCTTAACGTCTCTTAACAATGAGGTCTTTAGAGACGGAAAAGGATGGGAGGGGGGTGCAAGGAATGGGAAGGAATTCGGCCATGGCCTTTTGAAGGAAGCATCCCGGCATTGGCCTGGAGTGAACAGACTTTTATACAGTACTAGATGACCCGGTGAACTTCGTTTCACCTACATCATATATGTATAATGTATTGAGATGGCAACACCGATCAAAAACTCTTTATTGTCATGACTGTACAATAGTGTCTCTTTTGTGCACGTCACGGTTTAAGCAGTTGTTCTACTACGGACACATGTCAACCAATAAGGTGCCTACAATTTTTTTTTTTTTTTTTTGTCTAATATAATATGCATTGCCCGTTTTGAAAAAAGTGGATCGAGCGGCAGGACTACCGATGTTCATGTCGTAGTTGTTATAACATTTTGATACGTTGTGACGAATGTAAAACAATAATAATTTTAATTTTGACGGCTATGTTTTAGTAACAACACCACATATACATTTCACATACACCCACACGCACACCCTCACACATGTTCAGTATACTATATCTCACACTGTTTTAATTTCGATCGGTCACTAAACGAAATATGCTAACAATTCAAATGAGTACAAAATTTTTATCTACATTAAATGCAACACAGTTATACACTTAATCAATTTAAAGCTTTCTGATGACCTATATTTTTTGCGGTGTGTAAATATATAAAGACTGGTTTTCCGACGCCTAGGTCATGCGCGAAACAGGGAAACTCCAAGTTGATTCCGAAAACTTGCAACGACTGACCTTGCGATTTATTTATGGTCATCGCAAAGGCCAGACGCACGGGAAATTGTAGACGCTTAAAATCGAATGGCAAATCCGTTGGAATCATCGGTATACGCGGAGATCAAGACATCCTCTCTTTTGTATTTTCCCTTGATGATCTTGGTTTCGATCACGTTATTCATTAGCTTTTTTACAGCCAGTCTCATTCCATTGCAATTCCAGTGAATTTAAAAACTCTGTTGGGTAGTTCACTAAATCATCCTGGTTTGTAACTGTATCAACTGATTTGTAAGAAAACAACTCTCCTGGGTCGCATTGAGATCATTGAAATCTTTGTTTTTGGCCGCCAGTATTGCTCGTTCACTCAGCCAATTATGTTGTTCTACTGTCCGTAAAAACACGCTGAATAAGCTCTTCTTTTGAGTCGGTGAAGAGACAGAAATGCGTGGGTAGTGTAATTAATCCGGTCGAGGTGTCAACTTCGACTTTACCATTTGCAATATCTAATAACTGCTTCGAAAACACAAACGCAGTTTGATCTTGTTGCAAAACCACTCACGTGTTAGTTGTTAATTGGAGTGTCTTTACATTCCGCCACAAATTAGTTGATTTTAGGCATGCTTTTAGTTCGTCAGTTGATCGGGGAATAATTGGAAGAGTCTGACGAAAATCACCTGACAACAGAATCATGGCTCCACAAAAATGTTTTGGTAGTCACGAAGATCTTTTAACGTTCCGTCCAGTGCCTCCAGTGATCTCTTGTGGGCCATCGTACATTCATCCCAAATGATCAATTTGCATATCTGTAGAATATTGGCCGTTGCGCTGTCTTTGGTGATGTTGCAAACTGGTGCTTCGTTGAATTGCATGTTTAATAGTAATTTCAAGGCAGAATGTGCAGTTCGTCCTCCTTCTAACAATGTTGCAGCTATTCCAGATGAAGCCAACGCTAGGGCTACTTAATTTTGCGATCTGATCTTTGGCAACAGCAATGAAATTAGGAACGTTTTCCCAGTCAGTCCGGGAGCATCAAAGAAGTAAATTCCACCAGATCCACTGTTCACAGCTTTAATCAAAGTATCGTACACAATTCGTTGTTGGTCATTCAATTGCGGAACATTTGAACGAACTGTTTCGTTCAATACTTCAGTATCGTACTGTTGTTCTCTTTGTATCTCGTGGTTAAATGCATCGCGCATAGGACGATTGGGTGATGTCATGCCCAAACACGACAATACTTTATTTGCCACCAATAAACACATATCTCTTATCATAATTAATGTGTCATTGTAAATTTCTGTAGTATAGGATTCAAAGTTTGACAACGCACATGATGCAACACATCATCAGACATTTAGTCCCTATATTTCATCCACAAATCTTTCGGATTCGAGGCGAAACATGTCGGTATTATAATCGCAAACAACGGGCAAATCTGATGAGGCGATGAGGATATGACGGATTCCTTGAGCGTATTATCCCAATGCGAATCGTTCTCGAGCAATTGTAGTAGTTAACACGACTCATGGTATGTCGCACACAGATGTCCATCAACTGTTCTCAGTTGTTGAAACGATGTCGGACTATGAACAGTCACCAACAACAATTGAAGATAATAACATTCATCGTTAATTGAATGAACTGTGTAGATGCGTCATAAAGAGCATCTGAGGCAAATACATTTGGGTGTCCTTCAACTGGTGTTCCTTGTTTCCGATGCTGAAACGATTTCGATGATGCGTTCCAAGTGTAATAGCGTGGCATATCAGCATACAGCAAAGTGCGTGCGAAAACATCTGTTTGACAAACTGAGAAGAAACTTGTTAATGTGGTCGATGGTGGACGTGCGCCATATCTGCCGCGTTCTCATGATTGAAATACACTCGTTGTCCATTTTCTAGATGAACTGCCAAATGGACTACTGTAGGGTGTCTTTCGTGGATCGCAAATGAAAATATACGCCAAATAGCTTCGTTGATTCTTATATAGCGACCCATCTGATACTGAGATACTTCATCATTTGCATTTGTTACAGCGAAGATGCCCATGTCCGCTACCTTTGTTAACATATTTACAGGGGCGGATTCAGGATTTTAGTTTGGGAGGGGCTTGAGCGGACTTTGGTTTGGGGGAGGGGGCTGGGTTTGAGTGAATTTTGGTTTGGGGGGGCTTGCCTTCAGGGGGTGGCTTGAGTCGGGCAAAGGTTAATATTTACAGTCTCCTCGGGCGTTGAATCCGTAGAGCTAAAAAGAAGGTCTCCAAAATCACAATGTCGGAGGTGGAACTACATACTTTTTTATGTGTGGTGGGGGGGGGGGCTTGAGCCGCCCTGCGCCCTTCCCCTCCACCCACCCCCGGTTCCGCACCTGCATATTTACATATGTACTTTACCGACTTGACGGAGTTACAATATTACTCACTGATGTGAGCTTCAAAAGCTTTTAACAATAATGGCGAGTACGGCACAATCCAACGATAGTCTACTTCAAAATCTTGTCCTTTTACCTTCAGAACTACCGATCACCCACCGTTCGCAACTGATCGTCAACGATACAATGGGTAACGGTCATTTCCCGTGATGGTTTCAGCAATCACGTCTCTCGGGTATCGCTTGGAGCACTTTCCGTCTACTATACAGGGTGAGTTGTTGTTAAAAACTCCGCAAGGTCCATGTATCATGTGTTTAGTCACTACTGCATGCAATTTTGGGTCAACTATTTCATTCGGGAATCTCAGCTGAAATTATGGAATCAATTTCATCTGGACTTAATTTGTCAACTAACCAAACTAATATGTGCGCATGTGGAAGACCACGCTTTTGTCACTCAACAGAGTACATCCAACAATGGACTTGGCCATATACACGATACTTTAAATTAATTGCAATGGAGCACATGCTCCGGTGGCAATTTCCCTACACAACCATCTTCCCCCTATCCTGCACCCACCTACAAATTTTGTCTTTAAAGTCTTTCAAAGTTTTCGGTAAATTATTCATCATTTCTCTTGGTAACTCATTCCAATCCCTGACACCCTTACCTAAAAATGAGAATCTTCCCACACCCTTGTGCCTGAAATCGAGTGCTTTATATATAGGCAGTATTTTTCTGTATATTTAATTGTAAACTTAGCCCACAACCCGAAGGTTGGTTGGATCCTCCAGAAGGAGGCATACTAAGCCATTGTGTCACAGGTAGGACGGCCAGTTCCTTCCCTCTGGGACCCATGTGTAATCCGAACCACGGAGCGTCCTGGCATAGCTCATATGATTAAACACAACTCTCAAAATTCCTGCGCCTGCCGGGATTCGTGCTCGGGGCAGTAGCAGCTAACGTTTCGAAAGCAAGCGCTTAGGCACTGAGCTACCAGAACGCTCAATTTAAGTGTATAGTTGTGCAATTTTCCAACGAAATCGGACAAAATCTATGGGTTTGTGTACATTATGGGGATGTGAAGGGATTGAGGGGTTCCGTTTTTGGAAAACACATATAGGCAATATTTTTTAATTTGTTTTTAAGTATACGTGTGCAAATTTTGGTGGAAATCGGACAAAATCTGATGGGTTGTTTAAAGTATGGGGTCTTGTGGGGAGGAGGGGGTGGTTTTTTGGAAATTTTATTTCTTAGGAACCTTCTCTGAAACGCTCTAGACAACTCACCAAAGTTTCACCGTAATCGAATGAACGGTTTAGGAGCACATAGAGCATAAACAAAACTCACATTGATTTCTTTATATAA
Organism: Vandiemenella viatica; assembly: GCA_031002005.1. Classification (NCBI taxonomy): domain Eukaryota; kingdom Metazoa; phylum Arthropoda; class Insecta; order Orthoptera; family Morabidae; genus Vandiemenella; species Vandiemenella viatica. The sequence goes on from CM061918.1 coordinate 111,349,129, forward strand.
GATTAAATTGTCATTTTTAGTATTTTCCTCACAATTTTTCCATTTTTTCTTACCGTTTAAACCTTCCCTGAACTTCCACAAATAGTTCAAGATCAAAATTAGCCAAATCGGCCCAGCCATTCCCGTGTTTTAGCGAGACTAACGAACAGCAATTCATTTTTATATATAAGATTTCACAGTTTAAAACTTATGGTCTGTTTTTAAATTCAAAGTACATTTTATTATGCTGTATGCACTTGGGCCAGTTCAGGAATTTAAAATTTATTCAAGAGAATAAACTTTCTGTTTTCTGATCACTTTAAATCTGCGTCTCAAGGTCATGTTCCTGTTATCCCCCTCTTAAACTTACCGCCCCCTCCCGATGCCTACTCATGAGAAAAGACAACTGCCAAAGCTATAGCAATAAAACTCCAACACACAGGAGAGTGGTCCAGTGAGCCTACTCTTTCACCCGTGTTCCGAGACGAATTTGGGCAACACAATTAAATAGCGTTCTTGACAATCGAAAAATCTAAATTGAAAACCATTTATATTTTTTTAATTATTCTTGACTGATCTCTTAAGGTCACAAACAAGATTGTTTCCACAATGTCCTGAGACGAATTTCGCTCGATAAGTTTTTTTTTTTTTTTTTTTTTTTTTTAATAGCATTGTAGACAATACAAAGCAACAAAAAATTTAAAAATAGATATTTTTTAACTATCCTTCAGTCACTCCCTATGGTCACGAAGAAGATTGTTACAATAAAGACATCCATGTTTACATGCGAATTCACTTAGACAAATTTTTATAAGATTTTTTACAATCGAAATCTAAGAAGTTAGATTTTTTTTAAAAATGTTTTTGACTGATCGCTTACGATCACAAATAAAATAGTTATCACTCAGTCACCCATGTTCCGAGAAGAACTTAGCTTGGAATTTTTTTTATGGCGTTCTTGACAGTACAAAATGAAAAACTGAAGAAAAAAAATTTTTTAAAAGAAATTATCCTTAAGATCACAAACAAGATGGTTACCACCAAGTCACCAATGATTTGCAGTGAATTTCAATCAAATAATTTTTATAATATTGCTGACCACCCAAAATACTGAAATTGAAAAAAAATACTTAAAAAAAAAAAATATATATCCTTGAAGGAGCCCTTAAGGTCACAAACGAGATGGTTACCACAAAGTAACTAATGTTTCGAGACGAATTTAGACCGGAAATTTTTTATATCATTCTGGTAGATATTATGTTAGTGACCCTAAGAGATCAGTCAAGAAAAAAATTAAAAAATAACGATTTTTTTGATTTAGATATTCAAGAACCCTATAAAATATTTGTCCGAGCGAATTATTCTCTGAACATGGATGATTTTGTTGTAACCATCTTCTAGGTGACCTTAAGGAATCAGTCAAGGATTTTTTAAATTGATTTATCAATTTTTTAAAAAAATTTAAATTGCATTCAATACAATCCAAATTTTAAAAAAATTGATAAATCAATTTAAAAAATCCTTGACAGATTCCTTAAGGCCACCTAGAAGATGGTTACAACAAAGTCATCCATGTTCAGAGAATAATTCGCTCGGACAAATTTTTATAGGGTTCTTGAAAATCTAAATCGAAAAAATCGTTATTTTTTTAATTTTTTCTTGACTGATCTCTTAGGGTCACAAACAAAATAGCTACCAACATGTCACCCATGTTCCAAGACCAATTTCGCTGGGAAGTTTTGTTAGCATTCATGATCATCCAAAGTAACAAAATTGAAAAAAATCAGTTTCCATAAAAAATATCCTGGAATGATTCCCTTGCCACGGAGATAAATCGTTCAAACTTTTCTGTCACAAAGCTGCCAAGCGGAGATAGCTGTATCCAAATTACTGTAGCTTTTATAACTCAAAGAGTACAGAAAACGGATAGTGTGGGGCCAGAGAATTTAAGAAGGCTGTCCACAGGACGGCCTGTGCGATAAAAAGTGGACACGTACCGTTTTTTGCTGCGGCTCTTTTTTCTCCCCCCGGCCCCGTTAATGGTCCGCCTCCCGCCGGGAGAGGGGCAGTTTTTCTGGACCCGAGTCCTTCCCGCAGGACTCATGGACCTCTGAGGCTGCTCCTTGTTTTTAGGACGCGTTTCCGCTCACACACACTCTCCTCACCTGGATCACTTTTTATAGGTCACTATTTTTTTTTTTTAATTGTAACGGTAAGACCGTTTCTTTACTGGGATTTTCTCAGAGCCAAAAAACGTCTGTGCGACGGTTAAAAACGATCTAACAAAACGGAAAAAAGCTTTATAAAAACTGCTCAGACATATTCTACCACTAAAATATATCAAATTTCCTAAAATCTATCACTCACCAAAAAAAGCCAATAATAATATCAACTCAATTTTTTATAAAGGTGAATAACACGCCAATGCAATTGACGTGTTATTCACCTTTATAAAAAATTGATTAACTTGCAATTGAGGAAATGGCCCACAATATCCAGTCATAATATCAACTATCTGAACGAATGTTGTGATTGCTGAATTATTACATAACATCTTGTCATATTTATGTTTATGTCTTTGCTCGCCTGCCATTATTAAGATACAAAGTTGTACAGGTTCATAGCTAAATTAACCAGTGTGGGGAGCACAATATTGTTTATCCCTAGAGGCTTGCAACCAGAACTGTGCTGTTGTGGCGGCATTAATATGAATGATTATTAACCGTCTTGTAACAGTCTAAGTTCTACTAGTTGCAATTCTCTAAAATTAATTACCTTTATTTCTGTGAGAGGTACGGAATGGGTAATTATAAATTTCTTTATATTTCTAATGAATCTCTAATGTTTGGTTGGATGAAAATTGTTTAAATGAACTTTGATTCGATTGAAATATTGATCTGAAATATTAATTAAAATACCGTAACTAAGAATTCTGTGTAAGCTCTGTGATTTGAATGGTATTTTTGTTATTTGGAATTGGTTAATTTCGTCTTTTTGATGTTCAAATGTTTGTAAATATTTCCGAATGTCATTTCAAAAATGTCTCTGCGTAATTTTGTATAAATTTTAATTATTCTGTTCGATTTCTATTGTTGGAGAAATTGTCATTGCTCCAAAAGGGTTGGTCGGCGCCTTAGATTTTCTCTCGAACATTCCGTTATGCCCATTTAAGCTCCCGATTATCGCAAACGAGCAAGTGCGCTTGGAGTAGTGTTAAGACGGAATACTACGTCGTTTGCTTCTGTAATGCGTTTTAAACCTGCGGAAAGACGTTTGACGCCTTGTTCATGTATGTTTTGCTGAGCGTTTCGAAGAAATAAAAGTCGAGGCGAAAGTTTGTCGACGTTGTAGTTATTCGAGACATAACCTGTCATTGAAAAATTTAAGGAATTCAATTACATACTTGTGGTGGAAGTTTAAATCGCTTGGCGTCTGGACGAAATCACATACAAATCTTTGTAAAGTGGTTTAACAATCTCAGCGATAATTTGAAAAAATGTGTAATTTACGAAAAATTTACAGATTGTAGATAAACAACATGATATTAAATTCGTGTATTAGTAAGAGATGCACGTGCATAGGAAAATGCTTCCATTAAACAATGTAGCATGGGTCGTCAGCTTGAAGTAGCGGTGAGCTTGTGTAGTTTTTCTATTGCGTGGAACCTGTATGCTATCTGGATGACACAATCTTACCACCCTACACTCTTAGTGGTTGCAGTAATTTCAGTTAATTGCTCGCTAACCAGGATAGTAGGGACATCTCAAGTACATCGGGGGGCTTAGATAAAAACCGGACTAACTCCTTGAACACAAAGTACTTCTTCATGAGTTGTGGCTTCTTGGGGTGAACATATCTATTCCTGATCTCGCCACAAGTAGCATCTTGATGCAAGTCAGCTATCTACGAATCTACCACTGTGCCAACCGCCTCTCCAAGAACCAGTCTTACCATACGACCTCAAACATTGCATCATGCAACGTCCGGATACCCACACTTGTTTTTACTGTCATCATACCGCCGTTTCCTTGCTCCCATTCCAGACAAGCGATTCCATTTTTTGCCAACTGTAGGACGAGATTTCTTAGTAGCATACGTCAGAAAAAAAGGCGTAAGTTTAGTGTAAAAAAAAAAAGAAGAAAGGTAGCGGTGTCACCGGTGCGATGTCCCAGCATGCACTGCGCGGTACCCCTCAGCAGTTTATTTGTATACAGGCAGATAAGACAGTGGCGAAGGGGACACAAAAACCAGATTTATGCAACCGCCTCAGCAACAGGTAGATACTCCACCGTCAAAAGGGAGGGGAAAAAAATTTACTTCCGTGCGTCTCCGTCGTATTTTTTTTTTTTTTCTCTATTTTCCGCTTTTTGCTGTCGCGAAGAAAGAAAAAAAGGAGGAAAAAAGGAAGGGGAGCAAAAAAATACGCGACTCCCGGGGGAAGAGTTGTGTGTGTGTTCCTTAATTGCAGCACTGGCACGTATTCGAGGCATTAAACATTTCGAAGAATTACTGTTATCCCCGACTTCATACTCAGAATTTTACTGTTAAAATTTGATATAGAAAGTTGTAAGTTACGTAAAAGGTATCCCTAAAATCACGGAGTGGGAATAATATGACTGGGAAGCCATCAACACCATCCCGTTCTATCACAGAACCTGCCTCATGAAGGGAACAAGTTTGCAAAATGTTTAGGTAAATACAACATAACCGCCTTTTAGCGAAGCTTCGAGCGTAATATCGGATCAGCTTTGTGAATGGATAAAGGATTTTCTAACTGGTCGGTCGCAGTATGTTGTCGTTGAAGGAGAAAGTTCTTCTAATCTAGATGTTACATCGGGTGTACCTCAAGGAAGTGTAATACGACCACTTCTTTTCTTAATTTTTATAAACGATCCCGGAGACAAAGTGAAAAGCCCTTTTAGATTGTTCGCTGATGATGCGGTTATTTATAGGGAAGTAAGAAATTTTGCCGATTGCTTAGAAATTCAGCGCGATCTGGATGTTATTTTGGCTTGGTGCGCTGAGTAGCAACTTACTCTAAATTGTAAAAAGTGCAAGACAATGAGCATAACTAACAAAAAGAATCCAATTGTTCAGAAATACGAGTTAAACAATACAGTTATTGATATGGTCGATTCTATGAAATATTTGGGAGTAACAGTACAAAGGAACATGAAATGGGACATACACATTAATTCGTTAGTAGGTAGAGCAAATTTTATGCTGCGATTCATAGGTCGAATCCTGAAAAATTGTAATGAACAAACAAAGGAGATAGCGTACAAATTTCTTGTGCGTCCACATTTGGATTATTGTTGTGCCATTTGGGACCCGTAAGGGGTTGATCGAAAGTATAGAGAAAGTACAGAGAAGAGCCGTTCGATTCGTGACCTCTTGCTACGGTCCTTATGAAAGCGTCACAGAACTGATTAGTAGACTTGGTTGGGAGTCTCCGGTAGATAGACGACACAAATTTAGTTTAAACTTATTGGTAAACATGTGTACTCCCACTCTCACTTTTGAGTGTAGTGAAATACTTGTTCCACCAACCTATTTGAGTCGAAAGGACAGGAAAGATAAAATTATAGAAATAAGGTGCCGGACTGATTCTTATATGAATCCTCGTACCATTAGGGATTGGAATGCACAGCAAAGAGATTAGCTTTGGTGCTGAGCACCCTCTGCCACCCACAATTTTGTGAATTGCAGAGTATATATGTAGATGTAGATAGCCGTGTGCAGTGCAAGTCTTCGTCTGTGCTATATAGTAATTACATGAAATTTATAAGCGGATCATATAAAAACTGACTGCGAGTGAAACAAAGCCTGAGTAACCGATATAACATTACAGTGACTTACACACGTTATCCGTCTGTCTGTCACCATTCGGTTAGTTTCCAAAATTACATGACAAAATATGCTAACTTTTATTCCTCAAAAAGCATTCTATATCCTCCCTAATTAAACATAGTATTTCCTGGTTAAAATTCATCAAGGTTGATTTAGCCGTTTAGTCGTGAAAATGTAATAGACACGTTTACTTTCTCATTTATAATATCAGTGTAAATTACCTTAACAAGTGAAAAAAAAAAGATACATGGAGGACGTTGGTTCGAAACCCCGTCCGGGCATCCAGATTTAGGTTTTCCATAGTTTACCCAAATCACTATAAGTGAATGTCGGGATGCTTCCTTCAAAAGGCCATGGCTAAATTCCTTCCCGTTCCTCGTCCCCAGTCCCATACCGCCTCTAATGACCTCGACGTCGACGAGGCGTAAAAAAAGAAAGTTCTTTCATATCATTTCTCCTCCAATCCGTTTTCATTATGTGCTATAGGGAAATTTCGACAAGCGAGATGTTAAAGTGATACGCTGTATATTTTACTTCTCACTAGGTAGCTCGCTGTAGCTCCCCGCTTGTCGGCGAGTCCTGAGGACTTGACGTACCCTCCGCGGCTGTCCTTTCAGCGGCCAAAGACAAAGGACTGCTGCGTGGTCGACCAATGGACAGCCGGAAGTAAGCCGGACGTGCGGGGGGAAAGCAAATGGGGAAAAAAAGATGGCCGGGGGGTAAAGAAAGAGGCCGAAGGAAGGGGACGATTATTATTACTATGCCGGGCTAGCCACCTGCCCTCCGGTTGGACTGGCGGCAGAAATACCGGGACCCAAGGAAACGGTATCGTCGAAAATACAGGTAGCCTGCAGATTAGATACCTCCTGCTACCAACCTTCCAGAAATCAACTATCATTTTTTATCGGGACGGAGGAAAACTGTATCGTCGAAAATGCAGACAGGTTGCAGATCAGATGTTGACAGACTAGATATTTCTTGCCGCCAACCTTCGGAAAATAAATAATCATCATTTACCGAGAAGGTGAGAAACAGTATCGTCAAAAATACTGATATCCTGCAGTTCAAATGTTGGCAGAATAGATGTCTCTTGCTACCAACCTTCGAGAAATCAACCATGATCTTTTATCAGGAACCAGGGAAACGGGATAGTTGAAAATACTGATTTCCTGCAGTTTAAATGTTGGCAGAATAGATATCTCTTGCTACCAACCTTCTAGAAATCAACCCTGATCATTTATCGGGAACGAGGGCAACGAGATAGTAGAAAATACTGATATCCTGCAGTTCAAATGTTGGCAGAATACATATCTCTTGCTACCAACATTCGATAAATCAACCATGATCATTAATCGGGAAGGAGAGAAAAAGGATCGTCTAAAATACTGATTATCCTACAGTTCAAATGTTGGCGGAATAGAAGTCTCTTGCTACCAACCTTCGAGAAATTAAGCATGATCATTTATCTCGAAGGAGGGAAACGGTATCTTCAAAAATACTGATATCCTGCTGCTCAAATGTTGGCAGAATACTTATCTCTTGCTACCAACATTCGAGAAATCAACCATGGTCATTTATCGGGAAGGAAGGAAACGATATCGTCGAAAATACTGATATCCTGCAGTTCAGATTTTGGCAGAATACAAATCTCTTGCTACCAACCTTCGAGAAACCAACCATTTTCATTCATCGGGGGAGGAAAGAAAAGGTATAGTCAAAAATACTGCTATCCTGTAGTTCAAATGTTGGCAGAATACATATCTCTTGCTACCAACATTCGAGAAATCAACCATGGTCATTTATCTGGAAGGAGGGAAACGGTATCGTCAAAAAATATTGATATCCTGCTGCTCAAATGTTGGCAGAATACATATCTCTTGCTACCAACATTCAAGAAATCAACCATGATCATTTACCGGGAAGGAGGGAAAGGGTATCGTCAAAATTACTGATATCCTGCAGTTCAAATGATGGCAGAATACATATCTCTTGCTACTGACATTCGAGAAATCACCCATTGTCATTTATCGGGAAGCAGGGAAACAGTATCGTCAAAAATACTGATATCCCGCAGTTCAAATGTTGGCGGAATAGATATCTCTTGCTACCAACCTTCGAGAAACCAACCATCATCATTTATCGTGATGGAGGGAAATGGTATCGTCAAAATTACTGATTTCCTGCAGTTCAAATGTTGGCAGAATAGATATCTCTTGCTACCAACCTTCTAGAAATCAACCTAAACATTTATCTGGAAGGGGATAGTCGAAAATACTGATAAACTGCAGTTCAAATGTTGGCAGCATACATATCTCTTTCTACCAACCTTCTAGAAATCAACCATTATCATTTATCGGGAAGGAGCGAAAAAGTATCGACAAAAATACTGCTACCCTGTAGTTCAAATTTTTGCAGAATAGATATCTCTTGGTACCAATCTTCTAGAAATCAGTCATGATTATTTATCGGGAACGAGGGAAACGGGATCGTCTAAAATACGATATCCTGCAGTTTAAATGTTGGTAGAATACAATCTTTTGCTACCAACCTTCGCGATATTAACCATGATCATTTATCGGGAAGGAGGGAAACGGTATCGTCAAAAATAGTGATATCCTGCAGTTAAAATGTTGGGAGATATATCTTGCTATAAACCGAGAAATCAACTCTCATCTTTTATCAGAACGGAGGAAAACTGTATCGTCGAAAATGCAGACAGGCTGTAGATCAAATGTTGGCAGACTAGATACCTCTTGCCGCAAACCTTCGGGAAATAAATCATCATCATTAATCGGGAAGGGGGGAAATAGTATCGACAAAAATACTGATATCCTTCAGTTAAAATGTTGGGAAAACAGATATCTATTGCTACCAACCTTCGAGAAATCAACCATGATCATTTATAGGATTCGAGGAAAACGGTATCGTCTAAAACACGCATATCCTGTATTTCAGATGTTGGCATACTGCTACCAACCGTACAAAAATCAATCACTATCGTCCGAGATGTGTAGCAGTTTACAGCAGTGGTATTGTCTGTTGAAGCAATTTTGAGACCACTGCATTGTGGGAGGAAACTAAGGTTATGGACAGGCCTAACTACATCTTATTGGATTCGTACAACTTTAGAATGGTAATCTTTTTTTTGTTATGTTGAGCCATTTATGTCGACAGTCGCAACTTTGGATTTGTACCTGCTTCGGGAGGTCATGGTGGTCATATGACTTGAGTATGCTGATAGATTATGGGACCCAAATCATGGGTACCAAATACATTAGTTGCATATAACGCAAAAGCTGGCAGCTATATTTGTTTTTAAAAATTGCCACAGAACACCACCAGTAACTCATATGATCCCACAAAAACAATTCTTGTAAAAATATGACACTTTACATTGTATGTTCACTTCACTTTCTGAAAAAGATTGGTTTCTCTGGTAGATCGTGGATTTAGAATAAAATCAAAAAAAATGTGGTGACTTGGCCATTATGCTCGCCATGTTTTAGAAAACCTATATAAATACTTCAAATATATTGCTTTATCTAAATTTTAAATAACGTTCCAGTATTAATTTTGGTTTTTATGTTGTGTAACGTATGTCTTAAATGGCATCTTTGTATTTGTGCCACCTTCTTGTGTTCATGGTGCCCTGGTTGCTTGATTATGGTTTTGTATTATGGTACCCAAGTTTTGGGTATCAAATAAATACTATTAAGATTGTAGTTATTATTTTACTCATAAATATTATTAAGTTTTTATTTTTGTTAGTATTACTCTTGAACTTGATTTAGATCAAATATTGTTTATGTGTTGCATACTGTTAGTTTGCGTAAGGTGTATATTACACAGACGGAAAAAAAAAATCCCAACACCAAGAAAGACTTGTGTTAGATAAACGAAATTTGGTAGGCGTGTTTATACATCTGAAAGATGACATCGATTCAAATTTCGCGCTTCGCGCATAAGTGTGGCGCTAGTAGCGCTACTCAGAGCTTGCAAATCAGGTTTGCTTTAAATACGCGCTGTAAAGTTTGTGAACGTTATTTACCGCTGAGATTTGACATAGTGAGTTGATGTTAGCCAAGAATGCCTTTAAGAAGACGAAGAAGCCATTATCAACAGCTCACCGAGTTTGAACGAGGTCGTGTAATAGGGCTACGAGAAGGTGAATTTTCTTTTCGCGATATTGCAGAAAGACTTGGCCGGAATGTATCCACTGTGCATGATTGTTGGGTGCAGTGGTCAAGGGATGGTACTGCCTCAAGAAGACCGGGTTCCGGGAGGCCACGTGGCACTACTGAGAGGGAAGACCGCCGTATTCGGCGTACAGCTGTGGCGCATCGTACTGCGTCTGCGGCAGAAATTCGAGCTGCAGTTGGTACCACAGTGACACAACGAACTGTTAGAAATCGGTTACTTCAAGGACAGCTCCGAGCCAGGCGCCCTGTAGCGTGCATTCCACTGACTACAAGCCATCGCCGTTTGCGACTCCAGTGGTGTCAAGCCAGAGCTCATTGGAGGACGGAGTGGAGATCTGTTGTGTTTTCTGATGAAAGCAGGTTCTGCCTTGGTGCCAGTGATGGCCGAGTGTTGGTCAGAAGGAGGCCAGGGGAACGCCTGCAACCAAACTGTCTGCGGCCTAGACACACTGGACCTACACCTGGAGTCATGGTCCGGGGAGCAATTTCCTATGACAGCAGGAGCACTCTTGTGGTTATACCAAACACACTGACTGCAAATTTGTACGTCAGTCTGGTAATTCAACCTGTAGTGCTGCCATTCATGAACAGCATTCAAGGGGGAGTTTTTCAACAGGATAACGCTCGCCCTCATACCGCTGTTGTCTCGCAACGTGCTCTACAGAGTGTCGACATGTTACCTTGGCCTGCGAGATCACCAGATCTGTCTCCAATTGAACACGTATGGGATATCATTGGACGACAACTCCAGCATCATCCACAGCCAGCACTGACCGTCCCAGTATTGACATCACAAGTACAACAAGCATGGAACTCCATACCACAAAGTGACATTCGAAACCTGTATGACACAATGCATTCACGTTTGCAGGCTTGCATTCAAAATTCTGGAGGTTACACCGGCTATTAATTTAACAGTATTTCACATTTGAAATGCATTTTCTTGAGCTTAAATTAACCTGTGATCTTGAAAATTTAATCAATTAAACATGTTAACTTGACAAATGCATTGTCCAAATTTCATTACTCTACAATAATTTTTTCTTGGTGGTGGGATTTTTTTTTCCGTCTGTGTATTTATTATAAACCTGGTATGATGTAAAAGTGGGCTTGACAGCCCTAATCTTGCCAGGCTAAATAAACCTTCAAATAAATAAATGAGTCGGAAATCCGGGTTTTATATGAGTGCAAATAGACCTCTCCCCGACCAGTTAGCAACCGTTTCTCTTAAGTTCTAACTGATGATGCATCATTTCATTAATGAAACGCCTCTGAGATAAAATACCTTAGAAAAACCATAGTTTTGCAAACAGTGTTTCATTTACAAACTTTGCTCAAGTGTTCGCCTGCTAGTTATGCAGCCAGAGTTACCGGTGTGCATATTTTGCCTAAGCACCCCTCATACCGTGATGTACGAAGCTTCCCACAAACATTCCTTTCCGGACCTTTGACACCAATATCAGATCCACGAAATGTTGAAACAATTCCTTTATTGCTTTTTGTTCTATTCAGAAAATCATTATATTGGCTTTAATCAACAGTGGGTTTGATTTTTAATTAGTTATGTGACCCATGCGAAAAAGTTTATTTGTTTAGTGTAAGAGGTACATAAAAAAATATTTGCAGTATATTACGAAACAATTAGAAAAAACTTTTCGAGGCGTAGAGCATATGTATGACAAACTGTCACTGACCTTAACGGAATACAACTAACCTGAACAAAATACACGCAGTATATCCATACCTCTGTGATACGTTTTACTGCGATCATGGCCCGTGAGAAAATATCGCGGATAAAGTGTTAACTTAGTAATTGTAAAGGAAAACACAAATGTTTCAGTAAGAGAAAAAAAAAATCCGAAAAGTTACCAATTCAACAAAGAAACACAAAGTTTATTGATGTCTCTGTGATATGTACTGCTGCTATCTAGAGGGTTGACCCTGAACTCATACCTTCGTGGTTATATTACTTTTGCTCTTTAAGGATCAAATTCCGAATAATATCTTCCTTAATTTATGCCACCTATAAAGAGGAAACCTTAATCTTAAAAATGATACCACATTTATGTATTTGGCTTGGGTATCAACCAAGATAAATGGGTCGGGACAAAAAAAAAAAAAAAAAAAAAAAAAAAAAAAAACATTGTAGAAATACTGCTACATTACTGTTACATTTTCCTATAAAGGTCGAATTAGGAAAAAATATATTTTTTTTAAATGTAATGTGACCAAACCGGGGAACTTATGCTTAAAATGATACCTAATTTATAAATTTCAGTTATATATGATGGGAAATAATGGCTTATGATAAGAAAAAAACACCTTTATAAAATAATAGACCTATATACGATATGCACAATTGTTGCAGGCCACGTTTCTGCAGTTGCTTACTTAATTACTATTTGAAAAATAACGCCAATACAACTGTTTAATTTTTTTTATTGCTGCATTATACGCGTTTCACCTCTCATCAAGGCATCATCAGCGACGAATTATTTACATTTGGATGACTGGATGAGAGGTGAAACGCGTACGACGCAGCAATAAAAAATAATAAATTTAAACAGTTACATTGGCGTTATTTTTCAACTAATAATATGTATGATATGTATGTCATGGGCACGTTTTTCGAGTTCGAAGGTTGGTAGAGGAACTCTCTAACAAATAAAACCTAGTGAAACGACGTTTATTCAGTCCCCAACGAAACAAAGGATTTCCTTCGAAGCTAAATATCTGGTAGATCCCTATAAGGCCATTCACCCTGTTATGAAATGCCGAGTGGGTGTTTTCCTTCGTGATGTAGATATAGGAGAAGAGAAAATGGATTTACACCTCTGCTAAATCCGCCGTATCACCGTCTATCATTATCAGATGTAACTTATGAATTAAAAATGGATGATCTCTCCAATACTGACGAAGCCTACTTCGGCAAAAACGGTACTGCTAGTTCTGGTTAATGGCACAAATCTTAATAAAACCATCAGTGCTAACGTAACTAATTAGTAGAATGCAAAAATATATGGACTGTAATCAGCTACCTTAAGGCGCGTTCCCACGATCCCTTGTAACGAAGGCGAGACGGGGCGGGACGAATACTCAACCACACGCCATGGGAACAGGGCCGCCTCTGCTAGCGGAGACGAGACGCAGCTACCTACTCTGAGTCGGTAAACATCACAGGCGTGTGTAGCGGTGCGCTGTTGCCATCGGTTTGCAGCAGCGGTGCGCACCCGTTCTGTTGCTGTAAAGTGCTCTGTGCCAAATGACACCAGGCAACGTGGTGCGGAGGTGGCGGCGAGGTAAGCTAGGACTAACCTGCGGCCCGCGATCGTCCCTACACTTCGGCTAATAAGGTCCCGTCCCGTTTCGCCTTCGTTACAAGGGATCGTGGGAACGCCCCTTTAAGAAGACGTATAGACTTGATCACAAGTGAAATTTACAATATTAAACTGTTTTCGCAGCTAAAATCTCATACCTTGCTCCTTTAATCCTTCACGTAAGAGTGAACGCTTAACAAAACAAAACAAAAAAACAAAAAAAAAAACAAACAAAAAAACGAAATTTAAATTTGTTTGTCAACCCCTATAACCAAACAAGAGCATTCCAGTAATAAGTATAGTAATGGAATTCTTTCGTTTAAACAGTGTTTCAGACGACTTGAGCCTTAATGTGCAGTTTGATGACAGTATGTTTATGATTATGTCAATATGGCGGAATATCGTAAGTCAGATGTAAGATTTACGGACTAGGCGTTCGCAAGAATACGTGTTACAACCTCACTTTGTCCGTCGGATACAATTTCTAAAGCTATCTAAAATGGCTCGACATATTTGTAAACATGATGCCATGATACTGGACGTCGGAATTTAATTATCTGTTTATGTCAGGACTTTTAGTCTTACGCCATAAAATGTTCACATAATACCGTATGGAGCAAATACAAAAACATTTTCCAGGTATCTGTTTGAAAATTAAAGCATGTTACAATGCTGTACACCACATAGTCTTTCTTGTCTTCTATAGCAATCAACCCTAATAGGTTAACTCTCAAAGAGCCGACAAATTCTAACATGGAACAATTACGTAAGTAAATTCGTGGTCTTACTGCGTGGTAACAGAACATCGACTGGCCGCGCATTCCGCCTGGGTCTTGACCGGGCCTACAGTTTAACAAGGAATCCGAACTACGGAAACATGTAGCCGAAAGGAGTACGAAGAATCTAATGACCATCAGTTGTACAGCAGTTCAAAATACTGTTTGTAATTGTATGTAGTTGTTTCATGAACGTTTCCGTTTATTTTAACGTAGAACCGAAGAAATACGTAACCATAATTCAATAGTCAAAAACGAGTTTACAAGAATTCAAAGGTTGAAGTGTTTATGTGCATTATGGCTAAATCTTTGACTGATATCTCGTAAAGGAGTGTTCATCTGGATTATAGTACGATCTATGGCGTCTATCTGTTCTCGGTACGAAAGAATTGTCATCTTACAGGGTGTCCAGAAAAGGACTCCCTGATTTCAAAATTAAATATCTCGAAAACAAAGATCGATAGAGTAATGCAGTAAACGGTATGTTTATTGTGACAGATGTAAGAAGTGTATACAGCAGTGTGAAATAATAGTTACAAAAGCTGCTAACAGATGTACGCTGTACAGCTCATATCAGCATACATAAGTGAAATAATCGTATGAAAACAATCTTTGCAAACAATCACATCAAAATGTTTTCAAAATGTTCACCATTGGCACTACAGAGGTGGCGCAAACGAAGAATGAAATTCGCCATCACATTTCGTAGTGTCTCGACCGAAATGGATTCACATGCCGCAGAGATCGCCGATTCCAGCTCGTCCAGCGAGGCGGGATGCTTCGGGTAGACCATGTCTTTCACTGTGCCCCATAAAAAAAAAGTCACAGGGAGTCACATCCGGCGAATATGGAGGCCAATCCATGCCTGCACCAGTAAATTCGGGATATCCCAAAGCAATGACTCTATTCCCGAAGTATTCCTCAAACTGCTGTATATACTTCTTACAGCTGTCACGATAAACATACCGTTTACTGCATTCCTCTATCGATCTTTGTTTTCGAGATATTTAATTTTGAAATCAGGGAGGCCTTTTCTGGACAACCTGTATATGGATCAGAAAAGCCATAAAAAACACACAAACAAAAAACGCACACACGAAAAGACAAGGTCAACACACACTAACAAACAATTCATACGAACACCGAACCTGCACACAAAACACACACACACAACAAACACAAACATAAAATTCACATACAAATTCAAAACACTCACAGTAAACACACACACACGAGAAACATAAAAAATGAAAGAAAAAGATGCAAAATTTGCAGTAAAGTCAAAATGCAAGATTGCTGAAAAAAAAACCATCTCGGGCATTGTAAATTGAAGACCGCAATGGACGTATGATTGCTACGCAATGAAAGTGAGAAAAATACAGAAAAATTACCGGTAGTGAAAAATTGCAGCAATAATACCTTTGACATCGGGAGTAATGTATAAATACAAGATAATCGGAAACAATTAGAGTATAGAATCGCTGGAGATCCTGCAGAGTATGAAGTGAAACACATTCGAAAAAATAAACAGAAGTAACAAATTCATTTGCATTGGCGTGATATTATTTATTCACAGAAATGTATTATTTTAATTTTGTTTTCGGCTGTGATTTTTAGACGCTTAACCATAGAAATGAGCTGCGACCGTAGTTGTCCGGATTTCACGTTTGTTGTGCCCCACACTGACACGCAGTATTAGGATCTTCAAGATAATACCATCTTGCTAGATTATGCCTACCCAAACCACTTCTCAGCCGATTTAGCGCTCTCCATGTCTTCCAGTTGAGATTGCCACATGGTGGTAGTACCTCTACAGTTGGTACCCATAGATTCATATGAGCCATTCTTGCTCGCCACAGATTGAGCCGGGCAGCTTTCGGCGGTACTTCCAGTTGAGATTGCCACCTGGTGGTAGTACCTCTACAGTTGGTACCCATTGATTCACACGAGTCATTCTTGCTCGCCACAGATTGAACCAGGCAAATTTCGGCGGTACTTCCAGTTGAGATTGCCACCTGGTGGTAGTACCTCTACAGTTGGTACCCATTGATTCACACGAGTCATTCTTGCTCGCCACAGATTGAACCAGGCAAATTTCGGCGGTACTTCCAGTTGAGATTGCCACCTGGTGGTAGTACCTCTACAGTTGGTACCCATTGATTCATATGAGTCATTCTTGCTCGCCACAGATTGAGCCAGGCAACTTTCGGCGGTACTTCCAGTTGAGATTGCCACCTGGTGGTAGTACCTCTACAGTTGGTACCCACTGTTTGATATGAGCCATTCTTGCTCGCCACAGATTGAACCAGGCAACTTTCGGGGGTTCTTCCAGTTGAGATTGCCACCTGGTGGTAGTACCTCTCCAGTTGGTACCCATTGATTCATATGAGCCATTCTTGCTCGCAACAGATTGAACCAGGCAACTTTCGGCGGTACTTCCAGTTGAGATTGCCACCTGGTGGTCGTACCTCTACAGTTGGTACCCACTGATTCATATGAGCCATTCTTGCTCGCCACAGATTGAGCAAGGCAACTTTCGGCGGTACTTCCAGTTGAGATTGCCACCTGGTGGTCGTACCTCTACAGTTGGTACCCATTGATTCATATGAGCCATTCTTGCTCGCAACAGATTGAACCAGGCAACTTTCGGCGGTACTTCCAGTTGAGATTGCCACCTGGTGGTCGTACCTCTACAGTTGGTACCCACTGATTCATATGAGCCATTCTTGCTCGCAACAGATTGAACCAGGCAACTTTCGGTGATACTTCCAGTTAAGATTGCCACCTGGTGGTAGTACCTCTACAGTTGGTACCCATTGATTCATATGAGTCATTCTTGCTCGCCACAGATTGAGCCAGGCAACTTTCGGCGGTACATCTAGGAAGCTTTTACTAGATTTCATCTTTTGTCAGGGGAGTTGATGCCCGAATAAGGGGAGAGCAGCGTTCTGATTAGACTTGTTTCTTTCTGACATTGCAGCTACGTTCCGTCTTATATCAGAGGGAGCAATTCCTGCCAGACCAAGTAGTCTTTCGATTGGTGTGGTACTGACGCAACCAACCCGTTAGGATTCTGCAGGTTTCATGTGGCACTACGTCTACTTGTTTGGCACAAAGCAGACTTGTACCAAACGGGACAGGCATATTCTGCAGCAGAAGATGTTCGGGATGAGCCCCACTTAGTTGATTGGGCAGATTACAAATAGTTGCCTTTTCAAATTTTTTTTCACCGGAGTTTCAAAGAGACCCGTAACTGAATTCGATTCCACCGACCCTCGGTCAAATATAGAGCAACTGGTTTCAGGCCAGTCGGGTTGTGGAGGCCGTGGGATCCCGTTAGAGGCGGCAGGACTCCAGATGCTGGGGGCAGGAACGTCAAGGTCGAGTCCAGCCCCTATCTCTCTCCGGGCGATGTGGGTCAGGGGGACCAGCCACTGTGCGTGCCTTCCTATCGTTTAGCTTCCAGCGAGAATTAGGAAGAATCCTGCTTTTATTCCCATTTAGGCTGTACAGATGTCAGTTTCCAATAGTTTATAGAAATCACGTCAGTCGAACACAGTGAGACTACTCTTCATCTTCTTAAAAAAATACAAAAAAAACACAGAAATACAACATAAAACACAACAACAAAACGCAATAATAAAGAAAACAAAAAACAAACGAAACAGAAACACAAAAACAAAAAACAAAAAGACCAAGGAAAAAAAAAACGAAAAATACATGAATCCAAAAAGAAAAAAACCGCAAAGAATCATGTAACAAAAGACAAACAAACAAAAAACAAAAAAACATTAACAACTAAGCTGTTGCTTCCGTTACATTTGCCTACAACGATAATTTCCGCAGAAAGTCTATCATCTTGGGATCAAAGACGAACAAACGAATGTACACATTCGAGTATACGGTGTCTTGACGGTAGACTAGTGGCTCAGGACTGGAATTAGGGAGAATCCTGGTTTTATCCCCATCCAGACGGACAGATTTCAGTTTCCTGCAGCTTCTCGAAATCACACCTGTCGAACGCCGTAAAACCACACAAAAAAAAAAAAAAAAAAAAAAAAAAAAAAAAAATTTGCAGAGCAAACCGAAAATACAAAAAGATAAAAATATTACAGAAATACAATATAAAAACACAAAAAACACACAAACAATAATACAAAAATAGAAACCAAAACACAAAAAAGACAAAGAAAAACCGAAACAAACAAAAACAAAAAATATACAAACTAAAACAGAAAAGAAATACAAAAACCGCATAGAATCATGTAACAGAAAACATAAAAACAAATAAAAACAAAAAACATAAATATTCTATGTATTTGTATGTACAGCCCTAAATGAAAAAATTTAAGCGAAACAATACTGCAATTTTGAAATAAGTCAATTTAATGTCTGCAAAAATTGTTTTATAAATATGTGGGATATTTAAAAGATATCAATTTTTTTATATATATTTTCTTTATAACCAACTCTTATAGTGGTTGCAGCAATGGCGTACAATGACCATGCCCGGGGGATGAGTGGTAACGCTTGGGCTTGTCAATCGGGAAGACACTGGTTCAAATCCCTGTCCAACCAATCCCCGGTTTTCTACGGATTCCTGAAATCACTCTACGCTAGTGCCGGGATGGTTCTTTCGAAATAGAAATGGCCGAATTCCTTCCTGTTGTTTGCCTCTCTCTGCTGTAATGACCTCGAGGTCGACCAGCACTAAATCCAGAATCAAAAATATAAAAAATATGGCGTACTGCGGAGGTCAAAAGGCAGACTAGAAACCTGGCATTAAATGTATTCTACGCAGCTGATTGAGATACATGTACCAGCCACAATAATGGATAACACTGAGGTATTATGTTGTAATACAATGCCAGCCACTGACACACTCATGTAATTCTATTTCTTTAGTACAAATGGGCTTGCCTCAGGGATCTGTGCTGGATGCAGATTCTTTTGCTGAATCCTCACCCGAATAATAACACAACGTTTGAAATATATTCTAAATGCAGATTTAAACAAAGCTTTAAGCACGTTGAAAGGGATGCTATAAAACATTTTGGCTCTAAGCAGGTTGAAAATTACAAAGTTGTCGGAGATTTTGTTTAATTTAATATTTTTTATTTGACAAAGAGTGCTTTGAAGAAATGCGTACCAAACATATCCGTTTTGATTACTACTTAAATCATGGCAAAGAATTCGGTGGGAACAATGTAAAAATTACGTTGAGCAATGTTAGGTGTTTTTTTTTTATTTTTTTATTTTTTAAAAGAAGCATTATCTGGCATGAATAATATTTACCATTAACGGTAGACCAAATTATCATTTATATTTGGGAAGCTTTCTTCTCTTTTTGATTAAAAATGTAGCAGAAGGTAACAAAAAGTAAATGTAGAAATAAAACGTATTTCATCTCCACACCGAAAAATAATAAATACACCGAATATATTTTGTAAAATAATAATTTCGATCTATAAATCTAAGGTTCCTAAAGCCATACACAGATACTATGAGAGTCGTTTTACCATTGAATCTATTATTCTTAAAGCTCTTTTATCACTTATAACCTGGTTGAAACATTTTTTTTTTTTTTTTTGACTATTTGAACTGGTTTTCGAAATTATCTTTTTTTGTCAGTTTCATTTTTAATCTAATTTATGCCATATCTCGTAATACGTCAAAGCATTTTCGTACTAAATATTCAAGATTCAAATTCCTAATCCCTGTAACAGAGAAATTATGTTTGTATCATCGAATGTAATAACGGTAGGAGGGTATACTGAATGCACCGCAACGTTGAGCCGTTGTCTTTGTGGTAAAGCCATCTTTCACTATGTCACACACGCGAACAACGCCAAATTACGCGCAGTATCAAACGCGAGACGCAAACAACGGGAGAAACCTGTCCTGAAACCAGCTTCGCCTCTCGTCCTAAACGCGCGTTAACAGAAAAAATAATAAGGGTCTCCGCACACGTGGAGCCTGTTTGCCTGTTTGTATATTTTTCCGGTAATTGTCGTGAAATTGCTCCCGGATAACAAGAGGGGGGGGCTGCTCAGACACCGGTACATCCAAGCCCCCCCTTCACTTACAAGAAAAAAAAGAGGGGGTCGTCGAGGTGTTGGTCGTCTCTGCCCGGCAGCTGGCAGCATTTTGTTTTTGTGTGTTCTCTGCCTACCGCTGTTTAATATTGCGTTTTTTGTGTAGCTTCTCTCTGAAGCGTCTTTTATCACGATATTTTTTTTTTCATGAGGCAACCCACTGGTGTAGCAAGTTTTACAGCTAGCTGCACGCGACATTGGCGTGTACGGGTGTGTGTTCTTAGGTGAAGACTTTGTGTCATTCACGAACACAGACCAATCAAAAGAAACGCTCATATCTTGTCTCAGCTGCTAAAGACGTATAATTAGAAAGGACGAGGAAGGGAAAACACACTAACGGTTAGATTAATAGTCCCCTGAATAAGTAATGCTATCGCTAAAACATATTTCAGAAGGGATATTTTGAATAAACTTCCTAAAGCTATTAAGATGCTGTGTAGGTTAAACCAAAAACTTATTGCAGACAATTCCTTAAAAGGTACAATGACTTCTCAGTATATATATTCTCCCATATGCTCTGTCCTTTATTTCTCTTGCGGTTTTACGCCTCGTTGACGTAGAGGACAAGGAATGGGAAGAAATTCGGCCACGGCTTTTTGAAGAGAGCACCTCGGCATTCACCTGGAGTGATTTGGGGAAACCATGGGAAACCCAAATCTGGATGCCCCGACAGCGATTCGAACATGCGTCCTCCTGAATGCGAGGCCAGAACGTTAACCGTTCACTCTCCACGCTCGGTCATAGACCATATTACGTAACTTGTTCACATAAAATTAACAGGTACTCAATTTCAACATAAGAAACTTAAATAGCTTGAACAAAACACAGACATTAGGGGAGTTAATTATTGTGGGAAACATTTGTTTAACAAATTTACTAAAAGTATAAAACAGTTTGTAGATAATAAAGATAAATTTAAAGATAAACTGAGAGATTGTTTTATTGGCAACTCCTTCTACTCCATTCAACAATTTGATCAAAAGAATTAATTGCAGACCTATCTAATATGACTTAGCCAAAACACAGCTGTAAAAATTAATGTTTATTTTTTACTTTGTTTTTCTTTTGTCTTTGTAACGTGTAACAATTTTGCTATTATTACTATTCATCTTGTGTGTGTATACGTTAACCATGGAATGTTTCACATCACATAGGTCCTTCCTCATGAGGGATCTATGAAACGACAGTAATAAATACATGAAAAAAAAAAAAGAAGAGAGGCAGTACACCAACGGAAATATCGTTGATTTAATAGAAAACGTGCTAAAGTTTCTTCGTTCTAAAATAGAAAAAAGAATTTGGAATTTTGGAGTTATACTTTAGTTTGATTTCCGTTAACGCCGATAAATTTCTTGGGTCTTGTTCTGTTCAAGTAGTGTATACGGTCTCCAGTTTCATTTATTGATTTAGCGTACACACTACCGATCAGAAACCGAGCTTGGTGGACGAGCGGCTAATGCTGTGTCCTCGCTTTCGGGAGAACGCCTGTTCGAATCCCCGTCCGGTCATCCAGATTAGGGTTTTCTATGGTTTCCCCAGTTCAGATCAGGCGAATGCTGGGATGCTTCATTCAAAAGGCCGTGACCGAATTCCTTACCGTTCCTTGTCTCCAGTCCTTTTTCGCCTCTAATGACCTCGGCATCGACAAGGCATAAAACCATAAGGAAAAAAATAAAAACCGTCAAAAGTTCAGTAACATTTTCACTACGAGTGCAGTGAGATACTTCTTCCACCAACCTATTTGGGTCGCAATGAACGGAGGGATAAGATTTGAGAAATAAGATGCCGTACTGATACTTTTATGTACTCTTTCTTTCCTCGTGCTGTTTGGGATTGGAATGCGCAGAATTAAGATTGGTGCTTAGCACCCTCTGCCACCCACAATGTTTGTGAATTGCAGAGTATGGATGCAGATGTCGAATCTAACAGATACAGTCCAATATAAAACTGTTCAGTTATTTAATTTTTAGGCCCATCCGTTAAATTATAACTTATAACCTTCACGATATATCTAATTGATCAGCAGAATTACGCCGATCAGTATTTCTTATTTTTGTTATTTGATACCAAGTATTCCTTGATCAGTAGAAATTCTGATTAGGATTTCCTGATATTACTATTAAGTTCAAAACAATGGTGACTTTGTGGAAATTTATGGAAACCACATTGCGTGTGATTTTGAGAGGGATAGGCGCAAAGGAGGGCAGCTAGATTTATTTCTGGATTTTGCCGCAGAAGATATTCAGTAACTGATTTGATAAAGGAGCTGGTTTTGAAGGCGTTGGAAGACAGGAGAAGGGTGAAGAGAGTACATGTATTGCGTTAGGCATAATATGGCGATGTGGCTTGGATTTTTTTTTTTTTTAATGGCATTTGGCAGGCCATACAGCCAGCTCTAAGTAATTATTATTTCCTTCAGTGTATAAGTCGTCATCCAGTATATGTATAGTTTCGTATTTTTCCAATGTATGGACGCCACAGGACGGACAGGACATTCACACAGACACACAACACTTAACGTCGATGCCCGCGGCCGGATTCGAACCGGCGGCACTCGGTACGTGGAGCTAGCACTCTAGCCCCCACGCTACCGAGGCCGGCATGTGGCTTGGATGGATATTGGGAAAAAGTATCAGTATTACGCGGAAGCCAAGAGAGAGTCATACACTTCCAATAATCAAATAACTTAAAGCATTACTAACTATGAGAGCTTCGACACTTCCTAGCGACGATGAGATAAAGAAATGATGCAAATATTTAACTAAATGCAACGGGCAAAACTAGGATGAAATAATTGAATTAGTCAAAATTTAGGTTTACTACATACTACCACAGCACTTATCACACATTGCTAAGCACAGAATGGCAGTGTACATAAAGAAACTTATACTCATTATCTCGTTCAATTGTTTCTTTGTTTGTAATTATGGCTGGACAAATTGTAATGGATGTTTGTAACATACTGAAAAAGTTTTGTAATATGTTCGATACCTAATAATGTGATATTTCCTTATAATGGTGTATTCATAATTTAGTACCAATGCTTGAATATCGTTGCCGCAAAATTATGTTCTTTATGATGGCCAAATAATGATTATCATCATCATCGTGATCGAGGGTTTTCTGCTGTACAGCAGGCCCACGCACAGTGACAGCCTTCCAAGCCTCCCTCTGTTCCGCCATTCTCTTAGTCTCTATATATATGTTTCCCATTCATCATGATGTTTTCAATAATTTTCTTCCTTCGCCGACATCTTTCCACTCAGTTTACAATCCCCTGCAGAGCAGTTTTAAGCAGGCACTCATTCCTCAACACATCACCAATCCAGTTCCTTTTTCTGTTCCTTATTGTTTTTATAAGAGACCTTTCCTCTCCTACTAAGGTATCCAATTATAAAAGTTTTTAATGTGTATAATACTGAATATGGATTTTTTAAAAGAAATATGTTAGTTTGTATATACTATTCAAAATGGCTTCTGCAAAAATATGTTACTAATGATTGTTTAATAATGAAATATGAATATTTATAATTTCTTTGACACCAAATTATGTTTCAAATTTTTGTTTTTCAATTATGCATATATATTTTAGTTAAAGCGCTTGAATGTTTTCGTTGTATAGTTATGTTTTTAATGATCGTTAAATAAAGTATTATAAATGTTTGTAATTTTTTATGCAAAGTAATGGTTTTTTTTCTTTCTTTTTTAACTGGTCAAAACTAGCAAAAAACGAAGAGCGAAAATAAATAATTTAAAGCTAAAATTCGTTTAATGGTAATGTAAGTTCGAAGGTAAACTGTTACAAGGACGTAGGTTTGGTCAGATATAATAAATAATTAACAGCAATCTTAGAAAAGTAGAGTCAGAATGAATTGTAAACAGAAGTCGTGATTTTAGTCTAGGGTCATTGCCCTTCTCATCGTCCTATGTGCAGGATGCTGTTAACCACTGTCATTTTATTGTTTAGGGCTTTACGCCTCGTCGATGTCGATGTCATTAGAGGCTGGGAAGGAATTCGATTATGATTTAGGGAATGTAGCAAACAGAAATCTGGATTGCTGGACGGGGATTCAAACCCGCGTCCTCCCGAATGCTAGGCCCAAGCAGAGCTACTTTGTAGATGGAGTATTTCCAGACTCCGTTTCGGTTTTGAACACTTCTTAGCTATCTTGATTATGCTTAAAAACCTATGTTTTGCATTGTAACCTGTGAGATATTGCCTCCTACATTAGTTTCATTATTATGTATTACAATTAACGGACGAAACATTGTTTTCGTATGGTTGGTATAAAGAGCCGCTAGGAAGATAAAGCATCACAGAATGAACACCATATTTTTGTTTGCCGATTTCGTTATTCCTCGAACATCTCGAGGCAAATGTTGATTTTTCTTTCCTCCCTTTCGTTTCAAACACAAACTCTGTCTCTTTCCCGAATACTTCCGCTTCTAAGAATTCTTTCACATGCTCCGAAGAATGCCCGCGTCGGTGCGCGTACACGAAAATCGAATTATGTAAATTACGCCCGTTTTATTGCGGTTTTTACGACTTCCACATTCTCGGTTCATTTCTCCAACCTACCTCACCCGCCCCACTGCCGCTTTAACGACTGATTCACCGGTATTTCCCATCAGTGAAGTCCTCGCCGCATTTTTGTTCCGATTTCAATTAGGATGCTGTGTACAGCGGAGGAATATCCGATAGGTATTAACCTGGACCTGTTATCCCGCGACAACAATCAGGACTTCTTCGGCGGCATAACCTTTGTAATCACGTGCTTGAGGTCAAAGTTTAGCAGTTAAAAAGTTTCTTCTCCCGCGGCGTGTGTTTCCAAACTCGCAGAGAATTCGGAAACAATTTGAAGAATCGAGCAACACACTAGGTACTGCTTTTATGGCCGGAACACTGGTTTTAAGAACTATTTATCACCGAACTCAGTCCTTAAACGATGTTATTATCAGGCAGATTGGGAGAGCGCTTTAAGGTGCCGACATCCGAACACACAGTTGTTTGATATCCTGCCGCGCACCGGGCACCTGCTTTGAACTTCGTTTGTTCGTTTTTCGTTTCGCTTTTACAGGAATTCCGTGTAAGTAGGTTCTTCGTTACGTTTTCTTATACATTTTTAACATGAAATACCCGTCATTGAGTATATTTAAAGTACATTTAATCACTTTTGTTTTACTTACGTTACATGTTTCCATTGTGTTGGTAAATGAATTGAATTCCCATCTAACGCGCTAGAAGAAGTTTCGGCGGGGAGCGTGGGTGCAGTGTAGACAAACTTGTGGCCGGAACACCCTTTCACACAGACGTAACAGTTGACCTCCAGACTACAAGCACAAAGCAACCCTCCTGGCCGACCCTTACAGAAAGAGAAACTCCCACGCACATGCGAGTACCGTTGAGGGTCAGCCACCCTCCGCAGAGTCCCGTTAGGTCGATTCTAATTGAACCGGAGCTGCTTTGACGGTCCAGCCTCGCGCAACAGGTAGAAGTGTCCCTCGCTTGCTCACAATGACCCTGCCGTATACCTGGTCCACCTGACCCCAATCGCCCCCGCCCTACCTGAAGCCCCCTGGGCAGATAATATTTTTTTCCACCCCCTGGAGCAGAGGGGCTCTTCTTTAGGACGGACGCTCCTATGGACCACTGGCTCTTTCTTTATTTTCTTTTTTTTTCATCCCCATCTTTATTTTATCCCTCCTCGCCTGGTCCAGCCGCACATTCTTTGCCGTCGCTCGTAACCTTGGAAGCTTAAGACATCCGCAAGCTAAGGTTACACCAACAGGGCCAACAACATTCTACGGCTAGAAGACACGATTGTGATTATAATCAGTTTCCATTTTCTCAATAGCTCCATTATTTGGATATTAACTGTTACCCTCGACTTCGTAAGATTGAAATTAGAATAATTTTGTAAATAAATCCGTCGAAAACAATTGGTTTGGTGAATTTTGTTTTTTATTTAATTCCCCAGACGCGTTTCGCCCTTGTGGTGTAGGGCATCTTCAGTGGCTGTAAAGTGTTTTTACATGTGTTGTTACAATAATTACATACAATATAACTCTTAATAAATATGTATATACATATGTACACACTGGAACAACACATGCAAAAACACTTTACAGCCACTGAAGATGCCCTACACCACAAGGGCGAAACGCGTCTGGGGAATTAAATAAAAAACAAAATTCACCAAACCAGTTGTTTTCGACGGATTTATTTACAAAATTTTGCTCAGCAACTGCGGGAAGATGGCCTATTACCATATTAATATTGAAATTAGAATTTTATTGCTATAATTGTAAGTTGACAAACTGACTGCGAAAGAAAGAAAGCCTGAGTAACCAATATAATATTACAGAGACTTACACACGCTATCCGTCTGTCTGTCATCATTTAGTTAGTTTGCAAAATTTCATGACAAAATGTAATATTTATCCAAAAAATAGTGTACTATGTCCTTTCCAATGATATACAGTATTTAATTGTCAAATTCTATCAAGACCTGTATAGCCGTTTAGTCGATAAAAAATAGCAAACAGAAAGAATTACTTTCGCAGTTATGATATACTAGTGTAAATTGGTACTCAGCAGCAAAGTCAAAATAATGAATTAAATTTCAATGCCATGGAGCAGACACGCTCTGATGGTAATGAGGCTACACCCCTACCATCCTATGTTATGATTTTCTCCCACCCACATAACTTTGCTATTTACAAATACCCTCTTCAAACTCCTTCACTGATTTTCGTAATCACTTCATTATTTTGGTTAGTAATTTATCGCAGTCCCTGACTCTCATTTACAAAATAAAATTTCCTCATCCCCTTTCTCCTGATATCAAATGCGAGCATTCAGTTTTTATTTATTAATTAATATAGTTCCATAGATCCCTGCTGAGAAAGGACCTCTGCGATGTGAAAAATACAAATGGTTAATAATACACATACCGTATGAATAATAATCATATGAAAAAATTATTATACGTTACAAAGACAAAAATAAAATAAAAAAATAAAAATAAACAATAACTTTTTCAACTTAATGTTTCTGGGTTTTTTTATTGGCTTGCAGCTTTACGACTAATCGACGTCGAGGTGATTAGAGGCAGAAAGTGACTGAGGACTAACAACGGGAAGGAATTCGGCCATGGCCGTTTGAAGGAAGCATCCTGGAATTCGCCTGGAGTGATTTTGGGAACCCATGGGAAACCCGAATCTGGATGCCCGGACAGGGATTCGAACCAGCGTCCTCCCTAATGCGAGGCCAGGGCGTTAACCGCTCACCCACCACACTCGATGAATTTTGCTGAAGTTATATTAGATGTAATTAATTATTTCCTACAAATTCTCAACTGGAGTAGATGAAGTGGCCAATAAGATAATCTCTCAAATTTTCTTTAAATATGTCCTTATTATCTATAAACTATTTTATATTTTAAGAAGTTTATTAAAAAGATGTGTCCCAGAATAGTTACGTCCTCTTTGTGCTAATGACAGTGAAGTTTGTATTTTGAAATAGTTATTTCTGTTTCTTGTATCGAAAATGTGTGCTCTTAAATTAGTTGTTAACAAGTTAAAATGTTTTATTACAAAGCTCACGAGAGAATATAAATACGTACTGAGAATTTATTGGAAGAGAATTGAGCTTTGTCTGTAACCAGTTTTGTGTTTGCTCTACGCAACATCCTAAGTGTTCTTTTATGTGCTATGACAAATTTTTAGTTTGTGGAGAATTTCCCCGAAACATTATGCCATAATATGACTGAATGAAAATAAGCGGGGTACATTCCATTATACGTATTACTGCTAATCATTCTACCAATATCCATCCATGCTTTTTAGCAATTATAAGCCTTATACTAACTACACACTATGTATCCGTCTTTCAATTAATCCACCCACCTTTTTAATCAAGTTAGTTAGTGACTATATTCTACGGTAATTTCCACAAACAAATCCAGTATACGCTATAAATATCTAGATGATGGGGCCATTTATTTGAGTAGTCATGAACTTTGTCATTCAACAAGAAACATACTGGAGGACGTGAGTTCGAATCCCCGTTGGCCATCCTCATTTCCGTTTTCCGTGCCACCCCTGAAATCACTCCAAGTGAATACTGGGGTGGTTCTCTCAAAAGGTCAGTGCCGAATTCCTTCCCGTTCCTTGACTCAAGTCCTCTCCCACCTCTAATGACCTTGATGTCGACCAGGCATCAAATTGAGAACAAAAAAATAAAATTGTAGGACCGAATATTGTTGCCAGCTGTTATGGGCGCCTTTCCCAACAAAAGTGAAACCGTAATAATAATAAAATCTTAGTAATTGTAAACACTGGTCAGTGACAAAATTATTGATTACTGATCTATTCACGGCGAATGTGTTCTGTAGATTAGATCGGAAATTATGATATACAATGCGGAATGTTATGTGATGGGCCTGAACACGTCATTTGTTACAAGGAAGGCGACAACAAAACGCCTACTCAACAACAAATCGTATGGCAGAGGGGTAACGTACCACCTGCCAGACTCTACATAAAGGGACCCTAGCGGTGCACCAAACGGGACCAGTTTAGATGTATGAGGGGTGGCGTCTTACGTCAGAGACTAGCGGTACTGCTTCAAACACGTCGCACAGTCTGCTGGCAACTGCACCAAGACAACCAGCTGTTAAAGCGCTCACATATTGGACATATGGAAATTTGGAGTGGTAATCTGGTAATAGGCCATAATTCGGCAGTTGTTGAAAAATAATTTTATGAATAACTCCGTCTAAAAAAACTGTTTTCGTGAATTTTATTTTATTTTATTTTATTCCCCAGACACGTTTCGCCCTTGTGGTGTACGGCATCATCAGTAGCTGTAAATATCTTGTTGTTTTTTGCATGTGTGTTATTACAATTACTATCTACAGTATTCAGGGCACCCTCTTGCCCTTGGTGTTGGAAACGGCCCCTAAAGGCGGATGAATCAGAAATGATTAACGGAATGGGGATGCAGAAGGCAACGGGAAACCACTGCATTAAAGACCCAAAGGGTATCCCGAGGACATGTAATCCTCTCAAATTACATAGGGGGTATGTAGAAATGAAGAGGTTAGCACAGGATAGGAAGGGATGGAGAATTGCATCAAACCAGTCTAAACACTGACAACAACAACAACAAAAAAAAAAAAAAAAAAAAAAAAAAAAAAAAAAAAAACAGTATACGGGGGTGGTCTGAAAAGTTTCCGACCTCAACGTGAAGATGGCAGCACTCGTAAATAAAAACTAGTGAATTTCGTTGTTTATCTGTTGAAAGTTACTCACCAAAGTTTCAGCCATTTTGGACGCGCAGTTGTTATGTAACAGTCGTTTGAGTGAGTAGATGTGAGTGTTTTTGTGAAAATTGACAAAATCGAGTATCGAGCTGTCATTAAATATTTGTTTTTGAAAGGCAATACGCCTACGCAAATCAGAGATGAGTTGGATTCTGTGTATGGGGACTCTGCACCATCAGTTACCACAGTGAAATTTTGTGCAGCTGAATTTAAACGTGGCCGTAAGAGCTTGGGAGACGATGAACGTTCGGGACGTCAAAAAATTGCAACTACCGAAGAAAACATCGCCAAAGTTCACCAATTGGTGCTAGACGACCACCGAATTAAAGTGAGAGAGATAGCAGAGGTTATGAATATTTCAAAAGAACGCGTTTGTTACATATTAAATCAACATTTAGTTGTGAGAAAGCTGTCCGTGCGCTGGGTGCCGCGTTTGCTCACATTAGACCAAAAACGTGTTCGAATGAACATTTCCAACGCTCTGTTGGCGCAGTTTAGGCGCAATAAATCCGCGTTTTGGCGCCGATTAATTACTGTAGATGAAGCTTGGATACACCATTATACGCCCGAAACAAAAATACAGTCCAAACAGTGGACTGCAAAGGGGGAACCGGCTCCAAAAAAAAAAGCAAAAACTGTTTTTCGACTGGCGATTGTTTTTTTGGGATAGTCATGGAGTTATTTTAATCGATTACCTTCAAAGAAGAAAAACCATTTCAGGAGCATACTACGCATCTTTACTTGACAAGCTGAAGGCAGAACTTGCGAAAAAACGGCCACATTTGCAGAAAAAGAAAATCCTGTTTCACCAAGACAACGCTTCACCTCAGCGGTTACCATGGCGAAAATTCACGAATTACGGTTTTAACTGCTTGACCATCCGCCTTACTCACCAGATCTAGCCCCAAGCGACTTCTTTTTGTTCCCTCATCTAAAAATTGCGCTCAGAGGACAGAGATTTTCGTCTATGAAGAGGCAATCACCTTCGTGAACAATTATTTTGCAGAGAAAAACGCCGAGTACTATTTGGACGGGTTACAGAGATGAGAGCATCGCTGAGATAAGTGTGTAGAGTTACAAGGAGACTATGTTGAAAAATAAAAATAAAAAAAATCAGAAAAAATGTCTTGTATCTTTGTTAGGTCGGAAACTTTTCAGACCACCCTCGTATATTGAAGCCACTGATAATGCTCTAAACCACACGGGCAAAATGCGTCTGGGGGATAAAATAGAATGAAATTCTCCAAAAAAGTTGTTTTTACAAAATTACTAACGGAGGAGATTCAAATTTCAGGCCCTAACCTACCGGGCGTCTTCTGTTGTTATCTAGCAGAAAGATGATACAGGCGTGACTATCTTCCTAAGTTTTTTTATTTATTTATTTGTTGGTCAGCTTCTGGAATGGTTTGCTGATGTCCTCCATCCCTTTATGTTTTCCTGTCCTAAGTCTCTCGACTTGTTTGATGCACTCCTGCATCTCTTCCTATCTTCATTTTTACCTCTTCATCTCAACATACCCTTTACAGCCCAAGTACTAAATTATTTGCCTCAAGCCTTCTTCTGCTTTTCTTCTTTCTTCAGTGTTCCCTTCACTAACAGTCAGTACCACATATTTATAATCAGCGTTTTTGTCAATAGTCTCACGACTGGTTTGATCCAAAGCTCCATCTCTTCCTATTGTAGTGAACAGTGTGTCACTCCACATTTTATCATATTAATAGGACCAAAGTGTGAATGAAAAGGTTGGTTGGAGAGACAGGGTATGCCACCTATTGACGGAAAGATGTGCTCTCTCTTTTCATGGCGAACGGTGGGGGTTGACCAGCGGCTGAACACCTCATCGGCCAATGGAATTTCGCCCGCCAAAGTGGACAAAAGGGTGAGCTGGCTGCCGGAAGAAGAAGGACACTGGGGCACAGGTGCCTGCCCAAGCAACACCTATGTGCCACCTCTCTGTGGATGCGGACCAAGAAGCTGTGTAAAGTTATGAGTATAAGTGTGGTTTTCAGCGGGAAATAGTGCAGTGGTTAAACTTAAAGTTTAACTAAGTTTATGGTTGCTTGGCGCCGCGGTTGGACCTCCTGATCGACTAAGGATGCTGGTTTAGTGCATCTACACAACATCATGCAATTGAGAAGGTGAATATAACATTACCACTGAATTGTTTAGGAATCAAGACTCCAGTAAACGTTCCTGGGTGAAGCGATTCACCAGATAAGAAGTTCTCATGTCCAGTAAAATTGTTTATAATGAGCTAGTCGGACGATTTGTCTTGAGTCAACAGCGTGTTAACATAAGTCTCATGTAGGGTGGCGCCCATGGAATCAATTGTTGTTATTTTTGATGATTATAAAAAAGGAAGGTGAATGTTAAATTTTTATAATTAAATTCATCAAGTTTCATATGTGAATATAAATGTCTAGTTATGTTTGTGAATCTTTTGTTCAGAGCAAATTTGACCCATTCCCCGCAAAAATGAGATGCTTATGAAATATCAATGTAAGAAGAATTGATCTAATATTGAAATTAATGTGAATGTAAAATATTAAATTTCCATATTTATCATTGCTATTTAAGCACAGAGATGGTCGGACCGTCACACTATCTTGAGCTAATATTATTATATCAGCATTTCAAGATACTACACTGGTTTCCCACACCGTTGGGAAGGTGGATTGGTTCCTTCAAAAAGGCCATGGCCGAATTCCTTCCCGTCTGTTGCTCCCAGTTCTTTACCACCGCAATTGAGCTCGACGAGGCATAAAGAAGTAAGCAAAAAAAAAGACAACTACCTCGTTTTTTTTACTTATGTATTTACGTCTCGTGGAAGTTGAGGTTAACAGCGGTGATAAATAAATGGGAGCAAGAGACGGGAAGGAATTCGGCCATGGGGCATTCGCTTGGAGTGATTGGGTGAAACCATGGAAATTCCAAATCTGGATGCGTGGATGGGAATTCGAACCCACTTCCTTCCGAATGCGGGGCCGGAGAACTACCTCGTCAACCATATGATTCACACATTTTAATCTTCGTCTTCCTTTAGAATTATTTCTCTCGGCGATTCCCGCCATTACCAAATTATCCAGTCCAGGATGTCTGAAAATGTGACGACAATCCTGTTTCTTCTTCTCTGAGGCTTTTCAACAACCTCCTTTCCTTTTTTCCAAAAAACGCTAATTTCAAACTTTATCGTCTACTTAATTTTCAACGTCCTTTAATAGCCAAATGTCATCTCATCATATTTTTTGACTTTAGGAGGACAGATAAGAGACTGGTGGAGTGTACAAGTAGTATATTGACGATAAGACCTGGAAGAATACTGAAAAAAAAAATAATAATTAGAAGTTGAACATGGGAAGGGAATACATCACCGTGACCACAAGGTGGCACTCCATTTCAGGAATACGGAAGTTGGAAAAAAATTTATTTTGTTGGTAAGGAATTCAGAGATTGCATTGCACTTCCTATAAGATGTGTACCTTTAATTTGAAAATTTCCAACCTTCTCAGCCGAATTTAATTTTTTTGCCTGTACCATGCTGTCAGACTTTAAAACTATAACACTCTCCGTATATACAACAAAAACAGCAAAATATCATCGTCAATATTTACATAATCCTAACAGATCTACAGTTAGCTTTGACAAAAAAAAAAAAAAAAAAAAAAAAAAAAAAAAAAAAAAATCACATAATTTTAAAAAATAATTGCTATGCCACAAACAACGATTACGTCACAATTATTAGCATTTAAAAACCAGCATAATTTTTAATGAATGATTGGACTTATTTGTGTATTAATCTTAGATGAAATGTAGAACCTCTGGACTGTATTAAGAATTTTTGATGTATTAAGAACAGGTTAATCTTTCGTTCCTTGACTCTTGGTTACGTAGCATCTTAAAAATTACCGCAGAATTTAATCTAGAAAATGAGCTTTAAAACTGTGAAAACCACATCAAAATATCCTACGTATTTTTTGCGTGATGCCCTTAACACACAAAACACACGCAAATCCGTAGGAAACGGCTGCCACAGGTTTGGATATGTAGACATGAAGCAATTTATTTAATAGTTATTGCAGTTGAATTGTAGATGTTATGTTTGAAAAGAGACATCAGGTCATATAGGAAGAGATGGTCGATTTCGTTAAAATAGTAGAGAGAAGAAAGCAAACCGAATCTTATTGTGTTTTTGTTTTTATGTTTTTTGTTTTTGTTTTTGTTTTTGTTTTTGTTTTTTTGTTTCTTTGGAGGCAAGGAACGGGAAGAGTTAAGCTATGGCATTTTGAAGGAATCAACCCAGCATTCAGATCAAATGATTTCGGGAAGTCAAAGAAAACCGAAATCTGGATGACAGTACTGGGATTCGAACCCACGTCCTCGCGAATGCCTGTTCCGATGGTTAGCACTCACCCGCCAAGCTTGGTCCTATATTATACTCACATCATGGACTTGAATCATCATAAACTGACCTAACAGATAATCTCATCGGAATTTTTGCAGCCGACGGGCTTTTCTGCCCCGCGGGCATCAAGATGGCCGACGCAAAGAGGATTAAGCCGAGAATTTTTCACCCACCACGTCCACGAGTAACTGATACATAAATACTGAAGGAACGTGCAGGACTTAAAACGGCGGACAAAGCGGGACAATCTCCGCGGAGAATGGGACTTCTCGCCTTGCGAGCCGGCGACAATGCCCTGGATACCGGAACCCCACGTCTCGGGTTGCAAAATGGGCCCGCGTTAAAAAGAGACCAGGACCGGCTTTATCGTGGCTCCGACGGCAGATGGTCGATCACAGGTGTCGGAATTTCGACCGTCGACGCTGTTCTTGCGAGATCGATTGTGTATCGACGGAGCAGTCGATTCAACAGGTTATAATGCCTCCTCAATGTGAACATTCTGGGAGTTCATAACTTTGACAGCTACATCTGTAGCTAACACTAAACCGTTTGATTCCCCTAGTTCTTTGCTCGATGATTTATCCCATGTAACCTGGTAAGCTTTATGTCCACTCCATTCAGTCGAAGACATGAACATAAAAAATGAAATCCCCAGAGACCTATACTGACCCGTCAGTGCGTTGAGGCACAGCACAGTGGATCGTGGAGATACAACGTGACCGGGCATGGGACCAAGCTCCCGCGTACCGTCGCCCCGATTGCGGTTTTTAGGTATTTATACAGGGTGATTCACGAAGCAATTATTTTAATATGTTATCTTACAAGTAAAACTAAAGAAAAAGTTTATATGAGCACAGGTCCGCAAATGTTTGGTTTTTTTTTTCCGACTGGTTTGAGGCAATCCTCCATCCCTTCCTATCCTGTGCTAACCTCTTCATTTCTACATACCCCTTACAACACACGTCCTCAATTATCTGCTTCATATATTCTAATCTCTGTCTTTAATTTTCAGCATTCTTCAGTAGCACCACATTTCAAAAGCTTCAATTTTCTTTATTTCCGGTATTCCTAAAGTCCATGTTTCGATACCATAATGTGCTGTGCTCCACACAAAGAGTTTTAAAAAGTTCTTTCTAATTCCTATATCAATATTTGAAACTAAAAGGTTTCTCTTTTTCATGAAGGCTTTTTTTGCTAGTGCTATTCTGCTTTTAACGTCATTCCTGCATCGGCCATCGGTTGTAATTTTGCTTCACAAGTAACAGAACTCACTTACTTCTCCTAATGCATCCGATCCTATTTTTATGTTTAATCTACTAAAATATTTTGCCTGTAATTTAACATCCTCGTTAATATGAAGCCATCGCAAAACTGTACGAGGTCACATTAAAGCACGATTTACATTTATTTTGTTGTTATTGATCTGGTGAATGTAGACGAAATTAAGAACAACCCCGTGAAACTGAAACGAGCAACAAAATCTATTCACACACGTGCAGCTAAATGCATTGAACTCGGTGGAGACATTTTTGAACATTTGTAGTGAATGTATTTTGAAATTGTATGTACACTGTACAACTTCCTTAACACTGAGCTATGGTATTAATAAAATCAGATTATTTGACACATTCATACTGTTTTAGTTAACTTTATTACAATCATTTTCCATAATTAAATTCTATAGAACTTCTGTTGAAAACTTTGTGCAATTGACTGGGTGGAAAAAAAATTGTTCCAAGTAGCTAATAAATGACAAATTTTCCCAAATTATTTCTTTGCTTCTCTGCAATTTCTGGAAAACTACTGCAGATACACGTCTGTGACTTGTTTTATTACATTCACCAGAACAATAACAACAAAATAAATGGAAATCGTGCTTTACTGTAACCTCGTACAGTTTTTCGATGGCTTCATATTAGCGAGGTTGCTAAATTTCAAGCAAAATCTTTTATTAGCCGTAACTCCGTAACTAAACATTTGCGGACCTATGTTTATATGCACGTTTTTCTTTATTTTTACTTGTAGAATAACACATTAAAATATTTGCGTATCTTCGTGAATCACCCTATATACATATAATATAATGCTCTCGGGTGTCTAGCCGCGTTAAAGAAGAATTATAATTACACTATATTTAGGCGATTGCAGTCTCCGTTTTCCGCATTCATAGGTATATGCTTAAAATCACTTACCGGTTGATAGGCTGGAACTTTTATTCGTTTAGCAGCCAGCGTGAAATACTGTTTAACTGAATCAAACAGGAATGACTCCATCATGGAAACAATGCATTGTAGTGAAAGAACTATAAATCTTTTTGGCAACATTATGCAGAAGTCTTAGTGCAGGGAAAGGAGCTGATTCCATAACTTCTATTACGGAAATACGGGTGCAAACTGTCACACACTTTTTTTTAAAACATCTATTTCATGTTATCAAAGAAAAAAAATCATATAAATCAGGTTCACTATTATACGATGAACAAAGTCAATATAACTGAAAGTCGTTAAATTATATTTTTTCATTCAGACATGTTCTAGCATAAATTTTTTTCCGATTTTGTTCCTTCCTATTTATTTTCCTGATGGCTTGATAAGATTCTCCATTTGTTTCTTAATTGCCTGATTAATATATTTTATCTTTGTTGCATCTACAACTCGTTCCTGCAATTGATCCTTCCATTTATAAATTAACCAACACCTCATGTCTTAAGGTGTGAGCCAACGTCTTGTCTCTTCTTTCTGTAAGAGACTTTCACAAAAGTTTTCCTAGCCTCTACAATTTTGAAGTCAGGTTAATTTTCAATATAACATCTTTTTATATCTCCATTTTTTTTTTCATTCCAATCTCCACTTCCATAAACAGTTGTTCTCCACCCTTGCAGTTATCGAAGATTCTGTCTGAGTTGGTATTGAAACTAAAATATTAATATTTTTCGAGAAGATTCTCTTCGATAGCGCTATTATGATTTTGACATGGTCATCACTTCTGTCATCAGCTGTAATTTTACTTCCTATTAAGCATACATAACAGGTCACTAGGGATAATGTAGAGTAAGAATGGAGCTTACATTCCACCTTTCTATTAATTTGTATTCAAAACTGCTTTCATTTATTTCTATTATTTATTTTTTTACAAACTTTGGTCATAATAAATTTACTTTCTATCTCACACACAGACTCTTATTCGGAAATATTGCATATATATATGGTTATTGCTGTATATACCGCTGTCTGTACCGTTCAGAATTTTTATTACATGTGTAAAGTTCCAACTCACATGTAGAAACGTGGCACTGTTGTTACTTTTCTATGTTTAAACATTTTCACATATCTTTTTAGTGATGTTTATTTCAATTGTAATACCTACACCTTACTCCCGGAGGCGTTCATCCCACATAATTGTTGAGTGAAGCTTTAATAAATATAGTTGGAGCTTTTATTCACCAAACCAGCACCTCCCCTGAGAAATAAAAAATATGTCAGGGCCCAGAATTCAACCGTGTGGTAGCCGCGCAAAGTGTTAGATTTTGATGACATTTTTTCGTTTCTGATTACGGACCTGACGCTGTATCACGACTCTTATCTCAGGATTGAGGCGTAGCGCAGGTAATTCGACTCCAAACACGGAAACTAGAGAACGCCTGAGACCGTTTCCGACTGACAAGTGGCCATCTGATCCCGTTATGAAGGACAAACGCCCGGACGGGGGTCAAGATAGCCATCTGGCCTTCACTCTGCTAACCTCCACCCTGGCCAACCCTCACCCCTGAGATTTTTTTATCGCAGCTGTCCAAGGAAGATGGTCGGTTCGCTGGGGCCAGAAGGAACTAGAGGGGACAACGATAAAAAAAAGGGGGAGGCAGAAGAAAAATAGCGGTGGTATTGTTGACCGCCGAAAGGGCAGCTGGGATCAACCCCTTGCGTTTGGAGAGAGGGACCAACGAAAAAAAAGAAGGAATGTCTTCGTGGTTAGACCTCACAAAGGACACCGTGTTTGGCGCTCCAAACCGCAAGAGCATTGACCGACGGGGGATGCGAGATCTCCAATCCTTTTGTCGTCCTCGCTCAAGGACTACGCAATAATGGAATCGTCCAATTTGGAAGGATTTCCGTGTTTCCGGATGGTTTTCTCCGATTTTTTTTTTTTTTGCGGAATAAAGATAGGTGTGTTGGCGT
Organism: Vandiemenella viatica; assembly: GCA_031002005.1. Taxonomy (NCBI): domain Eukaryota; kingdom Metazoa; phylum Arthropoda; class Insecta; order Orthoptera; family Morabidae; genus Vandiemenella; species Vandiemenella viatica. The sequence goes on from CM061918.1 coordinate 111,387,248, forward strand.
TAAGAAAGGATTTTAGTGCCGCGGTTCGTTTTGAGTGTGGTCGAGGGGACAACTGAAAGGAAGGTTGCTATGTCCTTCAACACATCCGCTCAGGTGGAGGAAACATGAGATGGTTTAACTATGTTCATTGTCCTACAGCATCACTAAATACAAGTACAGCGAAAGTCTGAAACAATTATCTCACAGAAGGACTTGAAATACAATATCTAAATTGCAAGATGATCGCCCAATCACTTTGCTGTGAGTCTGAGCTTAAATATGAATAGGATATTTATGTGGAGAGGCTGCGATATTTTTTTAACATTTTTTTTTTTTTTTATTTCGTAGATGTTAAAGACATTGTTGGTGAAGATGTTCTGTCCAAACAAGACAGGATGAATGCTGAATTGTCACAGTTTCATTTCTGTACTCATTTTTTCCACGAGCGATTAGGGAGTGGAATAGAAAGGATTTACCAGGCGGGAGTAGCTTTCGATAAAGCACTCCGGCCATCCTGATCTGGGTTTTCCATGGTTTCCCCAGATCGCTCCATGCGAATGCTGGGATGGTTCCTCACAATAGCCCATAGGCGCCTCCTGCCATATCCCGTATATCCCTTCCAAACCATTACCTTTCCGGATAGGTGCAATGCACCCTCCGCCACACACTTTTAGTGAATCGCGGAATAATAGTAATAGTTCGGGCTTAGCATTCTGCAAAAGTATGCGCTGCAGAATTCAGTTCCCCGAAATTATTTTAGGCAAATGCCGGAAAGGTCTCTTCAAATAGCATTGCCGAATTCCTTCCCTCCTTCCTTCCTTCCTTGTTCTACCTCTCTCGCGCCCCATCGTTTCCATGTTTTAATTACCTCGACGAACCATAATAATAAAAAATCGTGAGTGGTCATAATGACCTGATGACTGGGTTTCTTATTGGCTGTGCAATCCGCCACTATTGTAGCCGTCTATCCGAACACGGTAGTCCTACCGGGTATAGGGAACTTAACGATTTACCGTGGAAACCGAACCGCGTAAACATTCTGGCGTACTTCTCAGTACACAGCAAGTTGTGACAGAGGAGAAGGCCAGGTTAAGAGTTTTTAAAACATCTGCCAAGACAGGTACTCGAACCACGGACCTGTCGATACAGAAGACCGAATAAAAAAATGAAAGAAGAACAGACATTTCAATAACGGCGAACAGGGGAGGTGGGTTAAATGTTTCAAGTACTTAGGACGTAAAGTTAAAAACGAAAATAAAGAGGATTCAAATCAAATGAAGACCCAAATGTTCTCTATGTCTTCTCACTAGTATGGTATCTGTTTCAATAATCCTACATTATATTATATAAGACTAAAAACCAAGCCATTGTTATTTTTTCTACACGCATGAAAATGTTACTAACAATATCTCTTCGCCAAAAATTGGATGTCTCAAGTAAAAATATAAGGAAAATACAGGGTGATTCAAAATGATTGTCGGGGTTTCATGAATTTTTTACCGGCTGTGTACAAAAGATACAAGTATTATCTTTACATGGATCAATAAACAAACTCTCAAAGTTTTGTTTTGTAGCAGCCGCTAATCTTGTAGTTACGTTTTTTTCCGCCAGATGTCAGTGTTTGCAATATGGCAGCTAACGCTATAGAGAAGCCATTTTGAACTCTAGATTTTCACGTGAGTCAGTCAGTTACCGTTGTCCAATGGCACTTTCGAAATTTTTTTTATGAAGGATGCACCTTCAGACAATTCCATTCGGAGGTGGTATGCGCAGTTCGTGGCGAATGGCTGCTAATGCATAGGGAAAAGCAGAGGGCGTCCTTCTGTGTCGGAAGTCGACGTGAACCGCGTCAGAGAAGCTTATCAACGTAGCCCGCGGAAATTAACAAGAAGAGGCAGCAGAGAACTGAACATTCCGCATACCACAGTTTGGCGCGTGCTACGAAAACGCCTAAAAATGAAATCCCATGGTCTCTGAGTGGTTGCTGCCTCAGCTGAACGATGTGGATGATTTCATATTCCAACAAGATGGTGCTCCACCTCATTTCCATCGGGAGGTCAGAACATTTCTCAGCGAACAATTGCCGCAGTGATGGATAGGACGCGGAGCCGACAGTGACCAAATACACATGGCTTGGCCAACTCGTTCACCAGATTTAACCCCATGTGATTTTTTTCTGTGGGGTTACGTCAAGGATCAAGTTTATCTTCCTCCTCTACCTGCGACTATCCCGCGACTGAGAGAACGGATCAGGGCCGCCTTTCTAAACATTTCTGATGACATGCTGCGTCGCGTGTGGGATGAAATGGACTATCGCATAGATGTGTGCAGAGTGACACAGGGCGCACATATCGAACATTTGTAATGGATGTGAAAAAACTTGATGAGTTTCTTTAGACATCAAAATAAGATTCAAATTCGTATCTCAATGTAGGAATTTTTTGAAACCCCGACAATCATTTTGAATCACCCTATATTGTTGTTTCGCTTTTTATATTAAAAAATTCCTAAATTACAATAAACTAGTTTCATGGTGCTTCCATTACGGACGATAAAAAAGCTCAATTTTCTTAAAACAGTTACATAATTATCAGCGGGTAATTTAGTTCGTCATTCAAATGATTTTCCTCTTAGACTCTATAAGCATCAACATGAAAAATCTGAAAGAGAATATATGCTAAGCATCATGCAAGGAAGACTATCAGGATATTAACGTTTCTTCGAAAACTCAAAATTGGATGATTCTTCACGAGCATAAAAAGAGACCTCATTTTGCCATCTCCCTTCCCCTCTCCCCTAATTCCTTTTTCATTTATTTCTGTAATATACAGTATGATACTAAGCTGAACGGTCTGGTGGCTCAGTGGTTAAGGCATATGACTGGAGATCGAAAGGCATCTGGTTCGTATCCCTGTTTCCATGGGGATTTACCCGACCTTCACCTCTGGCACAGCTTGCTGTGTAAGGTGAAGTAAAGCTTCTGTGGTTTGGGTTACACATTAAATTCTAGGTCCCCTTTACCAGGTGAGATTACTGGATTATGTTACGTAAGGAGAAAAGGATCTGTCCACCCTTTCTCTGATATCAAGCCTCCTTCACGGATGTCCAAACAACCTTCGGGTAATATATCTACTTCTATTTACTACTGGTTTACGCCTCGTCAGTGTTGTCAGAGGCGAGAAAGGATGGGGGCAAGGAACGGGAAGGAATTAGGCCATGGCCTTTTGTAGGAAGCATATGGGCATTCACTTGGAATGATTTGGAAAAACCCAAATCTGTATGGTCGGACGGGGATTCGATCACACGTCCTCCCGAAGTCGAACCAATCGATATTCACAAAAACTTCCGACATGTGTTTGACAGGATTCCATGAACTTTAAATACGGTTTAGGCTTGGTATGACAAATTTCTAGCCACTGTGAGTGTAAAAAGGTGTAGGTTCAGGAGTTCTGGGACAGAACATTTACACAGTTAGGGATAGGACGAGATTGACCGACTAAGTGGCCATTACGATCTCCAGACATAACCCCTCTGGATTTCTTCCTGTGGGGTTATTTGGAAGACACAATGTAAGCCTAATATGTACGTTATATTTGTGATCTCCGCAGAAGAATTGTGGATACAATCGGTTTAATCATTCCAGACATGTTAAGATGCATGTGGTCTAAAATTGAGTATCACTTAGAAATTTTGAGTGTTACGAAAGGGGCACGTGCAGTAGCGCAATGATTTTTTTTGTCCAAAACTTTTTGAGTTGTTTTTTAGTACGGTGAAAATCGCAAGGTTTTTTTGGTAACACGTTAATATATCTGAACCAACAAAAATTGTCGTATCGGTCCGAAATTTGGTACATAAGTACCTTATGTGGTAATATTTGACTAAAAGTGTATAATGCAAGCGTTTGAGTATTTGGAAATTAGGTAAAATCACTCGAAATATAGGTAGATGCATACTGTACATGTTATAACGCAAGAAATATACTAGGTGTTTCAAAAATGACCAGTATATTTGAAAAGTCAGTAAAAACTAAACGGGCAGCGATTGAAATACACCGTTTGTTGCAATATGCTTGGGACAACAGTAAATGAACGAGTTTTGGAAATGATGGGTGAGAAAAGAAGTTTATGGAAGAAGAGACAGGCTGGTAGGTCATATTTTGAGACATGCTGGATTGGTTAATTTGTTAGTGGAGGGAACAGTCGAAGGTAAGAACTGTAGAGGTAGTCAGAGATTAGAATATATGAAGCAGATAATTGAGGACGTGGGTTGTAAGAAATGAAGAGGTTAGCACAGGATAGGAAGGGATGGAGGATTGTATCAAACCAGTCTATAGACTGACGACAGCAAAAAAAAAAAAAAAAAAAATGTAAATTTTCAGGCAAACAAACTTTCGAAATTAGTTACAATTTTCAACAACAGATGGCGCTGTAGGCGATTTGAGAGATATAGAAGTAAACGCAGTCTGTGAGTTCGCCATTCTGTAAGTCGTCTTTCTGCTGTTCACAGATTGCAAGTTTGCTGTGAAAAAATGGTTTATTCCTTAGAATTTTAGATTTTTCCAGACTGTTGCGCCATCTGTTGTTGAAAATTGTAACTAATTTCGAGTTTGCCTGCCTGAAAATTTACTGTTGTCCCAAGCAAGTTGCAACAAACGGTGTCTTTCTATCGCTGCCCGTTTAGTTTTTATTGATTTTTCAAATATACCGTTCAATTTTGAAACACCCTGTACGTTATTATCTATTAATATTTACCCTTCGTGTTCCTTACTATTAATTCTCTGTCCAGGCTGCATTTCAACCTAGCCACAACAGCCAGTAGCAAAAAATTAAACCAACTTTAATGCTCTGCATCAACCATCGGTTACGCTACAAATCATCTTTCATCCTGGAGGTAGGCTGTCATGCAATATATGTTAGCGAGAAAACCAATATGTCGGCTACGCACGGAGAAATTGTGACTGTTACAGATTTTTCACTTTTTAAGTAACTTCAACTGTGGAGAGCAGTTTCTATCCAATAATCTAGACTTAGAAACACATGGAATAAACATCAACAGCTATAAATGTGTATTTCTTTTGTAATATGACGTATGAATCTACCCAAATTTCGAGTTTGCTTCATTTCCACATACTCGCAGCTTTCTGTATGCACTTTTAGTCAAATATTACCACCTAAGAAACGTGTGTACCAAATTTCAGACCGATAGGACAATTTTTGTAGGTTCCGATGAATTAACGTGAAGACTTATATATATATTTATATATTAGGTACAATAATAGCCAACCAGTTGCTTAAATTTTTGGTTTATTAATCTTAACTGCAGTTTCGACAAACATAAGCTAGTCAGGCAGGCAAATAAAAATTAGACTTAAAGAACATTTACTAAAAAAGAAACCGTTAATATGCCTAATTCTACATTCGGCGAACATTTGAAAATGTCCAATAACTCCGCAAGAGATTTAGCAAATACTATAATCCTACACAGAGAAGTAAAAGGGCGCAAATTAAATTTGCTAGAAGAACTAGAAATTTTCAAACACCTAATGAAAGACGACGGCAACATGCTAATTATCAATGCCAGCTCGCCAACAGACAATTTTTTGTATCCTTTAAGTCAATAATTCTAACGGAATGAGATGGTACATTGCGGTATTTATATAATGCCCGGTTCCCCTCAGAATTCTCATATATTCTGTAATTACTGTATTTTGTTTTCAGAGTAGATTTTAGTCTAATTTTAATACCCTAAATGTTATTTGTGCGATTACTTCACATTTAGTTGTTTTTAATTAATTGGTCATTGCTATGTTGCAATCATGTTAAATGTTCATATTTAATAGTGCAAATTTACACCCGTATCCCCACGTTCCTCCCCTCCCCCCATTTTTGCACGGTGGGGTACTAAAATCATTAACTCAATCACACGTTGCTCGGGCGGTTATGAGAATTTACCGTATGGTGCCAACTACCATTTTTACTTGGGTTGCTATTCACAGCATTTTAATCAGTTGGCGGAAATCTCCCGCCCTATGCGGACAGTGGATGCAATGACGCAAGTAGTAATCCTGTTTGAAATTTTTGACATTGTGCAGGTTCGCACTAAAATGACACAAGTTGTATATTACATCCGCCTATGAACCCCTGAATGTACGTATACTGTTTTTGTAGATCTAGTGACAAATGTTGTTTTATATTTTATTATATTATTTTCATAATTTATAATAAGAATTTTTATGAATTTTTTCCAGGTACTCCTGAAGAAGACAAACTTATGTTTGTCGAAACTGCAGTTAAGATTAATAAATCAAAAATTTAAGCAACTGCTTGGCTATTATTGTACCTAATACGAGTTTCACCGTTGCTCAAGATTTTAACATACATATATATTTTAGTTTGAAACCAGGGAGACTTAATGTGGCCACAGTGAAGGTACTATGTCGCCATCTGGTGGGGTTGCCTCCCCGTAACCTACTTTGGACCGGGTTCATTGTGATCCTACATCCGCCGGCGTGAAGTGTGAAATTCTCGAAGCCTGCTCCTAATCGGCCATCCAATAGGCCCCCTTCCACACCTTCTGGGGTCGAAAAAATTAGGAAACGAGCCGCGAATGGGGCGGCCGATTCAACTTTTTTACTTCCCCCCTCCTTCTTTCTGTTCACATTTCCTCCACCGACGGCAATCTCACTGTCAACTCGGCATGAACCACGTGTACAGGGAAGAATATCGGACTATTGAAGTCGTCCATTTTCCTTCGCCAGCAAAACTGAACAGATGTGAGAATTGAGTCTTTTGCGGCATGCAGCTGATAAATCAAATGAACAGACATACGATACATACCGAAGGTGATGGGTGTTTGGTAACCATCTGTTGCGCATTCGGGAGGCCGTGTGTTCGAATCTCCATCCGGCCATCCAGATTTGGATTTTTCATGGTTCCCCCACAACACTCCAGGCGAATGCCGAAATGATTCCTTCAAAAAGTCATGGCCGAATTCCTTCCCCTCATTTCTTTCCCGCCTCTAATGAGTTCACTGCAAAAAAAAAAAAACTTATTTTTATTATTTTTTTTTTTCCCAACAGTCTCTCGACTGGTTTGATGCAATCCTCCATCCCTTCCTATCTTGCGCTAACCTTTTCATCTCAACATGCCTCTTACAACCCACGTCCTCAATTATCTGTGTCTGGTAGCCTAGTGGCTAAGGCGCTTGATTCGAATCCCGGCAGGTGCAGGAATTTTCAGAGTTGTGTTTGGTCATATGAGCTATGCCAGGACTCTCCGTGGTTCTGATTCCACCTTAAACTGTAGGTCCCAGAGGAAAGGTACTGACCGTCATACCTCTGACACAATGGCTTAGTATGTCTCCTTCGGGAGGATCCAACCAACCTTCGGAATGTGGACTAAGTTAAGTTTTAGTATAGTCTAATCTCTGTCTTCCTCTGTTCCCTCCACTAACAAATTAACCAATCCTGCATTTCTCGAAATATGACCAACCATCCTGTCTCTTCTTTCAATAAGACTCGTCCGCAAATTTCTTTCCTCGCCCGTCATTTCTAAAACTCGTTCGTTTCGTACTTTATCCCTTGACTAAATAAGCAAATAAATAAGTAAAATAAATAAAAAATTATAAATATCCTTATGATGAAGAATTTAGTTTAATAGTTTTTACAGCGCTCCATGTAATCAGCCCTTCTTAGATTACACTGATAAAACCTGCAGTAAACCTCTTTCCGCAATATGACCAGTATGCTAGTCTTTTATTATTTAGGGCTTTTAGGGTTCGTTTATGGAGAGGTCATTAGAGATGAATAAGGATTGCTGGCAAGGAATGGAAAGGAATTCAGCCATGGCCCTTATAAGGAGCCATACTAGTATTCGCCTGGAGTGGTTTCTGGAAATCCTGGAAAACCGAAATCTGGATGACTGGTCGGGGGTTGCAACCACCGTCCTGAATGCTAGGTCTAAATGGTACCACTCACACACCAAAAACATGGCGTGTGTCGTTCGATTAATTTCATTAAACTGATAATATACACAGAATTGTCAAAAATCATGGGATACCTCTTATATGCTCTGTGAGATCCCCCTTTAGACCCGCAAAATGCAGTAATCCAACCTGGAATTGACTCAGCAAGTGGTCCGAAGTCATGCTTCTTTTACAGCTATCCAAAACAGCGAATGGACGTGCAGGGCGTTGTGTATAAACTGGTCCTTCAATCATTTATTAGATATATTCGATTCGAGTCTGACAATCTAGGGGGACAAATCATTCTTTGGAATTGTTCAGAACGTTACTCAAATATATGTTGCATGATGACCCGGTGAATCGGCGCATGTCTCACAGTTATCATAAACGGCAGAAGCAACATTACAGATTTAAAATCAGGGACAGTTTTTGACGTATCATCATGGATCTAGCACATTTCCAGTTTATAGGGTCAAAGATTATAATAGGTTGGCCTGATCTGACAAAATACCAACTTGATCTGTGTATCGCCCTTAAGATTGTAGCGGTATGTGCCGGAGGGAGGTAAGGGTGAAATCCTTTTTCTTGTTTTTATAATTCAAAGAAACCCTAAGCTGCTAATTTATTGGGTACTCATAATGGCGTACAGGCGAGGCTTATTTATCGTTAACATTGACACATTGAAATATGATAAAAAGAACTATGCAAAGCCTCTTCTTACAATTGGCAACATATTAACAAATGAACAAAGCATTAAAACACCACCACCTTTTAAATTAATCTTGAAGCAAACTCCCAATGTTAATTGGCAAGCACGAATGCTTCACACTTGATTTTTTAAAATGAAAGTTCCCTTCACAAGGATCTGGAACCATAAATCAAATACAGTATTGACATTAACTGTATCCGATCTCAAATGCCGGGCGCCAGGATAATTTAAATTATCCACCAAGTGTGGCTTTAAGAAAGTCTGCCCCAGCTAGCTCAATATTTGGGGGTGCGAGAATTCCTAATCATTCAGTGGTCGTTACAGGGCTGTACTCAATGACCGAATGAAAGTACCAAACTGCACTGTAGAATTATTACCGTGATGCCGATGTATTTCCCGCGACGGCGGTATTACTATAGCCCCTTGGCTATAGCGGACAATGCACCACGTCCGTCAGCAAGTGTACTGGATGCGTGCACAGCGACCTCACTGTACAGGACACGCTTAATGACCCTCAGGTTCGATGCCAAGACGGAGCGATCTCCAACTTCGGAAAATCCGCTCCTTCCAGACTGAAGGATCGGAGTCAAATCCCCTCCAGCGTCCGCCGGAAAAACCCTCCTCCCGTCGCTCGTGGTTTACATAGAGCAAAAATACACCGGCATTACAAAATGCAAAGGATAGTCTCTCGTTGATTGGTCCTGCCATTTCCAAGCTCCTCCTACCGGCTGTGACGATAGGCGAACATTGTCTTTCTCGATTCGTGCGAACTCGGCATAGCCTCGGACTTATTCGTCACCTGTGACCTCCAAACTGCCCGTTCGGAGGCCTGGGGTTTGGATACGATCATTCACCCCAGTGTACAGTTTCCCCGGAGCCTAGGGATTATACGCTTGACCAAATGCGTGAGAAAGGGAAGCAGGTGTGCATTGTCCCTGGCAGCCGCCGGCCTGTCGCGACAATCTGGCGCGTCTAGCTCAGGTCCCACAAACACTGACAATCCTCTCCCTAAACTTCCTTTCTTATTCTTTTGATATATAAAAATATACAAAATATTATATATAAAAATGTACGGAATGACCCATATTTGGTCATTCTGTTACAAGGTGAATAAAATCTTTTGTGTTTGAAGAACTCAGACGTGTAAATAGATGTAATAAACACATACAGGGACGATCGCGCTAGCAACTAATTGTTTCAAAGGTCGTAGACTCTGAATTGGTGAAATACAAACTTGTGTTGGACCCTTAAAGTTCACACTGCCAAATTTGGAGAAACCCTGTTTGCTTCGAAAGCATCTTTTTCTTTTAATGAAGCTGTACAAACAATCATAATTTAATCTTTGGTCATAGTGTCTGTAAAGGCCAAATAACTTAATAAATATTCCAGATTATTAAACAGTTGAGCAAGTCCGAAAAAATAAATTGTCAGAATACTCGATTCGGCAACATCTTTGGTCTGAAGTACACTTTATATAACATTATAACTGCGTGCAGCAAACTTGAACAAAAATCACTAAGGAAAGTGGTCAGTAAATTACGTAAAAAGCAAATAAATCGTAATGTATAAACTTTGTTAAAGCAGCAACATTAGCAAAATTTTTAATTGAATTTTAATTAAGCCTAGTCCAGAATGACAATTGGCATTCGTGATTACAGTAGCGACAATGAGTAATTTAAGTTTTTTAAAGTTATTTTATGTTGCTTTCTTCAGCATTATGTTGCTGAAAATCAGTTCCACGTTTTTTCAGCCGTAAAGTTTATCGATATTTCATTAACTATGAAATACTACGAAAGGCAAACATAATGAATGTGTTATGGCAATTCATTTGGTAGCAGTCGCTTAGTTATTAAATTGTGGACATAACTACGAATTTCTACTAATGGTATCTCTGGTCGCTGTTTTGCGACCGAAGGCTGACACGTGACACCGTTCTCCAGCCAATAGCTATCGCAGCGAGCGAGTGAATGGGTGAGCCTAGGAAATTATATAGTAGATATTGTTACAAAATTTCACAGTGTTGTAGAAAAACTGAAGAAGTTTAGTAGCCAAGTTTCAAATTTCTGCCACGAGAGTGCAGAAGTGAGCAGTTAAGATGGCAACAGGTGCTCAGAAAACTTTTTTTTTTTTTAACTGCTTTACGTCTCTCAACAGCGAGGTCTTTAGAGATGGGAAAGGATGGGGGCAAGGAATGGGAAGGAATTCGGCCATGGCCTTTTTAAGGAAGCATCCCGGCATTTGCCTGGAGTGATTTGGGGAAACATGGAAAACCCAAATCTGGATGCCCGGAAGGGGATTCGAACCGTCGTCCTCCCGAATGCGAGACCAGAGCGCTAACCGTTACACCACCACTCTGGGTCCAGAAAACTTACGTTGTACTTGAAATCCTGTCATGGCCTCTACGTTATACCGACCTAACCCTATGCGATTTTGTGTGTCTGTATGTGGAGGGGGGGGGAGGGGTGTTATGTGGAAGATTCGGTGTTTAAGCCTCCTCTACCAACGAACCTACAGGAATTGCGACCTGGCATCAAAGGTGCGTTAGGGACATGCTGCAGGATCAGTAAGAGGATACCAATAGAGCACTTATAAAATGTCGAAAAAAATTTAAATTGTTCTATATGGTTGTAAAGTTTTGTGACAATATTTCAAATAATGTAGCTGAAGCAAATTTGTAAAATCGCTTCGATCATTTATAATAACCATCTACAGTACGTTACATGTTGTAATACAATGTCACGAGTCTTTCAATGAATTCTGTTTCAAAATCACTTGGTATTTAATTTTTTAAATAATTTTATTTTTTTCTGTAGGCCTCAGAGATTGTCTACGTCGACGTCATTAGTGCCGTGAGTGGATGTTAGAGAAGAAACGGGTAGGTATTTGGCCATGACTTATTGAAGGAACCATCGCGGCATTGTCCTGAAGTGATTTCGGGAAACAATGAAAAATCGATACAGGATGGCTGGACGGGGATTTGAACCCGCGTCCTGCAGTATCCCAGGTCAGAACTTGCACCACTCAGCGACAGAGTCGTAATGTTCTCTCGGGAGAGCTGCCGGCGTTATAAACGTAGGTCAGATACCACGCGACATACCTGCTCCACCGCCTGCGGTTTCCTTCGACCGCTGTGTTTGAAGAAGCGCCAGCCAGCGCAGCCAGGTTCCTGGACGATAATTACCGTCAGTAATTAGCCGTAATGACTCGCTCCCAAAGCGTAGTTTACCCAGCAACAAAGCACTGGAAAACACCGCAGGCGCAAAAACGTTGCCGATACTGTATTACTCGAAGCTTCCGCAGAAAGTGTTCTTAAAGCAGTTACTGGGACTATAGTTTACTTTCTCTTGCGCCAAGCTTTGTCGGTGATTGGTGTTTCCGTATCTAGAGTTCAGGAGAGTATTTATTAAGTATTTGTTTGCAACGCTAATTGCCCTTCTAATTTTTTCCTCAATACTTTATGGTTAGATGAAGTTGCGATTCCAAATATTACACAACACTGACAATCCTCATCGTCATTTAGTAAAAAAAAAATGTTTTTGATAGGAAGGAAACTGGATACTATCAATCAAACTTCATGTAGAGGCAATAACTGGTACAAATAATAATAATAACAATAAGACAGAAATAGCAAGTTTGAGAACAAAATACGGTAAAATCAACAAGGTTCCATATTTTAAATACCTCGTAGAATTCATCGAACGGAAAGGCCTTGAGAAAATTGCCTGTAAAAAGTATAAAAAGCATTAGGGTTAGTACAAAATCTCTACAACAAAAAATCTATTCGGCATTACAAGACAGTCATAAAACCAACAGTCCTCTTTGCAAGTGAAACGTTAACATTTAACAGAAAACATGACCTTGAAGAAATAAAAAAATTATAGAGAAAAATCATTAGAAAAATCATTAGAAAAATTCTAGTAGCAAGACTCACTAAAGATGGTTACAGACTACTATCAATCAAAACAACACAAAAGTTTTCAGACATCGAAATTGACATCAAGAAAAGGCGAATGAAATTCTTTGGTCACCTTAAGAGATTACCAGAAAGTCGATTGACAAAAAAAGATAATAGATTATGTAACTTCACTTAAAAATCTAACTCCTTGGCTGAATGAAATTGGGAAGGATCTTAAAAGTGCAAGCATGGGAGAAACAGACATTTTAGAAAGACACAAAGTAGACAAATGGGAAGTTACAACTGAGCAACCAAAACAAAAACAATACAGACCAAAGTGGTCGGAAGAACGCAAACAAGCTTACTCGGAAAGAATGAAAGCCTATTGGAACAATAAGAAGAACTCGAAGAAAACTTGATTCGGTCATTTGTTTACCGTCTTCCATTTATTGGAAAAATTCGCCAATAATAATAATTAGAGTCCCTTGCAGTGTCTTGCAAACTGCCGTCCAATCACGCTCCAACTTGCTCGACTTTTTCTATGACGGTCCTCTCTATCCAGGCGAACTGTGACCACTGGAGCTTCCCCAGGTTCGGGGGACAAGCGAAGGCTTGGTGGACGAACGAAAGCTCGGCGGACGAACGAAGGCTCGGCGGCTACCGAGTGTGGTGGGTGAACGGTTAACGTTCTGGCCTCGCATTCGAAAGGACGCGGGTTCGAATCCCCGTCCGGGCATCCAGATTTGGGTTTTCCATGGTTTCCCCAAATCACTCCAGCCAAATGCCGGCATGCTTCCATGAAAAGACCATGGCCAAATTCCTACACGATCCTTATCACCAGTGCTTTCCCGTCTCTAATGAGCACGACGTCGACGAGGCGTAATGCCATAAGGGAAAAAAAGGCTCGGCGGGCAAACGGAGGCTCGGGAATATAGGAATAGCGCTTGCCGTGTTCCTCGCCCGTGCAGCGCAACATCTATGATACATAATAGAAAGCTGGACAAGATTGTACGGCAGGGGCATTCTCGAATCTACAGTAGGCTTATATCAATGATTATTACGGTCATTTTATGTATGTTCTATCAACTGAATCGCCTTAGACATGAAGTGCAACCTTTATGTGTTTGACAAACATATATAACGGAAGTGTTACAATCTATGAGATCAGAAAACAGTGTAACGAAAACCATAACATAAATAAGTTAACTGTGATGAATAGTGAGATTGAATATAATGTCAGTCATTACTCTTCATACTCCTACTTCATTTATCGATTTTGGTTAGAAATCCAGGGAGATAAATGGCTCGAAACACAAAAAACGTATTTTAGAAATATTGACATTTTTGCGCTTTATGGGTCCAATTACGAAAAATTCCTTTCTTAGAATATAATTTTACCACGGCGGAAATCTTAGTCTTTAATACGATATGTCATTTATCTATATCGATTACATATCAAGGGAAATATATGGCTCGTGACAAAAATACGTTGTAGAACAATTTATACTTTTTCCCTTTAATAGTTGAATTCCAAACACTTCTTTCTTAAAATATGATGTCACCAAAGCTGAGACATTATTCCTCACAATCGTACTTGATTTATCGATTTTGGATAGATATCAAGGGAGATAAGTGGCTCGAGAGACAAAAAACGCATTTTAGAAAAATTGACTTTTTTGCCTTTTATGGGTCGAATTACGAAAAATTCCTTTCTTAAAATATAATGTTACCATGGCGGAGACCTTATTCTTTAATATGATACCTCATTTATCTATATCTGTTAGATATTAAGGGAGATAAATCGCTCGTGACACAAATACGCATTGCAAAAATATTGATACTATTGCCCTTTAAGGGTCGAATTCCGAAAACTTTCTGGCTTAATATATGACGTCACTAAAGCGGAGATCTTAATCTTTAAAACGATACTTCATAAAACGGTTTCAGATAGGTATCCAGGGAGATAACTGACTCGTAACACAGAAAACAGCATTTTAGAAAAATTTACATTTTTGCCCTTTAAGGGTCGAATTCCGAAAACTTTCTTGCTTAAAAAACGATTTAACCAAAGTGGAGACCATAAGCTTTAAAATGACAGCTCATTCATTGATTTCGGTTAAGTATGAAGGAAGATATAGGCTTTCGACAAACAAATACCTTATAGAAATAATATATATGATACAGTTAGTGACATAGACTAAGTAATGCATACCCTGAATACACAGTTAGTGCATCAAGATTTCTACAGAAGTATCAAATATATATGTCGTCTTGTAAGGGGGCGTCCATTAATTACGTGAGGTGAAATGGGGAGGGGGGGGATATCCGGCGAAATCTTACGAAACGTCACCAAGGGGGAGGGAGGGGGGTCAACGGAAATCTCCGGTGACGTGAGATTTCGTAATTCTTGTGGGACTGTGGAGCTTAAAAAAAAGTCTACAAACGACGCGAAAGTCGATTTTAGAGGAGGTATTTCGTCCAAAAGCTGACCTTAGTGGGGGTATGTTATACCCCCTTGGAAACATGAAACCTAAAAGAAAGGTCTCAAAAAGTTACGAGGTCGAATAGTAGGGGGGGGGGGGGTGATGATCACACGTCATTTTAGAGGAGAGGGGGTCCAACCAGATCTCTCAAAGTGTCTCCAGTGTGGGGGGTGGGGAGGAGTGGGGGGAGGGTTACGCAATGCCGGATAAACATCTTACGTCATTAATGGACGCGTCCTAAGGATTTGTAACTATTAACGCACAACACTGAACTCACTTCAGTGACGTAATTGATATCACTCTAACACGTGATTGTTAGTAACCAAAAAATCATTCACATGTTCACGAGACAGGTTGTTCCACTTTTTATGAAATTCCGAAACATCACCACACAAATGTTGAATATGGTACAATCTGCCGATTTTTGCTTTTTAATTGTAAAAGAGTTGGGCCCGGTCTTTGTATCTGAATTTTCCGAAAGTACAATTAAAGCATACGATCTTATAAAATGATAGAGCAGTGCGTAAAAAATAATAAGAACGAGACATATACTCTGCATTCTTTAATTTTTCAGTGGCTTATTCATGTGTTTTTTTTTTTTTTTTAACTCCCATCATACATTTCCCGGGATTATCGGAGGTTATCCGATTCCGCCAGGAACTGACTTTGCAGTGGTCAAACGAAAGACAGATATACTTTGTGAACTACATTTATTGATGTCATGCTGGTCCGGGCCATATTACAACCCAATTTATACTTGAAAATAATTGTTGCGATTGAGATCTGCAGTATTATGTCATTAGTGACTGTTGTAACAAATCGCAGTCTACGGTAGACCCGATTTAACTCCTGATTTGGGCTGTAGGTACGGTATTAGCACAATGATAATTTGAAAAGCTCGGAGCAAATCACCCAGCGTTGGTCTGTTCTGGAAGTTGTTGCAGTATATAAAGACAGGATTTTTTTGAAAGCAAACAATTTAACCACTGAGCTACTAGGAAGTTCGTAAAATGAGAACTGCTGCAGGATTTTTAAATACAAAATAACTATAATACCACTATAAATTTAAAAATAAAATAAGTGTTTAAAAAAAATAAAAACCGCCTTAAAAAAAAACACACTAAAAATTTTAAAATAACTTTGCTTAGAAGAATTTAACTAGACAATACTTTACAGCCAGCCAAAGCAAGAAAAACAAAGATAAAAACAATAATGCATAAACAATCATGTTACTACTTACCGACAATTAATGCTAGAAACATGTTTCAACAAAACTGAAACATACAGATGATACACCGATATTATAATGAACTGTATAGCGTTTACTGCATGCTGCAGCCTACTAACTGACACTGCAGTGCCAGAGATATGCATGGATGCCCTAACGAGGCCGAGCCAAAGATTAAAATACCATCTTATTTGTCCCCCTAAACTGTCTCCCGCAATAACATTATCTGCCTTAATGCATGCTGTAAAATATTCGGAATTTTTGTACGTAGTCCCCGTTCCGCCTCGAAGACCAAATAAAGTTCAGTAATTAGATCTTTCGGATGTGACAGCTTGCACCGACTCCAATAATAACTGATCAATGTAAATATTTGAATAACAGTATTTTAAAATATTTTTCTAGTTAAATTTACTTTCTTGTAAGCAAGGTATAAAGTAGATTTCTGGCTGTGCGGGTGGCGCCGCGTCATGCTTCTTGAAACCGACATTCTGGGGTCTTTTTCCAGGGCAGAACTGCGTCTCCGGTCAGTGAGTGGTCTTGATTTATAGCCGAGGCCCACGTCCGTCCAGATGGTTCGATTTACCTGGCCAATCAAAGGTCATAGCCGTCACGTGGTTACTTGGCCTGGCGCGCTGCGGCCTGGTGGGAGGTAACACGTGACATGCTCTCTCCGCACCAGAGAGAGCCAGGCGTCGTGTAATTTGTTAATAAATATGACGCGGCGCCTTCCGGACAGCCAAGAATCAACTGATTCTGGCCGCGGAAGCCTACGATTACAAGGTATAAAGTTGTTTTAAAATTTTTAGTGTGATTTTTTTTAAGGCGGTTTTTATGTTTTTTTAAACACTTATTTTATGTCTTTTCACCTCGTCGACGTAGAGAGGTCACTAGAGGCGGGATGGGATTGGGGACAATGAACGGGAAGGAATTCGGCTATCGCCTTTTCGAGGAAGCATCCAGTCATTCGCCTGGAGTGATTTGGGGAAACTACGGGAAACCCAAATTTCGACGTATGGAAGAGATGTTTATTAATCATGCTTCTAATGTCATGTCTTTCTTTGACACCACAATTCTGCTAACATACAAATTGACTGTTAACGACTCCCACATCAGCCGTATCTAAGTGGCAGACGTTGCACCGAGAAAGTCCGAGTGGTCTTCACTTTCTGGCGCTGTTCGAAGAGTAGTCACCATCACGCCTCGTCGACTGCTCATCTTAAAGACTTCGATTCCACTCTGCAACGATAATGTGTGTGTGTTAGTCTGTAATGTTACGTCGCTTGCTCAAGCTGTGCTTCTTGCGCATTATGTTAGTGTATAATTTGTTAATAAATTTCGTTTAAAGAAAAAAACGTATTATTTAGTGTAGATGTCGATTTTCTCTGTCCTATTACTTTGTGTCTGCTTAAATGTTTCTGACACCAGTTTATTTTGCCTTCTTTTTTGACATGCCTTGCGGGTGTAAACTGGCCTAAGTTGTAGCTCTAGCAGAGCACGAGCAGCTAAAGTTATTAGAACCCAAGAATCGGATGCTCATGCTGAAGAAATAAAAAAAGACCAAGCTGAAATAAACTTACCCTTAGCTAACACCCCCCTCCCCCCTCCACATCCCCTCACCTCACCTTCGTTTGTTTTTCTGTTTTTAATTATGTTGGAAATTGATTCTCATCAAGAGAGAGGTTCGACGGTAGAGTGATATAGTGATAGCTGTCCTGGGACCAATCCTTCGTTACAAACAACTTTCTATATTCAATTCTGGCAAAAAACCTCTTAATCCACGCGTACGAATTCGCGGGTACGAGCTAGTACTTTATAAAACACTTCTTAATAAATTTGATATCTTTGTAATTGTCAAATAATCAGAATTAAAGTGAGCAATTGTCTCTTTTTATTTCATTACGGAATTCTACACAATATGTTCGACTTCTACTGTTGTCTTAAACTTAACATATTGCGCAAATCAGCTAACGCTAAGACAACAATACGTAAAATTTTCTCCGTTTCCTTGTACTCACTTTTGTACCCAGCATTAACGAAAAGTTTTAAATATTATCGGCATTTTGCGGATTGAGACTGAAAATCTTTATAGTTATAGGTTCAGCGTTATATATATAGGTATTAAAAAAACGCAGTATGCTGTATCTCTGTGACAAATATTTGGAGATATCTGACTCTGAATTATTTAATCTTACACTGAATTAGGACTACATAAGTCTGTTGCTGAAGAGAAGAGAATAAGACGTATGGAAAGATGGATAAAAAAAAGTTAATACGTATCTTTGGAGTAGAAGATAGAGTATAATCAAAGCAGATGTAGGCTGCTGTGACTCTTGAAATGACAGAGACCGAAATATGAGCTTTGGATAACTTTCCAAGTGATGACGGTTATAGTGTGGCCATATTTTACGTATTTATAAAATAAATTAATTCCTAACGCATATAACCTAGAATTCGAACAACCCAACGTCCTGGCGTATCTCATATGATCATACAAAACTCTTCGAAATAACTTCTGGTGGGAAGAAATCAAGGATGCAGAATTTAGAGAGCAAGTAATTTAGTTACTGAGCTCCCAGACCGTTTCAATACCCATACGGTTCCCTAGTGGATAGTTAATGGGGACGCCTGCGAGGATTTACCTATGCTACCACCGAAGCTGCATCGTTCCATTTGTTGCATAACAGGCTGGCGCCTTGATGACCAGGGAAAACACCTCCAGGTTTAACTCACATCCATAGACGAATATTAATTTATGGCCGCTATAAGAAGTAACTTATGAACATCCTAGAATGTCGCACTCCTGCCGATGACAACAGCTATAGTATCAGGCTTCAGATGACTTGTTTCACTTACCTGGTCATCTTTGTAAGCTGAGTGTGCAGAAAAAATATATTTTACTACAAAATTTGTATCCTTGATTTCTTTACAGTCACTTGCAACAGCAAAAGATAGCCAGCATGAATATAGTCGGTGTTTATAACCTAAAAAATCCTCCAACATCTCTTCTACTATAACAGATATTGAGCGTAGACTCTACTATCAATGTTCTGCTCCGCGTTTTACACCTCGTAGCAGTGATTAGTGTTATAGACATGTTTGCACTAAATCAAGAAACGAAGATCACTTTTTTGCTTGCAGGAATGAATCTACTTGTTTGGTTTTGAGTGGTCGTTGATAGTTGTTCTTCCTCATTTCCTGTTGTTCCATACCCAGGCGGTCAGACCTTTATTATTATTCTCCAAGAGAATTAAAGTTTACATTTTGTTTTTATTTCACGATTTCTATGAATTTCTGTCGTAAATCTTAAAAAAAAAAAAAAAAAATCAGTTTCCTCCCATTTTCTCTTTTCTGAAATTTAAAGTCGTATTTCACCTCCTAAAGATTGCAGGAAAATTATTCAATGTTTTTGGAGTTTTGCTTAATATATCTAAGCAATTTAACCAAATTGGGACTTCAGAAGAAATTTTTATTTTTCTATGTAAAATCATAAATGTCATTTGATGCAGACTTGCTTGAATCGGATAGTATATGTATCGTGAATATATATATATATATATATATATATACACCCATTTTATGTGGTAAATGGTTCGCTCCGGAAAACTAATTGGTTCCGGGAAATAGAAGAGGACTTGAATCATGCAGGGATCTGCAAGAAAATGACACGGGAAAGGGGAATATTCAGGAACAAAATTATTAACCCAAAATTTAAAATACAGAAGAAAACAGAAACAAAATGGACTGAACAAAGGAAACAGGAACACAATGAACGTATGAAGAGGTTTTGGGAAGAGAAGAGGAAGAAGACAAATACAAACAAAAACTGAATAATCATGAATAATTTGAGTTCAAACACTGTCCTCAAGGGCAATAATGATGATTATTATTATTAATAATAATATTATTAATAATAATGATAATACTAATAATAATAATAATATAAAACCCCTTTTGAACCGATTTTAATTTACGCCCAAGTTATTCGTCCTAATTAAAAATACAATGTTGCAAAGCAATTAATATACTACTTTTAAAAATCGCGCGCTGTTAATGTTTTTTAAATTGTTGTTACATTTTTTTGTGATTTCAGTTTGACTGTCAATATGTGTGTTTGACCCTCAGTGTGCCAAGGTGATTCGCACTACAGCAACTGTTAGTTGATTTCCTACTTTATGTGTTGCTGCTTTTTGTTTCTTTGTATTCAGTCAATGTAGATTGTTTCAGTATATTATCTGATCGCCGTTATAGTCGGAAAAGAAATGTGAAATCACGTTTATATCCCGACGCAGTTAATACATTAATGAGCGTGCAATGTTTATTTATATCCGTCTTATGTAGATTGTTTCAGTATATCCTCTGATCGCTGATATAGTCCGAAAAGAAATGTGAAATCTCGTTTATACAGCAATACATATAATGTATTAATTCCCGGGCAATAAAAGCTTGCATTTTAATGCAGAAATATTCTTTACAACAGATGGAATGTGTTATTAAAGATTTTAAAAATTATTTAAGTTAAGAGCCAGAAATCTGGGATCTACCTGTCAGTTTTACCTTTTTGTGTGGCGGTGCAATGACACGGATACAGAGGATGGCGTCGCAGGAAGGGGCCGGAACGTCTCGCATTATGAGAATGCTTATTAATGTACGGGCAGAGTTTTATTCATTAGCTTCCCTGCTCCGGCAGCTGTTTGCGTCCCTGGCACTAGCGACTGTGCACCAGATGTCGCCCAACCCCTTGCAGGCAGAGACAGAAATAATTAGGGACGCCACAAAACAGGATTGCTATCGTCAACTCGTTCTGCCTCATCAATCAGTCCGGCAGGACGAAACACTGCTTCTGAATCTCCTCTGATTGGTCTTCGGTGTTTAGCCAAATATGTGCAACATTCATCTTCCTCCTGACATGTTCTACTCAGTACATCCTTCGAGTTTCAAACCGAGCGTGGTGGCTGAGTGGTTAACGCTCTGGCCTCGCATTCGGGAGGATGCCTGTCCGAATCCCCGTCCGGGCATCCAGATTTCGGTTTTCCATGGTTTCCCCAAATCACTCCAGGCGAATGCTGGGATGCTTCCTTCAAAATTTCATGGCCGAATTCCATCCCGTTCGTTGTCCCCAGTCTTTTTCCGCGCTAATGACACCGACGTCAACGAGGCGTAAAACCATAAGAAAAAGAAAATTTTCGAGTCTCAAATTTCTAATCATTGTTTTTATTCATAGTCCAGGACTGTATAAGAATACATTATGCAAACTCTTATCTATCAGAGAGTTACTCACTATCATTTTTTTCCGATTTTAGCCAACCATGCACTAAGAGAAATAGCGTTTCCAATATTTCTTAATTTTCCATTGGTTCCTCATTTTTTTCTGTTTTCAGTAATAAAACTTTTTTTTACATTTTTCAAAATTTTAAGTTTTATTTTTTATTTTACCCTTGAAAACGTTTCTGTCCTTAAAATTTTTCTGTATTATTTATGGTTTTCTTAAACCTGTTATTATTACTTAAAACACCGCCATTAAAGATCGAGGAAATTTTTTTGATTGAAATCGTCAAATATTCATTCTTTCAAGGTAAGTATAAAAAGTTTCAAGTTTTATTTTATTTTTTCAGTTATTTCCTTAATTTTCCTTTTTTTATTATTATTATTTCTCTTTTCCGTTCTTGATCCTGGAATTTTTATCCTTCTCTGTTCTGTTTCACCTAACTCTAAAATGTTCTACCTGCTTTTACAAAATTTAGTAATATTTCTTCGACCAACTTTCCGTCATAATTTCTAACATTTTCTATCAATTTTAAAATAAACTTCTTGTATTGCGTTACATTTTCACTCCTTAAGACTTGATGGATTCTACTATTTCAAAAGTTTAAGTATTAATTATAAAATATTTTTTCAAACTTATGTATGGTAATAACTACTTTCTTGAATTTCAATATCAGCAGTTAATCTTTGTTTTACTGAAAGTGATGACCAAATCAAAATTTAAACAGTACTTGACTCGAGAAAACACGTTTCCGCCTCGTTCATCTCCAGGTGATGCGCCATTTTATATGAAGCCCATAGTTCAATGTGAAATCCAAACCATGGGTTGGATAAGCCAGTAATTATGCGATGGAAACATATTTACTATGTAGCCGATGGAATTCCTCAAACTGAACACGTCTTTTCCAATTAAGTGCTCACAAGAATTAGATTACTTAGTTCATCAGTGGGGTGTGAGGAGCACAGACATCACCTCCTGCTTGGATTCTGGTCATCTACAGCACCAGACAGACCTAGCTAGCCAATGGCGGGCGGCACACTTTCGACTCATAGCTGGCTGCTTTGCTGGCAGACAATTCAATGCCGGCACTTATTTCTAATTCAGGGATTTCGGGATGGCAATTAAAAACATACAAAAATATGTAAGAATCAGTTTTTTTCATCGTAATTTTAGTATCATATGTTCCCACATAATGGTCATTTAGTAATCATACTTGAATTCACACAGCCACGATAATTTTTCAAATCAAAAATTCTCTGTAAATTTTAGCAGACAGTTGAGTTCTACATTATAACACAGCACTTGGTGATAAAAGGTTTTTTCCTATATTAAAATATGACTCGGACAAATTCATATTTCTTATAATCAAGAATTCAATATTTTAAACTTAATTTTTTTGCAATTTCTGAAAATACGATAGAAGAAATAATAAGGCATTCACTGTTTGATCGCTGAGCCTGCTTCGCACATGTATGCTGCTGTCGAGAAAGCGCTCCCGGATCCGATAAGTTGGAGGAATTGTTAAAAAATATCATATGCTCGTTCCAGATTATAGCTGAGGCTTCAAAAATAATCATTTCCTTCTTGGCGGTTTTAGAAAAAATCGAATTTTTGTTTTATTATGGAGACGGTATTATTTTCATGCCTATATCTACGTCACCAAGAAGATTTCTTTGAAATTTACATCACTTTTTCTTTGTATTGCGGGTTTGGTTTGCATCATTTACATGTGATGGTCTGACAAGTATTCTTAATGTTAGTCTCTCCGTTAACGAAATTATCTGTTTATATAAGAATCTTGGTGGGGCTAGTAAACAAGTCCCTTCTTTCAACGTCCACTATTCACCCATAATCATAAAATAACTTCCAAACTTTGTACATAACCATTATTTTAGGTAATTAATGCTAAATAACCCCAAAAAATAAATAATTGAACATAAACGATGCAAAGCGAAGTTTTTTTTAGACACCTTTTCACTCACTACATCTGTTTGCCGGCGCAAACGCGACTAAAATCAGCTGTCAAAATAAGATGATGGACCTAAATTTAAAGCGGAGGTGACAGATAAAACGAATACATTTCGTTGGGAAATTTTATGTTTTATAACTTTTTTTGTCAGTGCCGGAAGTCCTGGAATTGAGAAATTTAATCCAGAAAATTTCGTGATCGGAAATGGGCCGCGATCCCAAAAATCAGGATCCCGAGATCGATTCATCTACATCTACATCTACATATATACTCTGCAAATCACAAAACTGTGGGTGGCAGAGGGTGCTCAGCAACAAACCTAATCTCTTTGTTGTGAATTCCAATCCCTAATGGTACGAGGAAAAAAGGAATTCATATAAGAATCAGTGCGGCACCTTATTTATCTAATTTTATCTTTCCTGTCATGCCGACCCAAATAGGTTGGTGGACGAAGTATTTCACTACACTCGTAAGTGAAAGTGGGAGTACGCATGTTTACCAATAAGTTTATACGAAACGTGCGTCGTCTATCTACCAGAGACTCCCAGCCTAGTCTACTAATCAGTTCTGCTGCTTGCTGGTCTTGCCGCAGACCACGTTTCAGTTCAAGAAAATCTTCCAAAGCTCTGGTCAGCCAGGGGAATAGCCAACAGAAGTTGCCACCAAATCACACTACAGGTCATGGTCTGAGCCATTGCAATTCCCATGCTGTACTCAAGACCTGATGCAGATAGCGCATTCAAACGGACAGATTTCCCTGACGTTACTTTATGCTGTTTCGTTTCTATTTTTTGCTGTTGGCTGGACTTCGGCCACAGGCGGCGTTTCCTGCATGCGAGTAATAAATAAGAGAGAGCATACGGTAAGTGGGAGGAGGTGTGTGTGGTGTTGACGACCTGCTCGTGACTCAGGTCGGTGCCAGGCACCGGTCGAGCGATGACCGCAGATCGATGGACACTCGCCCTCTGACGTCACAACTACTGTGCACACTCGCCGACCAGTGCGCGTGGAACAGGGGTGTTACATCCGTGGTGTCAAAAGCAAACCTTAAACTGGAAATCCAGAACAAACGACACTGGAACTATGACGAGCCTAGTGGTTCAGAAATAACATTCAGAAGGACTCTGGTTCGATTCCCCACGAAGCCACCGATTACTCGGCTTCCCAAGCATTGCAGGGTATTTTACTCATGTAGATCTCCCTTACCGTTTCTTATCATTTATTACATTCCAACTCTAATGATAAGAAATAATGTACGGTACTACTTGGTTCTAGAAATTTTCAAGAGGACGATCTTTGTCCGACTGGTTCTATGCAGCGAGAACGTGTTTAAAGTAGAGATGTTGAAGAAAAACTGAAAGCGCAAGTTCATTTTTACCATTTATTATTTCGTTCACGTAGACCATTAATGCACGGACTATTTTTTCAAAACAATAATTTGGCAACGGACTACTCTTTCACTGAACTGTGCACAAACCGCATAATTGCTGGCGTCATTTGAGTATCAGTCATGTTTATAGAAACGTATTATACTAATTTTCATCAATTTCTGACATAATTCTCTCGTTAATTCTCTCGTTAATGCTTGTCACTTTCAAGATTTTTCTACTGAAATTGATATGTCGCTTTGGTCGATATAAAACGCTTGAAAAATCAGTCTTCATCTATGCGTATTATCTAACACGATTACCGCTCACAAGTTGATTTGGGATTCAGATTTAGTCTTCGCAAATAATTCATCTGCTATAACTATCGCCAGCAAATACAGAAAAAAAAATCAAATGGAAGCAACGGAGTAATTAAATTTTCACACAATATTAATTTCTCAACTTCTTAACATCGCATTCAAATTGAGCGTACCTGATTTTAATTCTGGTGCAACCAACAGCACATAGCTTGAAATCCTATTAAAAATTCGTCCTGTATTTTTTTGGTGAATAACCTTCAAAGAAAGGGACAGAGAAAAGTTAAAAAAAACCGTTTATCCCTATCGCAGTTCTTTGGCAACCTGCACTAATCAGCCAAAATATTATGACCACCTAGTTACTGGCATATTGGTCCACCTTTCGGATGCAATACAGCAGCAATTCAGCATAGCATAGATTCTACAATTCCTTGGTAGTCTTGCAGAGGTATCTGACACCTGATTTCTACGCACAGGTCACGAAACCCCCTTAAATTACGGGCCAGCGGTTTGTGGGCGCAATACCTGGGAACGAGCATCTCGGAAACGGAAAGGCTATTCGGCTGTTTGCGTTTTAATGTAGTGAGCATCTATGGAAAGTGGTTGAAGGACGGTGAAACCACGAGTAGGAGACAATGTGGTGGACACCCACGCCACATCACAGAACGTGGAGGTCGGAGGCTTGTAAAGCAGTATAGGGGATGGATGATCTGTGGCAGATCTGACGGAAGAGTGCAATTCTGGTGTTTGCAGAATCGAGATTCTACCACCGACCTCTACGTTCTGTGATGTGGCTTGGGTGTCTACCACATTGTTGCTTACTCGTGGTTTCACCGTCCTTCAAACACACTACATGGATGCTCACTACAGTTGCACATGAACAGCCGACTAGCCTCTCTCTTTCCGAGATGCTCGTTCCGAGATTCAGCGCCCACAAACCGCTGTCCTTTAATTTAAGGGAATTTCGTGACCTGTGCGTAGAAATCTGGTGTCAGATACCTCTGGAAGCCTACCAAGGAATCCACGCTACCCCGAATCGCTGCTGCATTGAGTTCGAAAAATGGACAATACGCTAGTAAGTAGGTGATCATAATGTTTTTGCTGGTCAGTGTATATCATCGTACTCATTAATAATATTCAGAGAATCGTTGGGAGTAGAAGCTTTAGTCAACGATGCCAAATTATTACTCTGTGGCCCAACTTATAATCTATGATTAGAACCTCCCCTATACTTTATTTTGTTTAGCCACTGACTGAATGCTTGCTCACAAGTCTTTTGAAGTTACTAACTCCTTGTGTTTATATAGCAGACTTTCTAAAAACTATTTCTGCTTATCTACATCTTTCACGACAGAACGAAGCACTATCCGTCTTACTGCCTGATTACCTGACTGCTTATTGTCTGCCTGTAATCTGGTTTTTGAGTTCTACGTGTCTGCACTTGAAGAATCCGTCGATCAATATTTTTCCCTCGTAAAGATACCAGTTTTTCTATGTGCCCCGCAATACACCGGCGCTGGGGTAGCTTTTAAAGTGGTTCCCACTTGGAACATTTTCACATCTGATTTCATTGTCTCAATTCTCCTCTACATGACTTTCTAAATGGCAGAATAACCTATCAAAAAAAAAAAAAACTTCATAAATGCTTGGTGAAAAATAAAGTACTTCACCAGCGAACCAAGTATAATCTACTATACTGTACACTCAGATCATATCCGCCCGTCTTTAATTGTTCTAAGCGTCTTCAAAAATACATCTACATCTACTACTATCTATACTATCTATACTCTGCAAATCACCAATACTGTGGGTGGCAGAGGGTGCTAAGCACCAATCCTAATTCAGTGCATTCAAATCCCGAACAGAACTACGAAAGAAGGAATACATAAATGAATCAGTACGGCATCTTATTTCTCGAATCTTATCTCTCCTGCCATTGCGACGTAAATAGGTTGGCGGAAGAAGTATTTCGTTGCATTCGTAAATTAAAGATTTTCGCATATTCTCCAACAAATTCAAACGAAAACGACATCGTCTGTCCGCCAAACAATCCCAGCCCAACCCACGTATCAGCTCAGTGACATTTATGTAAGGACTGTAACTAGCAGTCATCTCCTCTGTACTTTCTCTAATGTGTCAATCAATCCCTTGAGATACGGATCCCAAATTCCACAACAGTATTCCAAATTCCGACGCACTAGTGTTTTGTACGCTATTTCTTTTGTATGAGCATTACAACTTCTCAAAATACGACCTATGAATCGTAGTTTAGAATTAGTTTTGCCTACGACGGAAGTTATGTGCAAGTCCCATTTCATGTTGCTTTGTACTGTTACGCCTAGATACTTCAGTGAATCCACAGTGTCAACAACTGAGTTGTTAACTTTGTACTCGTGAGCAAACGGGATCTTATTTGCATTGCCTTGCACTTTTTGCAGTTAAGTGTAAGCTGCCATTTACGGCACCATTCCGAAATAACATCCAGATCGCGCTGAATTTCTAAGCAATCGTCGGAGCACCTCACTTCCCTGTAAATAAGTGCATCATCAGCAAAAAATCGCATCCTGCAATTAACGTTGTCACCGAGATCGTTTCTAAAAATTAAGAAAAGAAGTGGTTCCTTGAGGAACTCCCGAAGTAACATCCAGCTTAGAAGAGGCTTCCCCGTCAACAACGACATACTTTGAACGACCAAATACAAATATAACAGAAATTCTAAGGGTAAAAAAACAGGGTCTCGTTCGCATTTCCAAGATCAGTTCAAGTGTTCCTGACCTGCGATCATAAAAACCCCTCACTAAATTTGATCCTGGGAACAATTCTACATTTGTAGCCTCGTGGTCGGGAGGACACCGGTTCGAATCCCCGTCCCGCCATCCAGATTAGGTTTTCCATGGTTTCCCCAAATCACTCCAGGCGAATACCATTACGATGACTCCTATATTTGAAGATGTCACATTATATTCACGACCTTTCTGAATGTGAGATGCTGGAAGCTGTTGGTTGTATCTAATTGAGTAATCGTGATTCATATTGTGTTTGCAGTTCTGTCACAAAACCAGTTTATGATGGGGCAGTTAAAATTACATCGATATAGAACACTCCAGAAAAATCATAATGCCTTATCTGAGTAGTTTGTAGATGTTTGAAGCTAATGCTGTCTCGTTCACTGAGAAAGAGGCACTATATGTAAATTAATTGAAAAACTTAGCGAAATGTATCCACCAACTTAATGCTGCGGGGAAAGAAAGGTATTATGGAAACCTGTTTAAATTGAACAAATAACAGAAAATAGTTATTTGTACTTAAATGAGAATGCCGAGATGAATTGTGGGAAACGCTATCGGTGATAGAAAAAGCAACTAACGAATAAGAGAGACTTGAAGCGTTTTAATGTTTTCTAGGAGAGGATGCCCCAGTGATACGAACGCATGAGAAGTCAATATTCAGCAGACTTAACTGGAACATCAGGAACAAAGAGAGCGGGAAGACTTAATTCTAGAGGATATGATTTTAAAGATATTACTAGAGGAAAGGTTATAACGTAGAAGAGAAAGGAGGGGGGGAGGGGGGAAGAAAAAACAGAAGTCACCAAACTGTCAGTAAAAAATTGACACAAGAAAATTTCTAAATATATAAAGGGAAAGCAAAGATTCTTTTTTTTTACTTATGGCTTTATGCCTAGTCAACGTCGAGGTCATTAGAGGCGAGATGGGATTGGGGACAAGCAACGGGAAGGAATTCGGCCATGGACATTTAGAGGAAGCATCCCGGCATTCGCCTGGAGTGATTTGGGGAAACCCAAATCTGGATGCCCGGACAGGGATTCGAACCGAATGCGAGGCCAGAACGTTAACCGTTCACCCACCATACTCCGTGAAAACAAAGAAAGCTTGTGCCTATATTCTAAGTAATGCTTCCATCTAGAAACCTACCTGGATAGTGGAAGAGCTACTTGAATAACCAATGACTTTGTGATGACGAATTCAGATCAGATCAAAACTTGTAACTGGTTTTGGCCCGTAAGTTTTTTCCACTTATAAATATTTACCTATACGCCTTCGCGTAACTCAGCTTGAAGAGCATCCAATTACTAAGTTAACGAAATGAATTCAGAGAACCTTCTGAATAGCTCTCCATGCCCAGTGGTCCTATTTCAGAGACCAGATTTTCGAGGAAACTTGTTTTGAATGAAGCGGTTGGAATATAATACTTTCTACACTACTTCTATCTTGGTGCAAACGTAAGGCATCAGGGTAAAGTTCTTCCTCCACGCATATGCATAAGCTTTATGAAAATATGTGTCGACATAGTTTGATGATTAAACATTCACCTTTACGAAACAAGAAACCCAACCATTCACTTCTACAATAACCCTTAAACTGCTAACGACAATAGTTAGCAATTAAAAACATCTAGAAATCAGGAATTCAAAAAAATATTTTCTTCACAGCTGAAAGTTTTATTTGATTATGTCCGTCATATTCTTTGGAGTCAATAAATGATGAGAGGGAAGCAATATGAAAGATTTCCGCCATGGCCTTTTGAAGGAACCATCCTGATATTCGTTTTGAATGATTCCGGAAATCTGCCGAAAACCGGATTGACGGATCGGGAATGAACCCCCCCCCCCCCCCGCCTTTCGAATGCCAAAAACGAACATTAACCGCTCACCTACGAGGCTCAACGATAGATTTGGTTAAACTTACTATAACTAATTGACCTGTGAGAAAATTTCGCGAATGGTATAAGATGAATGGTGGTTTGTGATATAAAGAGAGAAGAACCAACTCATTTAAAGCTTTTTTTTTTTTTTTTTTTTTTTGGTCAAATGAAAGAGAGACATAGCAGACCACTTACAAATCCAAAACAATCACAAATGATGAAATGTTTCCCAACGGAAACAATAATATCCGAAAGGTCCTTAGTCTAGAAATCGCGCACAGCTTAATATCAATATCTGTGTGTTATGCCGTGCCCTAGAGGTAATGCGATCAATCCTTAACGATACAAGCGAAGCCTACTAGCTCGACTTTGAAAAATCTCATTTTGTAACAACACTTGTTTATTTGTCAACTGAAATACCTAGCGTTAATGTGCTCATGGTCCGCGCGAAAATTACGATATCTAATGCTGTTATCTGGCGGTATTGAGGTTAAATCATTTCCAGGTAAGCTCACAAGCTTTGACTCTAACCAACGGTATATCCGTTAACCTGGATTGTTTATAATTTCTCCATTTAAGGGTTGAATTTCAAAAAAAATTATTTTCTTAATTAATCATTGCGGAGAACTTAATATTTAAAATGATTAATCATTTATAGATTTTTGGTAAGTATGAAGAGAGAAAGATACCTCGTTACAAAACGCATCTTCTAGAAATAGTTTATATGGTGATACTGTTAACGTGGACATTGGTAATTCACGATACCAACTTTAAGCAACAAGATGTATCAATCAGCACTCAGTTGTAATAATTATAAGTAAACGCCGTATTGTAGACTCCCTGAATCATCGCGCGCAGTCCAAGAGATGATAAACCGCAGGAAAGGATGGTGATCGCGTTACAAAGACATTAATTTGCGCGTCAGTGGCAGAGTTGCGTGGGACCCAGCATGCATCCTTGCGGTAGCTCGTGCCTGCCCGCGACGTCGCCGCCACTGACCGACGGCCGGCCGGCCGGTACCAGGCGCCAGCCCCCCCTCCCCCCACACCGCTGACCAGGCGTCGGGACGCCGCCGGCGCCAGTCGGCGTCGGACACGGAG
Organism: Vandiemenella viatica; assembly: GCA_031002005.1. Taxonomy (NCBI): domain Eukaryota; kingdom Metazoa; phylum Arthropoda; class Insecta; order Orthoptera; family Morabidae; genus Vandiemenella; species Vandiemenella viatica. Next base: position 111,418,185 of record CM061918.1, read on the forward strand.
AGGCCCGCGCAATCGATGGCCGCTAGCCTCGGGACACTTCGGGGTCACAAACTGCACTCTCCCTACGTCACTACCCTGCAAACTGCAGCGACTCGTTGACGGAATATGCCATCCACCGGGATTAATGTTGCCAATCCTTCAAAATGTTTTAAAAGAGGTTAAAATAACAATGGTATGATCATATTTCCATAATACGTATTATCTACGAGAAAACATCCTTACGACCCAATTACGTTGCCACTTTTTCAAAAAACATTTTTTTTCCTTGTAAACGTTGAGCTAGGAATTAAAAACATTACAAAGTTGTGTATCTCCTTTCTTGCTGTCATCAATCAGTCTCTCTACTGTTTATTCCAGATAATCTTCCTATCTTGCGTTAACCTCTTCATCCCAGCATACCATATAAAACCTATATCTTCATGTATTCTAATCTTTGTGTGCCTTTGTATTTCTTATCTTCAACAGTTCCCTCCTCTAACAAATTAACCACTACTGAATGTCTTAAAATATGGCCCACCATCCTATCACTTCTTCCTGAAAAAATCTTCCACAAACTTCTTTCTTCACCTATCACTTCCAAAACACGGTAATTTCGTAATTTATCTGTCCACTTAATTTTAAGCATCCTTCTACAGCACCAAAATTAAAATTCTTGTTTTCCTTCTTTCTGATATTCGAAAAGTTGCCACCATAAAGTGTTGTGATTGGCTAATTTGTTAAAGGATCGAACAGTCGGAAATAAAGTATCTACAAGGGGAAAAAAACACATATCTTGGGACGTATTTGAAATGTTGAGATGAAGAGATCATCTAGATACGGGAAGAGATGGAGGAATGCATCGAAATCAAATCAGTCCAAAGATATATGAGCAAAAAAAGTAGCTTAAGAAATTTTTCCCATAATTGAAAAGTTGCAAGTGAACGTCATAATAACGAATTACTTCCTGTTGAAAGATATACTTCTGACAACAAAAAGACAGCTAACTTGAATAACATACCGAACAATAAAAAGAAAAGAATGTGAGATTAAAGAAAATCTGTGATTATTGTAGGCCATTTCTTACACAGTTGTTTATTATATTAATAAATTAAATTGATAAATTACGCCAATACAACTGAACAACAGTTGTATTGGCGTAATTATTAAAGAATAATTATTAATTTAAAGAAAATCTCCTTGCACTTACGGAAAGTATAGACTGAGCGTGCTGGGTGAGCGGTAACGTTATGGCATCGCATACGGGAGGACGCAGGTTCGATTCACCGTCTGGCCTTCCAGATTTGCATCACTCCAGGCGAATGCCGCGATGGTTTCTTCAAACGCCATTCCTTCCCCTTCTTTGTCACCAGTCATTTTCCGCCTCTAAGAATCTCGAATTCGATGAGACATAAAGCCGGAACCTAAAAAAAAAGCTAGGTACGAGGACCGCAATTCTATGGTTAAGATTCGCATAGAAAGAACAGAATTAAAAAAACGTTGAAAAGCTCTAGAAAATTATTGTACGTATGAAAAGCTTCCAAAAATGTTAAATGGGGTAACATGTTCAAAATTATAAGCAAAGAAAGTGTAAAACACCGACATTGAAAAATACGCAATTACAAGTCAGGAATCTTTTTAAAAAATGAAAAAGTTGTATATTGTGAATTTTTTTGTAGTCCGTTCAGTTAACAGAGACGGCTCGAGGTCAGTCTGCTCTACCATTTCTCCTACATCCGAAGGGGAAAGGGAAAATTTACCACTCGTTTACAAGGACACAGCGGTCTGCTTATACGGGTAGGCAACGGGAAGGGTTGGAGGTAAGAGGAATACGATCTCGAGCCGCCAGTTAGGAGTGAACAGGGTATAAACAATTCGCACATAGAAAAAAACGATGAAGAGAGTGAACTAAAAATTCGAATGTGCTATTAAGTTTTAAGTCGGAGAAATCAGTGTGCTGCGACTTGCTGATGGCATAGTCCTGCTAACAGAAAAGAATGAATAGGCTGAGAATTAACTGAACAAGGGGAAAAGTTTGAAATCAGTACAAACCAAAGCGTGGCACAAGTGATGAAATGTGGCAGAAATGACAGCGATAACAGGAGATTAAATATAAAAATAGGATGAGATTAAGTAGATGAAGTAAGAGAATTCTGTTAATGAAAAAGTGAAGTTGCAAATAAGGGAGCGTGCACAAACTACGTGGCTCCGTATGGGGGAGGGGTTGGCTGGAAGGCTACGCTGGTCTACTTGGGGGGGGGGGGAAGGGGTTCCGAGCCAGGCTACGTAGCTTTCCTTTCGTAACATTCCTACAGTTAAAGTGAGGCACAGAACACACAACAGCATGTGAATATTTATTTCCCTCAGTTAATTATCTCCGTAAGTAATTTACCATAGTCTGACAAGAGAAAACGGTACAAACTGTCTTCTGGAATCAAAAGCTGCGTGCTATGAAGGATGAGGGGGGAGGGGGGGTAGAGGCAAAAGCCACGAAGGACTACGGGGGGGGGGGGGGGTTCACAGGAGGCAAAAATGGAGCTACGTGGTTTATGCACGCTCCCTAATGAGTGAGATACTCCCAAATGATAACAACCAGATGCAAACCCATCCTTGACCTTCTCCAATTTACTCACTGGTTACTACAGTCAAAGAGTGTCTGCCTAGAACATATCTCGTGATACCTATTACTATAAATCGTAGTGACAAAACAAAATTTCTCGGATAAGTTTTATTTGTTCCACATATATACCATCCATATTTTCTAAAAAAAATATTTTGGCCCCTCAGGCCAGATGGATGACTATTTTTAGCTCCACCAAATCTTGTGAGGTTATCTGGCAGGGGCCCCCTGAGCTTTAGGGGGTCCTCCTGTGCTGAGCTTTGAGCTTGGGGCCCCCTGATCTGTGCTGGAGGGTCTCCTGAGCTCGGGGGCCACGGTGCACGGCATTGCCTAGACCTCCGATTGCTACGTCCCTGGTTCGCGACAAGATTTACGTAATGGCGGACTGGCTATCTCAAGCGTAAAACACGCACAGTGGTGAATATCGCCCACTGTTGCCGATTGTCGCTAATAGTGCAGTTTTTTCTAAAGGGAGTTCGCAGCGCCTGGGAAATTTTGATAGGGTTACGTGGAGCTTAAAAGTTTGAGAAACACTGTGAAGCGGGTACGGTATACCGCTGTACTGAATGATAATTACTATTTATCTTAATTTTACCAAAAGCATATGAGTATTTATATTGTGGATTGAAAAGGGTACTCAAAATGATTTATTGATCACTAATAAGAATGAAAAGGTCATAACCTGACTTTTCATTCTTTAAATGAAGGCCAACAGACATAAGGTGATTTAAATTTAATAATCATAAACAATCAAAAATTATTCACACACTACACCTTTGTCCTACATTAATGGCCATTAAAATTAAGTAATACAAGATAACAAAATATCCGTCCAGATTATTATAAACACATTAACAGTTTACAGTTTTCGGCAGGACGCGTAATGAGATTATGTTAAATGTTAATGTCCTTCGTTTCTATCACAGAAACTACTAAATTCAATTAAAAAAAAAAGGCTACGGCTCAGTTTATATATCGGAGGGTGAGAATTCTTATCGTGCGGACTTCTTCGCTCAGAGCGTTATGTTTGGTAATCACGGAGGTTTAAAGTGCAAACACAATATTAACTGGTGCAATTGTTTGTCTTTTTACCGTCTAGCCGGCCGTGTCGTAGTCAGCAAACTCCGACCCCACACTGAATTTATGTCACATTGTGACTCAAAATAAAGATACAACCGATCGCATGATATGCTGTCGGCTTTCTAGGTCGTTCTTGTGCGCAAGCACAATTGAACACGAACCAGTCAGACCCAAAAGACCACGAAGAGACTCTCGCGCCACCTTTTAAAACCTCGGGATGCTCTTCTCCTACTCCGCCGATTTTTCTCTGGTCCTATCGTCGATGTAGACGTTCCTGTCTCTCTCTTCATTGGCGGACATGAAACAAGATTATACAAAAAAATAAAAATAAAAAAAAATAAGAACTATTCTATGTACTAAAATACTATTGGCAAAACATTCGCCCCTCCAAGCACTCTCTGGTTCAACACATAAGTCCTATGACGGGGTTGGAAAATTTCTTCGGAAACTGTCGTATTTCTTTCGTGTCCACTCGGTTTTACTATTGTCACGCAGTGAGCACTCACAGAATCTCTAATTTGGTGTGTCTTGACGTTATCACGTATCTGCATTGGTCACGCGATATATATCTCACACGTCAACGCTGTCCATGCACCGAACTGCGGCCGACCCTATACTGAGCAGTGAAAGGTCGTAAATCTGCCTTTTCAAACTAGCAAGTCTTGTGTTTCGTCTTTCTTTCAGCCTGAATGGAGAATTCGCCGTAATGCACTTGAATTCGCTGACCCCTGTCCGGGAGAATGTCCTTCTAAGCCAGCGTAATTCGTGCCTTGTTTCGTTACCCACATACATCATGTTAATGTGGTTCTATGTCTCACCACAACTCAGATAGACGAAACGGCAGCAAAAGGCGTAAACGCGCGCAAAGCATGCTGGGAGCGAACTGCGGCGATCGTATTTCATTCTCACCCTCATTCACAAAAATACCTTATTTTAAAAAAAAAAAAAAAAAAAAAACAAAAAAAAAAAAAAATCATTTTTCGTATAGTTGTTTACAGAATTGTGGAACTTTCTTGGCATCGAAACTCAGATGGCTATTTCTAATTCGTTATAAATATTCTTTCTATTTTTCGTGATTTACCGCAATGTACATTTTGTCCGAGGAACCTTCAACACCACCGTGGAGTTCTGAAAATATTCTTAACTGCTTACTTTCAATACTACTGGCCAACCCCTTGGATTAATTCTAACCAGAAAAATCTGGACGTTACTGAATCACGTGAAAACTGGACTCGGTACATGTAACTTGTAACTATACATAATAACAGGACATCCCTCCTGTGTTTTTGGGAAACAGGAACCATTATCACATTATTGTGGAATTCCTTTTAATTGTCAGCATCCATTTTTTGTTTTATTTTACATGAGGATGGTTTTTACTCTGTCGTCCAACATACATAGAATCATTATAACCTCAAGTCTTTCCTTTACTTGTAGACTTTGGTTTCCATTCTTTTTCTTTTTTTTACTGGAAATTTTAATTGAAATGCTTACAAATTACTACTATCAAAACAACATTTTTTTTTTTACAAATAACTTTCTTTGTTCACATACTTTCCTGCAAAGTATCTTCAATCAACCCACGTACATATCGCCACAAACTAATTGATCTAAAGTTTTCAGCCGCATTTATCTTTGATTGCATTACATATTTATCTTCCCTCTTTTAGGAATCGATGGAATTATTGCAGCTCCTGTCATTCCATCATTCTCCATTTCGTTTCCTATTCTTCGGTACTTAGATCTAGAGAATCGTTTCTCAAGCTTTGTCAATCCGAGGGTCAGTGAAATACCAAAATATAATTCTACGGACCACCGATTCAGGTGGACCTATATGTATTTTATCAAGCAACACTATCAGATTTTACAGGCTCTTGTCTTACCATGATCGCTTAAGATCTACACCTACTAAAACACCCTCGTAAAACAGTAATTAACTTAATTCTTAAAAGAATGTCACTCTCTTTTGATTACAGCCGAAAACGTACTACAGTAACAATGTAGACACAACCTCAAATCAAGGGAATACGATATTTTAGTTTAATTTCAATTGAAATGGAGTATACACACTCTAGTCGCAATGTCGCTATTAACCCTCCTCTCTTTCTCTCTCTCCCCCTCCCTCACCCCCCCCCCCCCCCACACATACACACATATACATTATCCTTGCACACCTTCCTATGTCTTAATTTCTTTCTTTATTTCCTTCTTCCTCCACTTTTTTCACATCTACCTTCGCCTGCCCATTGCGAATTGCAAGTTTAAACTCCTCCAGTATTTTTGGTAAACTGTCAATTATTTCCCTGACTCCATTACCTACAAAAGAACGGTTAACAATCCTCTGTGTTTAAATCTCATTGTATAACGTTATGTCATTTGCAAATATTTTTGCCTGGCAGCTGAAATATCCACGGCTTGTACAAATTTTGATTCATAGGCTTACGGCTTACACTGTACAAATGTTGTATCCATTTTATGTGAAAACTTTTTAGTGACTTATTTTTTATTATGAAATTATTAATTGAATTACAATTCAATTAATAAATTCTTCTTAGGTTCCAGTCGCATAAAAATTGCCACTGTTAGCGACATTTAGAGGAAGTTTATCTCTGCCCTCATTTTCAACCAAAGATACAACTGAATAAATGTTTGTTTACGCTGCACCTCGTTAAAATCAAGTTAATCCGTTATACATTTGGGTGATAATGAGAGCAGAAATAAACGCCTTCGAGACTTCCCATAATAGTGACATTTTTACACGCCTGAGAGTCAAAGAATTTATTATTTTACAGCGCCGTGGAAAGATTACTTCTTAGAATCAAACATTCAATACTTTGTCTGTATCATAGGTGGTCCACGAATCACAGGTTTTCTGCACTGTTCTAGAGAATTCAGATACAATCATGATTCACTCCAATGGTTTCAACCGTAAATCAGGTGCTTAGTAAACAGCGGTTAATTCACTACTTTTAGTATGACTGGTTTCAAAAATAACATCCTGTACCAAGGGCGTATCCAGGATCAGAACTAGAGGGGGGCAGGATTTGAACTAGGGGGGGGGGCAACTCATTTTGGTTTCGAGAAAAGGGGGGTGGGGGACTGAAACATGACATTACAAAATCAAACTCAAACCTATTCAGGAAACTATTTTTATCATTGATTAATATAGTAACCCAACTACTTAATCTAAGGACCTACTATGTAGTTAATGAAGATAGTAAGTCAGTTAGTTTTTTATGTAAACATTAATTGTCTCGGATTTTCAATTTCAATAATTTTGTTTGTCGATATCTCATGGTGTTCTTTCACGAAATTTCGATACACACTCATCAGACATAATCCAGTCAATCTTTCTCTCCCAAAGTGCTCCTGAACGAGTTCTTCACTCGTCGAAGCGTACTGAAGGCAACTTAATTTTTCTTCTAGGGGGGGCAGCAGCCCCCCTCTGCCCCTCGCTGGATACGCCCATGTCCTGTACCGTTCAATCTGGCTCTGGCATCAACAAACAAATGGTAGTCATTCTATCCACCATTAAGAAAGAAAATATTCTGAAATTACACAATTTCTTCTTCAGCGTAATGGAATCGAAAACGTAGCTAGTGGAATAATGTCGTAAGGAGGGAATTGTTGCCTGCGATGAAGTAATGAAGATGGTCCGAGGTCAGTTAATTGGCCGCACGGCTCCCAGGTGGCAGCGCGGGCCAGCCAGGAGCCGTTAGTTCGCTGTGCGGCCGCCAGGTACCGCCACCGGCCGGCCTACCTGCCCGCCGTTTTCTCTCGCCAAAGCAGAAATCTCGTTTTCCAGTACGACGACCAGCAAACACGGGGAAGGAAAAAAAAAAGGGAAGGAATCCTCGCCTTGCTCTTCTCTCTTCCTGCAGACATCTCCCCTCTCTTTCTTGCTGCCTTGCTCGTCGAATTCGTCCTTTTGAAGGGGAAGTCGGGGTTCCGACTGTCTTCTGTCTTTATACTATTCTTCCCGCCGAACTTCACCGCGATGACAACTCAAATATGACGGCGAAACTTTCGCGGAAGTTTAAGCAATCCTCCCTAGTACTGCAATTATATCAGCATCTTGTCCGTTGGACGAATACAATCAACAATTTCTTTTAAAAAATGATCTCTGCAATCTATTGATTAAGACTAATAACTACAACAGCTGATGTTGTATTTTCACTGGCTACTTGCTTATGGCAAAACTTTTCACAAGATATTTAAGTAATGTATATATTTTGACTTTTCGATCTTAGTGCTGACATGCATAGCTGTAATATTACGAATAAACATAACATTCGCATAGATTACAAGCTATTGTTAATTGCACAAAAAGGAATAATATTCGATGCAGTTTCTTTATTCTGTGCGCTATGGTACGTAATAAAACGTTATCCACAAAAATCCGACCACTTTTAATATAAACCGAAAGAGTTTTTGCTTCAGAAGCTATTTTTCTCAGTGAAAGAATTTTCTTTCTGGTATATTGTAACTGAATAAGATTAAAAAATTAAATGTATTTCGGGGTAGCTATGGGAAGGTGAACCGTTATGGGATAAGAATGCTGCAGTGAGTAATACTTTTTCTTGGAATCGCGTGCATAGTACCATTTAACTAAACTCTCTGTAAATTTAATTCAAGTAAACTAACATGGGATTTTGTATATTTGAAGTTAACACTATAAATCAACACTTAATCTAACTTGAATTAGTGATTGATTTTTTTTAAAGAATTACGTGTTCTGTTGCACTTCTCGGAAATTTTTTACTGGAAGCAAACATGTCTAATCCAATCTAATCAAATCAACTCTTTGCAGCATATCATCCTTTAGCAAACTTTGATACCGAATGGTGCCAAAAATGATCTCATGACCGTTGTGGGATGTTCTGTTTCAGAGGGAGGATTGACGTCATACTGATGAATTCCTAATATTTCTGAACCTCCTACTAAAAAAAACAATCACGAAAGTGATGTCAGATGAACAGAAGCAAGCTATCAGCTCATTCTCGGAAGAGAAGAAAAAAGGACTGTGCTGTAGTCTTATGTTCCATGTGGTAGACATAAAAGGTTACTTTGGTCATTATTTAATAACAATTCTATTTTTATAAGCAACCATGAAGAAATAAATCGCCAGACCACCGAAAAATATTAATTATGTTTAAATTAATGTATTAATTTTAGTGGATTTTTTATTTATATTGAATCGATGTAGATGTTTTGTAATACTCCCTGTCCAAAGATATCGCCGTGCCTGCAAATTGTGAAATGTGTCCCACATTACATCATTTTTAAGGTTATGAGCGTCATTATGTAACAATTTTATTTCGTTTAAGGAACTGTGAGCGAATGAACTGTCAGAAAACTGTGTCCAGTCCGTTAATTTAACGGGTTTAATAGGTATTTGTATTCGATGCAGACGTTTAAACCATTTTATATGGAACTGTTATGGTAAGCTTGAAAAAAAATAATAATTAGAACTCTGTATTCAACCTGTCATTTTTGACGGGCTTTTGCCAAAATCTAAATACGTATTTTGATGAACACGAGTATGCTAACAGTTTGTAATTATTTTCATTTAAAAAAAAAATAGAAATAAAAATTGCTGCTTACAAACGATAGCTATACCTGTTAAAGTTCATTGTATATACAAACGTTGACAGACTTGCAGTGAGAACGGATTGTTATAATATCTTTGCATCGTCAAGTTAGTGCAAGGAACTTGTCAGAAATTATTGCTGGGAGAAGCATCAATCACGGTATGTGTGGTACTTTCAGTTTATGATAGGAAACAACAAGTATCAGGAAAAAAAATATAAGTTTGTGACAAAAAGAACCTGTCAGACTGTAAGAGAATGCGTTACGTATAATTACGTAAGTACTAATTTAAAACCGAAATATAAAGAAAGACTATGATTGTGAATATGTATTACTGAATCGAGAAGCTAGTTTTATAGAACTGATGTATAAATTGAATTGAAAGCAAGCATTTGACCAATTATGGTTTTGACTGGTGTAAATAAAAGAAGTACAAAGACTTATTTCTTTTTTTAATTAGTTGAATGTGATGTATCCAACAATTTTATCATTTGTATATTACTATTTATATTTTTCTTTGTAAAATAATTCCAGAGGTTACTTTAGCAATCAAATTTTGCTAGCAGACTAGCAGTGTATTAATAACTGGGCAATTAACATTCTATTAAATAAAATTATCTTGCAGAAAAAACCCTCAGATTGTTACGGATTTTTTTTTTTCTTCTAATTTTCTCTTTATTTTCGTGTTATAGGTTTCCAGGACGTCAACGATGTTGTTGTTAGAGACCATAAATTTTTGGAAAATTTTATGTCTTCACAAACGATGACGTCTTAAATAAAACGAGAAATCAGGTACATACATGAAATTCATTTTTGCTGATTGATCTAACGTTACCAGGTAATCGATTTAAATTTGGCAACTGTATTTTCACTAAGCGACGTTAGCAAGATGCAGAGCATATTATGAAGCCAAATGAGCTGTAGTATCACATGCCTAGTAGTGACAGGAAATTGTCCGTAGGGATTCACGGGAGACAAGATTATCAACGATTGTTAGGAAAGGGAGTAATTAATTCCAATAAATCTTCGACTCATTTCAGTTAATTACAGCTTTGGTTACACCTCAGTTAGCCAAATAAAATCCTGATGAAAAAATCGTTATTACCAACAGTGTGAAGCTCGTTGCAATATTAGCATCAGAAAACCAGGCGCCTGGGTGGTATGCTACCAATGAGACTTTACTGTAAATCTAATTGCCTAAACGTACTGTGATCAGAGATTTAAAAACAGCAATATCTTCAATTAACATCAAAGGAATAATATTTCTGCCAAGACCGGTAGATGAAGTATTAACCCTCGAGCTTGGGATTCGGGAGAACGCCGGTTCAAATCCCCGTTCGGCCATTCTACTTACGGGTTTCCAAAGTTCCCTGAAATCACTTCAAGCGAATGCAGCGATAATTGTTTGAAAAGAGCTTAACTGAATCACTTTACATAACTTATCCCTCCACCTCTTCTCCTTCCACAGTCTCTAATGATCACAACATCGACGAACCATGAAGACTGTAAAAAAAAGTTAAAATTTCTCTATTATCAGCCTTATGTGTGAAACTAACCTTAAACCATACAGAAAAGATTTCCAAAGATTGTATGATACAACATAATACTCATGTCCCCGTTTGTATTTGACGCGTAGGAGAGATGTAAGCAGTAAACAAGTTTTTGCAGTGTTTACTGGAGTTTGAAAGTTGTAGGTGATTCGGAAAAAGTATTAATGTTTTCTTAGAAATCAGATTAACCTAAGCAGAAATAAACTCTCGACATGTGTTCCGGAGCAGATAATTTTTGTGATTCGTCTCGAAAGAATTGGCAAGCTTTTTTGTTTGTTTATTTTTGCTTAAAGGCAGATTTCATTCCAGTGAAAAGTGTAAAAGATCCGTCCCCTTTACTCAAAGAAGTCGTCAGATGCCTTTCAAATTATCTGCGGGGGAAAGAGGATTTCTCAGTGACAGGGTAAACAGATCGACCACTCCCACAAAAACTCGACTCCCTCGCAAATTCCAAATTACTGCTTGGCTCTAATAAACAAGTCAGCAACGACAGGTAGGGTTTCAGGATAACTAGAACTTTCTGTTAGCGTGTTTCAATAGACGATAAGACCATTTGGTATATCGATAAAAAGTAATAAATGTGCTATGAATTCTGTGACTGTACATCTTCTGGTATATTTATCTATTTTGTTATGTAATAGTTTATCTGTAAATTACCAACTTTGCACAGAGCCTGTCTCTTATATTGGGACCTATGGAAAGCGGATGTATTGCATTGTATTGGAGAACTCTAATCGTAAACCCGCAGTGCTAAAATAGTCGAAATTTTTGGATACTCTGGTGGTATGTACTTAAATTTATTCCAGTTTCTGATTAAATAACGCCACAAAATCAGATAGAAAAAGGTGGCCTATTATAAGTCGTCTGTTTAGGAAATCAGTCTTACCCCTGATAAACGAAACATCCCAAGATTCGCCTCGACTGATTCTGGGGAAAAAACACGGTAAACCAAAATCTGTATGTTAGCACCAGCGATCGAACTTGTGTCTTTCCGAATTCCAGGCTGTAGTAATATCTGTGATTCTTCAGGCTCGAAATAGTATGGAGAGAATCAAACTAACCTTACCGTCGATGACGGCTCAGAAAGAGTTGGTTGTTTACGCACTTTGTCCTCGTTCTATAACCCTACCCTGCGACCGACGCTGTCATAATAGATTTTCCGCTCAGGAAGTGGATCAGAAGAGACACTGGCTAACGACCTGGTTCGCATACATATTCAGCGGGATGAGCCGGCCAGAAAACACTCTCGAGCTACATAAGCGAAGAAACTTTACTATAGGGTACACTCAAAACTGGGTAGAACATCTCATATGCTACCATTGAAACTGATACACACGTAATTACTTTCTTGTGAATGTTTGCTGTATTCAAATTTCAACCAAGCTTCGGTGGTATTTTTTATATTTGTTTTTTGTGTTTTTGTATTTTTGTGTTTTTGTGTTTTTGTATTTTTGTGTTTTTGTATTTTTTAATTTTTTTTGTATTAATATACAGACCCTTTCACTCAGTTCCACAACCATTAAAAACTTCTACGCATGATGGTACTGACTTCAGTAACTGCAGCAATCTGACTTAAAGGACTCCAGTATTCTGCTGGAAGATAATCTTAGCTTTATTTACAAAATAGCTGACCCGGC
>CM061918.1:111431636-111495570 GCA_031002005.1 Vandiemenella viatica
GAGGGCTGACATCCCAATAACACATAAAAAAAACTTAATGAATATTGCAAGAATTTTTATTAAATCTGTAGTTCTGATGACATAGCGGTATCATGATGTAGAATTAAACCACTTTTTGTCTTTAAAAATTCATCCTTCGTGCCTTTTAAATTCGCTGCAACACATTTTTTGGTTGACTCGACCTCAAAAAATCCAACACCGATCAAAACCAGAAAATAGATCAGGTCATTCATATTCTGTAGTAACCTCTGACCCTAGAAACTCATGATTTGTTCCTAAATTTGTTTTGCTATCATTTTAAACTCTACGCTAAATCGACCTTAACAGTCGTGTTTAGTTATTGTCTTTTTTTTTTTTTAACTTCTTAACGTCTCTTAACAACGAGGTCTTTAGAGACGGGAAAGGATGGTAGTGGAGGGGGGGGGGGCAAGGAATAGGAAGGAATTCGGTCATGGCCTTTTGAAGAAAGCATCCGGCATTTGCCTGGAGTGAACAGACTTTTATACAGTTTTTCACAGTTTAAAACTTATGGTATGTTTTTAAATTTAAAGTGTATTTTATTATGCTGTATACACTTGTGCCAGATCAGGAATTTATAATTTAATCAAGAGCATAAACTTTCTGTTTCCTGTTCACTTTAAATCGGCGCCTCAAGGTCATGTTCCTGTTATCCCTGTCTTAAACTTACCGCCCCCTCCCGATGCCTACTCATCAGAAAAGACAACTGCCAAAGCTACAGCAATAAAACTCCAACACACAGGAGAGCGGTCCAGTGAGCCTACTCTTTCACCCATGTTCCGAGACGAATTTGGGCTAGACAATTAAATATCGTTCTTGATAATCCAAAAATGTAAGTTGAAAACCATTTATATTTTTTTCATTATCCTTGACTGATCTCTTAAGGTCACAAACAAGATTATTTCCACAATGTTCTGAGACGAATTTCGCTCGATAAGTTTTTTATAGCATTCTAGACAATACAATGCAACAATTTTTTTTAAAAAAATAGACATTCTTTTTAAGTATCTTTGAGTCACTCCCTATGGTCACGAAGAAAATGGTTACGATAAAGTTATCCATGTTTACATACGAATTCACTTCAACAAAATTTTATAGCATACTTTACAATCCAAAACATCGAAATCTAGATTATTTTTTTTTTAAATAATTGTTTCTGACTGATCGTTTACGGTCACAAACAAAACAGTTATCACTCAGTCACCCATGTTCCGAGACGAACTTCGCTTGGAAATTTTTTTATAGCGTTCTTGACAATACAAAGTGTCGAAACTGAAAAAAAAAAGATTTTTTAAAGAAATTATCCTTAAGATCACAAACAAGATGGTTACCACCAAGTCACCCATGATTTGCAGCGAATTTCAATCAAACAATTTTTATAGTATTGCTGACCACCCAAAATACTGAAATCGAAAAAAAAATATTAAAAAATAAAATAAAATTATATCCTTGAAGGAGTCCTTAAGGTCACAAACGAGATGGTTACCACAAAGTAACTAATGTTTCGAGACGAATTTAGACCGGAAAATTTTTATATCATTCTGGTAGCTATTTTGTTAGTGACCCCAAGAGATCAGTCAAGAAAAAAATTAAAAAATAACGATTTTTTCGATTTAGATATTCAAGAACCCTATAAAAATTTGTCCGAGCGAATTATTCTCTGAACATGGATGACTTTGTTGTAACCATCTTCTAGGTGACCTTACGGAATCATTCAAGGATTTTTTAAATTGATTTATCAATTTTTAATAAAAATTTAGATTGCATTCAATACAATCCAAATTTTTTTTAAAAAAATTGATAAATCGATTTAAAAAACCTTGACTGATTCCTTAAGGTCACCTGGAAGATGGTTACAACAAAGTCATCCATGTTCAGAGAATAATTCGGACAAATTTTTATAGGGTTCTTGAATATCTAAATCGAAAAAATCGTTATTTTTTAAATTTTTTCTTGACTGATCTCTTAGGGTCACTAACAAAATAGCTACCAACATGTCACCCATGTTCCAAGACCAATTTCACTGAGAAGTTTTTTATAGCATTCTTGATCATCCAAAGTAACGAAATCGAAAAAAATCAGCTTCCATAAAAAATATCCTGGAATGATTCCCACGCCACGGAGATAATTCGCTCAAACTTTTCTGTCACAAAGCTGCCAAACGGAGATAGGAGTATCCAAATTACTGTAGCTTTTCTAACTCACAGAGTACTGAAAACGGATAGTGTGGGGCCAGAGAATTTAAGAACGCTGTCCACAGAACGGCCTGTGCGATAAAAAGTGGACACGTACCGTTTTTTGCTGCGGCTGTTTTTTCTCCCCCCGGCCCCGTTAATGGTCCGCCTCCCGCCAGGAGAGGGGCAGTTTTTCTGGACCCGAGTCCTTCCCGCAGGACACATGGACCTCTGAGGCTGCTCCTTGTTTTTAGGACGCGTTTCCGCTCACATACACTCTCCTCACCTGGATCTCTTTTTATAGGTCACTATTTCTTTTTTTTAATTGTAACGGTAAGACCGTTTCTTTACTGGGATTTTCTCAGAGCCAAAAAAACGTCAGTGCGACGGTTAAAAACGATCTAACAAAAAGGAAAAAAGCTTTAAAAAAACTGCTCAGATATATTCGACCACGAAAATATAGCAAATTTCCTAAAATCTGTCACTCACCAAAAAAAGTAAATAATAATATCAACTATCTGAACGAATGTTGTGATTGCTGAATTATTACATAACATCTTGTCATATTTATGTTTATGTCTTTGCTCACCTGCCATTTTAAACATAATGAAGGAAGTTTATTAAGATACAAAGTTGTACAAGTTCATAGCTAAATTAACCAGTGTGGGGAGCACAGCATTGTTTGTCCCTAGAAGGCTTGCAACCAGAACTGTTCTTTTGTGGCGGCATTAATACGAATTATTATTAACCGTCTTGTAACAGTCTAAGTTCTACTAGTTGCAATCCACTAAAATTAATTGCCTTTATTTCTGTGAGAGGTATGGAATGGGTAATTGTTCATTTGTTTATTTTTCTAATTAATCTCTAATGTTTTGCTGGATGAAAATTGTTTAAATGAACTTTGATTTGATTAAAATATTAATCTGAAATATTAATTAAAATACCATAACTAAGTATTCTGTGTAAACTCTGCGTTTTGAATAGTATTTTGATTATTTGGAATTGGTTAATTTCGTCCTTTTGATGTTAAAATGCTTGTAAATATTTCCTAATGTCATTTAAAAAAGGTTTCTTCATGATTCTAAGTAATTTCGTATAAGTGTTAATGGTTTTGTTCGATTTCTATTGTTGGAAAAATTGTCATTGCTCCAAAAGGGTTGTTCGGTGCCTTAGATTTTCTCTCGAACATTCTGTTATGGCCATTTAAGTTCCCGATTATCGCTTGGAGCAGTGTTAAGACGGAATGCTACGTCATTTACTTCTGTAATGCGTTTTAAACCCGTGGAAAGACGTTTGACGCCTTTTTCATGTATGTTTTTCTGAGCGTTTTGACGAAATAATAGTCGAGGTGAAAGTTTGTCGACGTTGTAATTATTCGAGGCGTTACCTGTCATTGAAAAATTTAAGGAATTCAATTACATATTTTGGTGAAAGTTTAAATAGCGTGGCGTCTGGACGAAATCACGTGCCTATCTTCGTAAAGTGGTTTAAAAATCTCACCGATAATTTGAAAAAAAATTGCATGTGTAATTTACCAAACATTTACAGAATGTTGATAAACAACATGATATTAAAAGCATCTATTAATAAGAGGTGCAGGTGCACAGTAAAATGTTTCCATAAAACAATGTAGCATGGGTCGTCAGCTTGGAGTAGGGGTGAACTTGTGTAGTTTTTCTATTCTATTGCGTGGAACCTGTATGCTATCTGGATGACACAATCTTTCCACCCTACACACTTAGTGGTTACTGTAATTTCAGTTAATTGCTCGCAAAACAGGGTAGCTGCTAGGGACATCTCTAGTACATCGGGGAGCTTAGATAAAAACCGGACTAACTCTTTGACCACAAAGTACTTCTTCATGAGTTGTGGCTTCTTGGGGTGAACATATCTATTCCTGATCTCGCCACAAGTAGCATCTTGATGCAAGTCAGCTATCTACGAATCTACCACTGTGCCAACCGCCTCTTCAAGAACCAGTCTTAGCATACGACCTCAAACATCGCATCATGCAACGCCCGGATACCCACACTTGTTTTTACTGTCATCATACCGCCGTTTCCTTGCTCCCATTCTAGACAAGCGGTTCCATTTTTTGCCAACTGTAGGACGAGATTTCTTAGACGCGTACGTCAGAAAAAAAGGCGTAAGTTTAGTGTAAAAAAAGAAAGCTAGTGGTGTTACCGGTGCGATGTCCCAGCATGCACTGCGCGGTACCCCTCAGCAGTTTATTTGTATACAGGCAGATAAGACAGTGGTGAAGGGGACACAAAAACAAGATTTATGCAACCGCCTCGGCAACAGGTAGATACTCCACCGTCAAAAGGGAGGGGAAAAAATTATACTTCCGTGCGTCTCCGTCGTATTTTTTTTTCTCTATTTTCCGCTTTTCGCTGTCGCGAAGAAAGGAAAAAAGGGAGGAAAAGGAAGAGGTGCTAAAAAAATACGCGGCTTATCTCCCGGGGGAAGAGTTGTGTGCGTGTTCGTTAATTGTAGCACCGGAACATGTTCGAGGCATGAAACATTTCGAGGAATTACAGTTATCCCCGACTTCATACTCAGAATTTTACCGATAAAATTTGATATAGAAAGTTGTGAGTTACGTAAACGGTGTACCTAAAATCACGGAGTGGGAATAGAATGAATGGGAAGCCATCACCATCCCGTTCTATCACAGAACCTGCCACATGAAGGGAACAAGTTTGCAAAATGTTTAGCTAAATACAACATAACCGCCTTTTAGTGAAGCTTCGAGCGTATAGTATATCGGATCAGCTTTGTGAATGGATAAAGGATTTTCTAACTGGTCGGTCGCAGTATGTCGTCGTTGAAGGAGAAAGTTCTTCTAATCTAGATGTTACATCGGGTGTACCTCAAGGAAGTGTAATAGGACCACTTCTTTTCTTAATTTTTATAAACGATCTCGGACACAAAGTGAAAAGCCTTTTTAGATTGTTTGCAGATGATGCGGTTATTTATAGGGAAGTAAGAAATTTGGACGATTGCTTAGAAATTCAGCGCGATTTGGATGTTATTTTGGCTTGGTGCGCTCAGTGGCAACTTACTCTAATTGTAAAAAGTGCAAGACAATGAGCATAACTAACAAAAAGAATCCAATTGTTCAGAAATACGAGTTAAACAATACAGTTATTGATATGGTCGATTCTATGAAATATTTGGGAGTAACAGTACAAACGAACATGAAATGGGACATACACATTAATTCGATAGTAGGTAGAGCAAATTTTATGCTGCGATTCATAGGTCGAATCTTGAAAAATTGTAATGAACAAACAAAGGAGATAGCGTACAAATCTCTTGTGCGTCCACATTTGGATTATTGTTGTGCCATTTGGGACCCGTTTCGTAAGGGGTTGATCGAAAGTATAGAGAAAGTACAGAGAAGAGCCGCTCGATTCGTGACCTCTTGCTACAGTCCTTATGAAAGCGTCACAGAACTGATTAGTACACTTGGTTTGGGAGTCTCTGGTAGATAGACGACACACGTTCCGTTTAAACTTATTGGTAAACATGCGTACTCCCACTTTCACTTTTGAGTGTAGTGAAATACTTCTTCCACCAACCTATTTGAGTCGGAAGGACAGGAAAGATAAAATTAGAGAAATAAGGTGTCGGACTGATTCTTATATGAATTCTTTTTTTCCCTCGTACCATTAGGGATTGGAATGCACAGCAAAGAGATTATCTTTGGTGCTGAACACCCTCTGCCACCCACAATTTTGTGAATTGCAGAGTATATATGTAGATGTGCGACCTTCTTGTGTTCATGGTACCCTAGTTGCTTGAGTATGGTTGTGTATTATGGTACCCAAGTTTTGGGTATCATATCAATACTATTAAGATTGTAGTTATTATTTTACTCATAAATATTATTAAGTTTTTTTGTTAGTATTACTCTTGAACTTGATTTAGACCAAATGTTATATATGTGTTGTATACTGTTAGATTGCGTAAGGTGTATGTTATTTATTATAAACCTGGTATGAGGTAAGAGAGGGCTTGACAGCCCTAATCTCGCCAGGCTAAATAAACCTTTAAATCAATAAATAAATGCATTCTATATCCTCCTTAATTAAACGTAGTATTTCCTGGTTAAAATTCATCAAGGTTGATTTAGCCGTTTAGTCGTGAAAATGTAATAGACACGTTTACTTTCTCATTTATAATATCAGTGTAAATTACGTTAACAAGTGAAAAAAAAAACAAACATGGAGGACGTTGGTTCGAATCCCCGTCCGGGCATCCAGATTTAGGTTTTCCTTGGTTTCCCCAAATCACTCTAAGCGAATGCCGGGATGCTTCCTTCAAAAGGCCATGGCCAAATTCATTCCCGTTCCTTGTCCCCAGTCCCATCCCACCTCTAATGACCTCGACGTCGACGAGGCGTAAAAAAGAAAGTTCTTTCATATCATTTCTCCTCCAATCCGTTTTCATTATGCGCTATAGGGAAATTTCGACAAACGTGATGTTAAAGTGATACGCTGTATATTTTACCTCGCACTAGGTAGCTCGCTGTAGCTCCCCGCTTGTCGGCGAGTCCTGAGGACTTGACGTACCCTCCGCGGCAGCAGCAGCAGCACACGAAATTACTGTCAACTCCACTGGAGTTGACGGGACTAGAGTAGGGGTGCCTGTCATTCTGTTGATGCTGTCCTTTCAGCGGCCAAAGACAAAGGACTGCTGCGTGGTCGACCAATGGACAGCCGAAAGTAAGCCGGACGTGCGGGGGGAAAGCAAATGGGGAAAAAAAGATGGCCGGGGGGTAAAGAAAGAGGCCGAAGGAAGGGGACGATTATTATTACTATGCCGGTCTAGCCACCTGCCCTCCGGTTGGACTGGCGGCAGAAATACCGGGACCCAAGGAAACGGTATCGTCGAAAATACAGGTAGCCTGCAGACTAGATACCTCCTGCTACCAACCTTCCAGAAATCAACTATCATTTTTTATCGGGACGGAGGAAAACTGTATCGTCGAAAATGCAGACAGGTTGTAGATCAGATGTTGACAGACTAGATATTTCTTGCCACCAACATTCGGAAAATAAATAATCATCATTTACCGAGAAGGGGAGAAACAGTATCGTCAAAAATACCTGCAGTTCAAATGTTGGCAGAATAGATGTCTCTTGCTACCGACCTTCGAGAAATCAACCATGATCTTTTATCAGGAACCAGGGAAACGGTATAGTCGAAAATAATGATTTCCTGCAGTTTAAATGTTGGCATAATAGATATATCTTGCTACCAACCTTCTAGAAATCAATCCTGATCATTTATCGGGAACGAGGGCAACGAGATAGTAGAAAATACTGATATCCTGCAGTTCAAATGTTGGCAGAATACATATCTCTTGCTACCAACATTCGAGAAATCAACCATGATCATT
This sequence comes from Vandiemenella viatica, assembly GCA_031002005.1. NCBI lineage: Eukaryota > Metazoa > Arthropoda > Insecta > Orthoptera > Morabidae > Vandiemenella > Vandiemenella viatica. The sequence goes on from CM061918.1 coordinate 111,439,236, forward strand.
AATCGGGAAGGAGAGAAAAAGGATCGTCAAAAATACTGTTAATCCTGCAGTTCAAATGTTCAGGAATAGAAGTCTCTTGCTACCAACCTTCGAGAAATTAAGCATGATCATTTATCTCGTAGGAGGGAAACGGTATCTTCAAAAATACTGATATCCTGCTGCTCAAATGTTGGCAGAATACATATCTCTTGCTACTAACATTCGAGAAATCAACCATGGTCATTTATCGGGAAGGAGGAAAACGGTATCGTCGAAAATACTGATATCCTGCAGTTCAGATGTTGGCCGAATACAAATCTCTTGCTACCAACCTTCGAGAAACAAACCATCATCATTCATCGGGGGAGGAGAGAAAAGGTATAGTCAAAAATACTGCTATCCTGTAGTTCAAATGTTGGCAGAATACATATCTCTTGCTACCAACATTCGAGAAATCAACCATGGTCATTTATCGGGAAGGAGGGAAACGGTATCATCAAAAATACTGATATCCTGCTGCTCAAATGTTGGCAGAATACATATCTCTTGTTATCAACATTCGAGAAATCAACCATGATCATTTACCGGGAAGGAGGGAAAGGGTTTCGTCAAAATTACTGATATCCTGCAGTTCAAATGTTGGTAGATAGAAACCTTCGAGAAATCAGCTCTCATCTTTTATCGGAACGGAGGAAAACTGTATCGTCAAAAATGCAGACAGACTGTAGGTCAAATGTTGGCTGACTAGATATCTCTTGCAGCAAACCTTCGGGAAATAAATCATCATCATTTATCGGGAAGGGGGTAAATAGTATCGTCAAAAATACTGATATCCTTCAGTTAAAATGTTGGCATAACATATATCTCTTGCTACCAACCTTCGAGAAATCAACCATGATCATTTATAGGGTTCGAGGAAAACGGTATCGTCTAAACACGCATATCTTGCAGTTCAGATGTTGTCATACTGCTACCAACCGTACAAAAATCAATCACTATCGTCCGAGATATGTAGCAGTTTACAGCAGTGGTATTGTCTGTAGACGCAATTTTGAGACCACTGCATTGTGGGAGGAAACGTAGGTTATGGACAGGCCTAACTACCTCTTATTGGATTCGTACAACTTTAGAATGGTAATCTTTTTTGTTAAGTTGAGCCATTTATGTCGACAGTGGCAACTTTGGATTTGTACATGCTGCGGGAGGTCATGGTGGTCATATGACTTGAGTATGCTGATGCATTATGGGACCCAAATCATGGGTACCAAATACATTAGTTACATGTAACGCAAAAGCTGGCAGCTATATTTGTTTTCAAAAATTACCGTAGAACACCACCAGTAACTCATATGATCCCACAAAAACAATTCTTGTAAAAATATGACATTTTACATTGTATGTTCACTTCACTTTCTGAAAAAGAATGGTTTCTCTGGTAGATCGTGGATTTAGAATAAAATCAAAAAAAATCTGGTGATTTGGCCATTATGCTCGCCATGTTTTAGAAAACCTATATAAATACTTCAAATATATTGCTTTTTATAAATTTTAAATAACGTTCCAGTATCAATCTTGGTTTTTATGTTGTGTAACGTATGTATTAAATAGCATCTTTGTATTTGTGCCACCTTCTTGTGTTCATGGTGCCCTGGTTGCTTGAGTATGATTGTGTATTATGGTACCCAAGTTTTGGGTATCAAATAAACACTATTAAAATTGTAGTTATTATTTTACTCATAAATATTATTAAGTTTTTTTTTTGTTAGTATTACTATTGAACTTGATTTAGATCAAATGTTATATATGTGTTGTATACTGTTAGTTTGCGTAAGGTGTATATTATTTATTATAAACCTGGTATGATGTAAAAGTGGGCTTGACAGCCCTAATCTTGCCATGCTAAATAAACCTTTATAAATTAGTCAGAAATCCGGGTTTTATATTAGTGCAAATAGACCTCTCCCCCACCAGTTAGTAACCGTTTCTCTTAAGTTCTAACTGATGATGCATCATTTCATTAATACGAAACGCCTCTGAGATAAAATACCTTAGAAAAACCATAGTTTTGCAAGCAGTGTTTCATTTACAAACTTTGCTCAGGTGTTCGCCTGCTGGTTATGCAGCCAGAGTTACCGGTGTGCATATTTTGCCTAAACACCCCTCATACCGTGATGAACGAAGCTTCCCACAAACATTCCATTCCGGACCTTTGACATACCAATATCAGATCCACGAAATGTAACAACAATTCCTTTATTGCTCTTTTTGTTCTATTCAGAAAATCATTATATTGGCTTTAATCAACAGTGGGTTTGATTTTTAATTAGTTATGTGACCCATGAGAAAAAGTTTATTCGTTTAGTGTAAGAGGTACATAAAAAAATATTTGCAGTACATTACGAAACAATTAGAAAAAACTTTTCGAGACGTATAGCATATGTATGACAAACTGTCACTGACCTTAACGGAATACAACTAACCTGAACAAAATGCACGCAGTATATCCATACCTCTGTGATACGTTTTGCTGCGATCATGGCCCGTGAGAAAATATCGCGGATAAAGTGTTAACTTAGTAATTGTAAAGCAAAACACAAATGTTTCAGTAAGAGCAAAAATAAAAAAAAATCCGAAAAGTTACCAATTCAACAAAGAAACACAAAGTTTATTGATGTCTCTGTGATATTTGCTGCTGCTATCTAGTTATATTACTTTTGCATTTTAAGGATCAAATTCCGAATAATATCTTCCTTAATTTATGCCACCTTTAAAGAGGAGACCTTAATCTTAAAAATGATATCACATTTATCCATTTGGCTTGGGTATCAACCAAGATAAATGGGTCGGGACAAAAAAAAAAAAAAAAAAAAAAAAAAAAAAAAAAAAAAAAACGTTGTAGAAATATTGTTACATTTTCCCTTAAAGGCCGAATTAGGAAAAACCTTTTTTTTTTTAATGTAATGTGACCAAACCGGAGACCTTAAACTTAAAATGATACCTAATTTATAAATTTCAGTTATATATGATGGGAAATAATGGCTTGTGATAAAAAAAAAAACACCTTTATAAAATAATAGACCTATATATGATATGAATTATATATGCATATAAATCAAAGCAAGAAAAAGTGATGAAATGTAGCAGAAATGATACCAATACTAGTAGATTAAATATAAAAATAGGATCGGATGCAATAGGAGAAGTAAGTGAGTTCTATTACTTGGGAAGCAAAATTACAACCGATGGCCGAAGCAAGATTGATGTTACAGAATCGCACTAGCAAAAAGAGACTTCATGAAAAAGAGAAACCTTTTAGTTTCAAATATTGATCTAGGAATTAGAAAGAAGTTTTTAAAACTCTATGTGTGGAGCACAGCACATTACGGTAGCGAAACATGGACTTTAAGAATACCGGAAAGAAAGAAAATTGAAGCATCTGAAATGTGGTGCTACAGAAGAATGCTGAAAATTAAGTGAACAGACAAAGTAAGAAATGAAGAAATGATGGGTGAGAAAAGAAGTTTATGGGAGAATCTTACAGAAAGAATAGGCAGGCAGGTAGGTCATATTTTGAGACATGCTGGATTGGTTAATTTGTTAGTGGAGGGAACAGTCGAAGGTAAGAACTGTAGAGGAAGACAGAGATTAGAATATATGAAGCAGATAATTGTGGATGTGGGTTGTAAGGGGTATGTAGAGATGAAGAGGTTAGCACAGAATAGGAAGGGATCGAGGATTGCATCAAACCAGTCTAAAGACTGATGACAGCAAAAAAAAAAAAAAAAAAAAAAAGGACCTTAATCTTAAGAGTGATACCACATTTATCTATTTGGCTTTAGTATCAACCAAGATAAATGGGTCGGGAAAAATTTTAAAAAATACTCATTGTAGAAATATTGTTACATTTTCCCTTAAAGGCCGAATTCAGAAAAATTGTTCTTTTTTTAAAAAAAAAAGTAATGTGACCAAACCGGAGACCTTAAACTTAAAATGATACCTAATTTATAAAAATTCAGTTATATATGATGGTAAATAATGGCTTGTGATTAAAAAAAACACCTTTATAAAATAATAGACCTACCGTATATATGATATGCATAATTGTTGCGGGCCACGTTTCTGCTGCTTACTTAATTAATAGTTGAAAAATAACGCCAATACAACTGTTTAATTTATTTTATTGCTGCGTCATACGCGTTGCATCACTCATCGAGGCATCATCAGCGATGAATTATTTACATTTGGATGACTCGATGAGAGGTGAAACGCGTACGACGCAGCAATAAAATAATAATAATAAAAAATTTAAACAGTTACATTGGGCAACTAATAATATGTATGATATGTATGTCATAGGCACGTTTTTCGAGTTCGAAGGTTGGTAGAGGAACTCTCTAAAGGCGCGTTCCCACGATCACTTGAAACGAAGGCGAGACTGGACGGGACGAATACTCAACCACACGCCATGGGAACAGGGCCGCCTCTGCTAGCGGAGACGAGACGCAGCTACCCACTTTTTGTCGGTAAACATCACAGGCGTGTGTAGCGGTGCGCTGTTGCCATCGGTTTGCAGCAGCGGTGCGCACCCCTTCTGTTGCTGTAAAGTGCTCTGTGCCAAACGACACTAGGCAACGTGGTGCGGAGGTGGCGGTGAGGTAAGCTAGGACTAACCTGCGGCCCGCTGTCGTCCCTACAATTCGGCTAATAAGGTCCCGTCCCGTTTCGCCTTCGTTACAAGGGATCGTGGGAACGCGCCTTTAAGAAGACGTGTAGACTTGATCACAAGTGAAATTTATAACATTAAACTGTTTTCGCAGTTAAAATCTCATACCTTGCTCCTTTAATCCTTCACGTAAGAGTGAACACTCAACAAAAAAACGAAATTTAAATTTGTTTGACAATTGGTAATTCTTTCACCCCTATAACCAAACAAGAGCATTCGAGTAATAAGTATAGTAATGGAATTCTTTCGTTTAAACAGTGTTTCAGACGACTTGAGCCTTAATGTGCAGTTTGATGACAGTATGTTTCTGATCATACCAATATGGCGGAATATCGTAAGTCAGATGTAAGATTTACGGATTAGGCGTTCGCAAGAATACGTGTTACAACCTCACGTGTCCATCGGATATAATTTCTAAAGCTTTCTGAAATGGCTCGACATATTTGTAAACATGATGCCATGATACAGGACGTCGGAATTTAATTCTCTGTTTACTTCAGGACTGTTAGTCTTACGCCATAAAATGTTCACATAATACCGTATGGAGCAAATCCAAAAACATTTTCCAGGTATCTGTTTGAAGATTTAAGTATGTTACAATGCTGTACACCACATAGTCTTACTTGTCTTCTGTAGCATTCAGCCCTAATAGCTTAACTCTCAAAGAGCCGACAAACTCCAACATGGAACTATTACATAAGTAAACTCGTGGTATTACGGCGTGGTAACAGAACATCGACTGGCCGCGCATTCCGCCTGGGTCTTGACCGGGCCTACAGTTTAACAAATCCGAACTACGGAAACATGTAGCCGAAAGGAATACGAAGAATCCAATGACCATCAGTTGTACAGCAGTTCAAAGTACTGTTTGTAATTTTATGTAGTTGTTTCATGAACGTTTCCGTTTATTTTAACGTAGAACCGAAGAAATACGTAACCATAATTCAATAGTCAAAAACGAGTTTACAAGAATTCAAAGGTTGAAATGTTTATGTGCATTATGGCTAAATCTTTGACGGATATCTCGTATAGGAGTGTTCATCTGGATTATAGTACGATCTATGGCGTCTATCTGTTCTCGGTACGAAAGAATTGTCATTTCTTGACCCGCTCTCCGGTATCTTATATGGATCAGAAAGGCCATAAAAAACACACACAAACAAAAACGCACACACGAAAAAGACAAAGTCAACACACACCAACAAACAATTCATACGAACAACGAACCTGCACACAAAACACATACAGAAAACAAACACAAACATAAAATTCACATACAAATTCAAAACATTCAAAGTAAACACACACACGAGAAACATACAAAAATGAAAAAAAATCCATCTCGAGCATTTAAATTGAAGACCGCAATTAACGTATGATTACTATGCAATGAAAGCGGAAAAGATACAGAAAAATTACCGGTAATGAAAAATTGCAGCAATAAAACCTTTGACATCGGGAATAATGTATAAATACATACTAAAATGAAACAATTAGAGTATAGAATCGCTGGAGATGCTGCAGAGTATGAAGTGAAAAACAAACAAACAGAAGTAACAAATTCATTTGCATTGGCGTGATATTATTTATTCACAGAAATATATTATTTTAATTTTGTTTTCGGCTGTCATTTTTAGACGCTTAACCATAGGAATAGCTCGCTACGTATAGATCCAATGAGCTGGGACCGTAGTTGTCCGGATTTCACGTTTGTTGTGCCCCACACTGACACGCAGTATTAGGATCTTCAAGATAATGCCATCTTGCTAGATTATCCCTACCCAAACCACTTCTCAGCCAATTTAGCGCTCTCCATGTCTTCCAGTTGTTACTGCCACCTGGTGGTAGTTCCTCTACAGTTGGTACCCATTGATTCATTTGAGTCATAATTGCTCGCCACAGATTGAGCCGGGCAGCTTTCGCCGGTACTTCCAGTTGAGATTGCCACCTGGTGGTAGTACCTCTACAGTTGGTACCCATTGATTCATATGAGCCATTCTTGCTCACCACAGATTGAGCCGGGCAACTTTCGGCGGTACTTCCAGTTGAGATTGCCACCTGGTGGTAGTACCTCTCCAGTTGGTACCCATTGATTCATATGAGCCATTCTTGCTCGCAACAGATTGAACCAGGCAACTTTCGGCGGTACTTCCAGTTGAGATTGCCACCTGGTGGTCGTACATCTACAATTGGTACCCACTGATTTATATGAGCCATTCTTGCTCGCCACAGATTGAGCAAGGCAACTTTCGGCGGTACTTCCAGTTGAGATTGCCACCTGGTGGTAGTACCTCTACAGTTGGTACACATTGATTCATATGAGTCATTCTTGCTCGCCACAGATTGAACCAGGCAACTTTCGGCGGTACTTCCAGTTGAGATTGCCACCTGGGGGTAGTACCTCTACAGTCTGTACCCATTGATTCATATGAGTCATTCTTGCTCGCCACAGATTGAGCCAGGCAACTTTCGGCGGTACATCTAGGAAGCTTTTACTAGATTTCATCCTTTGTCTGGGGAGTTGATGCCCGAATAAGGGGAGAGCAGCGTTCTGATTAGACTTGTTTCTTTCTGACATTGCAGCTACGTTCCGTCTTATATCAGAGGGAGCAATTCCTGCAGACCAAGTAGTCTTTCGATTGGTGTGGTACTGACGCAACCAACCCGTTAGGGTTCTGCAGGTTTCATGTGGCACTACGTCTACTTGTTTGGCATAAAGCAGACTTGTACCAAACGGGACAGGCATATTCTGCAGCAGAAGATGTTCGGGATGTGCCCCACTTAGTTGATTGGGCAGATTATAAATAGTTGCCATTTCAATATTTTTTTCGCCAGGGTTTCAAAGAGACCCGTAACTGAATTCAATTCCACCGACCCTCGGTCAAATATAGAGCAACTGGTTGTGGAGGCCGTGGGATCCCGTTAGAGGCGGCAGGACTCCAGATGCTGGGGGCAGGAACGTCAAGGTCGAGTCCAGCCCCTATCTCTCTCCAGGCGATGTGGGTCAGGGGGACCAGCCACTGTGCGTGCCTTCCTATCGTTTAGCTTCCAGCGAGAATTAGGAAGAATCCTGCTTTTACCCCCTTTTAGGCTGTACAGATGTCAGTTTCCAATAGTTTATAGAAATCACGCCAGTCGAACGCAGTGAGACTACTCTTCATCTTCTTAAAAAAATACAAAAAAACACAGAAATACAACATAAAACACAACAACAAAACACAATAATAAAGAAAAACAAAAAACAAACGAAACAGAAACACAAAAACAATAACATAAAAACAGAAAACAAAACACAAAAATACCAAGAAAAACCAAAACAAATAAACAAAAACGAAAAATACATGAACCAAAACAGAAAAAAAACCCGCAAAGAATCATGTAACAAAAAACAAACAAACAAAAAAACATTAACAAATAAGCTCTTGCTTCCGTCACCTTTGTCTACAACGATAATTTCCGCAGAAAGTCTATCATCTTGAAGATCAAAGACGAACAACCGAATGTACACATTCCAGAATCATCTGAAATATACGGTGTCTTGACGGTAGACTAGTGGCTCAAGACTGGAATTAGGGAGAATCCTGGTTTTATCCCCATCCAGACGGACAGATTTCAGTTTCCTGCAGCTTCTCGAAATCACACCAGTCGAACGCCGTAAAACCACACCACACTAAAAAAAAATAAAAAAAAAAAAATAAAAAAAAAAAAAAAAAAATTGCAGAGCAAACCTAAAATACAAAAAGATAAAAATGTTACAGAAATACAATATAAAAACATAAAAAACACACAAACAACAATACAAAAATAGAAACCAAAACACAAAAAAGACAAAGAAAAACCAAAACAAACAAAAACGAAAAATACACAAACTAAAACAAACAAAAAAATACAAAAATCGCATAGAATTATGTAACAAAAAACTTAAAAACAAATAAAACATAAATATTCTGTGTATTTGTATGTACAGCCCTATATGAAAAATTTACGCCAAACAATACTGCAATTTTGAAATAAGTCAATTTAATGTCTGCAAAAATTGTTTTATAAATATGTGGGTTATTTACAAGATATCAATTATTTTATATATATTTTTTCTTTAAAACCAACTCTTACAGTGGTTGCAGCAATGGCGAACAATGACCAAGCCCGGGGGGTGAGTGGTAACGCTAGGGCTTGTCAGTCGGGAAGACACGGGTTCAAATCCCCGTCCAACCAATCCCCGGTTTTCTACGGATTCCTGAAATCACTCTACGCGAGTGCCGGGATGGTTCTTTCGAAATAGCCATCGCCGAATTCCTTCCCGTTGTTTGGCTCTCTCTGCTGTAATGACCTCGAGGTCGACCAGCATTTAATCCAGAATCAAAAAGATAAAAAATATGGCATACTGCGGATGTCAAAAGGCAGACTAGAAACCTGGCATTAAATGTATTCTACACAGGTGTATGAGATACATGTACTTAATATACCAGCCACAATAATGGATAACACTGTGGTATTATGTTGTAATACAATGCCAGCCACTGACACACGCATGTAATTCTATTTCTCTACTACAAATGGGCTTTCCTCAGGGATGTGTGCTGGGTCCAGATTCTTTTGCTGAATCCCCAGCCGTATAATAACACAACGTTTGAAATATATTCTAAATGCTGATTTAAACAAAGCTTTAAGCACGTTGGAAGGGATGCTATAAAACATTTTGACTCTAAGCAGGTTGAAAATTACAAAGTTGTCGGAGGTTTTGTTTAATTTAATATTTTTTATTTGACAAGTAGTGCTTTGAAGAAATGCGTACCAAATATATACGTTTTAATTACTATTTAAATCATGGCAAACTATTCGGTGGGAACAATGTAAAAATTACGTTGAGCAATGTTATGTTTTTAAAAAAAAAAATAAAGAAAAGAAGCATTATCTGTCATGAATAATATTTACCATTAACGGTAGACCAAATTATCATTTATATTTGGGAAGCTTTCTTCTCTTTTTGATTAAAAAATGTTGCAGAAGGTAACAAAAAGTAAATGTAGAAATAAAACGTATTTCATCCCCACACCGAAAAATAATAAATATACTGAATATATTTTGTAAAAAAATAATTTCGATCTATAAATCTAAGGTTCTTAAAGCCATAAACAGATACTATGAGAGTGATTTTACTGTTGAATCTATTATTCTTAAAGCTCTATTATCACTTATACCCTGGTTGAAAACATATTTTTTTAAATATTTGAACCGGTTTTCGAAACGATCTTCATTTCTGTCAGTTTCACTTTTAATTAAATTTATGCAGTATCTCGTAATATGTCAAAGCATTTTCTTACTAAATATTCAAGATTCAAATGCCTAATCTCTGTAACAAAGAAATTATGTTTATATCATCGAATGTAACAACGGTAGGAGGGTATACTGAATGCACCGCAACGTTGAACCGTTGTCTTTGGGGTGGAGCCATCTTTCACTATGTCACACACGCGAACAACGCCAAATTACGCGCAGTATCAAACGCGAGACGCAAACAACGGGAGAAACCTGTCCCGAAACCAGCTTCGCCTCTCGTCCTAAACGCGCGTTAACAGAAAAAATAATAAGGGTCTCCGCACACGTGGAGCCTGTTTGCCTGTTTGTATATTTTTCCGGTAATTGTCGTGAAATTGCTCCCGGATAACAAGAAGGGGGGCTGCTCCGACACCGGTACATCCAAGCCCCCCCTTCACTTACAAGAAAAAAAGAGGGGGTCGTCGAGGTGTTGGTCGTCTCTGCCCGGCAGCTGGCAGCGTTTTGTTTTTGTGTGTTCTCTGCCTACCGCTGTTTAATATTGCGTTTTTTGTGTAGGTTCTCTCTGAAGCGTCTTTTATCACGATATTTTTTTTTTCTTTGAGGCAAGCTACTGGTGTAGCAAGTTTTACAGTTAGATGCACGCGACATTTGCGTGTTCAGGTGTGTGTGTGTCTTAGGTGAATCACGAACACAGACCAATCAAAAGAAACGCTCATATCTTGTCTCAGCTGCTAAAGACGTTTAATTAGAAAGGACGAGGAAGGGAAAACACACTAACGGTTAGACTCATAGTCCCCTGAATACGTAATTCTATCTCTAAAACATATTTCAGTGGGGATGGTATTTTGATATGCAATCATAAACTTCCTAAAGCTATTAAGATGCTGTGTAGGGTAAACCAAAAACTTCTTGCATACAATTCCTTAAAAGGTACAATGACTTCTCCGTCTATATATTCTCACATATGCTCTGTCCTTAATTTCTTTGCGGTTTTACGCCTCGTTGACGTAGAGGACAAGGAATGGGAAGGAATTCGGCCATGGCTTTTTGAAGGAAGCAATCCGGCATTCGCCTGGAGTGATTTGGGGAAACCATGGGAAACACAAATCTGGATGCCCGGACGGGGATTCGAACCGCCGTCCTCCCGAATGCGATACCAGAACGATAACCGTTCACCCACCACGCTCGATCCTATCATGGAACATATTACGTAACTTGTTCACATCAAATTCACAGGAACACAATTTCAACACAGGAAACTAAAATAATTTGTACAAAGCACAGACATTAGTACAAAGAGGAGTTAATTATTCTGGGAAACATTTGTTAAACAAATTTACTAAAAGTATAAAACAGTTTGTGGATAATAAAGATATATTTAAAGAAAAAATGAGAGATTATTTTATTAGTAACTCCTTCTACTCCATTCAACAATTGGAACAGAAGAATTAATTGTAGACGTATCTAATATGACTTTTCCAAAACTCAGCTGTAAAAATTATTGTGTATTTTTTGCTTTATTTTCTTATGTCTTTGTAACGTGTAACAATTTTTGCTATTATTACTATTCATCTTGTGTGCGTATACGTTAACCATGGAATGTTTCACATCCCATAGGTTCTTCCTCATCAGTGATCTATGGAACAACAGTAATAAATTCATGAAAAAAAAAAGAAGAGAGACAGTACACCAGTGGAAATATCGTTGATTCAATAGATAACGTGCTAAAGTTTCTTCGTTCTAAAATAGAAAAAACAATTTGTAATTTTTGAATTATACTTTAGTTTGATCTCCGTTAACGCCAACAAATTTCTGGGGTCTTATTCTGTTCAAGTAGTGTATACGGTCTCCAATTTCATTTATTAATTTAGCGTACACACTACCGATCAGAAACAGTGCTTGGTGGACGAGCGGCTAGCGCTGTGTCCTCGCTTTCGGGAGAACACCTGTTCGAATCCCCGTCCGGTCATCCAGATTAGGGTTTTCTATGGTTTCCCCAGTTCAGATCAGGCGAATGCTGGGATGCTTCATTCAAAAGGCCGTTACCGAATTCCTTAACGTTCCTTGTCTCCAGTCCTTTTCCGCCTCTAATGACCTCGACGTTGACGAGGCATAAAGCCGTAAGGAAAAAAAAATATCAAAAGTTAAGTGACATTTTCACTAATCTAACAGCTACAGTCAAATAAAAAACTGTGCAGATATCTACTTTTTAAGTCCATCCGTTATGTTATAACCTTGACGACGAATCTAACAGATCAGCAGAATTAAGCCGAAAGTATTTCTTATTTTTGTAATTTGATACCACGTATTCCATTAACAGTAGAAATTCTGATTAGTTTTTCCTGATATTACTATTAAGTTCAAAATCATGGTGATTTTGTGGAAATTTATGGAAATCGTATTGCGTGTACCAAATACCGGAGTTTGAGAGGGATAGGTGAAAGAGGGCAGCTAGATTTAATTCTGGATTTTGCCGCAAAACATATTCAGTAACCGATTTAATAAAGTAGCTGGTTTTGAAGGCGTTGGAAGACAGGAGAAGAGTGAAAAGAGTACATGTATTTCGTTAGGCATACTATGGCGATGTGGCTTCGATGGATATTGAGAAAAAGTATCAGTATTGCGCGGAATCCAAGAGAGAGTCATACACTTCCAACAATTAAATAATTTAAAGCATTACGCACTATGAGAGGTTCAACACTTCCTAGCGACGATAAGATAAAGCAATTATGTAACTAAATACAATGCGCAAAACCTGAATGGAATAATTAAATGAGGCAAAATTTAGGTTTACCCATACTACCACAACACTTACCTCACATTGGCAAGCAAAGAATTGGAGTGTAAATAAAGAAACTTACATACCCAGAAACTCGTTTAATTGGTGTTTTTTTTTTTTTTGGTATGGTGGCTAGACAAAGTGTAATGGATGTTTGTAACATACTGAAAAAGTTTTGTAATGTGTTCGATACCTAATAATGTGATATTTCCTTATAATGGTGTATACATAGTAATGTAGTACCAATTCTTGAATATGGTGGCCGCATAATTATGTTCTTTATGATGGCCAAATAATGATTATCATCATCATCATCAAGAGTTTTCTGCTATTCACCAGGTCCATTCATAGTGACAGCCCTCCACGCCTCCCTCTGTTCCGCCATTCTCTTAGTTTCTATATATTTCTCATTCACCATGATGTCAGCAATAATTTTCTTCCTTCGCCGACCTCTTCTTTTCCATCCGTTTACAATCCCCTCCAGATCAGTTTCAAGCAGGCACTCATTCCTCAACACATGACCAAACCAGTTCCTTTTTCTGTTCCTTATTGTTTTTATAAGGGACCTTTCCTCTCCTATTAAGGTATCCTATTATAAATGTTTTTAATGTGTATAATACTGGATATGGATTTTTTTAAAGGAATATGTTGGTTTGTACAGGGTGTTCGCCGGGAAACGCAACCCACTGTTAGCGCTACAAGGAAGAAACTGCTCCCGGCGAGCGAGCGCTCAGTTTCCGGCATTGTTCGACCGTCGGCCGCGGACTATTTCATAATAATTACGCTTCATAAACTTCATAAACTTGTGTGCTAAGCATTTAAATGTGACGTAATTCATTAGCTTACCTTATAAAAGATGCTGGAAGTGTTGACCCTCTTGTGTAATGCACATTTCACATCTTCTGAGCATATTTCGAGACACACGCTGCCCTAACTGACTTAATGATTTTTTGGGTGACTGTTCTAGTCGAAAAGCGATATCGTCAATTTTCTCCTCTGTGAGAATACGGTTGACCGACAGTCTCTTTTTGTTAAAAAATGAACCCGTTTCTCTTACTTTTTTAACCAGACGCAGAATTGTTGATTTAGCTGGCAGTAAAGCGCCAGGAAATTCGCGACGAAATTTACTGCGACACTTTTTAAACGACTTCTTCTTCACATATGTATCGTAGAGAAATATTCTTTGTTGCAAACTGTAACGTACCATAATTTTACTCACACTCAAACACGGTACAGATTAATAAGAGTATGAAGCCCCAAACCAGCCAAACCGCACAGAAACGTTTATTCACAACAATGATTAATAAGAGACTGAAGTCACAAACTATCTACAATGCAAAGAAACCGTTCTTAACAATGTAAGGGTCACTGCACTGCACTGTTGGGGCAGCGGAGGTGTTAAACAGTGCGGTGATTCACGGTGGCGTGTGGCGGAAACTGCTGGCACGACTGACCGAGCAAGTTGCCGACGGCAACAGACTGGGAGGGTAGCGTTTACCGGCGAACGCCCTGTATATACTATTCAAAATGGCTTCTGCAAAAATATGTTACTAATGATGGCTAAATAATGAAATATGAGTATTTATAATTTATTGACACTGTATTATGTTTCAAATTTCTGTTTTTCAATGACGAAGAGAGTAAAATAATTTAAAGCTAAAAATTCGTTTTGTGGAAATGTAAGTTCGTAGGTAAATTCTCACAAGGCCGTAGGTTTCGTTAGAAATAATAAATAACTAACAGTAATGATAGAAAAGTACAGTCAGAATATCTTGTAAACAGAAGTCATGATTTTAGTCTAGGGTCATCGTCCTATGTGCAGGAAGCTGTTAACCACTGTCATTTTATTGTTTAGGGCTTTAAGCCTCGTCGATGTTGAGGTCATTAGAGGCCGGGAAGGAACTTGGTTATGGCGTTTTAAAGGAACGATTCCAGCATTTTCCTGGAGTGATTTAGGGAATGTAGCAAACAGAAATCTGGATTGCTGGACGGGGATTCGAACCCGCGTCCTCCCGAATGCTAGGCCCAAGCAGAGCTACTTTGTAGATGGAGTATTTCCAGACTCCGTTTCGATTTTGAAGACTTCTTTGCTATCTTGATTATGCTTAAAAAGCTATATTTTACATTATAACCTGTGAGAAAGTAATGTTGCCTCCTACATTAGTTTCAATATAGCGTATTTCAATAGTCGGACGAAACATTGTTTTCGTATCATTGGTATATAGAGACGCTTGGACGATAAAGCATCACAGAATCAACATCATATTTTTGTTTGCCGATTTCGTTATTCTTCGAACATCTCGAAGCAAATGTTGATTTTTCTTTCCTCCCTTTCCTTTCAAACACAAACTCTGTCTCTTTCCCGAATACTTCCACTTCTAAGAATTCTTTCACATGCTCCGAAGAATGCCCGCGTCGGTGCGCGTACACGAAAATCGAATTATGTAAATTACGCCCGTTTTATTGCGGTTTTTACGACTTCCACATTCTCGGTTCATTTCTCCAACCTACCTCACCCGCTCCACTGCCGCTTTAACGACTGATTCACCGGTATTTCCCATCAGTGAAGTCCTCGCCGCATTTTTGTTCCGATTTCAATTAGGACGCTGTGTACAGCGGAGGAATATCCGGTAGTTATTAACCTGGACTGTTATCCCGCGACAACAATCAGGACTTCTTCGGCGGCATAACCTTTGTAATCACGTGCTTGAGGTCAAAGTTTAGCAGTTAAAAAGTTTCTTCTCCCGCGGCGTGTGTTTCCAAACTCGCAGAGAATTCGGAAACAATTTGAAGAATCGAGCAACACACTAGGTACTGCTTTTATGGCCGGAACACTGGTTTTAAGAACTATTTATCACCGAACTCAGTCCTTAAACGATGTTATTATCAGGCAGATTGGGAGAGCGCTTTAAGGTGCCGACATCCGAACACACACAGTGATTTGAAATCCTGCCGCGCACCGGCCACCTGCATTGAACTTCGTTTGTTCGTTTTTCGTTTCGCTTTTACAGGAATTCCGTGTAAGTAGGTTCTTCGTTACGTTTTTTATACTTTTTAACATGAAATACCCGTCATTGAGTATATTTTGACCGAGCCCAGTGCAATTTCGCAGGACGCGGGTTCTAACCCACTTCCGGCCATCAAGATTTCGTTTTTTTGTGGTCTCCCCAAATCAATCCAGGCGAATGCCGGAATAGTTCCTTCAAAAGACCATTACCAAATTCCTTGCATTTTCATACCCCCAATACTCTCCTGTCTCTACAAGGAGTCAAGAAACCATAAGCAGAAGAAGAAAAAATCAAATGATTCGCATCCATGTAGTAATGTTAGTACAGCCACTATATATATATATATATATATATATATATATATATATATATTTAAATCGTCATTGTGTTCCATCTGGTGCTCCTGAATTTTTTTGAGTACTCCACACAGGATCAGAAATTTCTGTATTGTCATCGTCATTATTGCTGAAGCTTAAGTTGTGCATTAAGTAGAAAAGTTAGTTATTCCGTAACTATTCACAATCTCAGCTTAATCTTGTTCACTTCTCTGAAATACCAATACTTTATTCGAAATTCTTTTTTTTTCTCTGTCTCTTTCCATCTTGCGGTAAACTCATCTACACATATCCCTTGCAACCCACGTCCTCAATTATCTGCTACATGTGTTCTAATCTCTGTCTTTCTCAGCAGTTCTTACCTTCCACTGTTCCCTCCACTAACAAATTAACCAATCCTGCATGTCTCAAAATATGACCTACCACACCGTCTATTCTTTCTTAAGTATCTTCCACAAACTTCTTTTCCCACCCATGATTTTCAAAACACATTCATTTCGTACTTATGTGTCCACTTAATTTTCAGCATCCTTTTATTGCATCACATTTCAAATGCTAAAATTTCCGTTCTTTCTGTTATTCGTCTATGCTTCATTACCATAAAATGCTGTGGTCCATTTGTAAAGTATTAAAAATTTCTTTCTGTATCCTAGATCAATATTTGGAACTAAAAGATTTCTGTTTTTCAAGAATGATATTTTTGCTTTGCTTCTTATTTCACTTCTGCTTCGGCCATCTGTAGTAATTTTGCTTCCTAAGCAACAGAATTCACTTACTTCTCCCGCTGTATCCCATCTTATTTCTATATTTAATTTTCAATGGTCTATTATCTTGGTTTCATTTATATTTACTCTAAAATCTTCCTTCAATAATTTTTTCATGTTATTTAGTAATTTTTCAATATCCTGCTAACAGGTCAACGTCATCAGAAAATCATTGTATACTGATTTTTTGTTCCTAAACTCTTATGCCACATTCAAATATTTGTTTACTTTCTCTATTGGTTTCCTCTACTTACAAGTTGAATATTAACAGGGACAGCCTACAACCTTGTTTCACACCTATTTAACCGATTTATTTAAGTATGCTGAGTGATGAGCCAGAAGTTAGATGGCTACATATAATTCATAATTTTTACTAAGGTCATGCTGCACTCCCTTAATAGAGTTTTGAAAATTCTGAGTCCCAGATCAATATTTGATAGTAAAAGATTTCTCTTTTTCAAAAAGGATTCTTTCGCTAGTGCTATTCTATATTTTACTCCTGCTTAAACCTTCAGTTACAATTTTGCTCTCTAAATAACAAAATTCACTCCCTTCTCTTATTGTATCCAATCCCATTTTTATAATTAATTTACTAATATTTCTATCATTTCTGCTACATTTGATCACAGAGCGTGGTCGATGAGTGGTAACGCTCTGGCCTCGCATTTGGGAGGACAAGGGTTCGAGTCCCTATCTTTTTTTAATATTTAATTTTAATTGCAATGGAGCACAGACTCCGGTGGAAATTTCCCTACACACCCATCTTCCCCCTATCCTGCACCCACCTGCATTTGCCTTCTACAAATTTTAACTTT
The DNA here is from genome assembly GCA_031002005.1 of Vandiemenella viatica. Classification (NCBI taxonomy): domain Eukaryota; kingdom Metazoa; phylum Arthropoda; class Insecta; order Orthoptera; family Morabidae; genus Vandiemenella; species Vandiemenella viatica. Next base: position 111,456,919 of record CM061918.1, read on the forward strand.
AAACTCTTTTAACGTTTTATATAAGTTATTCATCATTTCGCTTGGTAACTCATTCCAATCCCTGACACCCTTACCTAAAACAGAAAATCTTCCAACACCCTTGTGCCTGAAATCAAGTGCCAGCTTGTGGTCATGGTCATCTTTTCCATTCCATGCACTACTTTTAATGCGTACTCCAATATCTTTCCATGCCTCATCGCCAGTATACGTCCTGTACACTCCCATGACCCTCCTCTTCCTCCTCCTGTCTCGCAATGAATCCCATTCCAGCTCCTTTATCATATCTGTCACTGATTGCATTCTGCGATAATTTCCAGAAACAAATCTAGCAGCCCTTCTTTGCACCCTCTCCAATTCCTGTATTTGATACGCAAAATGTGGGTCCCATACTGCACTATCATATTCGAGCAATGGTCTGACCAAAGTTTTGTAACCCAATTACTTTACTTCTCTCGTGCATCCCCACATCACTCTACAGATTTGAGTTTTCCATAGTTTCCCCAGATCACTCAAAACGAATGCCACGATGCTTCATTCAAAAGGCCATGGCTGAATTTCTTCCCATTCCTTGCCCCCAGTCCTTTCACGCCTCTAATGACCTCAATGTCAACGAGGCGTAAATCCATAAGCAAAAAATCACATTTAATCACTTTTGTTTTACTTATATTACATGTTTCCATGGTGTTGGTAAATGAATTGAATTGCCATCTAACGCGCTAGAAGAAGTTTCGGCGGGGAGCGTGGGTGCAGTGTAGACAAACTTGTGGCCGGAACACCCTTTCACACAGACGCAACAGTTGACCCTCAGACTACGAGCACAAAGCAACCCTCCTGGCCGACCCTTACAGAAAGAGAAACTCCCACGCACATGCGAGTACCGTTGAGGGTCAGCCACCCTCCGCAGAGTCCCGTTAGGTCGATTCTAATTGAACCGGAGCTGCTTTGACGGTCCAGCCTCGCGCAACAGGTAGAAGTGTCCCTCGCTAGCTCACAATGACCCTGCCGTATACCTGGTCCACCTGACCCCAATCGCCCCCGCCCTACCTGAAGCCCCCTGGGCAGATAATATTTTTTTCCACCCCCTGGAGCAGAGGGGCTCTTCTTTAGGACGGACGCTCCTATGGACCACTGGCTCTTTCTTTATTTTCTTTTTTTTTCATCCCCATCTTTATTTTATCCCTCCTCGCCTGGTCCAGCCGCACATTCTTTGCCGTCGCTCGTAACCTTGGAAGCTTAAGACATCCGCAAGCTAAGGTTACACCAACAGAGCCAACAACATTCTACGGCTAGAAGACACGATTGTGATTATAATCAGTTTCCATTTTCTCAATAGCTCCATTATTTGGATATTAACTGTTACCCTCGACTTCGTAAGCTTGAAATTAGAATAATTTTGTAAATAAATCCGTCGAAAACAATTGGTTTGGTGAATTTTGTTTTTTATTTAATTCCCCAGACGCGTTTCGCCCTTGTGGTGTAGGGCATCTTCAGTGGCTGTAAAGTGTTTTTACATGTGTTGTTACAATAATTACATACAATATAACTCTTAATAAATATGTATATACATATGTACACACTGGAACAACACATGCAAAAACACTTTACAGCCACTGAAGATGCCCTACACCACAAGGGCGAAACGCGTCTGGGGAATTAAATAAAAAACAAAATTCACCAAACCAGTTGTTTTCGACGGATTTATTTACAAAATTATTGCTCAGCAACTGCGGGAAGATGGCCTATTACCATATTAATATTGAAATTAGAATTTTATTGCTATAATTGTAAGTTGACAAACTGACTGCGAAAGAAAGAAAGCCTGAGTAACCAATATAATATTACAGAGACTTACACACGCTATCCGTCTGTCTGTCATCATTTAGTTAGTTTGCAAAATTTCATGACAAAATGTAATATTTATTCAAAAAATAATGTACTATGTCCTTTCCAATGATACACAGTATTTCATTGTCAAATTCTATCAAGATCGGTTTAGCCGTTTAGTCGAGAATACGTAACAAACAGACAGAATTATTTTCGCAGTTATAATATACTAGGGGGCCATCCATAAATTACGTCACAACTTGAGACGGGGAGAGGGGAGGGGGTCAACATCGTGTGATAAGGGGGGGGGGGGGGGCGGGGGACGTGTCATTAACTTTATGACATCACATGCATAATGTGTATCACTTTTTGGCTCGTCTTGTCCCAGTGTAGAGGCATACTTATTTAAACGATCATGTGGCATCTGTGGACTATATTTTTCATCATACAAAAGCCACTAACCAACATAAGCAATTACATAAGGGGCAACTAAAGGTTTTCCCCATCATGAAGATTCGTCCACAATGCATTGCCGCTAGACGAAACAGGGAAGTCCTTTGCCTATTAAACGATGACGATGCTTTATGGTTGGATGAAGATGATGTTGACACATCGAATGTTCCCAACACTATCGAAATCAAGAATGAAGTGACTATTATGCCAATAGTAGACAGTATCAAGGAATGAGTTCAAAATCCATGGACACATGATGACTCAATTTTGTATCATTAATTCTATTTTTTTTTTTTTTTTACATTTTATTAAATGTTTGATTTATTGTTGTTATGATTTTTTAACTAGAAATACATAAATCATTTTGGAAGTGCTGTTTTAATTTATAAAATTAAAATTACAAAATATGTGACGTCCCACCAGGGGAGAAAAAGGGGGGTCCCACAAATGTAACAACCTGTGGCATGGGGGGGGGGGAAGGGGTCCAAAAAACATGAAATTGGTGTGACGTAATTTGTGGATGGCCCCTAGTGTAAATTGGTACTCAACAGCAAAGTCGACATCTACATCTACATCTATACTCTGCAAATCACAAACATTGTGGGTGGCAGAGGGTGCTAAGCACCAATCCTGATTCAGTGCATTCCAATCCCGGACAGAACTAGGAAAGAAGGAATACATAAATGTATCAGTACGGCATCTTATTTCTCGAATCTTATCCCTCATGTCATTGCGACCTAAATAGGTTGGCGGAAGTCAAAATATTTTATTATGTTTCAGTGCTATGGAGCAGTCACGTTCTGTTGGTAACGTGCCTACATCCTCGCTACCATCCTATGTTATGATTTTTCCCCACCCACCTACTCTTGCCATTTACAAATACCATTTTCAAACTCCTTCAATGTTTTTGGTAAACTCTTCATTATTTTGGTTAGTAATTTATCCCAGTCCCTGACTCTCATCTACAAAATAAAATTTCCTCATTCCCTTTCTCCTGATATCAAATGCGAGCATTCAGTTTTTATTTATTTATTAATATAGTTCCATAGATCCCTGCTGAGAAAGGACCTCTGGGATGTGAAAAATACGAATGGTTAATAATACACATACCATATGAATAATAATCATATTGAAAAAATTATTATACGTTACAAAGACAAAAATAAAATAAAAAAATAAAAATAAACAATAACTTTTTCAACTTAATGTTTCTGGGTTTTTTTATTGGCTTGCAGCTTTACGACTAATCGACGTCGAGGTGATTAGAGGCAGAAAGTGACTGAGGACTAACAACGGGAAGGAATTCGGCCATGGCCGTTTGAAGGAAGCATCCTGGAATTGGCCTGGAGTGATTTTGGGAACCCATGGGAAACCCGAATCTGGATGCCCGGACAGGGATTCGAACCAGCGTCCTCCCTAATGCGAGGCCAGGGCGTTAACCGCTCACCCACCACACTCGGTGAATTTTGCTGAAGTTATATTAGATGTAATTAATTATTTCCTACAAATTCTCAACTGGAGTAGATGAAGTGGCCAATAAGATAATCTCTCAAATTTTCTTTAAATATGTCCTTATTATCTATAAAATATTTTATATTTTAAGAAGTTTATTAAAAAGATGTGTCCCAGAATAGTTACGTCCTCTTTGTGCTAATGATGGTGAAGTTTCTATTTTGAAATAGTTATTTCTGTTTCTTGTATCGAAAATGTGTGCTCTTAAATTAGTTGTTAACAAGTTAAAATGTTTTATTACAAAGCTCACGAGAGAATATAAATACGTACTGAGAATTTATTGGAAGAGAATTGAGCTTTGTCTGTAACCAGTTTTGTGTTTGCTCTACGCAACATCCTAAGAGTTCTTTTATGTGCTATGACAAATTTTTAGTTTGTGGAGAATTTCCCCGAAACATTATGCCATAATATGACTGAATGAAAATAAGCGGAGTACATTCCATTATACGTATTACTGCTAATCATTCTACCAATATCCATCCATGCTTTTTAGCAATTATAAGCCTTATACTAACTACACACTATGTATCCGTCTTTCAATTAATCCACCCACCTTTTTAATCAAGTTAGTTAGTGACTATATTCTACGGTAATTTCCACAAACAAATCCAGTATACGCTATAAATATCTAGATGATGGAGCCATTTATTTGAGTAGTCAAGAACTTTGTCATTCAACAAGAAACATACTGGAGGACGTGAGTTCGAATCCCCGTTGGCCATCCTCATTTCCGTTTTCCGTGCCACCCCTGAAATCACTCCAAGTGAATACTGGGGTGGTTCTCTCAAAAGGTCAGTGCCGAATTCCTTCCCGTTCCTTGACTCAAGTCCTCTCCCACCTCTAATGACCTTGATATCGCCCAGGCATCAAATTGAGAACAAAAAAATAAAATTGTAGGACCGAATATTGTTGCCAGCTGTTATGGGCGCCTTTCCCAACAAAAGTGAAACCGTAATAATAATAAAATCTTAGTAATTGTAAACACTGGTCAGTGACAAAATTATTGATTACTGATCTATTCACGGCGAATGTGTTCTGTAGATTAGATCGGAAATTATGATATACAATGCGGAATGTTATGTGATGGGCCTGAACACGTCATTTGTTACAAGGAAGGCGACAACAAAACGCCTACTCAACATCAGATCGTATGGCAGAAGGGTAACCTACCACCTGCCAGACTCTCCATAAAGGGATCCTAGCGGTGCACCAAACGGGACCAGTCTAGATGTATGAGGGGTAGCGTCCTACGTCAGAGACTGGCGGTACTGCTTCAAACACGTCGCACAGTCGGCTGGCAACTGCACCAAGACAACCAGCTGTTGAAGCGCTCACATATAGGACATGTGGAGTGTTAATCTGGTAATAGGTTATTATCCGGAAGCTGTTGAACAATAATTTTATAAATAACTCCGTCTAAAAAAGTTGTTTTGGTGAATTTTTTTTTTTTTTTTTTTTTTTTTTTTTAAATTCCCCAGACACGTCTTGACCATGTGGTGTAGGACTTGATCAGTAGCTGTAAATATTGTTTTTTTTTGCATGAGTGTTATTACAATTACCATCTACAGTATATATATATATATATATATGTACTGAAGCCACTGATGATGCCCTAAACCACATGGGTGAAAAGCGACTGGGGAATACAATAAAATGAAACTCACCAAAAAAGTTGTTTTTACAAAATTATTAACGGAGGAGATTCAAATTTCAGGCCTAACCGGCCTGGCGTCTTCTGTTGTAATCCAGCAGAAAAATGATACAGACGTGTTTTTTTTGGTTTTTTGGTTTTTTTTTCAGCTTCTGGAATGGTTTGCTGATGTCCTCCATCCCTTTATGTTTTCCTGTCCTATGTGTCTCGACTTGTTTGATGCACTCCTGTATATCTTCCTATCATCAGTTTTACCTCTTCGTCTCAACATACCCTTTACAATCCAAGTACTAAATTATTTGCCTCATGTCGTCTTCTTATACCTTTTTTTCTTCCTTCAACTGTTCCCTCCACTAACAATCAATACTGACAATACTAGATATTTATAATCAGCGTTTTCTGTCATCAGTCTCATGAATGATTTGATCCAATACTCTATCTCTTCCTATCTGGAGCTATTCGTATTATATCAGCATTTCAGGATATTACCCTGGTTTTCCGATATCACTCCTAGGGCATTGGTTTCTTCAAAAAGACCATGCTAGAATTCCTTCCCGTTTCTTGCTCCTAGTTTTTTTATCACCACTATTGACCTCGACGAGGCATAAAGATGTAAGCAAAAAAAAAAAAAATACTACTTTTTTTTTTTACTTATGTCTTTACTCCTCGTCCAGGTCAATAGCGGTGATAACGAACTGGGATCAAGAAACGGGAAGGAATTCTAGCATGGTGTCTTGAAGGGAGCATCCCGGCATTCGCTTGGAGTGATTTGGTGAAACGATGGAAAATCCAAATCTGGATGCGCGAACGGGAATTCGAAGCCACGTCCTCCCGAATGCGAGGACAGAGAATTACCTCGTTAGCTATATTATTCACACATTTTAATCTTCGTCCTTCAGAATTCTTTATCTCGATGAATCCCTCCATTACCGAATTATCCAATCCCGCATGTCTGAAATTGTGACGACAATCCTGTTTCTTCTTCTCTGAGGCTTTTCAACAACCTTCTTTGCTTTTTTTTTTATTATTATTTTTTACAAATAAACGCTAATTTCAAACTTTATTCGTCGACTTAATTTTCAACGTCCTCTAATAGCCCAATGTCATCTCATCATATTTTTGGACGGTAGGAGGACAGATAAGAGACTGGTTGAGTGTACAAGTAGTATATTGACGATAAGACCTGGAAGAACATTGAAAAAATAATAATAATTAGAAGTTGAACATGGGAAAGGAATACATTACCGTGACCACAAGGTGGCACTCCATTTCAGGAATACGGAAGTGGGAAAAAAATTTATTTTGTTGGTAAGGAATTCAGAGATTGTATTGCACTGCCTATAAGATGTGTAACTTTAATTTGAAAATTTCCTACCTTCTCAGCCGAATTTAATTTTTTTGCCTGTACCATGCTGTCAGATTTTAAAACTATAACACTCTCCGTATATACAACAAAAACAGCAAAATATCATCTAAAAGATCTACAGTTAGCTTTGACAAAAAACAAAAAAACATAAATATTCACATAATTTTAAAAAATAATTGCTATGCCACAAACAACGATTACGTCATGATTATTAACATTTGAAAACCTGCATAATTTTTAACGAATGATTGGACTTATTTGTGTATTAATCTTTGATGAAATGTAGAACCTCTGTATTGTAACAACAATTTTTGATGCATTAAGAACAGGTTAATCTTTCGTTCCTTGACTCCTGGTTACGTAGCATCTTAAGAAGTACCGCAGAATTTAATCTAGAGAATGAGCTTTACAACTGTGAAAACCACATCAAAATATCCCACGTATTTTTTGCGTGATGCCCTTAATACACAAAACATCCGCAAATTCCTAGGAAAGGGCTGCCACAGGTTTGGATATGTAGACATGAAGCAATTTATTTTGTAGTTATTGCAGTTGAATTGTAGATGTTATGTTTGAAAAGAGACATCAGGTCATAATAGGAAGAGATGGTCGATTTCGTTAAAATAGTAGAGAGAAGAAAGCAAACCGAATCCTATGGTGTTTTTTTTTTTTTTTTTTTTTTTTTTTTTTTTTTTTTTTTTTTTTGTTTCTTTGGAGGCAAGGAACGGGAAGAGTTAAGCTATGGCATTTTGAAGGAATCAACCCAGCATTCAGATCAAATGATTTCGGGAAGTCAAAGAAAACCGAAATCTGTATGAAAGTACTGGGATTCGAACCCACGTCCTCGCGAATGCCTGTTCCGAGGGTTAGCACTCACCCACCAAGCTTGGTCCTATATTATACTCACATCATGGACTAGAATCATGATAAACTGACCTAACGGATAATCTCATCGGAATTTTTGCAGCCGACGGGCTTTTCTGGCCCGCGGGCATCAAGATGGCCGACGCAAAGAGGATTAAGCCGAGAATTTTTCACCTACCACGTCCGCGAGTAACTGATACATAAATACTGAAGGAACGTGCAGGACTTAAAACGGCGGACAAAGCGGGACAATCTCCGCGGAGAATGGGACTTCTCGCCTTGCGAGCCGGGGACAATGCCCTGGATACCGGAACCCCACGTCTCGGGTTGCAAAATGGGCCCGCGTTAAAAAGAGACCAGGCCCGGCTTTACCGTGGCCTCCGACGGCAGATGGTCGATCACAGGTGTCGGAATTTCGACCGTCGACGCTGTTTTTGCGAGATCGATTGTGTATCGACGGAGCAGTCGATTCAACAGGTTATAATGCCTCCTCAATGTGAACATTCTGGGAGTTCATAACTTTGACAGCTACATCTGTAGCTAACACTAAACCGTTTGATTCCCCTAGTTCTTTGCTCGATGATTTATCCCATGTAACCTGGTAAGCTTTATGTCCACTCCATTCAGTCGAAGACATGAACATAAAAAATGAAATCCTCAGAGACCTATACTGACCCTTCAGTGCGTTGAGGCACAGCACAGTGGATCGTGGAGATACAACGTGACAGGGCAGGGGACCAAGCTCCCGCGTACCGTCGCCCCGATTGCGGTTTTTAGGTATTTATACAGGGTGATTCACGAAGCAATTATTTTAATATGTTATCTTACAAGTAAAACTAAAGAAAAAGTTTATATGAGCACAGGTCCGCAAATGTTTGGGTTTTTTTTCCGACTGGTTTGAGGCAATCCTCCATCCCTTCCTATCCTGTGCTAACCTCTTCATTTCTACATACCCCTTACAACACACGTCCTCAATTATCTGCTATCTGCTTCATATATTCTAATCTCTGTCTTTAATTTTCAGCATTCTTCAGTAGCACCACATTTCAAAAGCTTCAATTTTCTTTATTTCCGGTATTCCTAAAGTCCATGTTTCGATACCATAATGTGCTGTGCTCCACACAAAGAGTTTTAAAAAGTTCTTTCTAATTCCTATATAAATATTTGAAACTAAAAGGTTTCTCTTTTTCATGAAGGCTTTTTTTGCTAGTGCTATTCTGCTTTTAACGTCATTCCTGCATCGGCCATCGGTTGTAATTTTGCTTCACAAGTAACAGAACTCACTTACTTCTCCTAATGCATCCGATCCTATTTTTATGTTTAATCTACTAAAATATTTTGCCTGTAATTTAACATCCTCGTTAATATGAAGCCATCGCAAAACTGTACGAGGTCACATTAAAGCACGATTTACATTTATTTTGTTGTTATTGATCTGGTGAATGTAGACGAAATTAAGAACAACCCCGTGAAACTGAAACGAGCAACAAAATCTATTCACACACGTGCAGCTAAATGCATTGAACTCGGTGGAGACATTTTTGAACATTTATTTTGAAATTGTATGTACACTGTACAACTTCCTTAACACTGAGCTATGGTATTAATAAAATCAGATTATTTGACACATTCATACTGTTTTAGTTAACTTTATTACAATCATTTTCCATAATTAAATTCTATAGAACTTCTGTTGAAAACTTTGTGCAATTGACTGGGTGGAAAAAAAATTGTTCCAAGTAGCTAATAAATGACAAATTTTCCCAAATTATTTCTTTGCTTCTCTGCAATTTCTGGAAAACTACTGCAGATACACGTCTGTGACTTGTTTTATTACATTCACCAGAACAATAACAACAAAATAAATGGAAATCGTGCTTTACTGTAACCTCGTACAGTTTTTCGATGGCTTCATATTAGCGAGGTTGCTAAATTTCAAGCAAAATCTTTTATTAGCCGTAACTCCGTAACTAAACATTTGCGGACCTATGTTTATATGCACGTTTTTCTTTATTTTTACTTGTAGAATAACACATTAAAATATTTGCGTATCTTCGTGAATCACCCTATATACATATAATATAATGCTCTCGGGTGTCTAGCCGCGTTAAAGAAGAATTATAATTACACTATATTTAGGCGATTGCAGTCTCCGTTTTCCGCATTCATAGGTATATGCTTAAAATCACTTACCGGTTGATAGGCTGGAACTTTTATTCGTTTAGCAGCCAGCGTGAAATACTGTTTAACTGAATCAAACAGGAATGACTCCATCATGGAAACAATGCATTGTAGTGAAAGAACTATAAATCTTTTTGGCAACATTATGCAGAAGTCTTAGTGCAGGGAAAGGAGCTGATTCCATAACTTCTATTACGGAAATACGGGTGCAAACTGTCACACACTTTTTTTTAAAACATCTATTTCATGTTATCAAAGAAAAAAAATCATATAAATCAGGTTCACTATTATACGATGAACAAAGTCAATATACAGTAACTGAAAGTCTTAAATTATATTTTTTGCATTCAGACATGTTCTAGCATAAATTTTTTTCCGATTTTGTTCCTTCCTATTTATTTTCCTGTCATCAGCCTCTAGGATGGCTTGATACGATTCTCCATTTGTTTCTTAATTGCCTGATTAATATATTTTATCTTTGTTGCATCTACAACTCGTTCCTGCAATTGATCCTTCCATTTATAAATTAACCAACACCTCATGTCTTAAGGTGTGAGCCAACGTCTTGTCTCTTCTTTCTGTAAGAGACTTTCACAAAAGTTTTCCTAGCCTCTACAATTTTGAAGTCAGGTTAATTTTCAATATAACATCTTTTTATATCTCCATTTTTTTTTTTCATTCCAATCTCCACTTCCATAAACAGTTGTTCTCCACCCTTGCAGTTATCGAAGATTCTGTCTGAGTTGGTATTGAAACTAAAATATTAATATTTTTCGAGAAGATTCTCTTCGATAGCGCTATTATGATTTTGACATGGTCATCACTTCTGTCATCAGCTGTAATTTTACTTCCTATTAAGCATACATAACAGGTCACTAGGGATAATGTAGAGTAAGAATGGAGCTTACATTCCACCTTTCTATTAATTTGTATTCAAAACTGCTTTCATTTATTTCTATTATTTATTTTTTTACAAACTTTGGTCATAATAAATTTACTTTCTATCTCACACACAGACTCTTATTCGGAAATATTGCATATATATATGGTTATTGCTGTATATACCGCTGTCTGTACCGTTCAGAATTTTTATTACATGTGTAAAGTTCCAACTCACATGTAGAAACGTGGCACTGTTGTTACTTTTCTATGTTTAAACATTTTCACATATCTTTTTAGTGATGTTTATTTCAATTGTAATACCTACACCTTACTCCCGGAGGCGTTCATCCCACATAATTGTTGAGTGAAGCTTTAATAAATATAGTTGGAGCTTTTATTCACCAAACCAGCACCTCCCCTGAGAAATAAAAAATATGTCAGGGCCCAGAATTCAACCGTGTGGTAGCCGCGCAAAGTGTTAGATTTTGATGACATTTTTTCGTTTCTGATTACGGACCTGACGCTGTATCACGACTCTTATCTCAGGATTGAGGCATAGCGTAGGTAATTCGACTCCAAACACGGAAACTAGAGAACGCCTGAGACCGTTTCCGACTGACAAGTGGCCATCTGATCCCGTTATGAAGGACAAACGCCGGGACGGGGGTCAAGATAGCCATCTGGCCTTCACTCTGCTAACCTCCACCCTGGCCAACCCTCACCCCTGAGATTTTTTTATCGCAGCTGTCCAAGGAAGATGGTCGGTTCGCTGGGGCCAGAAGGAACTAGAGGGGACAACGATAAAAAAAAGGGGGAGGCAGAAGAAAAATAGCGGTGGTATTGTTGACCTCCGAGAGGGCAGCTGGGATCAACCCCTTGCGTTTGGAGAGAGGGACCAACGAAAAAAAAGAAGGAATGTCTTCGTGGTTAGACCTCACAAAGGACACCGTGTTTGGCGCTCCAAACCGCAAGAGCATTGACCGACGGGGGATGCGAGATCTCCAATCCTTTTGTCGTCCTCGCTCAAGGACTACGCAATAATGGAATCGTCCAATTTGGAAGGATTTCCGTGTTTCCGAATGGTTTTCTCTGATTTTTTTTTGCGGAATAAAGATAGGTGTGTTGGCGTTAAGAAAGGATTTTAGTGCCGCGGTTCGTTTTGAGTGTGGTCGAGGGGACAACTGAAAGGAAGGTTGCTATGTCCTTCAACACATCCGCTCAGGTGGAAGAAACATGAGATGGTTTGACTATCTTCATTGTCCTACAGCATCACTAGATTACAAGTACAGCGAAAGTCTGAAAATCTCACAGAAGGACTTGAAATACATATCTAAATAGCAAGATGATCGCCCAATCACTTTGCTGTGAGTCTGAGCTTAAATATGAATAGGAAATTTATGTGGAAAGGTTTTTAACATTTTTTTTTATCTCATAGATGGTAACGACATTGTTGGTGAAGATGTTCTCTCCAAACAAGACAGGATGAATGCTGAAATGTCACAGTTTCATTTCTGTAGTCATTTATTTTTCACGAGTGGATAGGGAGTGGAATAGAAAGGATTTACCGGGCGACTAAACATAAAATCCTACAGGAGTAGCTTTCGATAAAGCACTCCGGCCATCCTGATCTGGGTTTTCCATGGTTTCCCCAGATCGCTCCATGCGAATGCTGGGATGGCTCCTCACAATAGCCCATGGGCGCCTCCTGCCATATCCCTTATATCCCTTCCAAACCATTACCTTCCCGGATAGGTGCAATGCACCCTCCGCCACACACTTTTAGTGAATCGCGGAGTAATATTAATAGTTCGGGCTTAGCATTCTGCAAAAGTTTGCGCTGCAGAATTCAGTTCCCCGAAATTATTTTAGCCAAATGCCGGAATGGTCTGTTCAAATAGCATTGCCGAATTCCTTCCCTCCTTCCTTCCTTCCTTGTTCTACCTCTCTCCCGCCCCACCGTTTCCATGTTTTAATTACCTCGACGAACCATAATAATAAAAAATCGCGAGTGGTCATAATGACCTGATGACTGGATTTCTTACTGGCTGTGCAATCCGCCACTATTGTAGCCGTCTATCCGAACACGGTAGTCCTACCGGGTATAGGGAACTTAACGATTTACCGTGGAAACCGAACCGCGTAAACATTCTGGCGTACTTCTCAGTACACAGCAAGTTGTGACAGAGGAGAAGGCCAGGTTAAGAGTTTTTAAAACATCTGCCAAGACAGGTACTCGAACCACGGACCTGTCGATACAGAAGACCGAATAAAAAAATGAAAGAAGAACAGACATTTCAATAACTGTGAACAGAGGAGTTTGGTTAAATGTGTCAAGTATTTAGGACGTAAACTTAAAAACTAAAATAAAGAGGATTTAAATCAAATAAAGACCTAAATATTCTCTATGTCTTCTCACTAGTATGGTATCTGTTTCAATAATCCTACATTATATTATACTAGACTAAAAACCAAGCCAATGTTATTTTTTCTACACGCATGAAAATGTTATTTACAATATATCTTCGCCAAAAATTGGATGTCCTCAAGTAAAAATATAAGGGAAATATTGTTGTTTCGCTTTTTAATAAAAAAAATCTTAAATTCCAATTAACTAGTTTCATGGTGCTTCCATTACGGACGATAAAAAAAGCTCAATTTTCTTAAAACAGTTACATAATTATCATCGGGTAATTTAGTTCGTAATTTAAATGATTTTCCTCTTAGACTCTATAAGCATTAACATGAAAAGTCTGAAAGAGAATATATGCTAAGCATCATGCAAGGAAGACTATCAGGATATTAACGTTTCTTCGAAAACTCAAAATTGGATGGTTCTTCACGATCATAAAAAGAGACCTTATTTTGCCATCTCCCTTCCCCTCTCCCCTAATTCCTTTTTCATTTATTTCTGTAATATACAGTATGGTACTAAGCTTAACGGACTAGTGGCTCAGTGGTTAAGGCATGTGACTGGAGACCGAAAGGTATCTGGTTCGTATCCCTGTTTCCATGGGGATTTACCCGACATTCACCTCTGGCACAGCTTGCTGTGTAAGGTGAAGTAAAGCTTCTGTGGTTTGGGTTACACATTAAATTGTAGGTCCCCTTTACCCGGTAACATTAATGGGTTGTGTTAGGCAAGGAGAAAAGGATCTGTCCACCCTTTCTCTGATAACAAGCCACCTTCACGAATGTCCAAACAACCTTCGGGTTATATATATCAACTTACTATGTTGTTACTACGGATTTACTCCTCATCGGTGTTGTCAGAGGTGGGAAAGGATGGGGGTAAGGAACGGGAAGGAATTAGGCCATGACCTTCTGTAGCAAGCATACGGGCATTCACCTGGAATGATTCGGAAAAACCCAAATCTGTATGGTCGGACGACAATTCGATCATACGTCCTCCCGAAGTCGGACCAATCGATATTCAAAAATCTTCCGACATGTGTTTGATAGGATTCCATGAAATTTAAAGACGGTTTAGGCTTGTTAAGACAAACTTCTAGCCACTGTGAGTGTAAAAAGGTTTAGGTTCGGGATAGTGTTGCAAACTGAAAAAAAACAAAATGTTTTTTTTTTCAGATTTGTGAAAAAAAACATGAAAAAAACCCTAGCACCCTCGTTTTTTTTCTAAATTTGTTTTTTTTTCTTCAGAAAACTATCTATTTGATAAATTATAGTTTTATTTATGGAACTTACATTTTACATGTGTGTTTTAAACCTTACAAAATCATATAATATCTTACATAATGATTCATAAATGTATCCATATAGGTAACATAATTTTTTATTCATCTTCTATGTCGGAACCACATTCACTAGTATCAGTACTACCAACACTAGTTCGGTCGGAGTTGGAATTTTCTGTTTCTTCTTCTATCCCCTCTAGATCCATAACTTCAGAAATAGTTACATTTTCTCTTACTGGTTGTATTGCATGCAAAAGCTTTTGAGATTGCAATTTTACATTGTGAGCAAAGTACACACTGTGAATGAAGACTGCGCCGATAGTTCTGTATTACGGTCTTTTAAGTTTGAATTTAAATATATTATCATACAAAATAGGAGCTTTATTTGTTTTCAATCGTTGGTTTACGCCAACGGTTGCAAGGAAATTATTCATAATTATTGACAATGACTCAGTATTATCACTATACGCTGCGAGTTTAACAAGTATACGAATATAAGGAAGCACAACAAGTAAGTTGAATTTCCTAATTTCCTAATTTTTTGAAAAGATTCGTAGGTCTACAGATAAATTTGTAGGGCCTGGCAGCACTAGTTCAAATAGTGAGTATCAATCCAAACAATGGGGAACGGGGATTCCTTCTCGCGCAACCTAGCCTTTTCGGGAAGTCCCGATTCGTAAAAGAAAACTTCAGTCGATGTTACCAATATTTTTGTAATTTTTTTTTTTTCTACTGAACCAGAAAGATATAGTAGATTTAAAAGTAAGATAAGTACTTAGTATAAACTCTAAAACAGTCATATTAAATGATAAATGCCTTAAAAATTTGAAATTTAGTAGTTATGAAAAAAAACATGTCCCAGAAAAAAAAAACATTTTTTTTTTCACAGTTTTTTTTCATGTTTTTTTTCACGTCAGAAAAAAAACTGTTTTTTTACAACACTAGTTCGGGAGTTCTGGGACAGAACATTTCTACAGTGATGGATAGGACGAGACTGACCGACTAAGTGGCCATTACGATCTCCATACATAACCCCTCTGGATTTCTTCCTGTGGGGTTATTTGGAAGACACTGTGTAAGCCTAATATGTACCTGATACTGGCGATCTCCGCAGAAGAATTGTGGATGCAATCGGTTTCATCACTCCAGACATGTTTAGATGCATATGGGCTAAAATTGAGTATCACTTGGAAATTTTTAGTGTTACGAAAGGAGCACGTGTAGAAGTGCAACGACTTTATTTTTTGTCCAAATCTTTTTGAGTTGTTTTTTAGTGCGGTGAAAATCGCAAGGTTCAATGTTTAACGTTTTTTTGGTAACACGTTAATATGTCGGAACCTACAAAAATTGTCGTATCGGTCCGAAATTTGGTACATACCTTACGTGGTAATATTTGACTAAAAGTGTGGAAAGCAAGCGTTCAGTATTTGGAAATTAAGTAAAATCACTCGAAATGTAGGTAGATGCATACTGTACATGTTATATATAACGCAAGAAATATACCGGGTGTTTCAAAAATGACCGGTATATTTGAAAAATCAATAAAAACTAAACGGGCAGCGATAGAAATACACCGTTTGTTGCAATATGCTTGGGACAACAGTAAATTTTCAGGCAGACAAACTTTAGAAATTAGTTACAATTTTCAACAACAGATGGCGCTGCAGGCGATTTGAAAGATATAGAAGTAAACGCAGTCTGTGAGTTCGCCATTCTGTAAGTCGTCTTTCTGCTGTAAGCGTGTGCTGTTCACAGATTGCTAGTTTGCTGTGAAAAAATGATTTATTCCATACAACTTTAGATTTTTCCAGACTGCAGCGCCATCTGTTGTTGAAAATTGTAACTAATTTCGAAAGTTTGTCTGCCTGAAAATTTACTGTTGTCCCAACATATTGCAACAAACGGTGTATTTCTATCGCTGCCCGTTTAGTTTTTATTGATTTTTCAAATATACCGTTCATTTTTTAAACACCCTGTACGTTATTATCTATTTATATTTATCCCTCGTGTTCCTTACTATTAATTCTCTGTCCAGAATGCATTTCAACCTAGCCACAACAGCTAGTAGCAAAAAAATTAAATCAACTTTAATGCTTTGCATCAACCATCGGTTACGCTACAAATCATCTTTCATCCTGGAGGTAGGATGTCATGCAATATATGTTAGCGAGAAATCCAATATGTCGGCTACGCACAGAGAAATTGTGAATGTTACAGATTTTTCACTTTTTAAGTAAATTCGGCTGTGGGGAGCAGTTTCTATCCAATAATCCAGACTTAGAATCACGTGAAATAACCCTCAACAGCTATTAACGCGTATTTCTTGTGTAATAAGATATATGCATCTACCCTAATTTCGAGTGATTTCCACATACTCGCAGCTTACTTTATCCACTTTTAGTCAAATATTACCACCTAAAGAATTTGTGTGCTAAATTTCAGACCGATACGACAATTTTTGTTGGTTCCGACGACTTAACGTTAAGCCCTTTTTTTTTTTATCTATTATACTTTGAAACCAGGGAGACTTAATGTGGCCACAGCGAAGGTACTATGTCGCCATCTGGTGGGGTTGCCTCCCCGTAACCTACTTTGGGCCGGGTTCATTGTGATCCTACATCCGCGGGCGTGAAGTGTGAAATTCTCGAAGCCTGCTCCTAATCGGCCATCCAATAGGCCCCCTTCCTCACCTTCTGGGGTCGAAAAAATTAGGAAACGAGCCGCGAATGGGGCGGCCGATTCAACTTTTTTACTTCCCTCCTCCTTCTTTCTGTTCACATTTCCTCCACCAACGGCTATCTCACTGTCAACTCGGCATGAACCACGTGTACAGGGAAGAATATAGGACTATTGAAGTCGTCCATTTTCCTTCGCCACCAACACTGAACAGATGTGAAAATTGAGTCTTTTGCGGCATGCAGCTGATAAATCAACCGAACAGACACACGATATGTATCGAACGTGATGGGTCTACATCTAAATATATACTCTGCAATTCACAAAATTGTGGGTGGCAGAGGTTGCTCAGCACCAAAGCTAATCTCTTTGCTGTGCATTCCAATCCCTAATGGTACGAGGGAAAAAAGAATTAATATAAGAATCAGTCCGGCACCTTATTTCCATAATTTTATCTTTCCTGTCCTTCCGACTCAAATAGGTTGGTGGAAGAAGTATTTCACTACACTCAAAAGTGAAAGTGGGGGTACGCATGTTTACCAATAAGTTTAAACGAAACGTGCATAGTCTATCTACCAGAGACTCCCAGCGTAGTCTATTAATCAGTTCTGTGACGCTTTCATAAGGACTGTAGCAAGCGGTCACGAATCGAGTGGCTCTTCTCTGTACTTTCTCTATACTTTCGATCAACCCCTTACGAAACGGGTCCCAAATGGCACAACAATAATCCAAATGTAGACGCACAAGAGATTTCTACGTTATCTCCTTTGTTTGTTCATTACAATTTTTCAAGATTCGACCTATGAATCGCAGCCTAGAATTTGCTCTATTTACTAACGAATTAATGTGTATGTCCCATTTCATGTTCCTTTGTACTGTTACTCCCAAATATTTCATAGAATCGACCATATCAATAACTGAGCTGTTTACCTCGTATTTCTGAACAGTCGGATTCTTTTTGTTAGTTATGCTCATTGTCTTGCACTTTTTACAATTTAGAATAAGTTGCCACTCAGCGCACCAACCAAAAATAACTTGCAGATCGCGCTGAATTTCTAAGCAATCGGCCAAATTTCTTAGTTCCCTATAAATAACCGCATCATCAGCAAACAATCTAAAAAGGCTTTTCACTTTGTCTCCGAGATCGTTTATAAAAATTAAGAAAAGAAGTGGTCCTATTACACTTCCTTGAGGTACACCCGATGTAACATCTAGATTAGAAGAACTTTCTCCTTCAACGACAACATACTGCGACCGACCAGTTAGAAAATCCTTTATCCATTCACAAAGCTTCGCTAAAAGGCGGTTGTGTGGCACAGAGTCAAGGGGCTTTCTGGAAATCTAAAAAAATTGCATCTACTTGTGAACCTGCATCGATAACTTTCATAACGTCGTGTGTAAATAGGGCCAGCTGTGTTTCACATGATCTTTTCTTCCGAAATCCCTGTTGATTTGTTGTAAGCAAATTATTATCATCTATAAAATTCATAAAGTTCGAGCAGATAATATGCTCCATAACTCTACTACAAACAGATGTTATAGATATGGGACGATAGTTCCCAGGATCACTTCGATCACCTTTTTTGAAAATCGGAGTTACTTGCGCAATTTTCCAGTCTGAAGGTACTTTTCGCTCTTCTAATGATTTACTGAATATAGCAGGCAGAAAGGGCCCGATTTCCACCGCATACTCTGAAAATACTCTTACTGGAATTCCATCCGTGCCCGGTGCTTTCCCCCACTTCAGGAGCTCTAATTGCTTAATGATACCTGCAGTATCTATCCGTAATGATTCCATCACCCACTCGCCACGGCGTGGGAAAACGGGTGAGCGGTAACGCTCTGGTGTCACATTCGGGAGAGCGTGTGTTCGAATCCCCGCCGGCCATCCAGATCTGGTTTCTTCATGGTTTCCCCACATCGCTCCATGCGAATGCCGAAATGGTTCCTTCAGAAAGCCATGGCCGAATTCCTTCCCTTCAGTTCTTTCCCGCCTCTAATGAGTTCACTGTCAACAAACCGTCTTCTTTTTGCTGTCATCAGTCTCTCGACTGGTTTGATGCAATCCTCCATCCCTTCCTATCTTGCGCTAACCTCTTCATGTCTACATACCCCTTACAACCCACGTTCTCAATTATCTGCTTCAAATATTCTAATCTCTGTCTACCTCTACAGTTCTTACCTTCGACTGTTCCCTCCACTAACAAATTAACCAATTCTTCCTGTAAGCTTCTTCCATAAACTTCTTTTCTCACCCATCATTTCCAAAACTCGTTCATTTCTTACTTTGTCTGTCCACCTAATTTTCAGCATTCTTCTGTAGCACCACATTTCAAATGCTTCAAGTTTCTTTCTTTCCGGTATTCCTAAAGTCCATGTTTCGCTACCGTAAAGTGCTGTGCTCCAGACATAGAGTTTTAAAGCGTTATTTCTAATTCCTAGATCAATATTTGAAACTTAATAAGCAAATAACTCGGTAAAATAAATAAAAAATACAATAAATTATAAACATCTACATCTACATCTATACTCTGCAAATCCCAAATACTGTGGGTGGCAGAGGGTGCTAAGCACCAATCCTAATTCAGTGTATTCCAATCCCGAACAGAACGAGGAAAGAAGGAATACATAAATGATTCAGTACGGCATCTTATTTCTCGAATCTTATCCCTCCTGTCATTGCAACCTAAATAGGTTGGCGGAAGAAGTATTTCGTTGCACTCGTAAATTAAAGATTTTCGCATATTCTCCAACAAATTCAAACGAAAACGACGTCGCCTGTCCGCCAAACAATCCCAGCCCAACCCACGTATTAGCTCTGCGACACTTACGTAAGGACTGTAACTAGCAGTCACGAATCGAGCGGCTCTCCTCTGTACTTTCTCTAATGTGTCAATCAATCCCTTGCGATACGGATCCCAAATTCCACAACAGTATTCCAAATGCGGACGCACTATGAATTAGTTATTTTAAGAGTTTTTACAGCACTCCATGTAATCACCCTTTCTTACATGACACTGGTCAAACCTGCAGTAAAGTTCTTTCCACACTCTGACCAGCACGCTAGTCTTTTATTTTTTATGGCTTTAGGCTTCGTTTTCGGCGAGGTCATTAGAGACGAATAAGGATTGGCGGCAAGGAATCGAAAGGAATTCGGCCGTGGCCTTTAGAAGGAGCCATACCAGCATTCGCCTGGAGTGATTTCTGGAAATCCGAAATCTGGATGACTGGTCGGGGGTTCCAACCACCGTCCTGAATGCTAGGTCAAAACGTTACCACTTACACACAAAAAACTAGGCGTGTGTTGTTCGATTAATTTAATTAAACTGATAATATACACAGAATTGTCAAAAATCATTGGATACCTCTTATATACTGTGCGAGATCCCCCTTTAGACCCGCAAAATGCAGTAATCCAACCTGGAATTGACTCAGCAAGTGGTCCGAAGTCATGCTTCATTTACAGCTATCCAAAACTGCGAATGGACATGCAGGGCGTTATGCATGAACTGGTCCTTCAATAATTTATTAGAAATATTCGATTCGAGTCTGACAATCTAGGGGGACAAATCATTCTTTGGAATTGTTCAGAACGTTACTCAAATATATGTTGCATGATGACCCGGTGAATCGGCGCATGTCTCACAGTTATCATAAACGGCAGAAGCAACATTACAAATTTAAAACCCGGGACCGTTTTTTACGTATCACCATGGATCTAGCACATTTCCAGTTTATTGGGTCAAAGATTATAATAGGTTTACCTGATCTGACAAAATACCAACTTGATCTGTTTTTCACCCTTAAGATTGTAGCGGTATGTGCCGGAGGGAGGTAAGGGTGAAAACCTTTTACTTCTTTTTATAATTCAAAGAAACCCTAGGCTGCTAATTTATTGGGTACTCATAATGGCGTACAGGAGAGGCTTATTTATCGTTAACATTGACACATTGAAATATGATAAAAAGAACTATGCAAAGCCTCTTCTTACAATTGCCAACATATTAACAAATGAACAAAGTATTAAAACACCACCACCTTTAAAATTAATCTTGAAGCAAACTCCCAATGTTAATTGGCAAGCACGAAAGCTTTACACTTGATTTTTTTAAATGAAAGTTCCCTTCACAATGATCGGGAACCATATATCAAATACAGTATTGACATTAACTGTATCCGATCTCAAATGCCGGGCGCCAGGATAATTTAAATTATCCACCAAGTGTGGCTTTAAGAAAGTCTGCCCCAGCTAGCTCAATATTTGGGGGTGCGAGAATTCCTAATCATTCAGTGGTCGTTACAGGGCTGTACTCAATGACCGAATAAAAGTACCACACTGCACTGTAGAATTAGTACCGTGACGGCGATGTATTTCCCGCGACGGCGGAATTACTATAGCCCCTTGGCTATAGCGTACAATGCACCACGTCCGTCAGCAAACGTACTGGATGCGTGCACAGCGACCTCACTGTACAGGACACGCTTATTGACCCTCAGGTTCGAAGCCAAGACCGAGCGATCTCCAGCTTCGGAAGATCCGCTCCTTCTAGTCTGAAGGCTCGGAGCCAAGTCCTCTCCAGCGTCCGCCGGAAAAAGCCTCCTCCCGTCGCTCGTGGTTTACATAGAGCAAAAATACACCGGCATTACAAAATGCAAAGGATAGTCTCTCGTTGATTGGTCCTGCCATTTTCAAGCTCCTCCTACCGGCTGTGACGATAGGCGAACATTGTCTTTCTCGATTCGTGCGAACTCGGCATAGCCTCGGACTTATTCGTCACCTGTGACCTCCAACTGCCCGTTCGGAGGCCTGGGGTTTGGATACGATCATTCACCCCAGTGTACAGCTTCCCCGGAGCCAAGGGATTATACGCTTAACCAAATGCGTGAGAAAGGGTAGCAGGTGTGCATTGTCCCTGACAGCCGCCGGCCTGTCGCGACAATCTGGCGCGTCTAGCTCAGGTCCCACAAACACTGACAATCCTCTCCCTAAACTTCCTTTCTTATTCTTTTGATATATAAAAAATATACAAAATATTATATATATAAAATGTACGGAATGACCCATATTTGGTCATTCTGTTACAAGGTGAATAAAATCTTTTGTGTTTGAAGAACTCAGACGTGTAAATAGATGTAATAAACACGTACAGGGACGATCGCGCTAGCAGCTAATTGTTTCAATGGTCGTAGACTCTGACTTGGTGAAATACAAACTTGTGTTTGACCCTTAAAGTTCACACTGCCAAATTTGGAGAAACCGTGTTTGCTTCGAAAGCATCTTTTTTTTTTAATGAAGCTGTACAAACAATCATAATTTAATCTTTGGTCATAGTGTCTGTAAAGGCCAAATAACTTAATAAATATTCCAGATTATTAAACAGTTGAGCAAGTCCGAAAAAATAAATTGTCAGAATACTCGATTCGGCAACATCTTTGGTCTGAAGTGCACTTTAAATAACATTATAACTGCGTGCAGCGAACTTGAACAAAAATCACTAAGGAAAGCAGTCAGTAAATTACGTAAAAAGCAAATAAATCGTAATGTATAAACTTTGTTAAAGCAGCAACATTAGCAAAAATTTTAATTGAATTTTAATTAAGCCTAGTCCAGAATGACAATTGGCATTCGTGATTACAGCAGTGACTATGAGTAATTTAAGTTTTTTAAAGTTATTTTATGTTGCTTTCTTTAGCATAATGTTACTCTTTAACATTCCACGTTTTTTCAGCCGTAAAGTTTATCGTTATTTCATTAACTATGAAATACTACGAAAAGCAAACTTAATGAATGTATTATGGCAATTAATTTGGTAGCAGTTGCTTGGTTATTAAATTGTGGATATAACCACGAATTTTTACTAATGGTATCTCTGGTCGCTGTTTTGCGAGCGAAGGCTGACACGTGACACCGTTCTTCAGCCAATAGCTATCGCAGCGAGCGAGTGAATGGGTGAGCTTAGGAGATTATGCGGTAGATATTGTCACAAAATTTCACAGGTGTTGTAGAAAAACTGAAGAAGTTTAGTAGCCAAGTTTCAAATTTGTGCCACGAGAGTGCAGAAGTGAGCAGTTAAGATGGCAACAGGTGCTCAGAAAACTGTTTTTTTTAACTGCTTTACGTCTCTCAACAGCGAGGTCTTTAGAGACGGGAAAGGATGGTGGCAAGGAATGGGAAGGAATTCGGCCATGGCCTTTTTAAGGAAGCATCCCGGCATTTGCCTGGAGTGATTTGGGGAACCATGGAAAACCCAAATCTGGATGCCCGGAAGGGGATTCGAACCGTCGTCCTCCCGAATGCGAGACCAGAGCGCTAAACGTTACACCACCACGCTCGGTCCAGAAAACTTATGTTGTACTTGAATTCCTGTCATGGCCTCCACGCTATATCGACCTAACCCTATGCGATTTTGTGTGTCTGTATGTGGAGGGGGGGGGGGGGTGGGTGTTATGTGGAAGATTCGGTATTTAAGCCTCCTCTACCAACGAACCTACAGGAATTGCGACCTGGCATCAAAGGTGCCTTAGGGACATGCTGCAGGATCAGTAAGAGGATACCAATAGAGCACTTATAAAATGTCGAAAAAAATTTAAATTGTTCTGTATGGTTGTAAAGTTTTGTGACAATATTTCAAATAATGTAGCTGAAGCAAATT
This sequence comes from Vandiemenella viatica, assembly GCA_031002005.1. NCBI lineage: Eukaryota > Metazoa > Arthropoda > Insecta > Orthoptera > Morabidae > Vandiemenella > Vandiemenella viatica. The sequence goes on from CM061918.1 coordinate 111,480,673, forward strand.
TGTAAAATCGCTTCGATCATTTATAATAACCATCTACAGTACGTTACATGTTGTAATACAATGTCACGAGTCTTTCAATGAATTCTGTTTCAAAATTTTTTTAAGAATTTTATTTTTTTCTGTAGGCCTCAGAGATTGTCTACGTCGACGTCATTAGTGCCGTGAGTGGATGTTAGAGAAGAAACGGGTAGGTATTCGGCCATGACTTATTGAAGGAACGATCGTAGCATTCGCCTGAAGTGATGTCGGGAAACAATGAAAAATCGATACAGGATGGCCGGACGGGGATTTGAACCCGCGTCCTGCAGTATCCCAGGTCAGAACTTACACCACTCAGCGACAGAGTCGTAATGTTCCCTCGGGAGAGCTGCCGGCGTTATAACCGCGGGTCAGGGATCACGCGACATACCTGCTCCACCGCCTGCGGTTTCCTTCGACCGCTGTGTTTGAAGAAGCGCCAGCCAGCGCAGCCAGGTTCCTGGACGACAATTACCGTCAGTAATTAGCCGTAATTCGCTCCCAAAGCGTAGTTTACCCAGCAACAAAGCACTGGGAAACACCGCAGGCGCAAAAACGTTGCCGATACTGTATTACTCAAAGCTTCCGCAGAAAGTGTTCTTAAAGCAGTTACTGGGACTATAGTTTACTTTCTCTTGCGCCAAGCTTTGTCGGTGATTGGTGTTTCCGTATCTAGAGTTCAGGAGAGTATTTATTAAGTATTTGTTTGCAACGCTAATTGCCCTTCTAATTTTTTCCTCGATACTTTATGGTTAGATGAAGTTGCGATTCCAAATATTACACAACACTGACAATCCTCATCGTCATTTAGTAAAAAAAAAATGTTTTTGATAGGATGGAAACTGGATACTATCAATCAAACTTCATGTAGAGGCAATAACTGGTACAAATAATAATAATAACAATAAGACAGAAATAGCAAGTTTGAGAACAAAATACGGTAAAATCAACAAGGTTCCATATTTTAAATACCTCGTAGAATTCATCGAACGGAAAGGCCTTGAGAAAATTGCCTGCAAAAAGTATAAAAAGCATTAGGGTTAGTACAAAATCTCTACAACAAAAAATCTATTCGGCATTACAAGACAGTCATAAAACCAACAGTCCTCTTTGCAAGTGAAACGTTAACAGAAAACATGACCTTGAAGAAATAAAAAATTATAGAGAAAAATCATTAGAAAAATCATTAGAAAAATTCTAGTAGCAAGACTCACTAAAGATGGTTACAGACTACTATCAATCAAAACAACACAAAAGTTTTCAGACATCGAAATTGACATCAAGAAAAGGCGAATGAAATTCTTTGGTCACCTTAAGAGATTACCAGAAAGTCGATTGACAAAAAAAGATAATAGATTATGTAACTTCACTTAAAAATCTAACTCCTTGGCTGAATGAAATTGGGAAGGATCTTAAAAGTGCAAGCATGGGAGAAACAGACATCTTAGAAAGACACAAAGTAGACAAATGGGAAGTTACAACTGAGCAACCAAAACAAAAACAATACAGACCAAAGTGGTCGGAAGAACGCAAACAAGCTTACTCGGAAAGAATGAAAGCCTATTGGAACAATAAGAAGAACTCGAAGAAAACTTGATTCGGTCATTTGTTTACCGTCTTGCATTTATTGGAAAAATTCGCCAATAATAATAATTAGAGTCCCTTGCAGTGTCTTGCAAACTGCCGTCCAATCACGCTCGAATTTGCTCGGCTTTTTCTATGACGGTCCTCTCTATCCAGGCGAGCTGTGACCACTGGAGCTTCCCCAGGTTCGGGGGACAAGCGAAGGCTCGGTGGACGAACGAAAGCTCGGCGGACGAACGAAGGCTCGGCGGCTACCGAGTGTGGTGGGTGAACGGTTAACGTTCTGGCCTCGCATTCGAAAGGACGCGGGTTCGAATCCCCGTCCGGGCATCCAGATTTGGGTTTTCCATGGTTTCCCCAAATCACTCCAGCCAAATGCCGGCATGCTTCCATGAAAAGACCATGGCCAAATTCCTACACGATCCTTATCACCAGTGCTTTCCCGTCTCTAATGAGCACGACGTCGACGAGGCGTAATGCCATAAGGGAAAAAAAAGGCTCGGCGGGCAAACGGAGGCTCGGGAATACAGGAATAGCGCTTGCCGTCTTCCTCGCCCCTGCAGCGCAACAACGATGATTCATAATAGAAAGCTGGACAAAATTGTACGGCAGGGGCATTCTCGAATCTACAGTAGGCCTATATCAATGATTATTACGGTCATTCTACGTATGGTCTATCAACTGAATCGCCGTGGACATGAAATGCAACCTGTATGTGTTTGACAAACATATATAACGGAAGTGTTACAGACCATAAGATTAGAAAACAGTGTACCGAAAACCATAACATAAATAAGTTATATACAGTTAGTGACATAGACTAAGTAATGCATACCCTGAATACACAGTTAGTGCATCATAATTTCTACAGAAGTGTCAAATATATATGATGTCTTGTAAGGGAGCGACCATTAATTACGTGACGTGAAATGGGGAGGGGGGGGGGTTGTCCGGCGAAATCTCACGAAACGTCACCAAGGGGGAGGGAGGGGCGTAAACGGAAATCTCCCGTGCCGTGAGATTTCGTAATTCTTGTAGGACTGTGGAGCTAAAAAAAAGTCTACAAATGACGCGAAAGTCGACTTTAGAGGGGGTATTTCGTCCAAAAGCTGACCTTAGTGGGGGTATTTTATACCACCTTGTAAACATGAAACCTAAAAGAAAGGTCTCAAAAAGTTACGAGGTCAAATAGTAGGGGGGGGGGGGGGGGGGGGGGGGGTGATCACACGTCATTTTAGAGGAGAGGGGGTCCAACCAGATCTCTCAAAGTGTCTCCAGTGTGGGGGGTGGGGAGGAGTGGGGGGAGGGTTACGCAATGCCGGATAAACATCTTACGTCATTAATGGACGCGTCCTAAGGATTTGTAACTATTAACGCACAACACTGAACTCACTTTAGTGACGTAATTGATATCACTCTAACACGTGATTGTTAATAACCAAAAAATCATTCACATGTTCACGAGACAGGTTGTTCCACTTTTTATGAAATTCCGAAACATCGCCACACAAATGTTGAATATGGTACAATCTGCCGATTTTTGCTTTTTAATTATAAAAGAGTTGGGCCCGGTCTTTGTATCTGAATTTTTCCGAAAGTACAATTAAAGCATACGATCTTATAAAATGATAGAGCAGTGCGTAAAAAATAATAAGAACGAGACATATACTCTGCATTCTTTAATTTTTCAGTGGCTTATTCATATGAATTTTTTTTTTTTTTAACTCCCAACCATCATTTCCCGGGATTATCGGAGGTTATCCGATTCCGTCAGGAACTGACTTTACAGCGGTAAAACGAAAGACAGATATACTTTGTGAAGTACATTTAGTGATGTCATGCTGGTCCGGGCCATATTATAACCCCATTTCTGCTTGAAAATAATTGTTGCGATTGAGATCTGCAGTATTATGTCATTAGTGGCTGTTGTAGCAAATTGCAGTCTACGGTAGACCCGATTTAACTCCTTATTTGGGCTGTAGGTACGATATTAGCACAATGATAATTTGATAAGCTCGAAGAAAATCACCCAGCGTTGGTCTGTTCTGGAAGTTGTTGCGGTATATAAAGACAGGATTTTTTTTGAAAGCAAACAATTTAACCACTGAGCTACTAGGAAGTTCACAAAATGAGAACTGCTGAGGCATTTTTGAAATACAAAATAAACTATAATACCAAAATAAACTATAAATTTAAAAATAAAATAAGTGTTTAAACAAATAAAAACCGCCTTAAAAAAAAGCACACTAAAATTTTTAAAATAACTTTGCTTAGAAGAATTTAACTAGACAATACTTTACAGCCAGCCAAAGCAAGAAAAACAAAGATAAAAGCAATAATGCATAAACAATCATGTTACTACTTACCGACAATTAATGCTAGAAACATGTTTCAACAAAACTGAAACATACAGATGATACACCGATATTATTATAACTGTATAGCGTTTACTGCATGCTGCAGCCTACGACTGACACTGTAGTGCCAGAGATATGCATGGACACTAACGAGGCCGAGCCAAAGATTAAAATACCATCTAATTTGTTCCCCTAAACTGTCTCCCGCAATAACATTATCTGCCTTAATGCATGCTGTAAAATATTCGGAATTTTTGTACATAGTCCCCGTTCCGCCTCAAAGACCAGATAAAGTGCAGTAATTCGATCTTTCGGATGTGACAGCTTGCACCGACTCCAATAATAACTGATCAATGTAAATATTTGAATAACAGTATTTTAAAATATTTTTCTAGTTAAATTTACTTTCTTGTAAGCAAGGTATAAAGTAGATTTCTGGCTGTGCGGGTGGCGCCGCGTCATGCTTCTTGAAACCGACATTCTGGGGTCTTTTTCCAGGGCAGAACTGCGTCTCCGGTCAGTGAGTGGTCTTGATTTATAGCCGAGGCCCACGTCCGTCCAGATGGTTCGATTTACCTGGCCAATCAAAGGTCATAGCCGTCACGTGGTTACTTGGCCTGGCGCGCTGCGGCCTGGTGGGAGGTAACACGTGACATGCTCTCTCCGCACCAGAGAGAGCCAGGCGTCGTGTAATTTGTCAATAAATATGACGCGGCGCCTTCCGGGCAGCCAAGAATCAACTGATTCTGGCCGCGGAAGCCTACGATTACAAGGTATAAAGTTGTTTTAAAATTTTTAGTGTGATTTTTTTAAGGCGGTTTTTATGTTTTTTTAAACACTTATTTTATGTCTTTTCACCTCGTCGACGTAGAGAGGTCACTAGAGGCGGGATGGGATTGGGGACAATGAACGGGAAGGAATTCGGCTATCGCCTTTTCGAGGAAGCATCCAGTCATTCGCCTGGAGTGATTTGGGGAAACTACGGGAAACCCAAATTTCGACGTATGGAAGAGATGTTTATTAATCATGCTTTTAATGTCATGTCTTTCTTTGACACCACAATTCTGCTAACATACAAATTGACTGTTAACGACTCCCACATCAGCTGTATCTAAGTGGCAGACGTTGCACCGAGAAAGTCCGAGTGGTCTTCACTTTCTGGTGCTGTTTGAAGAGTAATCACCATCACGCCTCGTCGACTTTAAGACTTCGATTCCACTCTGCAACGATAATGTGTGTGTGTTAGTCTGTAATGTTACGTCGCTTGCTCAAGCTGTGCTTCTTGCGCATTATGTTAGTGTATAATTGGTTAATAAATTTCATTTAGAGAGAAAAAAACGTATTATTTAGTGTAGATGTCGATTTTCTCTGTCCTATTACTTTGTGTCTGCTTAAATGTTTCTGACACCAGTTTATTTTGCCTTCTTTTTTGACATGCCTTGCGGGTGTAAACTGGCCTAAGTTGTAGCTCTAGCAGAGCACGAGCAGCTAAAGTTATTAGAACCCAAGAATCGGATGCTCATGCTGAAGAAAGAAGAAAAGACCAAGCTGAAATAAACTTACCCTTAGCTAACACCCCCCGCCCCCCTCCACATCCCCTCACCTCACCTTCGTTTGTTTTTCTGTTTTTAATTATGTTGGAAATTGATTCTCTTCAAGAGAGAGGTTCGACGGTAGAGTGATATAGTGATAGCTGTCCTGGGACCAATCCTTCGTTACAAACAACTTTCTATAGTCAATTCTGGCAAAAAACCTCTTAATCCACGCGTACGAATTCGCGGGTACGAGCTAGTACTTTATAAAACACTTCTTAATAAATTTGATATCTTTGTGATTGTCAAATAATCAGAATTAAAGTGAGCAATTGTCTCTTTTGTTTCATTACGGAATTCTACACAATATGTTGGATTTCTACTGGTGTCTTAAACTTAACATATTGCGCAAATCACCTAACGCTACGACAACAATACGCGTTTCCTAGTACTCACTTTTGTACCCAGCATTAACGAAAAGTTTTAAATATTATCGTCATTTTGCGGATTGAGACTGAAAATCTTTATAGTTATAGGTTCAGCGTTATATATATATATAAACGCAGTATGCTGTATCTCTGTGACAAATATTTGGAGATATCTGACTCTGAATTATTTAATCTTACATTGAATTAGGACTACATAAGTCTGTCGCTGAAGAGAAGAGAATAAGACGTATGGAAATATGGATGAAAAAAAGTTAATACGTATCTTTGGAGTAGAAGACATCAAAGCAGATGTATGCAGCTGTGACTCTTGAAATGACAGAGACCGAAATATGAGCTTTGGATAATTTTCCAAGTGATGACGGTTATAGTGTGGGCATATTTTACGTATTTATAAAATAAACTAATTCCTTACGCATTTAACCTAGAATTCGAAAAAACCCAACATCCTGGCGTATCTCATATGATCATGCAAAACTCTTCGAAATAACTTCTGGTGGGAAGAAATCAAGGATGCAGAATTTAGAGAGCAAGTAATTTAGTTACGGAGATACCAGACCGTTTCAATACCCATACGGTTCCCTAGTCGATAGTTAATGGGGACGCCTGCGAGGATTTACCTATGCTACCACCGCAGCTGCAGCGTTCCTTGTGTTGCATAACAGGCTGGCGCCTTGATGACCAGGAAAACACCTCCAGGTTTAACTCACATCCATAGATGAATATTAATTTATGGCCGCTATAAGAAGTAACTTATGAACATCCTAGAATGTCGCACTCCTGCCGATGACAATAGCTACAGTATCAGGCTTCAGATGACTTGTTTCACGTACCTGGTCATCTTTGTAAACTGAGTGTGCAGAAAAATTATATTTTACTACAAAATTTGTATCCTTGATTTCTTTTTAGTTACTTGAAACAGCAAAAGATAGCCAGCATGAATATATTCGGTGTTTATAACCTAAAAAATCCTCCAACATCTCTTCTACTATAACAGATATTGAGCGTAGACTCTACTATAAATGTTCTGCTCCGCGTTTTACACCTCGTAGCAGTGATTAGTGTTATAGACATCTTTGCACTGAATCAAGAAACGAAGATCACTTTTTTGCTTGCAGGAATGAATCTACTTGTTTGGTTTTGAGTGGTCGTTGATAGTTGTTCTTCCTCATTTCCTGTTGTTCCATACCCAGGCGGTCAGACTTTATTATTATTATTATTCTCCAAGAGAATTAAAGTTTACATTTTGTTTTTATTTCACGATTTATTTCTGTCGTAAATCTTAAAAAAAAAAATCAGTTTCCTCCCATTTTCTCTTTTCTTTCGAAATTTAAAGTCGTATTTCACCTCCTAAAGATTGCAGGAAAATTATTCAATGTTTTTGGAGTTTTGCTTAATATATCTAAGCAATTTAACCAAATTGGGACTTCAGAAGAATTATTTTTATTTCTATGTAAAATCATAAATGTCATTTGATGCAGACTTGCTTGAATCGGATAGTAAATATATAATAATCCATTTTATGTGGTAAATGGTTCGCTCCGGAAAACTAATTGGTTCCGGGAAATAGAAGAGGACTTGAATCATGCAGGGATCTGCAAGAAAATGACACGGGAAAGGGGAATATTCAGGAACAAAATTATTAACCCAAAATTTAAAATACAGAAGAAAACAGAAACAAAATGGACTGAACAAAGGAAACAGGAACACAATGAACGTATGAAGAGGTTTTGGGAAGAGAAGAGGAAGAAGACAAATACAAACAAAAACTGAATAATCATGAATAATTTGAGTTCAAACACTGTCCTCAAGGGCAATACTGATTAATAATAAAAATAATAATAATAATATACCCCTTTTGAACTGATTTTAATTTACACCCAAGTTATACGTCCTAATTAAAAATACGATGTTGTAAAACAATTAATATACTACTTTCAAAAATTTCGCGCTGTTAATATTTTTAAATTATTGTTACAATTTTTTCTGATTTCAGTTTATCAGTCAATATGTGTGTTTGACCTTCTGCGTTATAGACAGAAAAGAAATTTGAAATCACGTTTATATCCCGACGCGGTTAATACGTTAATGTGCGTGCAATGTTGTTTATTTAAATCAGTCTGATCTACATTGTTTCAGTATATTCTCTGATCGCCGCTATAGTCAGAAAAGAAATATAAAATCACATTTATACCGCAATACATATAATGTATTAATTCCCGGGCAATAAAAGCTTTCATTTTAATGCAGAAATATGTTTTACAACAGATGGAATGTGTTATTAAAGATTTTAAAAATTATTTAAGTTAAGAGCCAGAAATCTGGGATCTACCTGTCAGTTTTACCTTTTTGTGTGGCGGTGCAATGACACGGATACAGAGGATGGCGTCGCAGGAAGGGGCCGGAACGTCTCGCATTATGAGAATGCTTATTAATGTACGGGCAGAGTTTTATTCATTAGCTTCCCTGCTCCGGCAGCTGTTTGCGTCCCTGGCACTAGCGACTGTGCACCAGATGTCGCCCAACCCCTTGCAGGCAGAGACAGAAATAATTAGGGACGCCACAAAACAGGATTGCTATCGTCAACTCGTTCTGCCTAATCAATCAGTCCGGCAGGACGAAACACTGCTTCTGAATCTCCTCTGATTGGTCTTCGGTGTTTAGCCAAATAGGTGCAACATTCTTCTTGACCTCCTGACATGTTCTACTCAGTACATCCTTCGAGTTTCAAACCGAGCGTGGTGGCTGAGTGGTTAACGCTCTGGCCTCGCATTCGGGAGGATGCCTGTCCGAATCCCCGTCCGGGCATCCAGATTTCGGTTTTCCATGGTTTCCCCAAATCACTCCAGGCGAATGCTGGGATGCTTCCTTCAAAATTTCATGGCCGAATTCCATCCCGTTCGTTGTCCCCAGTCTTTTTCCGCGCTAATGACACCGACGTCAACGAGGCGTAAAACCATAAGAAAAAGAAAATTTTAGAGTCTCAAATTTCTAATCATTGTTTTTATTCATAGTCCAGGACTGTATAAGAATACATTATGCAAACTCTTATCTATCAGAGAGTTACTCACTATCATTTTTTTCCGATTTTAGCCAACCATGCACTAAGAGAAATAGCGTTTCCAATATTTCTTAATTTTCCATTGGTTCCTCATTTTTTTTCTGTTTTCAGTAATAAAACTTTTTTTTACATTTTTCAAAATTTTAAGTTTTATTTTTTATTTTACCCTTGAAAACGTTTCTGTCCTTAAAATTTTTCTGTATTATTTATGGTTTTCTTAAACCTGTTATTATTACTTAAAACACCGCCATTAAAGATCGAGGAAATTTTTTTTATTGAAATCGTCAAATATTCATTCTTTCAAGGTAAGTATAAAAAGTTTCAAGTTTTATTTTATTTTTTCAGTTATTTCCTTAATTTTCCTTTTTTTATTATTATTATTTCTCTTTTCCGTTCTTGATCCTGGAATTTTTATCCTTCTCTGTTCTGTTTCACCTAACTCCAAAATGTTCTACCTGCTTTTACAAAATTTAGTAATATTTCTTCGACCAACTTTCCGTCATAATTTCTAACATTTTCTATCAATTTTAAAATAAACTTCTTGTATTGCGTTACATTTTCACTCCTTAAGACTTGATGGATTCTACTATTTCAAAAGTTTAAGTATTAATTATAAAATATTTTTTCAAACTTATGTATGGTAATAACTGCTTTCTTGAATTTCAATATCAGCAGTTAATCTTTGTTTTACTGAAAGTGATGACCAAATCAAAATTTAAACAGTACTTGACTCGAGAAAACACGTTTCCGCCTCGTTCATCTCCAGGTGATGCGCCATTTTATATGAAGCCCATAGTTCAATGTGAAATCCAAACCATGGGTTGGATAAGCCAGTAATTATGCGATGGAAACATATTTACTATGTAGCCGATGGAATTCCTCAAACTGAACACGTCTTGTCTTTGCCAATTAAGTGCTCACAAGAATTAGGTTACTTAGTTCATCAGTGGGGTGTGAAGATCACAGATATCACCTCTCGCTTAGATTCTGGTCATCTACAGCACCAGACAGACCTAGGTAGCCAATGGCGGGCGGCACACTTTCGACTCATAGCTGGCTGCTTTGCTGGCAGACAATTCAATGCCGGCACTTATTTCTAATTCAGGGATTTCGGGATGGCAATTAAAAACATACAAAAATTTGTAAGAATCAGTTTTTTTCATCGTAATTTTAGTATCATATGTTCCCACATAATGGTCATTTAGTAATCATACTTGAATTCACACAGCCACGATAATTTTTCAAATCAAAAATTCTCTGTAAATTTTAGCAGACAGTTGAGTTCTACATTATAACACAGCACTTGGTGATAAAAGGTTTTTTCCTATATTAAAATATGACTCGGACAAATTCATATTTCTTATAATCAAGAATTCAATATTTTAAACTTAATTTTTTTGCAATTTCTGAAAATACGATTGAAGAAATAATAAGGCATTCACTGTTTGATCGCTGAGCCTGCTTCGCACATGTATGCTGCTGTCGAGAAAGCGCTCCCGGATCCGATTGAAGTTGGAGGAATTGTTAAAAAATATCATATGCTCGTTCCAGATTATAGCTGAGGCTTCAAAAACAATCATTTCCTTCTTGGCGGTTTTAGAAAAATTCGAATCTATGTCTGATTATGAAGACAGTGTTATTTTCATGCCTATATCTACGTCACCCAGAAGATTTCTTTGAAATTTACATCACTTTTGCTTTGTATTGCGGTTTGGTTTGCATCATTTACATGTGATGATCTGACAAGTATTCTTAATGTTAGTCTCTCCGTTAACGAAATTATCTGTTTATATAAGAATCTTGGTGGGGCTAGTAAACAAGTCCCTTCTTTCAACGTCCACTATTCACCCATAATCATAAAATAACTTCCAAACTTTGTACATAACCATTATTTTAGGTAATTAATGCTAAATAACCCCAAAAAATAAATAATTGAACATAAACGATGCAAAGCGAAGTTTTTTTTAGACACCTTTTCACTCACTACATCTGTTTGCCGGCGCAAACGCGACTAAAATCAGCTGTCAAAATAAGATGATGGACCTAAATTTAAAGCGGAGGTGACAGATAAAACGAAAACATTTCGCTGGGAAATTTTATGTTTTATAACTTTTTTTGTCAGTACCGGAAGTCCTGGAGTTGAGAAATTTAATCCAGAAAATTTCGTGATCGGAAATGGGCCGCGATCCCAAAAATCAGGATCCCGAGATCGATTCATCTACATCTACATCTACATCTACATCTACATCTACATCTACATATATACTCTGCAAATCACAAAACTGTGGGTGGCAGAGGGTGCTCAGCAACAAACCTAATCTCTTTGTTGTGAATTCCAATCCCTAATGGTACGAGGAAAAAAGGAATTCATATAAGAATCAGTGCGGCACCTTATTTATCTAATTTTATCTTTCCTGTCATGCCGACCCAAATAGGTTGGTGGATGAAGTATTTCACTACACTCGTAAGTGAAAGTGGGAGTACGCATGTTTACCAATAAGTTTATACGAAACGTGCGTCGTCTATCTACCAGAGACTCCCAGCCTAGTCTACTAATCAGTTCTGCTGCTTGCTGGTCTTGCCGCAGACACGTTTCAGTTCAAGAAAATCTTCCAAAGCTCTGGTCAGCCAGGGGAATAGCCAACAGAAGTTGCCACCAAATCACACTACAGGTCATGGTCTGAGCCATTGCAATTCCCATGCTGTACTCAAGACCTGATGCAGATAGTGCATTCAAACGGACAGATTTCCCTGACGTTACTTTATGCTGTTTCGTTTCTATTTTTTGCTGTTGGCTGGACTTTGGCCACAGGCGGCGTTTCCTGCATGCGAGTAAAATAGGAGAGAGTATACGGTAAGTGGGAGGAGGTGTGTGTGGTGTTGACGACCTGTTCGTGACTCAGGTCGGTGCCAGGCACCGGTCGAGCGATGACCGCAGATCGATGGACACTCGCCCTCTGACGTCACAACTACTGTGCACACTCGCCGACCATTGCGCGTCGGACAGATGTGCAACATCTGTGGTGTCAAAACCAAACCTTAAACTGGAAATGACACTGGAACTATGACGAGCCTAGTGGTTCAGAAATAACATTCAGAAGGACCCTGGTTCGATTCCCCACGAAGCCACCGATTACTCGGCTTCCCAAGCATTGCAGGGTATTTTCCTCATGTAGATCTCCCTTACCGTTTCTTATCATTTATTTCATTCCAACTCTAATGATAAAAAATAATGTACGGTACTACTTGGTTCTAGAAATTTTCAAGAGGACGATCTTTGTCCGACTGGTTCCATTGCAGCGAGAACGTGTTTAAAGTAGAGATGTTGAAGAAAACTGAAAGCGCAAGTTCATTTATTACCATTTATTATTTCGTTCACGTAGACCATTAATGCACGGACTATTCTTTCAAAACAATAATTTGGCAACGGATTACTCTTCAAATATCGACATATTCACTGAACTGTGCACATGCCTCATAATTGCTGGCGTCATTTATGAGTATCAATCATCTTTATAGATACTAATTTTCATCAATTTCTGACATAATTCTCTCGTTAATGCTTGTCACTTTCAAGATTTTTCTACTGAAATTGATATGTCTCTTTTTTCGATATAAAACGCTTGAAAATCAGTCTTTATCTATGCTTATTATCTAACACGATTACCGCTCACAAGTTGAATTGGGGTTCAGATTTAGTCTTCGCAAATAATTCATCTGCTATAAATATCGCCAGCAAATACAGAAAAAAAAATCAAATGGAAGCAACGGAGTAATTAAATTTTCACACAATAGTATTAATTTCTCAACTTCTTAACATCGCATTCAAATTGAGCGTACCTGATTTTAATTCTGGTGCAACGAACACCACATACCTTGAAAACCTATTAAAAATTCATCCTGTAGTTTTTTGGTGAATAACCTTCAAAGAAAGGGACAGACAAAAGTTACAAAAACCGTTTATCCCTATCGCAGTTCTTTGGCAACCTGCACTAATCAGCCAAAATATTATGACAACCTAGTTACTAGCACAGTGTTTCCCAACGTGGGGCCCACGCCCCACAGGGGGGCAATTTGGTTTTTTTAGGGGGGCAATTTAGAAATTGACTTGATACGACTTTACCGCTTTCTCTTTGGGTTATTTAAACACAATGCCAGATATGGTTACAAAATATAGCAAAAAAGCAAATTCTTAAAAGGATCACACTAAATTGCCATAATAAATGTTTATTATAAATCTTTTGAATTTGAATTTTAGTATTTCATTATATGTTTTTTAATTTTACTTACTGTGTTTTATGATAATATTAAAGTGTTTTCTTTCAAAAACCATCCTATATCAGTTTCTTTAATAACAAATAATTTTTTTTATTAAAAATTATGTATGGGGGGCAAATAAATGTTGAAAGTGGGACATGACCCAAAAAAGGTTGGGAAACACTGTACTAGCATATTGGTCCACCTTTCGGATGCAATACAGCAGCAATTCAGCATAGCATAGATTCTACAATTCCTTGGTAGGCTTCCAGAGGTATCTGACACCAAATTTCTACGCACCGGTCCCGAAATTCCCTTAAATTACGGGCCAGCGGTTTGTGGGCGCAATACCTGGGAACGAGCATCTCGGAAACGGAAAGGCTATTCGGCTGTTTGCGTTTTAATGTAGTGAGCATCTATGGAAAGTGGTTGAAGGACGGTGAAACCACGAGTAGGAGACAATGTGGTGGACACCCACGCCACATCATAGAACGTGGAGGTCGGAGGCTTGTAAAGCAGTATAGGGGACGGATGATCTGTGGCAGATCTGACGGAAGAGTGCAATTCTGGTGTTTCCAGAATCGAGATTCTACCACCGACCTCTACGTTCTGTGATGTGGCTTGGGTGTCTACCACATTGTTGCTTACTCGTGGTTTCACCGTCCTTCAAACACTCTACATGGATGCTCACTACAGTTGCACACGAACAGCCGACCAGCCTCTCCGTTTCCGAGATGCTCGTTCCGAGGTTCCGCGCCCACAAACCGCTGTCCTTTAATTTAAGGGAATTTCGTGACCTGTGCGTAGAAATCTGGTGTCAGATACCTGTGGAAGCCTACCAAGGAATCCACGCTACCCCGAATTGCTGCTGTATTGTGTTCGAAAGGTAGACCAATACGCTAGTAAGTAGGTGATCATAATGTTTTGGCTGGTCAGTGTATATCATCGTACTCCTTGATAATATTCAGATTCGTTGGAAGTAGAAGTTTTTGTCAACGATGCCAAATTATTACTCTGTGGCCAAACTTATAATCTATGATTAGAACCTCCCTTATACTTTATATTGTTTAGCCTCTGACTGAATGCTTGCTCACAAGTCTTTTGAAGTTACTAACTCCTTGTGTTTATATAGCAGACTTTCTAAAAACTATTTCAGCTTATCTACATCTTTCACGACAGAACGAAGCACTATCCGTCTTACTGCCTGATTACCTGACTGCTTATTGACTGCCTGTAACTCTGGTTTTTGAGTTCTACGTGTCTGCTCTTGAAGAATCCGTCGATCAATATTTTTCCCTCGTAAAGATACCAGTTTTTCTAGGTGCCCCAGGCGGCGGTGGGGTAGCTTTTAAAGTGGTTCCCACTTGAAACATTTTCACAGGTGATTTCATTGTCTCAATTCTCCTCTACATGACTATTTACATAACATAGCAGAATAACCTATCAAAAAAACAAACTTCAAAAATGCTTGGTGAAAAATAACCTACTTCACCAGCGAACCAAGTATAATCTACTATACTGTACACTCAGATGATATCCGCCCGTCCTTAATTGTTCTAAGCGTCTTCAAATATAACAGAAATTCTTAAAATTTTGCAGAGTGAGCACTAAGATCCAAAAATAGGTCTCGTTCGCATTTGCAA